>CAJNDT010004035.1:0-617588 GCA_905221615.1 Symbiodinium sp. CCMP2592
TGGGAATCTATGTTCAATGCAAGGACGCTGTCTTCATCTCTCCGAGATGAATCTGAAGGCAGAGTGCCACGAGATTGGGAGTAGGTTGAAACTAGCATCTACGACATCATCGCCTTTGCAACCATGGCAAAAAAACACAGAGCGCTTCAACCGTCGGGGCAGGCTCATGGATTTGCCAAGACAGTCTTGAATGCCTTCATGCACATACATGAGTGTCTGTCCGATACATTGTCAGCCGGCCTCCAGGTGTATGTCATTGGGCACTACTTGAGTGTACATGATGCTGGTGTGCCTGTGACGTCTCGCAGGGCACTTCTGGGCAAGCGTGGTCCATTGAAAAAGACTGTGGACATCAAAAGCATCTGGAAGTTGCTAGAGGGCGCTGCAAAAAGTGGGACCTCTTTGCGACAAGCCCTCATTCTCAAGAACCAGGACGAACGCAGCGACCTGCATGGTTCCTTGGTGATTTGATATGGAGTAGAATGTTGTTTTGTTAGCCAGTTGTTTAAGATTAGTGAATTCTTTGTCACACATTCATTTGATGCCACGTACCCGCGCCACAGTCGAACTAAATTCGACTACCGCTCTTGCCATGGCCGACCCGACGTTCGGCTCTTGCGCCAAGCTGTTGGCCAAGTCCAGCAGAAGGTAACGTCGGGGGCAGAAGTATCCGCTGCGAACTCTGGGATGGCACCACGACGACCACGACGTGCTGCTTCTTTGCGAGCAGAGGGCGGCATAAGCATAGCGCGGGCAAATGCTTGCAGCTGCTAGTGGTCGTTGAGAGCCTTCGCCTGATATCCCCATGGCAGAGCGGGGTGACCCCATATCTCGGCCGAATGGGGGTGGCCTAAGTCTCCGGTCCGCATGACTGTCAGAGCACGTTCGTCTTTGCAAAGACGCCGGGGATGCCGTTACAGAAAGGGATGCTTAAGTCAGGTTGTGCATTTAATATTTATGAAAGGCAGAGTGCCAGTAAAACTTCTAAGGGTTCAGGGTTTAGTGGTTTGCTGCGCTTGCTGTTGATCAGAAAATCCTTGTCGATTCGCTTGCCGTCATGTGGAGGCATGTGTGTGGCCGCTACCCAGGACTCGCTGTGTCTCGCACAGGGCTCTGAGGGAAGAACGTAGTGCAGGGCAACTTATAGTCGCACACCATTAGCCGGGGTCACTTCCCTGAGGGTTCGCTAGTGCAGGGCAGCTTGTAGTTCACACCGTTAGCCGGGGGTGGCGGGCCGCTGTTTGGGATTTTCGGGCTCTTGAGGCCAACGGGGATCTGCTGACAACGTGCCTGCTGGGAGCCCCCCATTTATGTCTCTGCACGCTCTGGCTAGCCAGTAGTCAGTGCGAGATGATGACCCACTCGGTGGCAGCAGGGGAGGCTCTTGAACTGTTGATCGACCGAGTGCGCAACATGGAAGGCCGAATCGAGTGAGTAGTCATTAAGTGTCAGGTTGTGATCAAATTTATGAAAGGCAGAGTGCCAAAGGCAGAGTGCCAGTAAAACTTCTAAGGGTTTTTTTAGTAGGGTTTAGTGGTTTGCTGTGCTTGCTTTTGATCATAAACGTCCTTGTCGATTCGCTTGCCCGACCTAAACCTGAGCAGCGGGCTGGCCGAGGGGGCCCTAGAGACCTGCCAGGTTCCATCTTGTTGGCCGTGTTGGGGGCAGCGAGCCATCCGGAGCTGAAAGCTTGGCCACTGACGCCTGCGTGGCCTCGTGGCGGCCACCCTTGGGGCCAACTCCCCTACAGCCCGAGGGGTATGACAGCAGGGCGATGCGCTAATGCGCCTGCTGGGGGTGGCTTAAATGGGGGGCGGGTGTGTCCTTCCCCCCCCGGTGAGATCCTAAAAGGGAGGCCGCTTGAGTTGTGTTGTAAAGCGAAGGGTGAGATAGTGCCTTCTTCAGTTCTTGCCTGTGCTCACTTTTGCGCGCAAGTGGCCCTGGGATCAGGTCTATCGTTGATCGTTTGGCATGGCCTTTAACTGTAGTGGCAGCATAGCATCCTGCTGTAAGTTACCACTACCCCAGCCGCCAGCTGTGCCTTGAGCCTGCTACTCACGGTGGTGATGTTAGCCTGTGCCTGGTTTGTTTCTATCGGCGCGTTGCGGGCGATGTTTACGCCGAAGCAAACCAAGTCTCCGGGATCTGTTACATCGCAGGTGTGCCAAATTGCCTGCTGAGCAACAGCTGCGACGGGATCCGGCACAGCGCTGTCATCTTAATTCATTCCCTGTGAGCATGGCGACCCACCTTGGCCGAGTGGGGTGGATTTCAGCAAATGGGGGAGGCCGCTAACCCATGATTAGGCTATATCTCTTTCTGCTGAGCGCATGCTTTCTGTTCTCTTGGATCGACGACAGAGGCAGAGTGCCGAGGCAGAGTGCCAGTCGAACCTCTTCGGTGTTGCCTTACCTAAGGAGTAAACCCCTGCCCCACCAGGGTTGCTCCCCACACCATTGGCCATGTTTGAGGCGTTCGGTTTGCCTGTGTCACAGCCTTGAGGCCAACCTATCCCAGGGGCAGGGGGTAGATGACAGCCGGGCACATGGGCTAATGCGCCGGCTGGGGCTGTGACCTGGTGACATCGAAGGAGTCATGCAAGTCACCGGAAGCAATACCGGACAAAGAAGGGAGGCCGTTCTTGGGACATGGCTGTGTTGTTGAGCTGGTGTGTTCCTCCGTCTCATTCATAGTAGAATGTTGTTTTGTTAGCCAGTTGTTTAAGATTATAGTGAATTCTTTGTCACACCAACCTTACCAACAAGTCTCGGTGTGTCCAGTTTTGATTCACCAGCCGCGCTTGCATGCCGATGGCCGGGCATGGGGTCGCTCTGGCGGACCGCGGAAGAAGGAACCGATCGAGGACTTGGGGCCAACCACCAGAGCGGACACCTGGTGATGACAGCCAGTCACACATATGCCAACGTGCTGGCTGGGTCCGAGCTCGGCACCCGAGTGTCCACCTCAGCAACATGGGAGGCCAAATATCGAGCAGAAGTACAGTAATTAGAGTGTCAGTCGAACCTCCTCCAGGTTGCCTTACCTAGCTGGATTTTCTGCGACCTCGGATCGTGTTGTCCGGGCCAGACTTCCAGGTTCCGAACAAATAAGGGAGGCCGTCCGTTCTTGGGACATGGTTGTCTTATTGAGCAGAGAACCTTGCTCGGCTTGCTGTTCGGTTGTGTTTGTCACGAGTGCCAACATGTTCAGAATGGGGTTTGGTGTATGTTGCTCTACCAAGCGGCAGCGGCATGCCCGCCAATTTTGGCAGCTACCGACACACTGTTGGCCGGGTGTGGAGCGAGGGCAAGGGCACTGGGGTCCCGCAGTCTAGGGGGGGGGTTGGGGCCAACGGCCAGCGGGCATCTGGCTATGACATCTGGACACATGCGCTAACGTGCCAGGTGGCCCCTCCCGAACATGACGTAGCCTCGGTGACCCAAGCTCTTCCATGGGAGGCCGAAGAATGGTGTTGCTTGCGCATAGTGTTGAAGTCCAAGTTGTACTTTTGTATCTCAACGATTGCAGCGAACGAATCGATCGCTCTTTGACTTGCCAGCTCATGTGTGCCTGAGTCCAGCTGTGACGAGTGGCAGCTTCGAATCAATCGGTTGTACCAGGAGAGAGCTATCACTGCTATGCAGCACTGTCGACAAATCAACTTCATCGCCGATGGGTCTACTCACAGCACCAGCGATTGCCTTGTGACAGTGGCTTGGGCGAATGAGATTTCTGCTGCAGTGTTTGCACCCATGCAAGTGATGAAGACTGGACAAGTTTCTCCACAAGACCGGTTTGACGACGACCTGCTTCTTCACATATCAAAGCGAAAGAAGCTGGAAAGGATTGCTGCATTCAGGCAGCTTCAAGCGATCAGTCACCAAATCTGGATTTTGCACAGAGGGCGAATGGATTTGGGCTCTTTCAAGATCGCCCCCTCTCTTGGGCAGAGGCCTGTGAAAAGATATGAAAGCAGGGTGGTTTTCCAAGTTGGAAAAGAAGACAATGACATTGACCGCTGTTTTCAGTGGTTGAGGGACAATCCGGATCCGGCTGAAGGCAGAGTGCCAGAAGGCAGAGTGCCAGAAGGCAGAGTGCCACCAGCTTTTCCTCATGTCTCCTTTCTGAAGACAATGTCTGAGGATGGAGAGATCACAAATGTGCTCCCCGTCTTGCCAGAGTCAGAGAAGTGGTGGCTGAACATTCCACTGCTGGTCTTGGGCCTTGACCAGGGCAGCATCGGACTTGCTGGCATGGCCTATGCTATGCGTGAAAACATGATTCATGTGAAATGTGACAAGATTCACAGGGCCATTCGAGATTTCAAAAACAGCATGTCGAGATGCCTCAAAGGACTCTTCCTGAAAGCACAACTTCACTCCTCTTACATCTTTGCCCTGAATTATAAACCCTTTGGAAGTGGTGGTTTCTACCAGCAGAAGAAGGAAATGCTGGCGAGTTTTGTTTCCTGCACATCACCGAGCAGAAGCTTGTTGTGGGACGCTTTTCGAGATAAGATTGCCTATGACTTAGACAGGCAGCTATCCGGTGACGAGCATGAGATTGAACATATGCTTGCAAATGTCGAATCCTTCATGAAGAAGGGCAGCTTGGTGAAATCCTCCAGATGGTTCAGCTGGAACCAGCTATGTTGTGAGCAACTTCATGAGTTTCATGTCCTCAAAATGCTGCTGGCTGATCATTTCGGTGAAGATCAATCTTTCAGCCCTTGCTCAAGGGAAAGACTCAGCCTGTATTCCAACTCGGCGAATACACAATCGGGCAAGGAGCTCTTCGAAGGCAGAGTGCCAGAGTCCGAAGGCAGAGTGCCGGACTCTGACAATGGTGAGAGGCAGGAAGATGCACTGGGTGATTTGCAAAAGCTGTCACAGGCTGGTCGTGCCACTGATCCACGGAAAGAACTCAGCTTGTTGAAAGCCAGCATGGGGGGCTTCAAGTTGGCATACTATCTCATGACAGAAGACCTTTTCGATCACTCCAAGATATTGTACAAAGTGACCGAACCGTTGTGGACATGGTATGGGAAACAAGTAAAAAACGTTAAATCGCCGCAGGATGGTCGAGGTTATGCCGAGTTGATGACAGTGAATGATGCCTGGAAAGCAGACAAACATTTGTTGCAGATTGTCTCCAACCTGCAGAAGACCGAGTTGTGGAAGGAGCATCTGGATACTGATTTACACGAGCCCGCAGAAAAAATCATGATGTTGAGCTTGCATTTGCTGATGAACAGGGTCTGGACTTGCAGTCTTTTTTCACTTCCACCAGATGCCTATGCGGGATTGCTGTCACCTGATGCAGAAATTCGGACGATCACGGCTTTGAAGGCAAAGGGCCATCACACATCACTCTTGAGGTTGGAGTCGACATTGGCACGGTCCACTCCAAGTGTTCATGCCCGGCAACTCTTCACAGACCTGCAAGTTGGAATCAGCCATCCTTCGAGACTTTTTCTGGACACATTGGAGGCACAGGGATATGAAGTGGCGCCTCCGGGGTCAGAAGACATTGTCGTGGATGATGTTGACACAGAGCAGGACGGGGAGATGGAGGATTCTGTGCCTGAAGAAGCAGATGACGGTGCCGGAGTTGGTGACATTTTGTTAGACGGGCAAGAGGGCAGAGTGCCAGCTCAAAGGACTGTAACAATATCGGTACCAGCATGCCCTGCAACCCACCTGCTGAGTGTTCTGGTGCAGACGCTGCCAGACAACAAGATTGTGGAAGATGTGCACAACAAGATTCGTAATGATTCTTTGTTGAACAAAACCCGCAAGCAAACATACTCCACGATTCAAACTGTGATCGAGAATTCAAACGTCTTTGAAAGCCGTTCAATCAGGCATCCGGCAAAAGTCAAACGGGAATATTTTGAAAGGGAGTTTTGGAATGTGGACAGGAAGCGCCAAAAGTTGTGCTTCAGAGGATGTGTCCACAAGCTGCCGTCACAGTATACCGAGATTGTCGGCGACAAGACATGGAACACCCTGTCAGAAGAGACACTCGAACGAGCATCAGCTGCGTGGTCATGGCTAATTCACTACAATGATGCAAGACTGGCATCTCAGCATGTTCCCTTGCGTGCTGGGAAGTTTAGCAGCCTTGCAGCCCCTTTGAAGATCTTGAACCATGTCTTGGATTTGACATGCTATCTCTCTCTTGGGGCAAAAACCTGGGCTGCTCTCATGTGGCCAGTGGTCCAGCATGAGGACCAGTCGACAGGAGAGATATATTTTGTTTTGAAGGCAGAGTGCCCGGATGGTTCCAGCGTCAAGGCCTGCTGGATTCATTTGTATGAGCCCCAGTATTGGGAAGTCATCGAAACAGAGGCAGTCTTCTGGAATGGCTTCATTTGCCTCCGTCGTTGTGCTACAAGCTCAGTGTCACTTCTATCCTATATGTTGCAGCATCCCAAGTGACATGTTTTCATTTAGGATTCTGTCAACTGTCGACCCATACAGTAAATAGTACAATAAACTTATATAAGTTTTGCTGTGCTTGTTTTTGCTGACTCGACTGAGGGAAATGTCACAAGCATGTCGGACTCTCGCAGACTGCCAGAATCTCGCCGAGCATGTGATCTCCCAGACTGGAAACGTAGACGAAAAAAAGCGAAAGGAGCTGCAACGAATGCGCCGTCCAAAGCTCATGAGCCTGATCGCTTCTCATCACCTTCCGGAAGATGAGGATTTCATGCGCAAAATTGAGGCTATGTATTCGACAGCCAAAGATTCAACAGAGGATGAGGATGAGGATGACATTATCATGGGGGACTTTGTTGATGAGCTGGTTCTTGACGACCTGCTTGCTGAGGACAAACAGGAATTTAAAATGGTCTCAGACGCAGTCAGAAAACGCAGAATCAAAAGGGTGCATCAAACCTGGCAGGCCATCAAGACGCAGCAAGCAAAGGCCAAGGCAAAGGGCAAGGCCAAAGCAAAGACCAAAGCAAAGGCCAAGCCACAGGCCAAACGGAAAGCCAAGAGAAAGATTTGTCGCCCACGTATGTTGCCCAGGAAGCAACCCGCGCCTCCTGATGAAAGTGGTCAAGAGGGAGCAGAAGGCAGAGTGCCAGCACCTCCTGCTGAGGTGCCGGTGGAGCCGGAGCCTGATAATCACGTGGAGGCCGCGGAAGGCAGAGTGCCAGCCCCTCCTGCTGAGATGCCGGAGGTGCCTGCTGCAATCCCTGTCCCAGAGCCTGATGATCACGTGGAGCCCGAGGAAGGCAGAGTGCCAGCCCCTCCTGCTGAGATGCCGGAGGTGCCTGCTGCAATCCCTGTCCCAGAGCCTGATGATCACGTGGAGCCCGAGGAAGGCAGAGTGCCAGCCCCTCCTGCTGAGATGCCGGAGGTGCCTGCAGTGCCTATCCCAGCACTCGAGCCACGGGAGGTTGCAGTCCGTGGCCCCCAACATCAGCGGCGGCCGAACCGTGTTGACTACCAAGGGGTATGGACACCTGTTCAATGCCCGGAGTGTCCCAAGATCGCTGGTGAGATGAAGTACGACCCGAATCCTGGTGGCACTGACAAAGCAAAATGGTTTCTCCGAGTTCGTGTGACAGACGGCGGTCTCTTGGAAAGATTCGGAACATTTGTTATAGCTTCGATGTGGTTGCCTGATCTGCTGTGTGTTGTGTCACATTACATGAACCCATGTGTGTCTGGCATTGAAGGCGAGTGGAGCCACCTCGTACCCTATCACTGGGGACGTGTGGCTTCCAAGATGACAGAAGCGCAGGCCAGACAACACGTCATTGACCATAGGCCCTGTTGTGGCCCGACCAGGAGGCCTGGCAACAACTAGAGGATTCATCCTGCGCTGCAAAGAAAAGTTGTGTGTCTGTCTGTGTGCTTGCATTGATGGCAGCGGGTCCTGCTAGATTGGAATGCGTCCGAGAGACTGTGTGTTTCTGCTTGGGGAAGACGGATTGCGAAAGCATGTTCGCATTTTCACACATGTGGAATTTGTCACGTGCAAGCACATGGACAATCATTTCGAGTGCCACAACCCGGAAGCCGCACAAACTAGCACATGTGGTTTGAAGCCGTGCGTGCTTGTGACTGAACAGTAGCCGTCCAGAGCAATGCATTTCGCCCCGATCGAACGAGGAGAGTGTTTCTTCAGAGGCGAGCTCTCCCCAATCTTGATCAAAACCGCTTGCGAAAAATTGGCCAAAGCGCCTGTCCAGTGGAGACCAGCTGAGAGATGGAAGGAAGTTTATGACGACGTGCCTTGGGAAATCATGGTTCGCTACCTGCGTTACTGGCCACGTATTGGCTCCCGCATTACAGCAGGCCTCAGGCTTCTTCGACAGCACGAAGGCCCCTTCCCGAAGTGTTATCAGGTGGGTGAAGGAGAAGAACCGCTGGAGTTGCCGCGCGTTTCTCTCGTTTGTGATTTTGTTTATGTTTGGAACGACGAAGATGAACAACAACGGCAGTTTGTCCTTCAGATGAAACCCCTCTCACTTGTTGCCATCCGTCTCGGTGGTCCGGGGGAACTTCCTGACCTTGATGCTGGAGCAATACCTTTGACCGACCAGCTTCGTGCAAAGTTGGGGATGAATTCCAAATGGCAATAATTAATGGATCTTGAGGCGGGAAGGCAGAGTGCCAGCAGCTGGGAAGGCAGAGTGCCAGACGTTGTCGCGTCACCCAGCTGTACCCTGCTTCGCCTGCACGTGATTCGCTTGACAGTGTGGTCAACGCAGAAAAGCGCAACATCCAGCAGTTCGTAGCCACTTCACGTGATTTGTGCATCCCTAATACTATCAAACCCTAAAACTATGGCACTCTGCCTTCTAGCCCCAAACCCTAAATACTAAAGACCCTGAAACTCTAACCCTAACCCTTTCATTACCCTCAAACCCTAACACTATGGCACTCTGCCTTCTAACCCCAAACCCTAAATATACTAAAGACCCTGAAACTCTAACCCTAACCCTTTCATTACCCTCAAACCCCTAATACTATGGCACTCTGCCTTCTAACCCCAAACCCTAAATACTAAAGACCCTGAAACTCTAACCCTAACCCTTTCATTACCCTCAAACCCTAACACTATGGCACTCTGCCTCCTAACCCCAAACCCTAAATACTAAAGACCCTGAAACTCTAACCCTAACCCTTTCATTACCCTCAAACCCCTAATACTATGGCACTCTGCCTTCTAACCCCAAACCCTAAATATACTAAAGACCCTGAAACTCTAACCCTAACCCTTTCATTACCCTCAAACCCCTAATACTATGGGCACTCTGCTTTAACCCTCAAACCACTAATACCCTAAAGACCCTGAAACTCTAACCCTAACCCTTTCATTACCCTCAAACCCCTAATACTATGGCACTCTGCCTTCTAACCCCAAACCCTAAATATAATAAAGACCCTGAAACTCTAACCCTAACCCTTTCATTACCCTCAAACCCCTAATACTATGGCACTCTGCCTTCTAACCCCAAACCCTAAATATACTAAAGACCCTGAAACTCTAACCCTAACCCTTTCATTACCCTCAAACCCCTAATACTATGGCACTCTGCCTTCTAACCCCAAACCCTAAATATAATAAAGACCCTGAAACTCTAACCCTAACCCTTTCATTACCCTCAAACCCCTAATACTATGGCACTCTGCCTTCTAACCCCAAACCCTAAAGACCCTGAAACTGTAAACCCTGTGCCAGGTCTTCTTCATCCTCGTCTTCTCGGAAAAAACATTAAAAAATGTAGTTTTTTTTGTGTGTTTTAAAGTTTTTAAAAAATTTTAAAAGTTGTTTAAAGTCTTTAAAAGTCTTTCAAATTCTTTTTAAAGTTTGTAAAAGCTTTTAAAAGCGTTTAAAAGTCTTTTAAAGTCTTTTTAAAGCTTTTAAATGTATTTTAATGTTTTTAAAAGTCTTTTAAATATTTTAAAAGCCTTTTAAAGTTTTGAAAAGTCTTTTAAAGTTTGCAAAAGTCTTCTAAAAGTTTCTAAATGTCTTTTAAAGTCTTCTAAAAGTTTTTAGAATGTTTTTTCTTGCATTTGAAAGTTTTTAAAAGTCTGTAAACGTCTTTAGAAGCCAACTCTGTCGAAAAAGCCCTGTGGATCTAAACCTTGTGGTTCTGGTTCGGTGCAAAAGGGCAATGACAAACCTTGTCCCGAAACCCGCAGCACTAAACCCCTGAAAAGCCCTGACAAAAGAGCGGGTGTCGGGGTCGAGGAAGCAATTGAATGCTTATACTTGCCCTCCTCAACAGCAACAGGGTCTGCCAAGCCAAAGAAGCAAGGTAAACGCGCGAAGCTCCCATGCAGAGACTAAACGCCTCATGTCACTCATCCCTGGCCTGTCCCGCGCAGACGACAAAATTCCCAATCCCTTCGTCGCGCACGGCCGCGACTCTGCTCTCGCGCGCGCATGCTACGCCTACACGCTTCTGTTTTCGCTCTCGCACACTTCTTGGAGCCCGGGTGGACCAACGGACTTTGCAGGCGCGCGTCCGGCGAGGGGGTGGCAACGACCAGCATCTTGATGCCACGCCCACATCGGAGGCGCCACCTCGGCTGGACGGAAATGCTCGGCCACGTGCAGCCCAAGAAGGACGGGAACCGAATGAGAAGGCCCGTCAAGGCAGGCGCGTTTGAATCTTTGTGGGGTCATGGCGATGTCAGGGTTACGCGCCGGGTCCGCAATGGCTCCCGCCGGCGGGGTTGCTTGCAACACAAGCTGAGCAAGCTGCACCTCGAGGAGGAAACTCCCGAAGATTGGCAGCTGGGGGTGTTCCAACAACGGAGGGCAGGGTCCTTGACCGATGCCATGGTGCCGGACTTATGCTGCCTGACACAGTCCTGACGGAGCATGCGCTGACCCTGCGGGAGTTCGTGCCAACAGAGGAGACGATTTTGGAGCAGATGTTGAGTCAATCAAGTCTGAAAGGGTTGAGTTGTGCGGCTGCGAAGCAACTCTACGTTTTTGGAGGCAGCGCCTTCTATTTACATCCGTGCGATCCACGGCATACCCGACAATCCGCGATGACGAACCTTGTCGGTATATGCGCTAATGCAAAGCATGTTACAAATCCTGGTCCATGAACAGGAGTCGCTCCGTCCCCCTTCGGCGCGGCTTTCGCAGTTGCTGCCGCCGAAGTGAGCCAGATGAGCAAGGTGCCAGTGGTCGGCTTTGGGGACGCCTTGCTCCGTGGACCTTCCGTGGTATCTATTTCTATGTGGGATCTTGAAGACGATGTCGTGGCCACTTGGTTTTCCTTGCCTCATCTGGCTGGGGACTGTCATGCAAGAGGAGATTGGCAACAAAGAGGGTTGCTGGGCCTCAAAGATCGGCTCAGCTTCTAGAGGAGCTCAAAGGTGTCAAGTAGAATTCCGCTAGGGCGGTTTTTGTTGAGGTCTTTGAAATGCAAGCGAGCCCAAACGCTCAAAGCCAAAGCTGGCCAGGCACGGTCTCTAGTTGATTTCACGGCGGGGCTGGCCAAAGAGTTTTCTGCATTGGACGGCACTTTAGGTGAGCGCAGATGCGAAGCAATGGCCCCTTTGACAGAATTGTTTTCCTTGGCGAAACAGCCCGAATTTAGTTCACGGGACTGTCCCGACAGAGGTGTGTGGCTGCTGCACATATGCATCATTGTGCACTGTGGGTTTCCATCCTACCCAAAGTTTCACTACTTTGCACATGCCAGAGCACGTGCAGCGCGGAGACGTTCCGCCGGTTTTTGAGGTGTGCAGCGACGAATCCAACAACCGCCAGGCCAAGCAAGTTTGGCAAGCCTGCTCGAAAGGCTGGTCTGTGTAACCCTCAAGTCCTGCTGCGGTTACAGTGGTTCGGGGCATTACAGGCCCTAGAATCGTGCACCGCACTTCGGAAGAAGATGACCCGCGTTGGAAAACTCGCATGTGCCATGCTTGTTTAGCTTGTGTAGTCTGCCTGCATCTTCTTTCACCGACCTCACAGACGTGTGACTCTGGTGGTACATCGTCGTATTCTGCATGCGAAATTTCTGACATGTTCGAATTTGTGCGTACCTCAAAGGGAAGCTGGTTGCTGATGTCACCTTATGTTGATCTTGACCACGCATGTTTTTCTCTTTGAGTGCACTTGAACTGTCCCGTAGAACCGATCAACATTGGCATGTTTAATCGTGTCTAAACATGTGTATTGTTATTTCAAGGTTGGTGACCATAAGATTGCATGGCTGTGTTTAAAAGTTCGTGTTCAAAAAAGGTGAACATGGTTAAAAACATAAAAACCATGCTTAAGATACAAGGTTATGTTTAAATATCAAGATCGTGTTTATAAATCACCGCGTTTATTTTCGAGAGCACTGCAAGATACAGTATGTGCGGCTCAGGTTTTGGATGCGAAGACAATCTAGGTGTTGTGTTTATTTCCATAGTGTCGCACCCAATATTGCAGTCACGCCCTCTGATCTCCAGGGGGATGCATTTTGACACTCACGAGCTTCGGTGCTGTCGGTTTTCTTGCTGGGCCGACGGGCTCCAGATTGCCTCTCGCTTCGGCGGGTTCGCACCGACGTTGCGGGTAAGGAGGGAAATAGACATCTAAACAAAAGCCCAAAACCTTAAACCTTAGAATAGTTCTTTAGGGGATTGCGGTCCTCAACTAGGGAGATCGCTAAGAGCCGTAGAGTAAATAGTAAATTGAGGTTTTCAAGCGTTCGGGTTCCCTGTAGGGTTTAGGATTGAATTTTTAGGGTTTAGGGCCGTGCATGTTGCAACGGTCCGCACCTCAGTGTACGCTTCCATGGCCACATTCGCGTAAGATGGATTTTTTCGTCTTGCGCGTGTATGAAAAAGGCGGCGAAGTGTAAATTACTGATATATTCGAAGACCCGACAACCCTCAACCCGAGATGACCGGGTGACGGTACTTCAGAACAAGTCAGGGTAGACTACTGGGTAGACTGCACTTAAGAAGTCGTGCTGTTACTTCAGTCCTTAGTTTCGTCATTTAGGCCGTTCGGTTTCTGAGGTTAGGGTCGGCTTAGTCGTTCCTCTGTTTTTTCGTCACCTCGTCATTATGGCTATTCAAGAGTTTCTACAAGTGGTATATACGATATGACAAACCTGCAGGTCCCCAAGCTACAGCTATTTTTGGAGAGTTAAAGGCACAACGCATCTTTAAAACATGGTCTAATGTCAGCGAGGCGAATGTGAGTTTACTTTGAGATCGGGCTTCGGCTGTCGACAGGCAGCCGTTGACGCATCTCCTCCCAGACTACGTCGTTCTGGACGTTGAGGACACTCTTGAAAGATCCAGTCATGTCGCGAGTTGGCCCGGTACGTGCGTTCCAGTCCCCGACACTCCCAAACTTTATGTTAACTGTTAGGCCTCAAACCTTAAATCAATCGACGAGCAATACCTAACCTCTGCAAAAAGGTGCGTGGATGACGAATAATCGGGGCTGGAGTTGTCTTCAGGCTGCCATAGCGGAATGAGATGTTTTATACAGGTTCTATTGGGTTCTAGGGTGTGGTGTTTCAACTTATGTTCCTAGCCGTACAGCTTATGCTTTGTCCATAAGCCCTAAACCCTATGTGAACCTTAAACCCTCAACAAGAGGAGACACGGAGATTCGGACCTGGAGGATATCTCGCGGCAGGCTTTGGGGCTTGAAAGGCTTTTGTCATTTGGTGTTTTTTGGTTTATGTTGTTGCTAAGGGCTTTTGGGGTTGCGACAGTTCTTGGGATGATGTTTCTTTCCCCTGCTTAGGACTTAGGAGCTTGCAAACTGAGTGGCACAGCCGAATCACCCACCAGGCGTAGACTAAATAGTCTATAGCCTCGAGGCGCAAACATGCCCAAGCCACAAGTTGTTTCCCAGTCAACAGGTTGCGGCGTGAGTGGCAGCGGGAAACGAAATCCTCATGGAACGCTTCAACGGCCCTCCTGCAACACCCCCTGCAATGCGGAAAAATCAAAGTCATACTCCTTATCACTCTACTCATAACCGCCTTGCTGTTAAGTCCAAACCTCAACCCTAAAGCCTCACAGTAAAATAGAGGGGCCGTATTAATCACCTATACTATACTGGGGGTTCTTCACAATTATCATTATAGTATAAGATACCCCCGAAACCCTATTCTAACCACTTGAGGCCCCTATATTAGACTAAAGCTCCCGAGGTCTCCAGCCCCAAACCAGAACCACTTCCGCTCCTACGTAGTGCTTGCTCTTGGGCTCCCATAGCAGAAGTATCAGCTTAAACCCGTAAGCCCTGAACCTTGCGTCCTATACCCTAGAGGGTGGTTGTCAATATTAGGGCCCCTTTTTGGATACCCTAAATATTAGGTGCCGTACTATATTAGGGACCCAAAAAGGGACCCTAATTTTGACAACCACCCATATATACCCCAATACTAAACTCATAGAAACCCTCGGACCTGGATCTGCTAGATGTCCTCAACGGAGGCAAACGGACGTGACCTTATGGAAGTCTGTAATCATTGGTATCATTGTCCCTCAAGCATAGCGTGCTGACCAAAAGCCTAGCAATGAGGCCCTTTCAGCAAAACCGCACACCCGATGCCAGAGAATCAAAGCTAAACACTCGAGCCCGAGCCCCAAAGCAGCAGAAGCAACTAACGACTGCCCCCCAGTTCCCCAACCTAGCTTAGCTAAGCCCCAAACTTTACACGAAGCAGATAACTCTAAACCCCAAGCGCTACACGTGAGAAAGATGACCCTACACCAAATAGATGACCCTAAGCCCTGAACCAACTAGATGGCCCTAAAGAAACCTAAACCCTAAACCTATGCCCTAAACCGTAATCCCTAAACCCCAGACCCTATGCCCTAAACCCTGTCTAACGTTGCTTCGCAGAAAGACACGTCAGTACATGTTAAAAAAACCCTGTCTAACAAAAAAGGAAAAGAGAGATGACGAAAAGGCTTCTGGGACCATCGATGGCAGCCCCAAGAAGGCGCCTGGGCCAAAGACTGCCCCGGACTTAGCATGCTGTTTAGGGATTTCTGGGTTAGGGATTTCAGGGTTTAGGGTTTAGGGTTTATAGGGTCAATAGGGTTTTGGGTTTATGTTGGGGCTTCCAGACTCTTTTTCGGAACGGGCCCAAGCTGCCGGGGCCTTGAACTCCCCTTGCAGCCATGATGTAAAAAAGAAGCGGAGTAGATTACAAGCGCTATTCCTTAGGGTTCCGTAATACAATTGATAGGGCATTGGGTTTCGGCGCACCCTGATCCACCACGTCGGTTTAGGATATAGGGTTTGTGGTGCTTTGCCGTTCCGTCCGTGGCCCCACATCTTGAACCCTGAGCCTTCAAGCCCGAAGACTGCGCGATGTGGACTTCGCGCCCAGACTCCCAAGCCCCAGACCCTGAACCCTGCGCCTTAAATCCGTATGAGTAGTCAGGTATAGTCAAGGCGCCTTTGTCACCGAAGCCCGATGCGATGAAGCTATACACAATCTCTCAACGCTAGGGCGTAAATCATAAACCCGACCCCAGACCCCTAACCTAAAACCCAACATTCAACATTTTCTGGGGCTTGCTGGGCCTCCATGGCTGCAAGTCCGCCATGGAGCCGCTGATGCAGCGGCGGCCGCAAACGAGTGACTCGGCAAAGAAGGTCTCAAGGGTGGGGCTTTTTGGGAGCAGACTTTCGGCTTCTTTGGGTTTTAGGGCCCAGATTCTTGGCTTTACTGCCAAGCTTAAAAAACAAATTTGGAGCTTCTTTGGGAAGGACGTTGTACTAGGCTGGTGTAGAGAGTCAAACACTGCAGCCTGATCAGAGTCCCGCGGTTGATGATACAAATCCTGCAATACCTGAATGACCCTAAACTATGGGAATTGAGGTATATGCCTTATTCTGGATGATGCAGGATTTGTATCATCAACAGCAGTGCGCTAGAACAACACGAGCAAGTCACACAAAGCCCTAAATTTCCGCAGCACAGGATTGTTTGGCCTCCTCGCGCTTTTCGCGGCATGGCCTTGGCTTCTCAGCGCAAGACTTCGTTCGGGCAGATGGGCTGTGGGTCATTTGAAGGCTTCAGAAAATTACGGATGCCTTATTACGAGTCCTTGGCTTGCAAGGTTGCCATTCTTGCTGTCGTGGCCTTTCAAAGAGAGCAACCCGCCTCGTGGTTTTCTGGGCTTCTCGTGCTACTTGCACCTGCTACTTCCCACATCCGAGGATTTCCGCTCTGTGGTCGACCGATGGCTATCACCAGGCAGGACTTACGGCTTGGGGATTTTCGGGCTTTGATCGCAAATACGTCTGAGACCCCGAATATGGCATCCTGCCGTTATACGGCTTGGAGTTGTTCCTTCAAGATGTCTGCGAACTTCTAACTTGACCTGTCGGAAAACTTGTAGCAGCACCCTGATTTCAGGATTTTGCTACAAGCTTTCCCAAGCTCAAACTTTGAATCACCCAAGCCCGAAAATGTAGCCTAAGATCCAAAAAGCCACAACTGCTAGAGGTCAAATATGAAAAAAGAAACACAAACCCAATGAACCTGGTCAACCCCTATCCGAAGCACGGTAGCGATCGGATGCCCAGAATTTGATCTCAAAGAGTCTCCCTCCCAAAGCGTTTTGAGGATCCCTACCCTCTCAATCGTAAGAACCACGCCAGAGGCTTTTGCCTACCCGGCCCGCTTAGCGCGGACGACGAGGAGAGCGCAGACGTTCGGCCCTCAACTTAGCTTCAAGCGGGATGCTGTGAGCGGGGGAGGCTGTAGGGACTCTGGAGTCCCCAAGTTACGTCCCTGTCGAAGCTTAAAGACTTTGGACTTAGGATATATCTGTAGAAATCTGTGAGTATATACATAAATACCAAGCAATAAACAAGTACATCCGCACACATATTCATACAATGTGTATGTATGTGTATGTATACATATACATACATATATATATATATATATATATATATACACATGTCTAAACACCGACAGATAGACAGATAGACATCAGAAGAAAGGTAGAAAGATAGATCGATGGATAGACAGCGCTTGGAATCTTTGACAAGATGGGACTGTGAGATTTCACTGAAGGCTTTGGTCCTAGTATAGAGCCTTTACCCTTATGTCTTGTGTGCATGGGGCTTACCTGGCTTGGGTTGGATGATCCCAAGACAAACCCTAAACCCCAAACACAGAGGAAAAAAAAACAAACCTCGCGCGCGCCGAGCAGTAAGGCCCATCAGCTCGAGTCGAGCCCCCCAACCCGCGCAAGAAGAGTCTGTACATTAGAGTATATCAGACCCAAACGGTTCAGGGGTTTGGGTTTAGGGCTGAGGGTTTAGGGTTTGGGGTCTAGGATCGTCATTACCCACACATTCCATATGCACTACAATTCAGAAACTCGGTCCCAAAAACCATAATAGGGTCTATCTTTTCGGACCTAATTCCATAATGGTAGTCTGCGTGGAGCCTCTGGGAAAGTTCGTCGTCATATTCAGGGATGTTACGAAGGGCTGAAGTTCCGGATTGTGGAAGTTAAGACGCCTCACCTCCTCAGATCCCTACCTCGCTTCCTGACCTTCCCAAGGCTTCAGAACTCACTGTTCCCGTATCCCAGTTGAACTAAGTCCCTCGGTCCTACACCCGAAAGCTTAAACCATCCTAAACCCTCCTTCCCTGATTCCTTATGCCCCTGAGTGCAGCGCTCAAACCCCCTTAACTCCAAATCTGAAACACCGAACCCAAAACCCCAAACCCCTAAGGCACCCAAAGATATTGGGAAGAGTTTTACTCGGGCGACACGGATCCTTGGCAAAGATCAAGCCCCTGCGCGCTTCACAGGGTTTTGAGGGTTTCTAGAGAAAGTTTTGAGTGTTCAGGGGTTTAGGGCTTAGGGTTTGAGGGTTGAGGGTTGTACGGTTTGGTGGTTTTAATGTCTCAGGGCTTAGTTGTAGGTGGCACGCTGGGAAACCTGGTAATGTCCCTTGTGGCCTTTTCATGAATACTTTTGAGACTACGTTCGCTGTGAGTTTCTCCGAGTTTCAACAAAACAACCAACAGGACATGGGGAGTCTAAAGACTTAAAGAACTTCAAAGGTAAGGGCTTTTAAGACGAGAGAGTAGTCCATAAGGGCTTTTCTGGGCCACAATAGCGACAATGGTGTTCTTCATTGACCCAGTGGAAGGCCGTGTCTGGTAGAGGCCTGCACTGGTTTGGCAGGGCTAAGAGCTTGGGGTTTCTGTCAGTCTGGAGATAGACTTGAGGATGTCTTCTAAGCCCTAAACCCCCAACCCTGGACCCTAAACCGCAGCTCGGGGCCCTGTGAGAGGTCCCTTCATGTAGGGTCGTGAACGCGACGTGTTGTGAGGCTGACGCAGAAGAGTTTGAGTGGTTCTGTGGCTACGAGGACCCGGATGCAACAAACTAGGATTTGGGATTTATGCAAACAGGTTTAGGGTTTTAGGGTGTAGGGGGTCTAGGGTTTTAGGGGGTAGGGGGTTTAGGGTTTAGGGGGCCTAGGGTTTATCAGCACGCAGCATTTCAGCACATTGACATAGTAACCATTGCAAGGCGAGCAGCATGCCATAAAGATGCCCAGCATCATCATCGGATCATCATGTTCATCTTGATCACGATGCAGGCCATAATCAGTCAAGCTCATACCATCACTTCTCAGGGGCTGGAGTTTCCCTGCAAGTGGTTGCAAATGAACGGTGGAAGTCCGGGTAACTGCGGCCCAGAACCGGTCGAGAAGCAATGTAAACCCTTGGAAGCCAAGGACGAGAAGACTCCTTAGTTGTGATTAGCAGCTAGCAGCTTCCTTCATCTGGAGACCTTGCACATCAAAGCCCACCAGGTGTGGACGGCACAGTGGGGGAAGAGAACAACCGGGACGGACAGCACATCGAAATCCAGAGCTGTGCATGGCCTCAACTTCCTAGAGTCCTGGACCCTGGACCCCAGATAACCTACTTTTTTTCGGGTTCCCTAATCTGATTTCTTTACATATGGAGGTCCGAAAAAAGGTAGGTTATTTGGGGTTCACTCTCCAGTCCTTAACTGTTCCCTTCATGTTCAGCTGTTCAGCTTCTACAGAGTTTCTCATGCGGCAGGACCTGCGCCCATTCTTCCGGCACTTTGCCGATTCCTTGATCTCCAGGAAATCCGGGGATCAAGGGTATCGAGTTGTTTTGCCTCCTACGCGTCGGTAATGTTCTTGCAGGATCGGGATACACCCAGCCGAGCCGAGCCAACCCCAGCAATTCTGGCAATTTCCTCCTGCAAAGGAATTCGGAACATATACAAAACGACCTGATACCGAGCAAAAGCAGGGTAAACCCGAAGCTGGCACCTGAACTGCAAGGGAGAACGCCTGCCGTTCTTGCTGGGTTTCTGGCTAGCGGTTTGATCAGGGCTTGCAGGCCAGCAATTCGGGGAGGGTCCAGGGTTTAAGCATTACGGTCATAGAGGTCAGAATTGTACAGGGGTTAAGGCTAGGGTTTTATAACAAGTTCTATAGGGTTTTAGGTTCAAGCTGGCTGATAGCATCTGGCGGTCTTGCTAGCAAGGTGCCGAGAGCCTGCGAAGGGACTGCTAGGCTTTCCAATTCCGTGAGAGTTCTTCTGGATGCCAGTGTGGCATCTGCTACTGCCAAGCATGATTCGTGGCATTTTCTTTGTCCCTACTGCTACTGCTTTTATTGGCTCTTATTCTGCATATTCAAGGCAAAGCTTTTGTCTCGAATTTGCGAACTGAAATGCTGACTTCAGACGTTGGTTGTTGTTGTTTCTATCCGTATTTGCAGCAGCAGTGGTGGCCGAAGGGTAATAGAGGGTAGAATCGGCGGCAAAGAAGCGCTGCAGCAGCATGGAGTGGGAGATGGCGGCTCACGCAGACTAGTAGGTTCAAGACGAAAGCACACTGGTCACAGTCACAGCCGGACACGCTGTAAACGCACCTGGTTGTTGCGAACGTTCCAGGACAAACACGACCCGGCTGCTGATGGCTGGCTGCGGGAATTCCAAGCTGAGCTTCGTAACTGTGCTTGGATTCGTTTGTGTTGCTGGTGATGGAGCTTTACTGCTTGTGACGACGGAGACCATTGCAACATGCACGACATAGTTGTTGTGATATGTCCTGATAGCTCATAGCAGCAACGAGCACCACACTAACAGCAGCATGAGGAATCATCTTTGAAACCCTCGAGGCACTCAGAGCATCAATCGACTAGAGGAGGAGCAGGAGAAGGAGGAGGAGGAGGAGGAGGAGCCGAATTCGGCCAGTGTTCCAGCAAGCGGCAAGATGATCAAGAAGGTTTGGCTGCAGTTTGCTCCTTGCAAAGATGCTATTGACTACAGCTAGAGCGCCAAGGCGCTAAAAGGCGAATGCCCCAACACCATCAAGTTTCAGAGGCAGCCCTTGGAAACTGAGGGTTCAGGGTGAAGGTTTCAGGTTCCAGGGTTTAGGATTTGCATAGCTTGCTTGTGCTTGTTAGTTTTTGTTCTCCGCATTTGGCGTGTGCGGAAAACGTTGGTTGATGCTGCTGTGCCTAGTTTGTGAGGGAGAGAGTTATGCAAGTCATCTAAGTTATACATGTAATGCTCATGTGCATATTAAAATCACATTTCTATGTATGTATGTATGTATGTATGTATGTATGTATGTACGTATGTCAGTACATTTGGCAACGTGTGTACCTGCCTCTCTACACTCTACACATGATCAGTGACCATTTTGCATGATGAAAGGCCGATATCCCAGGCGCATCTGCCCGATCCCCCAAGCACTGTCTTAGATTGGCCTGCCAAGGAGGTTTATGATAAATCCTACACGTTACCCTAAAACCTAATCCGCAAACCCCGAAACCCCTAAACCCTTGCGTAACCCTAAGCCCAACCCCAAATACTATTCCTACTTACCTAGGAAGTCTATGATGATCTTACTTACCTAGGAAGTCTATGATGATCTGGTGGCCAGCGAACGCCTCCCGGTGGACATCTGGAATGTGGACTATGCCGAGGCAAGAGCACTTACTGAGCGAAACTCTTACAAGATCGTAAACCCTGAGCCCAGAGCTGACCGATATCAAATCAAGAAATCAATCTTCAAATCACTCGTACGGGATCTTTTGCTCTGCTGCAATAGACAGATCTCGAGTGATCTCGAGCCCTAAACCAAATCTAAACCCCAGCTTCAGCCACGGGAAGTGCTGAGGCTGCTTTGCAGCGCCTAAAAGGCGTCGCCGAAGGAAGGGTCGGGAGCCTGGGAATAGGAAAGAGTCACGGGGCCAAACCCCTAAAGAACCTTTCGCGTCTCTCTAAAATTAAACAGAACCCTTAAAGGACCCCTTAATCAAACGGTTCCTTCATGGATCCCCTATTGGGGTGTCCCGTTAAAGGAACCCTGAAAGGAGCCCTAAGGTCCTCGGGGCCCAGGATGATGAGTTCCAGGGAGTCAGCTTTGCTTTCGGATTCACTTTTTAGGAAAAACCACGGAAATCCTGACACACTTGATTTGAAGAGCAATTGTGCAGCATTCTGAGCTGCAAGCCGCGGTCATTGAAGTCGAGTGTAGAAGCTTCACCGGTTCTCATCCTGAGATTTCTTTAGGCTAAGGCGTGGGTTTCTGCATCGTACCTTAGTTGCTGGTAGCCTAGAGGCGGCGCAAGCGGGACGGCCACTGGCCATCCAGAGCCGTCTGTGGCCCGCACCGGAAGCCCTTAACCCTTAACCTCGAACCCCATATCACAAAGTCGATCATTGCGATAAATCTCACCCCACATCCTGAACCCTCAACCCCAAACCCTAAACTCAGGAATAGAGCCCGGGACCCCTAACTCTTCAAGTCCTAAACCTGAGAAGCCCAAAGCCCCGCACCCTAACTATCCAGCCCCAAGCCGAGGTCATGAACTGGGCTGTGGCCGACCTCACTCAGCTCTCTGAAGAGGCCGCGTGCCTCACAGCTTTCCACCAAAACCCTGCACCCTACATGTACGATCTTCCCTGGAAACTGGGGGTCACCACTGCACCGCTTCATCAAATCCAACACAGGATGTGCACACCCTAACTGCCCCACTGCCTAACTTGACGCAAGGTTTCGAGAATCACAGGCTCCGAGGGTTGGATGAAGCTAGGCGGGGTACTCCGAGAATTATCGTCATTAGTTATATAAGTGAGGCAGAACCCTGCCCACCTTCATCCCGCCTTTGGAGGCCTCCAAGAGAAATGGTGTAGGATTTAGACATTCGGTGTTTAATGCTTTTGGGGTGTAGGCTGTAGGGCGCAAAGCATCCGGAAGGACTTCCCGACTGCCACCTTCGACTTGGTCCTAGCACCTCGGGAAAATTCTTGGAGTTTCAAGCTGAACTCCTCCAAACTCTAAACCCTAAACCAGTGGATTGAATTTTGCTCATGGATGTTGAGAGTATCGAGCATTGATTGGTTGTGCGGTCACTTGCGCCGGTGCGGACACATGTGTATTGAGGGTTTACGTTTCAGAGCTAACTGTCTTGCAACGAGTGTAGGGTTCATTCATCACAGGGTTTTCGGAAGAGTTTCCAGCCTTCGTAGTACCCGTTCTGCATTGTGGGAAGCCAGTAAGTATGTTCATTGAATTAGGGTATGCGCTACATGCACGATTTCTATGCTAAACTCTGCGCCACACCGGCTCACTCTTTTCGCACACGTTGAACCTTGTCCGCGAACATCTGAGGACAAAGGCACTATGGACGCGCTGTTCTGTGCAGGCAGGATCGGATGACTAAAGACCCGAGGCAGCCCCCTCTGAAATAAATCCGAATAGTCGGTGCGTTTATTTCAATGGCATCCCGTTGACAGGATTTCAGAGTGTAGGGTTTTTTGATTGAAGTAATTAGTCGTTTTTCACCCTAAACCTGAAGGCCCGTGTAGAATCCCGTAGGTGAAGCCCTTAAAATACAGCCCAAGCATTCCCTGCTGAACCCTAAGACATAAGAGCCCAATGAAAGCCTTCTCAAGCCTTATAAACCTTTATACATAACCACGTGACATCCTTGTAAGCCCTTGTGCACGGTTAAGCATTCAACAGTTCAGGCTTCAATACCCTACACAACACTGAAACGCTGTAAAACTCTGTAAACCCTTTGCAAAAACCTCGCGAGCAGGAAGCTCCCGGAACCGTATACCCTACTTTTTCAAGCTTACAGGACCCCAGCAAAACAAGTAACCCTAAACTTTAAACCAAAGAACCCCAAGCTCTATAAACCCTCCTATCTAAGCCTGATCGAAGCACTAAATCGCAAACCCCCAGACGCGACGGACTTTTGGGGGACAGGCCTCCAAAACCCGATAAGCACACCTGCAAAACCCTTTTAAGGAGGAAGCTCCCTGAAGCCTAAAGCCCAAACCTTTCTTCAACCCTAAATAAACCTCGAAGCTTGTAAAACCCTAAACCCTCAACCCCCAAGACCCCTTTGCCTTCTTGGAGACAGGCCCGGCTTCGGTGGCAGCTGCTGTGCGCGAGATGCATCGAATCCTTCGACCAGGCCTCTCAGTGTTAGCATCAGGGGCCCAGGTTCTACAGGATGTAAGGCTTAAGATATCATATGTAGATGTTTTGGGTTTTTGTTCGGGTGATTTGGGTGGGTAAGCTTCCAGTGCCTTTACAGTTTATTGCATTGCTTTGAAGGCTTCGGGGCTTGGGTAGTGATGGGTTCAATGCAAGATCGTTGTGAAGACAATCATATAACCCCGATGACCCGCTTCTTGACTTTGTAGGAGCTTTGTAATCCCTGCACCACATTCTATACCCGGACCGAGAAGACAAAGAACCAACAGCCTCGGGCCGTGAGATACGCCATGGGGATGCCCAGTACTTGATGTTCTGTTGCCCTACCATATCCTACCTGCGCTCAAAAGGAACAATAACAGTGACAGAGGTCTTCATCTCATTTTCTGCCCAAAGCCACGACAGACTCAAACCCTAAAGCTAGACTTTCTGAATTAAGACAGAGATCTTGAAGCCCTCAAGCACATTCCCTGAAGCTTCTACAAGCCTGGCTCTAGGCCGAACACTGGGAGTTTCGGGAAAAAGCTTAAAACCCTGAAAATTGGAACTTAAGTCCTTCTGGACCCTTTTTCGAAATGCACACAATCCTGGCAAAGCCTTGTAAACCCTGCTATACAACCCGTTCAAAAACCTGACCATTCCTAGACCTTGGCCCTAGACCAGAAAACTTAAAATGCCTAAACCGTAGCCGTGAGGTGGGCGCATGGTCATGGTCTCCGGGGTCCCGCCAGCGAAGGCGACTTTATGGCGAGGGCTTCGGGTTCAAGTCCTTTAGGACTTTCAACTCTAAGCCCTACTCTCCGAACCCGAAATCCCACATAAACGGAGCCCCCCTGGATTGAGGATGTCCTTGAAGCCTTCAAAGGCAGCTGGACTGTGCAGCTGAGCTGCATCTCAGAAGGTCAGGGTTAGCGATTTTCAGGGTTTAGGAAGTAGGGGTTTGGGTTTCAGGATTTAGGGGTGTTAGAGTTTTTTATGGGTTTAGGATTGATGAGTTTGGGTTTCAGGGTGTAGGGGCTTGGATTTAGGGGTTTAAGGTTGAGCATTTAGGCATATAGGGGTTCAGGGTCTAGGTTTTAGGGACTTTATTCTGGAAGAGCATGGGAGCTACTGAGGTGTCCCTAGTTGAGGTTATCTTTCTTATGGCCACGTCCTGCAAGATATGTCCCCACATCATGACCTTGAAAGTAGATTTCAAGTGATTCTGGTGAGCATGGTGTTGCGTTAGAAGTGCTCAGGCTGGCAGACGGCTCGCCTTTCATCATGGACGATGGCGAGGCAGATGCATTTGTACTTGTGTGTGCCCATCTCTCTTCTCTCCTTCATATACACCTTGCTGCGCATGTACTATATCGGCACGTTTACCAGGATTCTTCAGAAGAGTAAGGACAGCATGCATACATCGACTGAATGTGAATAGCTCTGTTTGTAAAACTCTGTGGTTAGTTATATGATGTTGTACGATGAATTTGCATGTGCGTGTTCCCGCGTGAAGAAACGTTTAATTATGTGTTTGTGTGCATGTGCATGAATATATACATATATATACACACATACATACATACATACATACATACATACACACATGTATGCGTGTGTGTGTGTGTGCGTGTTAGTGTTTATGCACAAGCACTTGTTCGCGTCGGATTGCATCTTTCACCCTGCAGCCTTTCGCCTGCATGTCCTAAATCCCACATTCGACCGCAGACTGAGGATTGAACCCAAATCTCTGAACCATGCCCTGCACACCACCATAAAGTCCAAAAGTGGGCTTATGTTAGTTGAAGGTAAACCTCACACCAATCCTGCAGACGAAGGCCACGATCAACCTGCGTGCACACTTCTACGTCTTCGAGCGCCCCGAAAGCTCCGCCGAGGGCCTCGTGGAGCCTTCCTAGGGAGCCTTGAAACCTTTCTTTTTTTAGGTTTAGAATACAAAGTCCTTTTCTGGAGTTTCCAATCTAGACTCTGCAAGACGGAGAAAGTTTGGGGTTCCCTACAAGGCTTTAGCCATGTGAAATCTAGCAGCCCATACGGGTGCATACCACCTTTTCGATCCGAAAACTCTTGCGAGTATAATGTAAGGTTTAGGGATTTAGGATTTTGTGTTTAGTATACCCATTAGTCCACCAAAATTGCGCCACCGAGGACATGTGACGTACAATCCTAAAGCCGTAAACCTTGAATCCAGCCCTAAAGCCCTAAACCCTAAAACTTGGAAGCCCTAAAGCCCTGAAACCTAAAGCTTGAAACCCTAAACCCCTAAACTTCCAGATGTCTTGGGGGTTATAAACGAACCCCCCCGGCACCCTTTTTTTCCGGCCTTCCTTTGGGTAGGTTTACCGGATTTCGTAAATTTGCTGGGTTGAGGGTTCAGGGTGTAGGGTATGAAAATAGGGGCTATCGTTCAAGATTTACGGCCATAATTTCAGGTTTAACTAGATATGCTACAGAGTTTAAGGTTCATGGTTCAGGGTTGAAGGATGCATCAGGCTTGCAGGTTAGGAAAAAGGTTTCGACGCAAAATGTTGAAGGCTACCAGTGCTCTGTATACAAGCGGCTCGCCAGATGTTGTCGGCACGCTGATTCCGAAGTTGGATGTTTCCGAACCCTTCACTCCAAAGCGAGTGTTTTCGGACGTTTCAGCTCGTTCAAAAAGCTCATGAATGAGGTTCTCCTACACATGTTGCGCATTGCGTGCACGGTTGGGGTTTTGGGGGTTGAAGTCCCGAAAGCCTAAGCTCTTGAAGTCTAAATTGTGTCATCTCTGGGCGGTGAACATGAATAAACGTTGACGCCTGCAGATGCTGTCGTCACGGGAAAAGTACAAGACACCCGCAGACTTTGGATTGGTGGAGTACTAGACGTTCGGAAGAAGTACCAACATGTGTCATTCTGTATGTAGGGTAATAAGATGTTGCAAGTATTACAGTACACCAAGGCCCCTAGACCGCAGGTCTCTCCTCAGCTCCCCAAAGCCCATGTCCTATTCTCGCAAATGCCCTAAAACAGGCTGGTCCATACAAGGAGAACACACAGAGCCCAACACCCTTGTCCTGCTGTTCAGGAAGGTACCTTAATCGAACTTTCAATCCCTTGTAGCCGTGTCCTAAACCCTACAGCGCAAGCACTATCCAAGCTCGTAGCCGGAAAGTTGCATATCAATAACCGAGTACATATATATATATATATATGTATATGCATGTATTATATACACACATGCACACACACACACACATCTGTGTACATATGTGCATATTCTGTTTGTTCTTATACAGTGCTATTCAAGACAGGGCAA
Source organism: Symbiodinium sp. CCMP2592 (assembly GCA_905221615.1). NCBI lineage: Eukaryota > Dinophyceae > Suessiales > Symbiodiniaceae > Symbiodinium > Symbiodinium sp. CCMP2592. The sequence goes on from CAJNDT010004035.1 coordinate 26,797, forward strand.
ACGGTGGGGAGCTTGAGAAGAATCCTAAGTTCTGAAGTCCACACGTCAGAAGCCTACATCCTAAACTGTAGACATTTGCGAAGCCCTTAAAGACCCCCCCCTCCGGCGACTAGGCTTCGAGGCTCCTGCAAAGCTCAACACGGTTGAGGGTGTGGTCGTTCAGCTTCTGCAGCCAGCCTCGAAGAACTGTCCAGATGCGATCATAAGCTTCTCGCATGTTTCCATCTCAGGCCTGCACCCAAAGCCTACACTTTAAACTCATGCGGTAAACTGAATCCGTTTAGGACCCGCGGCCCCAAACCCTTGCAATATGTCCGGAACCCTGAAAACCCCAACACCCTTCCGAACATCACAAAGGGTCCAAAGTACCTACATAAATTTTAGAATGTAGGGTTTCCATATCAGGAATTATCATGTTTATTTATCCCCCAAAACAATACCTAGGACCCTTTGGGCATGGACCAAATCCCAAACCCACAACCCCAAGCCAAGACTTTCCAAGAAAAAAGCGAGCACCGCAACCTCTAAGCAAAGGCCCAACCATAGTAGCAATATGGGTTATAGCATCATTATAACAAGGAGCTGACAAGAAGATCTTTGAGAAGCAATTAGTTTCGGGCCTATACACTACAGTAGCATTATATACGAAAGCAGCAGTGTATACTATAGTAGAATTAGACACCATAGTGCCGACAAAATAGTCTATGAGAAGTAGTTTTGGACCGGCCCCAGGTTCGCTGATTCCTTCGGCTCACGAACAGCGGACAGAGCTTTGAGCCTTCAAAAGAAGAGAGTGCCGGCTTCAGGGTTTAGGATTTAGGGGGTTTGGGGTTGACTGTTTATCAGGTTCTAGGTTTGAAAGTTTTGGGTTTGGGTTTTAGGTTCTAGCTTTGAAAGTTTTGGGTTTGTGTTTGGGGTTTTGGTTTTAGGGTTCAGGGTTTGCCTCCCTTGCCGGCTTAGGGCTTGGGGCCTTTGGTTCTCCGGCACTAAAGTCTAAAGATGCCAATAATCAGCTCAGTGTGGGGCTAAGTCTTAATCCCTAAACCCCACAGCCCTTAGCTAACGGCCAAAAAACACGAGGGTTCAACAAACAGAACCTAAGCTCTTATGTTATATAAACCCTAAACCCTAAACCCCGAAGTCGAAAGTCCTTTAGTGTGCATTGGCTTTTGCGAATTTGGTGGCTCAGGCATGCTACATCTGCACGTCACAAGCTCCTGAGTCGGAGCGTGGTGTATGACTTTTGTGAGGGCCGCAGAGGCCTTTCATTATAATGCAGCTGGTTGTCCTAGGTCCTAGTTCGGGCAACGTTAGTAGCACCGCAAACCCCAAGAGGCGTAGAAGAGAGCAGAGGCAACCTCGCTCACGCGACAGGCCATTGCACGACAAAGCCCCAAACCCCGAACCCTACGGACCCCATATGACCCCATATTCCTCAAGGTCTATACGCCCAAGCTTATACACTTCTTGGTGAGTCTAAAGAATCCTAAACCCCAACGGTAGCCCAGTGCCAACCAAACCGCCGGTCACGTGGCTGAGATGGGCACAAGAGTGCCGGGGCCCTGGTTTGAACTTGTCTTGATGGGTTTAGGCTGTAGGGTTAGGGCTTAAGGTCAGTGTTTGGGGTTTACGGTTTGGGAGGGTTTAAGCCGATAAGCTTCAACTTTTGGCGGCTCATAGTCCTTCTACAATGCATTGCGGCTTAGCTTGTCTTGGGCCCGGGCACTCAGCAACTAAGGAATGCACGTTTATTGGCACATGTTTGTTTGTGTGTGTGCAGTATATATATATATATATATATATATATATATAATGTTAGTTAAATACAACTATATGTATACGTATATATATATATATATACACACACTCCGCTATTATTATATGATTATTAAATGTTATTTTCATCAAGTATTAGTGGTGTTTTATTGGTTTATTATTGTTGTTATTCTTTATTATTTATTACGTGTATATATATATATATATTTATTTATTTATTTATTTATTTATTTATTTATATAGTATGTATGTATGTATGTATGTATGCATATATATATGTATGTATGTATGTTTGTATGTGTGTTTATATATATATATGTATATCTGTTTATGCGTTTTTGTATGTACATGCCTATTAGATAGAGTAATGTTATTTTATTCAAAACATCATAGAATAATATAACATAGCATATTACGATATAGCATAATACAAAAGAATATAATATTATGTAGTTCAATACAATAAAAAGACAAAATGAAACAATCGAGTATGATATGACATGACATAAATATACTATAATACAATATATTATAATACAAAATGATGCAATGTAATGTACTATAAAGTAGTGCAGTGTCATGTAATGTAATGTATGTACCTATGCATATCTGTCTGTGCGTGCCTGAGCCCTCGGATTCCTGTCAAACCTTTCTACAGAGGGGGTGTTATTCGAGGCAGCTTTAATGGGTGTCCTTTTCTGGTAGAACAGAAACGTACAAGCAACAAGTGTGCATGGGTTGAGAGAGAAACCCGACAGATGGGCGATACATTACCAGCACGAGCAAGAAGCAGAAGGATTTCCGCTAGTTGCTGAGGCGCCCTTAATACAGACCCAAAGAGCCCAATACCCTCGACCACAATTTGTCAGGTCTTCAAGATTATGAGTGTAGGTAGATGTCTGAATTAAGTATAGGGTTCTTTCGGTGTAGGCCGCGTTTGATTTGAAAGGTCCGCGCCGTCGACGGGTTGCTCTTCGTGTGCATCCAATACGTCTTGCTGCGTACTGCAAGACCAGGTCGGGAATCCAGCACAGAAGCTCAATTTAACATAATGTAGGAACCTGATTAAGAAACACTAGGCCTAGAACCCCAAAATAGTAGGATTCATATAAAGAAGCCTAATCAAGGCCCAGGGTTTCTTAATCGAGTTCCTACATCAGGGGCCTGAACGATTCGAATGGTATCCATCAGACTTTCTGAATATACTACCCCCCAAAACCGTGGCCTAAATACAAAGGTCGAGGTTTGATAAGGGCTTTATAGGAACCTTGTAGGCAGGATTGAAAACTCGAGGTTATACAGGCTGCATAAGGCTTCTACAGGAAGTCTGAGTCTAAGTGGGTTCAACATGGGCCTTGTTACAGAGTTTACCTACGGTACGCTTGCAAGGCCAAGCCGTTTGTCACGTGTTTTTCTTGTACTCGAGATCAGTATGTTTCATTATCGTGACTTTGCTTACTGTAAGTTGCAACAAATTGTCGGGGTGGTTCTAGCAGAGGCTAGAAGGTTGGCCTATAATTGTCTCCTTGCCCGAACTACGAAGCAGCGAAGATCCAAGCATGAATCATCCTTCATGCTCAAGCTCTTGCAATTTCGGGTTTACCGTACGGGATTAGGGACACAGGGCTCTGTTCTAGTTTCGGAGGCCTGTGTAGGACTAGAGAAGCCTCGCGCCGAGCTCAATCCAAGCTAGGGTATGGGTCTTAACGGTTATGCTTGGAAGGTGGGGGACTTGCTAAGTAAGTATTTTTTTGAGTCATAAGTAGGATCCCTTTTCGGTGTCGTATGGCTCCACTTGTGACCTACTTACTAAGTTCCCCCGACACTCCAAGTAGGCTTTAGTCTAGGTGTTACTCTAAACCCCAATCCCTAAGCCCTAACCCCTAAACCCCTAAACCCCTAAACCCTAAACCCTACTAGGGTTAACTCGCCTGGCTCCTGCAAAGGCGAAGGTTCTTTTAGTCTGTTTAGGGCTTAGGGTTTAGGACTTATAGGGCCTAGGATCTACAGGGTGTGGGGTTTAGGATTTATCGGGTTTAGGGTTTAGGATTGATAGGGTTTAGGGTTTAGGATTCTTAGGGTTTACGGTTTAGGGTTTTAGCTTTAGGGGTCTCCAACTTAGGGAGTTTTTTTGCTGAAGATCCTACTATGGCATAGCAGATCCAGGGATCCTGGCTGGGGATTGCTGCCAAATTCTGAGCCTTGCACAGTAGGGTTTAGGGTTTAGGGTCCTATATTCGTGTCCATGGTTTTGCTTTCTCCTAAACACTAAAACCTCCGCTCCGTAAGCTAAAGCCTAGATCCTAGTACATCGTTTAGGCCCCTCGACGAGCTTCAAACCCCAAAACCCAATAACCCGGACATTGAGCTCCAAATCCATCCGATAAACATCAAATTCTGAACTCTTCTGAAACCCATTAAAACCAGTAAACTCTAAATCATAGAGCCCTTTGCACCCCATCAATCCTGGAAACCGAAAATCCCAGGCCATTGAAGTCCATCCGCAATCTACTCTAAGCCTACCTCATACGAATCCCATACGTAAATCGGTATTCCTGAACCTCAAATCTGACCCAATCCTTGACACCTTACCCTCTCCCAAACCCTCCGCCCAAACCCTAGGCCCCAAACCCTTCAAGCGCAGGACACTCTCAAATGCTCAACCCAGAGACGCCAATATCCCTCAAAAAAGGAAGACGCACCCTATATCATGTTATGTTTTGATGGAGAATTCTTGATTCATTTAGGATATTGGAGTCTCTGGGGACCCTAAACCCTCTAGATCCCTTGCAGGAACCTTCATGGGAACCCTAGGTATACCTTAATCAAGGGATGTTGGAGTCTCTGGGAAGGTGGGAAGTTTGATCTCCCGCACGTGCCGGCCCCTATGTTTTTTTGAAATTTCAGGAGATTTTCGGATGACTTTTTTGCAGGATGGGGATTTCTAGTGTCTTCGAGTGTTTCAGGAGGGTTTACAGCGAGTTTGAGTAGTCAGAAATACCGTTCTGCGGGATTCCTTAAGATTCCATGTTGCGCTGGGCTCTTTTTGAGTCTTTCGGAGCATGTGAAAGCAACCTTCGGTCTCAAAGAACTGGCATCAGTTAAGTATCAGTTTTTTTGCTGGTCAGGCTATCCTTGCACTGCCCTCGACCAACGCTGGAATCCAGCAGACGCATAAACCTCCTAGGATGCCCAGTAGTGCCCTTATTCCCTTTTTGTAGCCCTAGATTCCTTATTAAGGTACCCAATACCAAAAGGGGAGCCCTTTTTGTTCCTAGGTTACTGGGCATCCTGGCCTCAAGCTGTCTCCGCAAGCCATGAGAGCCCCAGACCGGTCAGGCATAGTCAGCATGACGATGCCCTGCTTCCTTGGGTGTACTTGGAGGAACATGGGACATAGTAGGTAAGGGTATAAGTACCAGAAGTAGGTTTATTCGTACGTACACGTATAGTTACCCATGTATAACCCTAGCTAATAAGTCCCATGATCCTTCAAGTAAGCCCTTAAACGCCCTTACAGAACTCTTGTAGAACAACAGTACCTTACTAAAGGATAGTTCTTGGTGTTTCTTTCTGTTGGATCGGAAAGGCCCATCTCCACCGTGGGTAAGTCGGAGTACCTTCAGAGCTCGGACGAGGGCAGGACCGCGTTGGGACACAAAGCCGTTTAGCATCGTTCTCATGTGTTTTTCAAGGTAATTGCAGGTCAGCCGGACTCCATGCACAGGATCAGGGCACTTGGTCAGCAAGGTTGGAGCAAAGAGTCACAAGTGCCCCAGGTGTGGTTTTCCCACTTACGACTCCTTAATTCAGGTTTGGTTTGGGATTCTAGTAGATACCAGAGCCCTAGAGAGACCCATAACTAGAATGGCAACAAAGTCCAATTCCTGAGCCCAGATGGACGGAAGCCCTGAGCCATAAACTGCGTGAACCTAAACCCACACCCACTGACTGTAGACAGGTAAGGGGTAGGTGTGCATTATGTCCCAGAGGGCACAGCGCTTGAATAGCTTCGCACAAGACATCTCATGCCTGGCGTCATTGCGATCACTAGGACTGTCTGTACCATTGCTGTCAGTATCTTGTTCGCAATGACAACCGAACCCCAGTCGATGAACGTCGTAGTTACGAGCAACAGTAAGTCTTGGAAGAAGAACTCCTGCTCGCAAGGACTCTAGCGAGGCCCATACGCTGATACGGTTACATACACACGTAGGGTATATCCTGTACCTTGGTTTCATTTTACCGTAAACCCCAAACCTCGACGCCAAAACTAGAATCCAAAGCCTGCGGATAAACTTCGTATGGCCCCGCATGATGTGTCAGTACTTCCTGGGATGCCATCGTGACACCAATAGACGAGGCCGTTTGCTTGGACAGGGTTGCGGAATATTGATGCAGTCGGTTGCTCAAGGCCAAAGGCCAGACTTGTGTCTCATGATCTTCGGTGCTTAGTAGCTAACCGTGGGCAGTTTTGGGTGAATCAACTCCTAGCATAATTAAGCGGTTAGCTTTCTTTGCGGCAAGCTTCTGCAGCCGGTGGGCCTTAGACCCTAGAAGCTCACTGCCAGAAGCTTGTGTATCTTCAAGCTTGCGACAGCTCAATTCCTAAACCTTGAACCCTCGGGCCTCCAACCCAACATGTGTCCTTTCGCAAACGAACTCCTAAACCCTCAGCCCTAGTCAAAACCCTTGAATCTCGAATAAACATAGGGCCCTCAGCTTTAGCCTTCAGCAACTCGGCTCTGCAACCTCAAATCTCTAACCTGTTAAGCCCGAAAAACCCTCAACCCCTAAACCCTAAACCCCTAAACCCCTAAACCCTGAACCCTATATGCCTTAAACCCTAAAGCCGCAGTTGGGGAGCGAAACTCCCGAGACCGCGCATCCCGTCGCGGTGAACGCCTTTGACAGGCCCGGCTGGGCTCTGAGGGTTTATCCTAAGGTCCCGAAAGACCATCCATGTTATGGCTTTGGAGACCTAATTCCATACTGGTACTATATACGGAGCCTCTAGGTCAGTTTAGGATTTAGGGTTTGCCTTAAGGGTCCAGGTATCTCCTTAGGACGGTCCGGAATCTCCTAGACAGAGGCCTTGGGTATCTTTGGGGTCTCAGAGACCCTGCATTTTGAGGTTCCCCAATTTGTTAGGACCCTTATAAGGGTAAAATAATTACCTATGCTATTTTGGGGGCTCCTTTAAAATGATCCTTAAAGGGGTCTATATGGGATACTATAAGGCTACTATGATACAGGGGGCTTATACATGATCACCCAGACTATTTTGGTGGGTTCCAAAGTTATGATTATGGTATACCGGCCCCAAAACCCTATTCTAACTATTAAGGCCATTATATTAGACCCTTCATTTACCGAAAGACTCCAATATCCCTTACTTGAGGTTGAAGGATATTGGAGTCTCTGGCACCTTCAACTGGACCCTAAACCCTATACCCGAAACCCTAAGCCCCAAGCCTTCCTAAAGCCGATTTTGCCCTAAACCCCAAACCCTAATGTTTTGAGGGTACAAGGAGGATCCTGGTAGGGCTTCCAGCCAGGAGCAACTTCCATACGAAAGTAAAGAAGATGGCAGGAGTGGGGTTTAGGCTTGAAGGTTTAAGGAGCAGTGGAGAGTCTTCTTTATAAATCGTTGAAGGTTTAACGACTGGTGTTCATGTCGCGTTTATGGGCTTTTGGACACAGGTTGTGTGCGATTTCAGGCCAGGAGATGGAGACCGTAGTCCTCGTTCCCGACAGCACTTGTATGTCTCAGCGGCGCATAGCGCTCCCTCCAAGTCTAGCAACCCTCCTGTGAAAGAAGCATCAGTGTTTGTGTATGCTTCCTGGGTGCAATTGGAATCATTCCCAGGTAGACTGTCACATATATGCTTCGACAAAGATGGCTGTAGCTTTAAGAGTTCCATGGATCGTAATCTCAGGGCCAATTCATCGAAGCTGAGTGATGTCGGTGCATGGAGTAAGTCGCTGTTCTAAGGTTCATCTGGCAGATGGAACAGGAGTATGATGTGTGATATGTGCCTGGCGGGACATACTAAAATCCGTCTCTTCCTTCTCGCCCTCTCTTCTCGTCTCTATCTCTGCCCCCTGTTTCTGTGTCAGTCGCTCTCCCGTCTCTCTTTATCTTTCTCTTTCTCTTTCTGTTTCTCTTTCTCTTTCTCTTTCTCTTTCTCTTTCTCTTTCTCTCTCTCTTTCTCACTCTCTCTCTCTCTTATATGAAACAGCAGCTGAGCGACCAGATTTAAGGGTGCATCCGTGCATATGCATGCATGCAGGCATGCATACGCATGTACACAATTACACGGTAAAGCCGTAGCACCTACGTGATGTTCTTTCGGGGCATCGCAGCTTGAAGCAAGTGCAGAATGCCTACAGGCTCACACGAGTCCACGGCCAGATTTACAAGCAGCTAGAGAAGCAGGACGTCGGGCTTTGCTCGGAGTAGGCATGGGTTCTTTCGGGTCCGACTTATTCGCAGGACCAACCCAGCGCCGAACGTGGACAGCGGCTGCAATCCCTAAAGCCTGAACCCCCGACAAACTTGAATTGTTGGGAGCTCTAAATCAAGATATGGAACCCAACAAACCAGGTTACCTAGGCTGCAGGTAGGCCTCAATTCGCACTTCATTCCAAGTTAAGCTGTGAACTGTGTTTCGCGGGTTCGTACGTTTCCCACAGATGGGGTAGTTCGGCTTTAGAGTTCGGGGCGGATGGTGAAACACTTTCGGATTTGAGGCCCAATACTAATGCTTAAACGCCTAAAATACTTTCAGGGTTTGGGGTTTATGGTAGGGTTTAGGGGCGGAATAGGGTATATGTGGGATTCAAGGGGCCCCAATATCATATCCTTCAACGCCACAAGCCCTACATAAACCGCTTAAACCTTCAACCCGCAAAACCTTAAACCCAACATGAAGTAATAGGCAGCCCTGTACTTTTACTCCCGGGTCCCATGCCCCACCAAATGGTATCCCCTCCCCCCCGGCCCCGGCCCGGCTCCCCCCACACAACCGGAACGAGCCCAGTCGGTCTAGAAAGCGGCACCCTCATTCTACTTATACCTGTTGTCATATGACTGCTTCCATGCCGACAGTGCTTTTACCCTCTCCCACCCGCGCCAAGGTCCGCATTCCCAGAGACTCCAACATCCCTTAATTAAGGAAAAATATCTACAATTATTAGGGATCCTGCTTCAATTTAAGGTATATTCCGCAATTAACTGATATTGGAGTGTCTGGGTTCACCGCTTGAGGAGCTGCTCATCGCGCACCTGCTACGGGATGGGGAAGGCCTCAACACAGCGGGGGCCACAAGAAGCGTTTGGAATTGGATCTTGGGGAGTTAGGGATGAAGGCTATTTCGTGTCTTCACCGGGGATTAATTTAAAGTTTTTGCAGGTTTTTGAAATAGAAGGGGAAGAGTTCTCCACCTGTATCCCTCAAATTATGAAGGTATATATTCGTGGTGTCCGAGGAACGACGATGCCAGTACAGTGAAGCCGAGGAAAAGCCCTTTAAATTGACTGTCAAACCCAAAACAACATTAAACAGAAGGCTCTGGGCTTGTTGATTAGGTCGCTCTTCTGGTCGTCACACTGGTGCCAGAACGGTACTGAAATGCGCACACGTTTGCAATTTGCAATAGTTGCACTGGCAAGTCTTCCGAGGGCTCTCAGGCGCGGATTCGTGAGTGCCTGAGTTGGCAGAAAGCTCGAGCAGCTCGAGCACAAACGCCAAGGTCCACTCGTTTGGCAAGTTTCCCCCAGGAGGGGCGAGACAGTGGGGAGTGTAAGTAACGAAAAGATGAACCGTACTGACAACCCAAACAAGGACCCTAGTAGGAACCCTACTATGGACAGAAGGACCATCCTTTTCGGGGAGTCCGAGGCCTTAAACGCCCAAGTGCCGACTGGGCCTTCAAAGAAGCCAATGCGCTCATCCTGATGTCGCAGCCGAGGCCTCAATAGATTTCGATTTCGTAGAGGTCATTATAAGGGTGTTTGAGCTTCTGGGGTTCAGGGTTTTCAGATGGAGGGGGTCTGTAAGGGTCAATGTCCGTTTCCCCGAGGGGCGTTTAGAGGGGCTGTGGGGCTTCGATATTGGAGGTTGGTTCTGAAGGTGTCTCAGCTCGGTTGTCTAGAAGTACTACCCTTCTTCACTGTAGTTGTTTGTGCTAGAGTCTGTGTACCGAGCCGAGAAAAGCGGCACCCTCAGTTTACCGATATTTTTTACTGGAGCCTAGTCGGGTTGTATAGAGTCTATTCAGGGCCACCGAGCAGCCAAGCGAGAGCATTTTTTAGCAGTCCTACATAGCAAAATCCTACAGGCCAATATATCAAGGTGTCCCTCGCGGAAAGCCTGGCAAGGCACTTCCGACAAATCTTTGAAGGGTCTGAGTTCCCGCCGGTTTTTGAATCTCAGGTTTATCAGGAACCCCCAAGTACACGACTTCGGTCCTTACTAGAGGTTTTTCCTCGCTATAAACGAGAAAGTAACCCAACTCCGAAGCCCTCAAAACCTGCAGCCTGTTTGAGACACCAAGAATGCCCACATGAACCTTCTGAAGCCCTCATACATACACCTTACATGGTCTTAGATGGCCCTTATTTAACACAGCCTTGCACGTTGACTGTTTTACTGACTTTCTCCAAGCCGGAACCCGCGACCCTCCAATGTTGCTGTGCCAGGTGCTTGGACCCCTTTGGTGAGGATTTCTGGAGAGCCCAATTCGACCGAGTGCAAAACTGGACATGCAACGACATGACTCTGTAATATAGGGGCCTCAATAATTACCTGTACTATTTTGGGGGTTCCTTATTATGATTATAGTACACTGGGCACCAAAACCCTGTTCTTATTATTCAGGCTCCTACATTAAAGCACTAAGTTGGGCTTTCTGGGTCTGTGGTAGAACGTCGAACGACCCGCAAGACATGTGTCACAATTCAGATGCCAGAAAAGAACCGAAATGCAGGGCTCAATGTTGAAACCCTCAAGCAAGAGAGCTCTCGGCACCACCCCAAGAAATCGCGTCTGGTTGCTGCATGATGGTTAGTCCCTTACACCCAGAACACTCAGGAGCTCTACAACCCGAAGCTGCAAAGGATCCTAAGCTGCAAACGCTAAGCCCAAAACCCCCAACCCCGAAGCCGTTTTCGGTTCACAAGGACGTTTGATTTTCCCTTCCCGACTCTTTGGAGCGGCTATCAAACTCCCCGCAAGCCGCCGCAGGGCCTCATTTGTCGAGCCGGGAAAGATTTAGGGGGCTTTCGGGCCACTACAGAGTTAGTAGAATTTGGGTGTCCAGATGGTTTGGAGGGTTAAGGCCTGGTCTGAGAATCAGAAGCATAAAGCTGCAAGTAGCCTTGAGGAAGCTCCAGCACCTGAGCCATCAACCTGCCCGGAGCCAGTTGGAGTCCGATACAACCCATCTCTGCATTGCCATTGAAACTGTATTGTTTTTTTGCTAGGGTTTCCTGGTCAGACTTGGGCTCATGCTTGGCATGGATCATGTCTGGCAGGACGCAACGACCAAAATGCTCATGGGGAGCTGGCGATAGCAAGCATGACAGGGCCGACGGCTTTATTGCACCAACAGTGTCAGATGGAGCCCGAGACGATGCAGTTGTTGAGGGGTATCTCAGAAGCTTAATGAAGCACACCATGTTATCAAGTTCCCTTTACGAAGATTTCAAGGCCTGAGCCCCCCAAACAGACTCAGTCAATCGGAACGGGCAGCTCCGTGCTTATGACTTTGGCTTGTGGGTCACACACAAGCAGTATCAGCCTGAGTTGGGAGGGCCCAGAAAGCATAGTGTCTCTAGACACATATATTGGGCCCCGCTGTGGATTCTGTGGATGCCCATAGTCTCCATGCGCAACGAGCCTTCGAGAAAAGCAGCCCGCAACCACACAGTCCACTTTTTCAAGCTAGCCACGCATTGCATCTAAAATCTCGTCTGCCGCGCTCTCGCCAACTCCGCACCCCAGTCCCTAAGCTAAGAGCAGGTCTTCCCGAAATATCTGAGATCACGATACGTAGCTACGCTCCTTAACGGCACTGGCGCATTCGTGCAGGCCTCAGGGCTGCTGCAGTGAACTCGAAGGAGAAGGACACAGGGACCATACTGCGAGAGCCTTACTGAATAGAATAAGCTTCCTTTTGGGCTCCCGATAGTGTAATGGTATAGTTCCCCCGAAGCCCGGCCCCCATGTTGAAGCCTAAACTCTGAAGGCTACTGTTTCGTGACGCGTTGACTTGAAGCCTGTTGAGCTTCTGGGCTTATGGTGATCCTGACGTGACGAATGTGGCCCCCAGACCCGAGATCGCAAAGTGAACATGAACCTGAGAAGCAAGCATTGAATCCAATTCTGCGGGGACAGACTGTGTTTGCCTTGGGGCAGAGTGTTCAGTTGCATTGCCCAACATGGGTTGAAGGCAAGCACAGAGCTAGGCGCATGACCGCGTAACTTCAAGCCCCGGTATGTCATGCTGTTTCGCATCAAACAGAGATGAGAACTGTAGCTGGACGTGGCAGCATATGGCAGACGATCGTTGAGCAGCTTGAGAGGTTTCTCTGTTGCTTTCAAACCCTTATAAGCACCTTTTATATACAGAGCCGTGTAGAATAGAAGTCCTTCTACACAGAAGTGCTCATTCAACAGGAAGCCCTTATCGAACAGCAACCTTATGGAATCCTAACCCTTGGGAATAGAAGCCCCCGCGGAAGCGTTTACGGAAACCAAGCCCTTGACGAAATCTGTGTAATTAGAAGCCTTTCTTGACATGCTGAAAGAAGCCCCTAGAGAAAAAGCTCCCGCAGGAACCCTGAAACTACAGTACACGGAAAGAAACCCTGACCGAAACCGTAAGGGCGCGTGTAGATGTGCCAGACACAACGTGGCCGAAGGCCGGTGACCGTCAAAGCATGTTGAACAGCACCTTGCTGAAACAATTCCACTAGAGTCACTAGAGGACGTTGAGCCATATGTGCTTGTGCAGCAGGAGACAAGCGATGGCTGCAGCGGGCGAGGCTGACTTGAAAAGTGGCTATGTAGTAGGAAGCAAGGGCATGTCTCGTGGTGCTTGCTTCTTCGGGCCAGGGGCTCTTGGGCCTTGGCGGTCGTTTTTTCAGTTCGCTTTGTGTTCAAGATTGGTCAGCAGTGAGCCTTGCCAGGAGGGCATCCCAGACGGAAGCGGTTCACGAGAGGCGATGTTTTCAGCCAGATTTGATGGCAAGGAGACTGAGAGGCTGTTCCGGCAGGTTTACAGCATCCTGAAGGAGCGGAACTACCCAGTAATGATGGAAGAAGGGGCAGGGGGGGACTTTGGGACGACTGCCATCTTCCTGGGGCGACTCCGAAAGCACAAGGGTGTGATGCTCTCCGTTTGCACCTCTCATTACGGCGAGATCACCAACTCCACGTACTCTTCCTACAACGAGGTGAAGTTTGCACAGGATCACAACGTCGAGATCCTGCCTCTCAGGATGTGCGAGGACCCCTGGCCTCCTGAGCCGCCTTCGGGTCCGCATCATCCCTACGACAAGGATGGGACGGCGGAAGGGCTCCTTGCCATGGCCATCCCACCAAGCAAGATCTTTGTGGACTGCAGGGGAAGGGATGCGAAGTGGATCGCTGCCCAAATCGCGCTGACGCTGCGCCAGAAGGCAGGGCACGGAGATACACATGCTTCGATTATGACTTGGCTTTGCGCTTCATAGCTTCAAGAGCTTCGGCATAGCCTAGCATTACAAGTCGAAAAGGATGAGACATTTGCCGTGTTGCAGTACATGTATTACTCAGCCTCTGCAAAGCGAGCAGCTGGCTTCGGACCAGCACGCGTGCATTCGAAAATGTGCCCCAGGAACCTCCATTGGCCTTCCCATGTGCACGCACCCTTACTACCAGCAGCTCCTCACTCGGCGACAGTATGCATGAATGTAGGCATGTATGTATGTATGTATGTTTGTTTGTATGTGTGCATGTGTGTATGTGTGTATCATTATGAACATCAGCTTTGCAGCGGCTTGTCTGCCTGTGTCTCGCATCCGAAGCCTTGCACCTCGAGCCCGAAACCTTCGACAACCGCCAAACCCATAAACCCCGACACTCCGCAGGGCTTCAACCCCGGGCCTTCACCAAGCACCGAGCGGTACAGCCAGCAAGATGCCAAGGCTCGACCAGGAGGGAGCCGCTGTAGCAGTGAGATGCTGTGAGTGCGTAACCACAGACCAAAGGTTCATTTTAACTGTGTTCACTCGTGGACGGAGTCTTTTCCAGTGCTGAATTCTTGAGAACGGGTTCGAGAGTTAGTAAACCGAGGTTCTGCAATTCTCAATCAAGTTGTCCCCGGCCCCAAAGCTGGCAGCACCCCAGTGTGGCGAATGCTTCGTCGGCCGAAACTCCTAAGCTCCGCGGGACTTCAGCCATCAGTCAGTGACTGCGAGATCGAGTCGCGATCGTCATGTTGGTTGCTTCGAGCTGCTTGTGCTGGGAGTGTGCTAAAGTTGAAAATAGTAAATTCAAGGGTCGGTGTATTCCTCCTTCATGAACGGAGGAGTCTTGGGCCCGGAGAGTTGATGTCTTGACAACGGGCTCGGAAGTTGGAAAACCCGAAGGGCCAATTTCCAGGACTTCAGAGTCAGAGAGTCAGAGAGAGAGGGAGAGAGAGAGAGAGAGAGACGCGTAGTTGGGCCAACAGCCCTGCGGCCCTGCCTTTTCTCCGTCGAAGGCCGTGGTCCGGCCGAGCGCTTCGCCCAGCCCCGCAGACGTCAAAGAAGCCGAGGCCAGACACATCAGGGATGGTCGGTTGGGCTTCGTCAGATACTCGGTGGTCTCTACTTCAGGGCAGCTCGCGACGTGCAGATGTAGGAGTTTCATGAGGTTAATGGAGTTTAGGGTATACTGTAGGGAACCGGCAGCTGCTTCCATCCAGGAGGCCGGGAACGCTGCTGCTAGTAGGGGGCATTCAGCAAGAAGATTTCAGCAATCTTAGCAAGGTGAGGATGCGACGGGAGCCTTGCATGTGCTGGAAGGAATTCGAAGGAACATGAAAGAAAGCGCGGCAGCGGCAGCACCAGGGGTCGCAAGGATTTCGGCGTCGTTCGCCTTAAGACGTTATCGACAGCCTGAGCTTCTCTTTGGAATGTAGTGGATTCGATCAGACTTTTGGGTGAATTTTCTCAAAAAGGACCGAAACTGCTGATGGACAAAATCCTGCATTACCCTTTATATAAGGAATATATCTATCTATATATATATATATATATACATACCATAGTTCCCATAGTTTAATAAACCTAAAAGTTCATTGAAGGTAGGTTTTCTTTTCAAACCGTATTTTTGATAAGGGTTAACTAATTCAAATCTCGCTGTTTTAGTTGCCATTATTGTTTATAATTATATTTAGATAAAATAATTATATAACGTTGGGTTTAATATATATTTCTAGGTTGTAAGTCTTCCAGTCTGTCTTCTATTTTCTTTTTTGTAGCATCAGATACCGGAAATAAGTTCATTAATTCATTCAATCTTTTCTTCATATGCTGAATGCTCGAATGTGGTAAGTTCGGACGATAAAGTTCATTCATTAGCCGGTCTAATTCATTCTGATATTTTTTCCGTTTGTTGCTTTCTAATAGTTCGTTTCTTTTAAGAACACTACCTTCGTATGCTTCTCTCAGTTTTTGATGTTCTCGCAAATGCTCTAAATATCGTGTGTCCTGCATTTGAAAGGACTATATTGTTTAGTTCCCGTGCTAATCTTAAACCCTTTCATATCCTCGGGATGCTGTTTCCTTTTTAACTTCTTGATATACTTTCTAGAAAACATTTAAATAATATATTAGATTTTATTATTGTCGCCTTTTATTTCTTAATCCTCCTGAAAACATACTTTGAACTAATGTATTTGCTTTCTCTCTTCTCTGATTAATATACTGTTGCTGTATTAACATAAAATTATCATTAATAATTTCTTGCGGTGTTTTTGCAATTGGTGGCGGTGGTTCTGGCTCTCTGAATTGTTGTTGAACTTGCTGTATATATGCTGGTTCTACATTTGTTATAACTTCATTTTTCATCGTTGGTTGTATTGCTACTATTTTGGGCTTTGCCCTTGGCTTCGGTTTCACTTGTTTATCCTCAGTTTTGCTACATTTATGTGTGTATCTTAACGTCTTCAATGTAACATTGGCGCCACAATCTTTACAATTTACTTTTTTATTCCTTAGTCTATCAGTTTTATTTTTAAACTGTGGTTCTTCTTCCTTAACTTCATTTGGTTATATTTTTGCTTTTTCTTTAGGCGTTGGTTCTTCAACTGTTTCAATCTTTGTATCTGTCGGTGGTTCAGTTGCTTCTTCATTTGTATTGTCGTTGCTTACTTCATTATTAAGATCATCTTCAGTCATGATATATATATATATATATTAGTCTATATTGTTTCTATTTTAATGAAATAGAAAAGAAATAGACACTATAAGTCAGAGTTAAAATCATCAAAGATTAACAAATAGCAATGTATTTGAAACAGGGGCGTTATGCAAGTTTATAGTTTTACCTCTTGCGTCGGCAATTCTAAATCTTAACCGTTTTAATGATCTATTTGAAACATCAATCCAATCATTAACCAAAGGGGGCGATGTTGAAACAGTTATACCTCCAACGTTGAACATCATGTTAACCTTTTTCATTATGCTATTACTGTATCCGTCGGGCGCCGAATAGTGAAAGTCGCTTAACTTTGTGCATATTATATACAATGAGTTGAATGGATTTAGGTTCATCAATCCACTTGTCCATGTTGTATTGGTTGGCACCGTCGCTTCATAATTACCTATTAGGTTATTTACACTCATCGGGTCTTCTAGTATATTACCGCTCCATATGGTGCTTTCTTAGAATTCCGTATCAGTTGGCACTTTGAAACTGTAGGCGTTATCAGTAATATTCAATATCATTCGTCGTTGGTCGCTGTCATAGCTTGAAGTGAAAAGATCTGACGGGAGACTTTGATTAACTGCTTCTTGACTTAATAAATTAGATATTCTACCTATTAGTTGAGAAGCGAAGAACACTTGGTCTTTTAAATCAATTTTTGAATATGACCACTTGTGTTATAAACTATTACATACATAAACTGATAAAAACCATCAGGTGTTGTATAATACGACTGGGGTATAACCTCATTCATTACATACATAACGGTGTTTGGGTGAATTTCTAAATTTTCGTTCATTTGCATTATAAAGTCGCTACTGCTTTCACTCTGTGGCAGTCGTTTTTGACTGTCAACATAAACTTTGTTGTAAGTTAATTTACGATTGCTTATCATTATTAAGATAACGAGATATTTTTTATAGTTTTAATTATAATAATGGCAGGAATACGAATAGCAGAAGTTTTACAAACCTTAGCGAGAACAGGAAGGATAAATCAAGGCGATGAATTCTTACAATCATTACAGGGTAGAGTAAGGAACAATATTCAGTTTAATCCGGCAAGAGAATTCATTCAAGAACAGCTAGATAACAATGAAAAGAAGAAGAAAAGGTTAATGTCAAGAGCAGACGATTTCAACGCACACTTTAACAGCAAACAAGCACTACAAAACCCCAAATACAGAGAAGTTGTCAATGTTGAAAACAAAAATTATATAGATGATGTAGAAGGATTGAAAACCGCATACGCTAATAATACTGGCTTGTTTAGGTCGGGTAATACATTATATATTTCGGGCACTGGTGGCAAAAGTGGCAGTGGTGCTAAAGTTAATGATGTATTGAGTGACATATTTTTAATACCTTCGCATAATTCACAGTTTTCAGATAAATATAGAGATGTTATGAATGAATTAGAGAAAAACCCAGATGTTACGCGTCTTGTTGGTCATTCCTTAGGCAGTTCGGTTCTTCAGGAAATTAATACCAGGAATAATCAAAAATAATATATTACAACTACCTATAACTTCCCTTTTATAGCATTTGGTTATCGTGGTGGTAAAATCCCGCATCATTTAAGATTTTCAAATAGGGGAGATGTCATTAGCGCTTGGATAGGGATGCTATTAAAATAGAAACGGGAACTAATAATTCTATAAAAGCACATAAGTTTCATAATGTTGAAACACAAGGAACATTTAGAGTAGGTGAGGATAATAGAATGGGCGTATCAAGCCATCCTAATGAAACAACTATACAACAACAGAATTTAATCTAAACAATATTAGTGAACAAAAACAGTACTTACAAACCATACAAAGAACTAATACTAAATGGTAAAACAAACAAACTAAATAGTATAATACAAAATGATATTAACAAAAAAGATTATAATAGTATAAAAGATATGTTAGAAGAAAAGCAACAAATTATTACAAAAAATAGTGATATTTAATCGAAAGATTTTGCCACCTGAAGCATCAAACAAAAAGAAATATAAAAAATAAATATATCTAATCTAATTTATATAATAATGGATAATTTAGTAGCAGAAGCGAGTGATGTTATGAGTCCAGCCTTAGATTTTGGATTACCTAAAACCGCACAGTATGTAACAGACCGACGACACGTAAATTATTTTCCATCAGGTAGTAGCATTTACACGAGTGCCACAGGAAACAAAAACATTCGATTGTATGTTACAGGAGAAGACGGAACTTATCTAGATTTATCAAGTCTTCGTTTATTT
This sequence comes from Symbiodinium sp. CCMP2592, assembly GCA_905221615.1. NCBI lineage: Eukaryota > Dinophyceae > Suessiales > Symbiodiniaceae > Symbiodinium > Symbiodinium sp. CCMP2592. The sequence continues at coordinate 45,282 of CAJNDT010004035.1, forward strand.
GCCAATCTTCAAAACGACGGTGATAATGACACACAGTTTTTACGACCATTAACCGGATTACATGGGTTTTTCAATCGTTATAGATGCACCGTCGGGGGTCAGTTGGTTCAAGACATTGACCAATATAACAGACATTGTGAGTTATATAACAGTTTTTAATCGGTTGAAGCGCGTCATATGGACGACATAGAAACTAGCGCTAATCCTCGTTGGGACGATGACTGGCGACATAAATATGCTAATGGCTTAGACCAATTTGTAAGAGTTAATAATGCTAATGATGGTGTCACTAGAACAGAGGCAGAACTGCCAACGGGAGCAGATGCCAAAGATTACACCGACCATAACAAATGGGGTAAAATATCCAATCGCTATACTCGTCATTCAGTAAGTGGCATTCGTAAAGGTGAATATTTTAGACTTGGGCATCAGTTTAAATGTGGTTTCCTAGAGAGTAATTGTTATTTACCCGTCCGATGCGCCCCATTAGAAATTGAAATAACCATCGTATCAGATGCTGATGAACCAGTAATAAAAGGAGTAAGTTCAGCGAGTGCTAATACTATCGGCGGTGATAGAGGCGGTGCTTATTTTACCGAAGGAGACACTACGACAAATTGGCAACTTAACAATATTATTTTAAGGGCGGAAGTCGTAACATTAGATAGTGCCGTAAATAACAATATTACAAGTCATTTATTACAAGGTGGTTCATTGAAAATTGTGTATCCGATGTATCACACCATAACTAAAAGCTTTAATTAACGTAAATGGAACAGAAATTAATATGAATGTTGTAAAATCGGCAAGTAAATTAAATAGTGCTTTCATTACTTTCTATAGAGCGCAACGAGGCAACCATTTAACAAACGACAAAGAAGACAGTTATTATTTACCCGATAACTAGATGAATAACCGGTTTAATTATTTCTATAATCCTATGATCAACTCAAGATTGAACGACCGTGGGGTTAATGCTACTGGTGCTGACAATGGTTATGGATTTGCTGACAAGAATTATAATATTTCCTGGCAAGTGCAGATCGCAAATCGCAAGTACCCCGAGTTTGAATCTCAGTCTCTTGCAGAACATATGTATTTCTTACGTCGTATGTTATCATACATGAACCCAGACCAAGACGCATGTAGCATTACCTATGAACGATATGCGACGAATAAGTTTAATATTGGTATAACATTTGAAAAGATGAACGAGCAAAATCTAACTGGGATTAATACAAAGATTCGGATCATTAATGACTGCTAAGATTTAAGCCGTATAAACCTCTATCAGAAAATGAAGTGATACAGGAGATTTTCGTGCATCTCATATCCGAAAATATAATCGAGATCCGCTCAGATGGGGCGGTGGTTTATGATTAAATGTAAGAATAAACCATAAATATGTTATAAAGGAATAATACTTTATAATATATTATAGTAAGTATGAGTAAGAGAGACTATTCCCACGGCAAAATATATTGTGTCATAAATTATATAGATGAGGATATTTATGTTGGCTCTACGTGTGAAAAACTATTGAGCAAACGCATGGTTCGTCATCGAAGACAACGAAACTGCAAAAACAATGCCAACAGATTACTTTATATCAAAATGAAAGAGTTAGGAATTGACAAATTTAATATTGAACTTCATCACCTTTTTCCATGTGAGACACGTGATGAACTTTTGAAGCTGAAGAAGGAAAATGGATTAGAGAAATAGGGACTTTAAATCATAGCGTGGGAAAAAGAAATAAGCATGATTATTACCAAGACAAAAAAGAAGATATATTATCAAAGAAGAAAGATTTATATCTCAATAATTGAGAACAAGTTAAAGAGGCAAGTCGTGAGTATTACAAAAACAATAAGCAATCAGTTTCCGACTGGTCTAAACAATATCATATCAAAAACAGAGACACAATATTACAAAAGAAGCACGAGTATTATCATAGTAACAGAGAAGATATACTATACAAGAAAAGTTGAAAAGAGACAAACAGAACGAGCAACAACACCAAGAAAGACACGAAGCAAAAGAACAGTTATTAAAAGAACAAAATGAAAAGTTCTTTACGTGTCTCTGTGGTGTAATACTGACAAAACAAAACAAACCGAGACATTCAAAATCAAAGCACCATCAAAATTATGAACAATCATTGAACGAAGATTACATAATATTATTATCTAAAATAATAATAATGAATATTCAGTCAATAACATTAGACGGGTCTCGTGTAGTTTATGCTACAGAGTTCATAACAGTTAGCGAGACTGGCACGTCATCAATACAACAGGATTATGCAACAATAACTTATGTAGATAATGAGATATCAAATATTAATGTTCAACCGGGGGGAATAACCCAAGGACAGTTGGATACACAACTAGCACCAATCATAGCACAAAACGCAGGACAAGATGTAGTAACTACCGATATTAATAATAGTCTTGCTAATAATTTCCAAGCAACTGCCCAGCTCAATACTAATTTCTATAATAAAACACAGGTTGATAGTGCTATTGCCGTTGTAGATACTAAAGCATTAGATAATTTTAATGCTATAAACGCCATTAATACAAATTCAACTGATAACTATAAAAACAATACACAACTTGCCAACGATTATTACACAAAGACACAAATTGATGCTAATAATTGGATTGATGCTACAGCATTAGCACCATATGCTTCAACTTCTACATTAACAAACGATTATTTAACTTCTACACAAATCGGAACGTCATATTACAATAAAGGCGAGGTAGATACATTAATAGCAGGAGCAGGTGGCGGTGTCAGCAATCCAATTGAATTAGTAGATGCTAACACAAGCATTGAAAGATACACGAACGCTACAAAGTCAAACATTTCACTAGACTTGTCAATAAATGAAACGGCAAGTTCTATACGACTAATTAATGGAACTAACGATGACACTGACACAAACACATATTTAGAATGCAATAACACAACAAACGGAACATCGTTTTTCAAACAAGTATTTTTAAATGAAGCAGTAATATTTAATAATGATACGATGTTTCTACCAATTTCAACGAATGGCATTCAATTATGGCGTATTTCTAATAACACAAACCCTACACTAAGAATTAGAGACGGAACGGCGCAGTGGATATATGTCAATAATAATTTAAGATGCACGAACGCAAATGAAGAGGACGGCAATATTATGATCTTAAATGATAATAGCGCTTCTAATAATCCTAACAGGATGAGATTAGGTAGTTTAACAAGTGCCGAAGTAGGGATAGGAAAAGCAAACGAAAGCGGTTATTTTTTATCAGTAGGCGGAGCTACGAAAGTAGATAGTTTGGAAGTTGATAATAATATTACAATGAATGGTGATACAATAACAGCAACAAATAATAATGGCATTGAAGTATTTAAAAATACGACAGACGCATCGCCAGTTTTACAGGTTAAGAACGCACAAGAATATATTAAAATGCAATTTTTTAATATTAATGCTTACAATACTTCCAATGATAGTCAATCATTATTATTATTAAATACAGCAACAGCAGGAGGAGCCGTATATTGTAATAATTTAGGAATTGGAGCAATAGCAGGAGGAGCAACACGGCTAAATGTAGCAGGAGGAGGAAGTAGTAATTTTAGTGGTGATTGTAGTTTTAATTGTTCTAACAATACATTTAATAATAATATTTTAATCAGTAGTAGAGGTAGAATATATCAACAAGCAAACGCGATTTTTTCATTAAATCATATTGCTACGATAGAGCAGAATTTTTGTATTCAATCAAATAGAAGTGTAGACCCGACATCATCTGATATGTTTAAAAATTTAAATGATACTAACGGAATAACATTGAATAAACCAACAGTATTTAATGATACAGTTAATACAATAGGTAAATTAACATCAGAAGGAGATTTTGATGTAGATATCGGAGCAACAGGAACACCAGAATTTAGAGTATTAGGCAGTAGCGTTAATTTCTTTGAAAAAGCAAGTATTACACATACTCAATTAGCGGGACCAATAGACCAAATATTTTTTAGAAACCAGATACAAACGGAGATACAATAATAGAAATAGGAACTAAAAATGTTTTAACAGTTAATGATGGTGGCATTGACGTTATAGGCGACATTTCTTATACAGGATCTATTGGACCAAGCAGTGATCAAAGACTGAAGAAAGACATAAAAGAAGTCAACTGTAAAAAGGCAGTGGATCTAGTAAAATACATTGTTCCTAAAACATATAAGTTTATTGATGCAGAAAAATACGGCGATAGGTCATGTTGTGGTTTTATTGCCAACGATATGATGGATTATAAATTGGAAAAGTCCTGGAATGCTTAAGACACCAGGGTTTGCCGGTGCAAACCGTAGGGTCAGATCCGGGGCAAAGGCCGGGGTAAGATTTGGGCCTGGCCGGGCTAAGATTTGGGTCTGGCCGGTGTAAGATTTGGGGTTGCTCGGAGTGATGACCAAGATAGGTACAAACGCAGCAACTCTTCAACACCAGCAACGTGGGCGACACTTGGCAATTGAGCCCTGAATCTTGCGCACGTACCGGGAGGCACGTGCAGGGGCAGGGGTGGGGGCGGGGTCGGGGGCACCCCATTCCGCTGTCGGGAACCTGTCGGGAGCTGTCGGGAACTTGTCGGGAGCTGTCGGGAGCTGTCGGGAACCTGTCGGGAGCTGTCGGGAGCTGTCGGGAACCTGTCGGGAGCTGTCGGGAACCTGTCGGGAACCTGTCGGGAGCTGTCGGGAACTTGTCGGCACCTGTCGGGAACCTGTCGGGAGCTGTCGGGACGGACCTTCACTCCCGCCAAACCCTTCTGGAATGCTTAAGGCGGGGTTCCAAGTTGGTGTCAAAGCTGGTGCGGAAAGGTGTCAGAGTCAGCTTCCGACAGGTTCCCGACTGCCCCGACAGCTCCCGACAGCTCCCGACAGGTTCCCGACAGGTTCCCGACAGGTCCCGACAGGTTCCCGACAGGTTCCCGACAGCTCCCGACAGCTCCCGACAGGTTCCCGACAGCTCCCGACAGGTTCCCGACAGCTCCCGACAGGTTCCCGACAGCTCCCGACAGCTCCCGACAGGTTCCCGACAGCTCCCGACAGCTCCCCGACAGCTCCCAAAAGTGACGGGGTTCCCGACAATTCCCGACAGGCCCAGATCGGTGCAGAATGGTACGACCCCGCCCAGCCTAGCCAGCCCAGCAACAGCCCAGCCGCCCAGCCCGGCCCAGCCCAGGCCCAGCCAGCCAGCACCGTTCAAAACTCACAGGTCAAGCCCCGCCTTGCCCACCAAAAACACTTGAATCCAGCCCTGCTTTGCACACCATCCAGCCGTGCTTTATGCACCAAAATGACTTCAAACTTATCTTGTCCTACTTTGTCCCCAGCTCAAACCCCGGAAACCTCGGGATCTGGCCCCGGAATGCGAAAAGTAGTCTTAAGCATTCCAGGGCCTGAACAAATTATAAAGGTTTCCCCAAAGAATGGAGTAATATCGTTAGAGAAGGAAGAGACGGATATTTTAGGTTTGACTATAGTATGACAACGCCCTTGCTTTGGTCTGCTTTACAGTTTGCCTTGAATGAAATTGATGAAATGAAAGAGCTTTTCAGAGCAATGAAAAAGGAAATGGCCACCATGAAAGGGGAAATAACACAGTTGAAAAAAAGGGGTAAGTTTAAAAGCGATAGTGATTAAAAATTAATATATGTTAGTATATATGAGCGATTTTCACTCTGAGTATGCTACCTGTATGGAACTACTTAAGCAAAGAAGCAAAGAAATTTCAGAAACCGATATACTCTTGAAAGCGATGAAAGATCTGTTAAGTAAATTACAAACAGAAGAAGAAAAAGTAGAAACGTTGAAGAAGAAAAGAAATGCTCGTTTTTCGGCTTTACTCATCTACATTGTTGTAATCCTAGTTTGTTTTGATAATTAATAATATTATTGATTAATATTGTTAATCATCATTCATTATAATCTTTTGGTTTAAGTTTTTGTAAAACATATCTTCTTTATTCGGTTGCATTCAATCTATAAATAAAAAGCTATGTTTTCATCAGTGGCTAGTTTATATATTTGTAACAAAGTTGCTTCATCATATAATGCTGACAGTTCCTCTAATAAACTATCTAAATCTTTTCGGTTTCTTAATCTAAAAACATAGAACTGAGTAACATTTTTTCTTAAGACAGGTGATAAGCTCATCCAAACTTGTGTCCCGACGAACGTAGAACAATAGTAATGCCTACCCTTTCATTAGATGGACTGAATTACGCGCCACCTCTTTTGCATCTGAGAAATCACCCACTATCAGGGCAATATGGAACATAGTATCATATTTGTTTTCTTCATATATTGAACGACTTTTTCTTGTGTGTTAATAACTCTATCCATATCTTTTGGGTCATAGTAATCAAAATACATAGGGTCTTTATCTGTATGTTCTTGCTTCATTTCTTTTTCTATATAATTCTTTACAGCATTCCAATTATCATCCAAAAATATTGTAGGAGACCATATAAATATTTTCTCAAAGCAACCACGATAGACATCTAATATTAAATTCGTTAATACAACTGTTTTACCAGTTCCAGACGGGCCTAATAGCAACTGACGTGCGGGTAGTTTACCTACATGTTCATATTTTGACTGCTTACTTTTATATTCTTTGGTTTTGTATGGTTTAATTTCAGGGACGTTACTCGTAATTATTAATACATAGAAATTATATGATTTAAATATATAATGGAAACATCATATCAGGATTATATTGATATAATAAATGAAGTTGAGAAAATAGAAGAAGTTGTAATAACAGATAATAAAATTAAAAAGTGTTGTAATAGTCGTTGGAAGTTCTAAAATGTATTCTTTTTTTTAAGAACTCTAAAAAATCTGCGAAAGGTTAATGAGCGATACCACTGAAAACAATGAAGATAATAAAGGGTTCACATTGATAAGAAGGGCTTTCACTGCATACCTTGCCGATGCAAGAGACAGCTATACCATAAGGAGACTAAGACAGTCAAGGAAAATGATAAGGTAACAACCAACACTGTTATTGATAAAAGTAATATCAAATTTGGCGGTAGGAATGTTTCACCTGATGAAATCTTTAAAACTGATGAGGTAGATCAAACAGGATCGGTTGAAATCTGCGACACAGGATGGAACAGAGGAAGTCAGATAACACCCGAGGAGTTAGAAGAGCGCATTGATAAGCTAGAAACAGAGGTTGAACGGATAGACAAAGATGTAACTATTTTGAAGAATAGTTTAAATATTATGGATCAAAATCTCCTGTATAAATGACAGGCCATCTTGGCATAAAAAGCCCCCAGTCAAAACAGAAGAAGGAAGTGAGCCAATGCCCCCGTGTGCCTAGCAAGTTCTACAGGTTATAAGCAAACCATAAGAGTTTGGTAATGACATTAATTCGTAATTAGTTTCGTTAAATCTTAAGGAACCGGTTGCATGTAGAGCAATCGCGAGAGGAGCTAAGTCTCTCCCGGTGCAAATTTTCATAATGTCGCATTATGAAAAAGTGTATATAATGATAATAGTGCCAGTAAGAGTAGATAAGATATTAGTTGATTTTGAACCATATACTGAAACAAATAATATTAATACTAGGATGTGTTATCGTTGTAAGCAAGTCAAATCCATTGATTATTTCAAGCGTTGCTATTGTGTTGGTAAGCACTCTTATTGTTATGTTAAATACATTGCGACTTGCTCTGAATGCTTAGATAATACTCAGGGTCGGTGAGTGAGAATATATTCTATAGAAAATGTTCAAAGACTATTTACTTTCTTATATTTAGGTTAATAATGGCACCAATAGAAGAGCAAAGAAAACAAACTGGGTTCATTTATATGATCAAAAACACAGAGAATAATGATAAATACATAGGAAGCACGTTTAAAAGCTTAGACACAAGATTTGAACACCACAAACAGCAATGTAACAATAAATATGTGAAAACTAAATTATACAAACTAATGAGAAATATCGGTAAAGATAGATTTTATATAGAACCGTCAGAAACAGTGGAAGTGAACGATCGGAGGGAATTGACTGAAATTGAAGATAAATACATTTCTGAGCTAGGAACATTGAACCATCAGTTCAATAATACAAGAGAGCACAAATTAACACTACCAGCAATACAACCCGAACCAGAGGAAACACAATCAACCGAAAGCGAAGATATTGAACGAAAAGAAGATCCTTGCTATGATGAAGTATATAGCGACTTTAATGAATCGGATTTTACAGATGGCCACACCATTGATGAAGAGTATTTAGAGAATAACGCGAGGCTGAATGATGAGGTCAGAATACTGAAGAAAAAATGTTGGATTTACGAGATTAAAATACCTTTCTAAGTTTCAAAGCCTTTGACAAAAATGATTCTGAATGGACGAGAATGAGAGTCAAAATAATCAAGAAAATGAACGATGGCGTATTCGTTAAAGATCGCGTTTCTGATAAATACTTAATAACCCTGCCACTCCAACGTCGCCCCAGCGAGAAGACATTCCGGTAAGTTTACAGAAAAGGACAGCATATATTAAATATGAGCCTGCGTCGCCAGACTCAGAGACATACAATAATATGGATTTGCAGATGTTGCAGGACATCAAAATCATGATTCTTGTAAGCCCTTACAGTACCCCGAATGGGGAATATCGAAGCGAGTTTGAGCCTTATCGGATTGATCATAACCGATTTGAGCCCAATTAGAGTTTAGGGTTTGAGCCCAATTAAGGTTTAGGGTCGAGGGTCGTCAAAAACCTGTTTGGGTCTTGGGGTTGGGGTTTAGGATTTAGGGTAAGAGCGGTTGTGTTCGAGTAGTCGGAGTCTAGGATTTAGGGTTACTGCGGGTCGTTCGGGTGAGATGTTTGGGTCCTGGCCAGAGGTTTCGGATTTAGGGTCACAGCTGTTTTGTTCGAGTGTTATCTCGGGGTTGAGGGTCCAGGATTTAGGGCTGCAGCGGGTCGTTTGAGGTCGTTCGGGTGAGAGTTTCAAAGTTTCAGATTCGCTTGAGGCTGGGATATCGTTGGGTTCAAGGACAGTACATAGCTCAAGACTGCAGGGTTTGGAGCTTTAGCTTTAAGGGATAGGGTCGACGGCACTTAGGCTTCGCTTCTGCTTCGAGAAGTCTCCCAAACTTGCTTGAAGGTCTACTTGGAAGGACAGGGGACTTAGTAAGTCGTTTATAAGTATAATTAGGGTAACTCCATTTTAGGGTACTTGTAACTCTACTTTATAACCTACTTACTAAGTCCCCTGCCCTTCCAAGTAGACCTTCGCTTAAGGCCGTGGAGCGGTCTTTTTGCAGCCAGGGCGGAGTTGTGCTTGCTGCATCCGCACCTAATTTCTAATTAAGGACTTCCACATGACGAGCTCGAGTGTCCTCTTTCGCCATTCGTTTCTGTTCTTCGCACTCGAGCACCGATGCAGCTTCCATACCCAGATCACGAGCGGACTGCCAAGCCTTGAATATATACGAAATTACAGTACAAACTATAGGTTTAGGGAATCTAGGTCTTAGGGTTGGGTTAGCATAGAATAGTATCCAAGGCACAGAGTCGGAAAGAACAGCTCGATAACGGTGAAGCTTGCTGATCGTAGTTTTCCGGTGCTTCAAGAAGTACTTGATGCATTCCGCTGTGAACTTCGGTTTGGGCTCAGCGACATCTTCGTTGTGGATAGCCATCCCTAAAGCTATATGCTTGGGCAAAACAACTTTAGGACAGAATGCATCGAGACCTGTACTGCTGACTCAGCACACTGGTGGCAGAGCACACTGCTGGCAGAGCTACAGCACCGAAAGCTGGCAGAGCTACAGCACCGAAAGCCCGTTGGCCCTTCAACTCCGAAGCTTAAGTAACCGCCCAACTACTACCCTACGTATAAGCTATAGACCTCTATATATATATATGTATATGTAAAATAACCTTCTTAAACCGAACAGCACAAGTGAAAGCGGCCAAACTGGGCAATTCCAAGCTTATTCGTGCTGGCTGCTGCTGCGACGGTCCACGGATCCGGCGACTAGCTCCTAGCCTGCAGTACGAAAGCTACTCCAGGGAACCAGAGCCAACCCCCAGTCTTGTCTGTAGCCACTCCAGGGAACCAGAGCCAACTCCCAGTCTTGGCCGCTCTGTAGCCACAAAACCCAGGGCAGTGTAGCGGCCGCAGAGCCAGAAAGCTGTAAGCAACCAGGGCTTCAAGTCGTCGCAGCTAGGCGAAGTAAGTAGCGGCTCATCAACCGCCATTCCATCATGCTGCCTTGGCTTTCGGGGTTTGTTAGTTTTGTATAATTAGGGTCTAGTTTAGGGTTTAGGGTTATGTGAAGCATATGGAAAATAATCGAAGAAGCTGAGTTGCAGGGTGAGGCAACACATAACAGTTTCCATTGCCCTATGCAGTCTTCGTCTTGGAAGGTATGAAAAGCTCGCGGGTTTACCCGCTCCCAGGCCGCGATCTCGCTGATATGGCGAAGCATCTTAGTATACACATAGTACAAGACACATAGTATACATGACTTCCCAGGTTTCGGCACTTATCCCTCGGGCTCCAACAGGTTTAAAGTAGGTACCAAACCACGAGGAGCCCCAGGGTATATATATATATATTGAAGAAAAGAAAAAGTAGAACATTAGGACTTAGGGTTTAGGGTATTTCTAAAAAGAAAAAGTAGAACATTAGGACTTAGGGTTTAGGGCCAGGGTATTTAAGAAAAGAAAAAGTAGAACATTAGGACTTAGGGTTTAGGGTTTAGGGTGTATTTAAAAAAAACTAGCAAAACATTTGCTACATTTGCAGCGAGGGATCGTGGTGTTTCGGTAAGATCTTCCATCGAAACTCGCCTCTTTGGCAAGCCAGTTGGGCCAAACCATGGTAGAGGCGAAGGAATTCGTCACCGGTTTGCAGCAGCCGTTGTCCAGTGGCAGGGTCTATGAACCGCCGGGGTGCATTTTCCTGGATCTGGAACCAGAGAAGCAACGAGTGCGTGCATCTCTCAGCGAGTCGCAGCTCCAAGTCGGGATTCGGACCCTTTGCGACAGCAGCTCGGAGGCATGCCGAAAGGAACCCCAAGAAAAGCCTGCCGTTGAAGGCTTTTAAAGTGAGCACCGGGTAGCTGCCTGCAGTGCTTGCATCGACCAACATGTTCGGAGTCAGGAACGGCACTGAATGAACAAGTCGGTGAGCACTGGCATACTGCTTGAATCGCAAAGATGCCGTGTGCAATGCCACTGCGGGCTCTGTGGAGCCGAAGAAGCCAGCCTTCACCAGCATATCCACCACTGAGCCGCTAAGCACCTGCAACACTCCAAGGTTGACCACATGCATACTGCAAGGACGAATCTGTGTCGCAGCATTGAAGACCCCAGCAGTCAAGTCCGTAGCCAGCGGATTTCGCAGAGAGGGGTTCATGCAATCCGAAATGATTTCCTGAGCAGATCGGCGGACGAACTGTCGAGTCAAATCGGTCGCATACCTTGGTTTAGCTTGAGCCAGGGTTTAGGATTTAGGGTTTTGGGGTTTAGGCCAGGAAACTATACACTTAGTGTTAGGGTTTAGGATTTAGGGTTTTGGGGTTTAGGCCAGGAAACAATAAACTTAGTGTTTTCAGCAATAAGTGCCGAAGCCTAGGAAAAATATACATAGCTTTGATGGTATCTCGATCGAGTAGCGAGCAGGGCCCGCTCTTGGAAGCCACACAAACGTGGCAAAGGCGAGTGGCCTTGTACGAAGCACTCAGGTTCCAATGCTCGTAATGGAACTTCCAATCTCCACGATATTCGCAGAGTACTGCTCTGGGTCCTGCAAGTTCGACATCAATCGTGATGAAGTCCCTCGAATCGATCTAGTTCTTTCAATACCCAAAAACAATAAAAGCTTTGGGTTTGGGATTCCCGGGGTTGTCCTTTGATCGGTTCCCCGGCTCGCTTGGCTGTCGAGCCGTCGAAGGAAACCGCCGGGTTGACACCAGATACGAGTATCTGGGATGGTCAACTATTTTGGGGGTATAGCTATAGGATTGTGAAGCTTCGGTCCGAAGCCTTTGCTGAGAATCGGATGGTCAGCTAGCTGTTTCGGTGTAGCGAGGATTCGGCAGCAGGTTTGCGGAGATTCGGATTGTCAGCTGTTTGGGTGTAGCTAGCTATAGGACCGTGAGGCCCAGGCCCTAAGTATAAGCTAGATAGTTTGCCAAGATTACCAATACTGGTAAAGTCAAAAATAATTCAGGCAAGAAGCATTGAAACTCCAAGCCATGACTCGCAGTGCTGGGGCCCAGGTCCGCAAGCCGTAGGAAATATATTCCCGGATCGTCATGACGGGGTAGCGTTTCATCTGCCCACCTGCAAGCTTTTCTGAGCCTATAGAAAAATGATCCTTTGATTTATTTAATAATTATGAAATAATTCAAAGGATCATTTTTCTATAGGCTCAGAAAAGCTTGATTAACACTAATTAATTATAATATAAGAAACTAGAACTCATGCTATATGCGATTTGAGCCTCCTTCTGTATTGTTCAACAAAATGTTGAAGGTAAAAAGCGTGATCTTGTCACCGGCTTTGTTAAACCTTGCATCGTCCCCCCACCACCCAAGTGGAATCATCTGCTCAGCCGCACCCAGTGGCGGGCTTTCCTGGGCTTCCGAAGCAAGTTTCCAGAAAGTCTTGATGTCCTCAGGATCCACTCGAATGCGGCCAGTCTCCTGGGATACGATTGCAACTGGGCACTCCATTGTTCTTGCAGGTTTGAGCTAAGCTATGAAATTTATCAAAGTCGAGAATATTGTGTTAAAGGATCTAGCTTTGCTTTCGGTTCGGGCTGTTTCGGCGCTATTATTGCTGTTGGGTGTTCCTAGGGTTTGAGGTTGAAATTAAACTTGGGGTTTGGATTAATAGACACAGCTGAGTGGCATACAAGTATTGGTAAAGCTCGTGAGGCAAGACCATGGGAAGTTTCATCGTCGTTTCAGTTTTCCTGTCTTTGGCATCTTTGCAGGGGACGTCGACGAAGTGCAAGTCCTTGATTTCGGGAGCAGGGCTCAAATCATGATCAGGATACAAGTAAGACGACTTGCACTATCCGGTTAATACCAGCTATCTAAAAGCAACAAAGAAAAGTAATTCGACCCAGCGGCTACGGGGAGGCCTAGGGCCCGGCTTATGTCTCTCTGACAGTTCTGCTTGTACCGGCCGCTAGAGCCAGCTTTGGCTATTTTGTGTGTGATCGGGGAAGCATGCCCCTTCGCCTCGCGAACCATAGCGGAGGCTGCAGCTTGTATTCCAGCAGCTGAATTAGCCTGGGCAGCGGGCATATGTTACTTCGGATATTGGGGGCAAAGCTATCGGGGTTTAGGGTTGAGCTCGAGGATTTTGGGGTTTAGGTGGGAGTCTGGGGTGCATACAGCCAAAGAGCCCCCGTGCCCAAGGACTTGAGGAGGTAGTCCGCAAAAGCTGTTTCATCACCTGCGAGGGGGCACTGATATAGATCTAGACTAAGCACTAGCATCATAACTCCAGGATACGATTCCAATCGTTGTTTTTTTCACCGCCGAAGACTGGTGGGCAGGATCGAACAGCAAGCCCGAAGCACATGATAAGGCTTGCCCCAGCCGAGAAAACTAGAAATCATGATCATGGCCGCATCAGCACACCCTGCAGCTTCCCCTGCACTGCTTCGCAACACAGCAGCCGTGTACGATCCCCTATGTTTGTAGGCTAGAACACAGTAGGCTATACTGAGGGTTCGGGGTTCGACATCGTACCTAGCGAATCTCTAGATTTGCTAAATAACACCAGGCCTATTTAGGGTTTAGGTTTAAGGGCCAGGGTTTTGGGCCAGTTTTGGGTTTAACCCCATCGAACAGTACTGTTAGGGACCATAGGCTTTGGTTCTAGAGGGGACCTTGCTATCGGCTAGTGCCTTGCATGCAGTGAAGCCACCGTTGCTACAAGGTTCCAGTGCTACGGCTCGCAGATCGACGAACACTTAAAAAGAAGTTTCTGCCTCTACCTCTTAGCGGTCTTGGCTTTACCCTTGGGCTTTGCCTTTCCCTTAGCACCAGCTTCCCCCGCTTTCTTCACGGGTCGGAGATGCATTTGCACGTGCTTCGCCCCAGTCTTGAAACTAGAGTTCGCTTGTCCAAGGCCATGGATACGGTCCTCCAGTTCCTGACCCACGGTGCCGGTGGCGAGTGCCTCCTGCAACGAGTAGGGGTTGTAGCATTAGAGGATCATGGGGTTGGGGTATTAATAATATATACAGTCAGAATTTAAAAAAAAAAAACGGGTGCCCTGAACTTTAACAGATTATTGTAGCCCCAATCCTCCACGAGCCCGACATGCTTCTGGATAGCGGCGTTGTGAACATTCATCCCCAAGCACAGTGCATCGATGAGAGCTTCCTGCCTTAAGTACAACATAATAATAGTTAACTACATATAGGATTCACGGTTTCTTGTGGGTTTTGGATTTTGGAGGGCGTGGGGATTAGGTTCGTTTGGCCTTGGGGTTTACCGGGTAGAGCTGTATAGCAGCTCCATGGAGATTAAATATAATGCAGGAATTATTGGTCTCGGGGCCGAGACTCTTAGAGTTCTTATGGTTTAGGGCATGTATATTATAGCCGGGAGACACATTGTTGGCGACAAGCTTGCTCCGGTAGCCTCTGATGGTGAGCAGGTTGGAGTTGCCCAGCTGAATAGCCTGAATATATATTGTTGCAAAGCTAAAGAAAAAAAGCATTCCATTAGTAATTAAGAAACCTTTAATATATATAGAGAGAGTATGCCTAGTGCAAACCGGGAACACTCTTTGCAAGAGACTCTGTCGTCTTGGCTTTGATTTTGCGAACCTCGTTCTTTTGATTCTCCCGTCGCTGGTCCTGCTCGTTCATCTCGGTGCCACCCGTACTGTCATGCTGAGGAGCCAAAGCTTCCCTTTCGTACGAAAAGCTGATGGAATCTACCTCCAATTCGATCTCCTTGGCCCCAGACCAGCATTTGTAGAGGCGTTGTTCCCGCCTCACCTCCTCCTGATAGGGTCCAGGGGTTTGGGCTTAGGGTTTGAGGTTTAGGGCGTAGGGCTTAGGGTTTAGGGTTTAGGGATACATTTATTTTGCAAGTACACTTCGCCTAGGCTTTATGCTCCAATAAAAAATTAGCTAGCACATACAGTCCAGTCGAAGCCTTGGCGTTCCGGAAGTCGGGGTGTTCCATCCACATCGAGCTGTCTGATTCCTTGGCAATATTAAGGGATTAGGGTTTAGGGTTGAGGCTCGGGGTCTTCAGGTGTTCTTTTTAACTATATATATATATATATATATATATATATATAGTTAAAAAGAACACCTCAAGACCCCGAGCATATAGGCGATAAGGACTTAAGTGGTATCCACTTTAGGACTTAGGGCGGCCTTGTCCGCGATCAGAAGCTCCACGGTGTCCGGGTTGTACTTGTCGAGCAGGTCCTGAGATGAAGGAGACACCGAGTGTAATTATATGTAGATAATTAAATGTAAAACATGCTAAGTCGTTATTCTTGAAATTTCGTTCTAGCATAGGGGATTCTAGGAATATCTCGTGTCCGAACTACATCATGTACTAGTTCATTCAAGTATCTTTCCTGCTCCACCATTCGTGGGTGCCCTCTCGAGTCAAGCTCCTCGTCCAACGGTGAATTGCTGTGACCCTGGATTGCCCCCAGTTTTCTCCACTGAGGACATATTCCTTGAAAAGGTCCGCAATCCGCTTCGCATCTTAGCTCAGCTCACAATATGCACACAAAACCGTATCGCGAAGGCTAACCCTGAAGCCAGCTTTAAAAAATAGCACATAATTTAGAATAACATCCACTCTACTAGGAAACTTGTATGCATCTGAGGCGAGCAGCCCTTCTTCCCCTGGTGTGCTTTCTTCCACTCTGCAAGCACCGCTGGAGGGCAGGATGCACCTGGCCATAATATAGCTGGCTGCTCGCTTTTTCATATAAACCCGAAAACCGAACCCTAGCTATGAAATCAAGACCCTGTAATTCCAATAACCCTGTGGGTTCACCCGTTGGCCTTCATAGCTTCGTAAGTACCGCATGTAGACCACCCGTCGCGAGCTTTCCTGCAGTCACGTTTTGTGGTTTACACTATGGGTCGGGGCCGGGGTTTAAAGATATAGGTAATTAAAGATATAGTATGTCTAGCTAGGAGTCGAAGGCTTTTTTATTCGTCTTAATTCCGGTCCTGGGCTTCCTCCTCGGTCATGGTTGCCATCTGAAGGGCCTTCTGAGTTGCCTCGTCCACGTTGCTTTGGGCGGGCGGCGTGCTCCCCTGGCCCGTCGAAGGCATTGCCGGCATGTTCACATCCGTGGTCGGCTTCTCCTGTGTCGTCTGCTGCTGCACAGCAAGCTGGTCTCCAGCAACACCAGTTGGAGCCTCAAAATGCTGTGCCAAGGCCGCAAAGTCGCTCGTGTTCGCCCGTGCTAGTTGCTGTGACAAGGCCTGAAAGTCGCCTGTGTTCCCGGTGGGGTCGGCAAGGGAACGTCTGTAGAGCTGCAGCTGCTCGATCATCTGCGAGACACGGTCGATTTCGCCACCCTGAGCTGGGTTCGGCAAACCGGGGTTCTGGCTTGCAACCTGGGACTGCGAAGCTTGTGGCACTGCTGGGTTCGGCACTGTAGCTGGGTTCTGGCTTGCAACCAGGGACTGCGAAGCTTGCGGCACTGCTGGGTTCGGCACAGTAGCTGGGTTTTGGCTTGCAACCGGGGACTGCGAAGCTTGCGGCACTGCTGGGTTCGGCACAGCGGGGTTCTGGCTTGCGACCGGGGACTGCGAAGCTTGCGGCACTGCTGGGTTCGGCACAGTAGCTGGGTTCTGGCTAGCAACCGGGGACTGCGAAGCTTGCAACACTGCTGGGTTCGGCACACCGGGGTTCTGGCTTGCAACCGGTAGGGACTGCGAAGCTTGCGGCAGTGCTGGGTTCGGCTCACTGGTGTTCTGGATTGCAATCGGGGCCTGCAAAGCTGTGTTCGGCACAGCAGGGTTATGGCTTGCACAGAAGGGTGGCACTGCTGGGTTCGGCGTCACAACCGGGGTCTGCGAAGCTGCCACTGCTGGGTTTTGCAAAGCACCGGGGTTCTGGCTCACAACCGGGGCTTGCGAAGCTGCCACTGCTTGGTTCGCCAAAGCACCAGTGTTCTGGCTCACAACCGGGGCTTGCGAAGCTGCCACTGCTGGGTTGAGGAAAGCACCGGCGTTCTGGCTCACAACCGGGGCTAGCGAAGCTGCCACTGCTGGGTTCACCGAAGCACCGGCGTTCTGGCTCACAAACTGGGCTTCTGAAGCTGCCACTGCTTTTTGCAAAGCACCGGTGTTCTGGCTCACAACCGGGCACGGGGCTTGCGAAGCTGCCATTGCTGGGTTCACCAAAGCATTGGGGTTCTGGATTGTAACCGGGGGCAGTGAAGCTGCCACCGAGGGGTCGACACCGGAGTTCTGCACTGCTACTTCCACCAAAGCACTGGATTTCTGGTCCTCTGAGATCTCATCAGAGAAATCGAGGATCTCGTCGATATCTCGCTGCGTAGCCACAGCTACTTCATCGATTTCCATGGGCTCCAGCTGGGTCGGCTTGGCCTGATAAGTAACTAACACTAGCATTATACATGTTATTATAATCAATAGGAATAAGAAGGTGTTCTTATAATTAGTATGATGTGGGAGTGGGGGCTGAGGATTAATGTGAAACATCTATTGGGCTTTGCTATAGCGAACGAGGTACAGGAGAGGTCAAAAGGGCATCCAGCTTCTGCAGGTCTCTAGTGATCTCCCTTTCCAGCTCCTCCTCGAGATCCATAGGAGCCCCATCATAGGATTCTTGAGTCCCCGAACGATGCACTCCGGCAGCCTCCCGAGCCTGTCAAGGAACCACTTAAATTTTAAATCACGAAAATGTATCTGGTGTAACTTACTTATAATCAGACCTGGCCTCTCGAAGGTAACCCGGAGTCTCGATAATCGAAGTGTCCGAAAGAAGGCTCGGCGGGCGATGCAGCACGGGTTGCTCCGGTGCACTGCTGGAACCTGGGCTAGATGCGGGCTTCAGGGTCATTTGAGGTTTGAGGGTTCTGCTTGAAATCCTTAAAGGCAAGTCCTTCGGGTTGAGGTTTAAGGGTTTCGGCCGTACTGGGGTTTAGGGCTTATATACCCAGAGGCTCCATCGTAGTTCCTTATATATATATATATATATATGTATATATATATATATATGGATCTATAAAACTATAATTATAAAGGAACTATATGGAGCCCATGGGTATATATATATATATATATATATATATATATGCATAGATATAGTTATTTCCCTAAGGCTCCATATACCAGTATAGTATATACTTAGGCCTTAAAGTACCTATATTAGGGACTCCTTTAAGGCTTAAGGATCTAAGGTACATGGAGCCTTTGGGTATATATATATATATATATATATTACATATATTATAGTTTATATAATATAATTATATATAGCCACTAATATGATCTAGCATCCAGGCTACTTCCGAAGGAAAGCTGCTTCACAGGTGTGCCGGGTACCGGTCGTTTCGCATCCGGGGTCTTCGTGCTAGGCGTCAACTTCGTGGTTGAGACGTGGCCCCGCTTCTGACCCGGAGCCGCAGTGGCCTAGGATATGAAATTAAATCAGATATGCACAGCATTGCGGTTACCGGGGTATTGAAACCTACCTGGGGTGGGCTATATATTTAGGGCTTGCAGACATTAAATTTGCTTCGTGGGTTGCCTGTGCAGCAGCCAGAGCCGCCACAGCCCGTCGACGAGCTCCGGCTCGCAAAGCTTGAGCAGCGGCCTGCATACAAGTGCATTATCTATTAGATCTACTTTGGTATCCTACAAAATGGGCCTCGGCTACCTCTGCGGGTAGGGATTCTCTAGGCGAGGCATCCATAGCCAGTACAGGCAGGCGGCCAAAATAGTGCGAAAAGGGCCGAAAAGCTTCATGGGTACACAGGGGCTCTAAGCGATCACGCAGGATCACGTGGGATCACGGGTCTGATCTGGTGCATAGCTAGCCACAAAAGAGAATCACGGCGGTCACGTTGTGCACTTCACGCAGGATCACGCCCAATCACGGTCCCTGCTGTGCCCTTTAGGCTCGTTCAAGTCGCTATCGCTGGAAAAACCGGTGGGAAATTAGGAGTTTAAGGAGATTCCCAGAAGCATTTAGGCTGTTTTAAAGGAGCCCCTACCCTAATTGAAACCTGCGTGAAACAATCCTAGGGTTGCTCTGCCACTCAAGGAAGCATCGGAGCTTCCAAACCATCTGATCATGGTGCCGGAGATCCTTGGGTAGCATTTACACGACACGGGTGCTTTTAATAGGGCCTCAGAACTGACTAGAAGTTTATTAGCCAATCTCGACTGACTGATTGTGTCTGGTTTACCCAGAGAGATGGATCAGGGCAGGGCTGGGACTTCACTCCGTTATAGCTAAGAATATAAATACGTATCTATTGTGTATATATATATATATATATTACTATACATATTATATATACATGTATATATATATATTATATATATATATGCATATACATATATATATATATACATATATATATATATATATATGTATACATATATATATATGTATATACATATATATATATGTATATATATATATATACATATATATGTATATATATATATAGAATCGTAAAGCATAGTATAAATGATATAGTATAACTTTATGATTTTTGTGTACAAAATGTACACAAAAATCATAAAGTTATACTATATCTATACATATATATATATATAATACACACCCAGAGACTCCAATACCCCTTAATTAAGGAATACTCCTTAAATCATATTATAGAGGGATCCTACTATTCAAGGTATATATTCCTTAACTAAGGGGTATTGGAGTCTCTGGGACACTATACTTATTATATTCTATAGCAAAATCCGGCCCCACAGCTCAAGGTTATAGAACCCAGTCGCTTAGGGGTGGGATCAAACTGGCTTCTGCTTTTGGCATTTGGGGCTGCTCCTAGGCGCATTTCTTGTCAAGCCCTTCCATACCCTTAAGCCTTAGGCCTCTTGGGAAGCAGGTCACCCTGAAGCCTAATCTATATATTACCTACCCAGCCCCGACCCACAAGCTTCCCCCAAATTGTGCTTCTTCTCAGGAACCCAAAGCTTACATCCTGAGCCCTAGCCAATTACTTATACATAAGTGTATTAAAGTAGAATATAACCTGAGACCCGACAATTCATGTACAATCCGGTGCCTGTCAAGCAAGAAGAACGACTTACTGCTGATGGCGGTGTGGCCTGGTCAATATGGTCAATATTGGAGCTTTACCTCTAGTTTGGACCTAGAGGGTTTACAGCTTGAGATGTCGAGACTTTGCAAATCGTGCTGAACAGGCATCCAGGCAGTCTTCGAGTAGGTGGAGCCGAACATCTTCTTCACAAAATGCGGCCAGTAGCCCTGGCAGTTTCGACCAGTATAAAGAGGCAGTAGCAAGACTAGCAGCAAACCGTCACAGTTGCTTACTCTACTATATTACTAGTACTTTATTCGATGTATTCCACTACTATATAATATACCATTACACGACGATATATATAATAGTAGTACTAACATATAGCTGCTAGTAGAAGGGCCTGCTGGTACTCGGTAGTACTAGTCGCACTGGCATCGCACTAGCACTAGCAATACCAACAGCACAACTACGACAAGTAGGTGGAAGGGCATGGGCAGAGCATCATGTGCATCACATTATATGGACCCTCAAACCCGAGAGCGAGGTTTCCTGGTTTCGACTAGAGCAGAACAGCCCACTGGAGGTAGGGAGGTTGCATCGCCCGGGCATCATGTGTATCAGCGGGTGTTGTCGGACCCCTATATTCATATAAGTTCGAGTACTATATAGTTGCATCTCTACATGCGGCGAGTAGTAGCCCGAGCATTAACAACATCGGCAATGGTGCCGTTTCCCACTCAGCTATTCCCTCCTTCCCTGTGCAAGCCCGACTAGTTGTGCTAGGTAGTAGTAGGACTATTATATATAGTACTACTACTACGACTACTACTACTACTACTACTACGACTACTACTACTACTACTACTACTACTACTACTACTACTACTACTACTACTACTACTACTACTACTAGTACTACTACTACTACTACTACTACTACTACTACTACTACTACTACTACTACTACTACTACTACTACTACTACTACTACGACTACTACTACTACTACTACTACTACTACTACTACTACTACTACTACGACTCGTGCTACTAGGACTAGTAGGATTCGTCGTAGAGTACTACGACTCATGGACAAAATCCTGCATTACTCATATTCTATAGAAATTCTACTCCTGAGTAAAACACTATTCGCATACTTTAAGGTGATGCAGGATTTTGTCCATCAGCACTAATACTGCTACTGCTTCTCGTGGTACTGGTCAGGTGCTGGCCAAAAATAAAATAAGTGTAATACTACGACTAGAAAGCACTTCATCGACGACTACTAGCACTACTAGTGCTACTACTCCTGCTCCTGCTAGCAATACTGTCACCCCTACTACTACAACACATCCGAGGTTCACTCTCTCTTGCCATCGTTGACTACACCACGAACAGCTGGTATCTCTGTGCCTTGGATCTCAGCTCCTTGAACTTGCACCAAGTCCAGGATCAAATTCCTGAGCAGCCGAGTCGTAGTTTGGGGTCACAACATATATTTGATGTCTCGACTTCAATTGCTGACCGGTACAGTTGATTTAATCTGCTTCGGGTTTGTGCCTTGAATGCGGGGCTTTCTAATTCAGGCTTCTATCTTGCCTCTCCCTCTCTCTCTCCCTCCCTCCCTCTCTTCCTCTCTCTCTGAAGAGCTTATTCGAATTCGTTCAGAGTCCTGGCGCCAAGCAGACAAGTAGCCTTGACTTACCAATTAATGGCACCCTAAACCCATATTGCATAGGACTTAGGCGAACGATATCGATTCACTTGTGTAGGATGATGCATATACATATGCATGTAGGTCGTAGAGAAAGAAATCTGTAAGATTAACCCCAAGCAAATTTAAAGTCACACTCTAAGAAAAAGCTCTTGCAGACCCAGGGTCTTCAGGATCCCGAAGAGGTCATAACGATTCGCCGTGCACACATGAACCGATGCAGCTTCCGCCGTACTGAAACCGCCATGAAGGCCCGAAGAAACTGCCAGGCCATCAATCCAACTCATCCAGCTGATGAAACCCCAGTTTGGGACAAGTGCAGATTTCATGAGCTATAATGGACCGAACTTCAGATTGCAAAGTCTCCGTGAAGCGTTGCCGCCACTGTAAAAGCCTGACCACTTCAGGTTCCACCCTGTTAAGCGATTCCACAAGTTCGGTGACCACCCGGCTGATGCAATCCAGTTCTGTACGAAGAGGCACTCCGTGCTGCTGAGCAGTGGAATTCTGCAAAACTGAAATAGCACACTCTGCGGCTTCCAATCTCAGAGCACAGCTGTTAAACCGCCTCTCGAACTCACGATAGTTCGAAAGTGTGTATTCCAAGTGCTCTACCCGCACTTCAAGGCATGCAATGTGGAACCTAGCAATCGACAATGCCTCTTCCATGCGGTAGGCACAACTAGTAAAGCTGTTATATGAAAGTCGAAGCCACTAGGTAAAGCTGTGTGAAGCTAAGCATATTCATGTGTGGTTTGAAATCTGATGAAGCCACGGTTTCGGTACTTCCAACATACAGCAAAGCTATATATCTAGCCTCCCTAAGCTACACTATACTGCACAGGTGGGTTAAGCCACAAGGACTGCAACACGTGACGAACATGCCAGCAGGATCATGTCTAGACCGTCAAGACCCCATAGTCTCTGCAGCAAGGTTTCTTACCCTTTTGCGAATTTCGAAGTCAAACCCGCTCGATTGAAACGGCAAGGCTGCTGTGTGGTTCAGACCACATCCAGCATTCTGCACATGTGCACGTAAAGGCTGTGGTTTACATCTATATAGTGCTACACATATCTAGATAGCCCAAGAGGAGGCCCACCACCCAAAACCGGCAACCTGCTAAGACACATATATATATATATATGTGTCTTTATTATTAGAAGTCACCGAGGCAGCGAGCCACGTGCACATTCGCATCACTGCCGGGCGATGGCAAACCTGGGCAACGGCTGCAATTTTAAGTTCAGCATGGGGTGATTAGCTTTTGTGTTTGTAAAGCATATCTACGGTCTAGATATTAATATTATTAGATGCGACCATCTGGATAGCACCAGCAGCAATATAGCAGCCGCAGTAAAACAAGCTATTGGTAATAGTGCGAAGGCCGATATATATATATATATATATATATATATATAGACTAGCAGCAATGTTGGGAGTACTGTCGTTCTAGCTATAGTCTAGCAATCAGCAGGCAGGAGGGGGAACATATTAGTTGTAGTTCCTAGTAGTACTAGCCGTATATAAGTAGTAGTAGTAGTAGTAGTAGTAGTAGTAGTAGTAGCAGTAGTGGTAATAGCAGTAGTGGTAGTAGCAGTAGTATAGTAGTACTCGTAGTTGTCGTAGTCGTAGTCGTGCTAGTAGTAGTAGGCATAGCACTACCGAAGTAGCAGCAGCAGCAGTAGCAGTAGCAGTAGCAGTAGCAGGAGCAGTAGTAGTAGTACTAGTAGTAGTAGTAGTAGTAGTAGTAGTAGTAGTAGTAGTACTCGTACTAGTACTAGTAGTACTAGTACTACTACTAGTACTTGTAGTACTAGTAGGATTGGTGTTAGTGGTAGTAGTAGTAGTGCTAGTAGTACTAGTAGGAATGGTATTAGTGGTATTACTAGTAGAAGCAGTAGGAGCAGCAGCAGTAGTAGTAAGTAGTAGTTCGTAGTCGTAACCGTAGCCGTCGAAGCTTGTACTTGTAGTGTAGCAAGAGTAGTAGTAGTAGTAGTAGTAGTAGTAGTAGTAGTAGTAGTAGTAGTAGTAGTAGTAGTAGTAGTAGTAGTAGTAGTAGTAGTAGTACTAGCAATAGGAATAGTAGTAGTGGTAGAAGTGGTAGTAGTTGTACAAGCAGTAGTAGTGATATCTAGTACACATAGTCGTAGTAGTAGTAGTAGTAGTAGCAGTAGTAATACTATTAGTATTAGTAGTAGTAGTAGTAGTAGCATATATATATATAGTAAGTAATAAGTAAGTAATATTTTTTTATATTACTAGTTCTTAATAGAAGTCATATATATATGTTGGTGGTACTAGAAATATACTAGTTCTACTAGTACTAACAGTCGTAATGAGATCCGGAGTGGTAGCAGTTTTACTATACTACTACTAGTCATACTGATACTACTAGTACTAGTAGTAGTATAGTAAAACTACTAGTTCGAGTATAGTATTAGTACTAGTACCACTGCTAGCACGAGTATATATATGTATATATATATATATACATATATTTGTATTTTTATATATATATATATACATATATATATATATATATGCATACATGGTTTAGGGTTTTGGGGGGATTGGTGTTTAGGGGGTGTGTCTACCTTCAGGCCGGAGTCCAATGGGCTTGGCATTCCCGATAGCGAGTCCCTACAGCTAGTTTCTCAAAGGGTGCAGGGTATCTAGGGTTTGGGGTTGGTAGGCGGTTTAGGGTTTTGGGGGGATTGGTGTTTAGGGGGTGTGTCTACCTTCAGGCCGGAGTCTAATGGGCTTGGCATTCCCGATAGCGAGTCCCTACAGCTAGTTTCTCAAAGGGTGCAGGGTATCTAGGGTTTGGGGTTGGTAGGCCAAGGGCAGCAATTCAGCATTTTCAGGTTCTGGGGAGTAGCAAGCCTCTTACAAATATGACCCCAAACTACTAGGAAGTCTCTTACTTAAATATAACTCGAAACCCTGCTTGGCCAAGCAGCCGGCGGCGACATCATGAATCGCAACCAGATCGTGATCCTTGCTTGGGATTCAATGGCACAGGGCCCACTGAGATACATGTAATAAGTATATATTACACGACCCCTAGGAACCCGAATATTGAAATAAAGACAAGACTCTGGATCTAGATCCATCCCGCGACTCGCTTGGCGAGGTCAAAGGCGGTCGCCCAACCCCCATTTTTTTTTGCTGCTACATTAACTCCTTGCTTCTTGTTCACAGCAAAGGTGTGCTCGACTCCGGCTGCATCTTTGATAGAGGGGTTCTTGGCCACGAGAACGTAGACAGCTCCCACACCAAACCTCAATCGAATTCGAATCCACACCATGCTAAATAAAGGCTGTGCAAAATTCCTCGACATGGAAAGCTAAGGAACAGAATCGATATCCCGCTGGTGCCCTCGACCTGGCTCTGGATCGTGTACGACTTCTTGTTGGCGCCATGGAAGTTCTCGGGGACTGGCACCCCAGCCGCAAGGAGGGCTTTCTCCTGAGGACGGTTTTGGGGAGCAATTTCAAAGGTTGGGGCGGGGATTTGGTGTATAGTCATACAACTAAAGATGAGGTCAACGTCTTGATTATGTGATTCGCTTTTTGCTGCTAAGTTACAGTGTCCTTCCAGGCTTGCAATGCCTTATCATCATCCTCATCCTTTTCCCCATTCACCGGTTCCGGCTGCTCCGTTTGTGCAGGCTGCTGCTGTTCCTTCTTGGCCGCACTCTTAGCCTTTCCTTTTGCCTTAGCCTTTGCCTTCTGCTTTTCTTCTTTTTTTTGCTCCTTCTCCTCCAGTTTGGCTGCCTTAGCCTTTGCCGCCGCATGCCGGGCCTTTTCCGCCATCTGCAGGGTTGTGTAATTTAAACCATTAATATACACTATACCCTATGGTTTGCTAAGGTCTATGCTTTAAATATAAGCTAGCCTTCAGCTGCATTTTGGCAACATCCTCCCCTGGGGCTGGAGTAGCAGCCGCTTCACCGATCAGCTCCAGCATGTCGAGGGTGTGCTGGAGAGTGAGTTCTCCAGCTGGAAGATCCGGAGCCCCCCGCCGCTGCTCCTGCTGCTTGGTGCTACTGTATATTAATAATTATAGTACAGCTGCCGCAGCACATAGATGTGCTCGGCTACATATATAAATAAGTGCCGAAAAGTTAAACCCTGATGCAGCCACAGTGGCGAAGGAGAATACCACAATCGGGACATTATTCTCCCAAACCCTAAAACCCTTTATAACCCCAAAGTCAAGATTAAGCCCTAAGAACCGTATACGTACAAATTAAATAGACATCAAACTCCAAGCCCGCCTTTCCCCCAGTGCACACCCGTGCAGAAGCTTTGATCCAGGGATTACTACACATACACTCGGGAATACTGGGATTCGGTGGCCAAACCCCAAAAACCCCAAACCCCGAAACCCCTAGACCTGAAGCTTTATAAACCCTAAACCCCGAAACCCTACCCCGAGACCCGTAACCCCGAAACCCAAAACCCCTGAAGCCCTAGACCCTCAACCCCGATACCCCGAATTCCGTGTATATATTCTGTGGGCCATAATGACTAGCATTTGGGGTAAGGGTTAGAATTTTAGATCTCGATGTAGACAAATAAATGTGTTAGAGATTAAGGGTTCATGCTTTAAATAGATCTAGCCCAGGTGGTCCTGGGCGGCCTGGCGCCTGTTCTCCGGAGGAGGCTGGAACTCAACCTGGGTCTCCATATTGTCCGGGTCCGGCCCAGACTTGCCATCCTGGGATCAGTAGGATCGACGAAGCCTATATGGGATGTGTCAGTGAAGATATCTAGCCGGGGATCGGGTGTCATCCGCACATCTTTGATGGACTCCTCAAGCTGATTGCAGAAACTGTCGCATAAATCTCGCATCCTAGCCCCCACCTCGAAGTTCTGAATCTTGCAAGCACTGACTGGCGGGGAGGCCAAAGCCTGCAGAGCTGACTTCACCGGCGTGGCGAACTGCTGATCGACCTGGGCTGTGTTAATCATGATCATGATCACAAGACTACTACTAGCTACTACGAGTGTTAACATCTATGTGTAGGCGCAAAACTTCCAAAGCCGGGTTGCCACAAGCCCAGGGGTCCCATCCACATCGATGGTCTCAACATCCGATCCTAGCAGATAGAAGCTGCTAGCTGTAGGTCATTTTGGGTTTCGCTAACAGATTCGCATTATCCGGAGCCTGGCATTGCTTCCTGGTCGTTTGCAATATCATCCATAGCCCGGTCGAGGATGCTGTCCACATTCGTGCCTGCTGTACCTGCAAGTACGACTACCCCAGCTGGGATCCAAACTAATAAATCAGGAAGCTTTACCATGCATTAAGCACCTTCCAGCTCCTTGACCGTCTGCCTGATGATCTGCTTCAGAGCCAGGATGGCTGAAGACCTGGGGGAAAAAGAGGGAAGAACAGAGTTAGAGAATTATTGGTGCAATGTGAATATATTTTTCATATATAGATATTTATATATAAATAAATATATCACAAATATTATATTTATATATACACATATATATTTTTCTAAATAGTTTTCAGTCCAAGATTTAGAAGAGGTACTTGGCACCCTCAGCCCGCCGAGCCAAGGTAAGACCGTAAGCACCGGCTCCTCGAATCACAGCACCCTCGTTCGCAGCCCAGTCCTTGGACGTACATAACCCTCAAGGCTTAATGATCGTGATGCATCATAAAAAAATTCAGGCACGATACTCGAATCACACCCTTCTTCGTGTTTTCGGGGAAGAGGCCGAACCGTTTCGCAGCACAGGCAACAACCTCCTGGCAGGAACTAGCACAGCACATCGACCACGAACGAGAGTACTGCATATATTGATGCTGGTCCTGGTGAACAGACAGTAGCGGAAGTCGAGAACCAAATGTTGCATAATACTCGCAATAGAAGCTGAAGTGCTTCTCCAGCTGTCACAGGATTGAAATGTACTGCTTGAACACATGTGCCACAAATTTATTTCAATCCCCAGCCTGCTCAGGCGAGCAGATGCCAAAAGGCACAATCTCCAGAATTGTCTTCGAAACACCCTGAGTTGGAAGTCGACACAATTATGAATATCACTGCAACCCGATCGCCCAATAATTTTGGTGTGTAGCCTTGTACTTGCGAATCTCATCGATTCGCTGATTGTTGTTCTCCTGCAAGTAGCCCAGCAAAAGATCCTGGCGGGCGGTGATTGTTACATCGTGTGTTCTTATATCTAGAATTTAATCTAGATCCCGGTCCTCCAGCAACATTCGTTGCATTGCCCGCTCTTGCGGGTCTACCGGCTGCCGATGTGCAGGGGCCATATATCGATGTCGATCCTAAGCGAAAATATGCAGGCATATTGTTTATCCTGCATTAGATATAATTTAAGCTTAGGGGCCTCCAAATCAGCGATCGGTCGAGCAAAAAAGCTCTAGCTGCCCGCCGTCGGAGCAAAAACTGCACCAACCCGTAGTGCATGCATACTTGCAGGTCAGCTAGCACAGAACACATGCATGGTAAAGGAATCGAACCAAAGCACATGCTACATGCAGCAACACAGCAAGCAGGCGTGCAAAGGGGTGGGAGGCACTACGACATGACCAGGCTGGATCCTCTTCGGGGAGGTCCCAACCATCATCTGAAGCCCCGCCCGCTCGGGCAGCACCAGGCACCGGTACCCTTCGCGGCGATCGCGATCTTGCAGATCTGCTAGACGATGCAGCAGCATCGCCAGCCCCAGCACGGCCTAGGCATCTACAATCCTAACGATCGAGCTATGTGCTTCACGACATACACCTTGGCACTCTGCGAAATCCTGCTTTAAGTTTCCGACCTTCAGCAGCAAAAATTCGCCGCCGCATCGAAAATCGACATTGTGTGAAACATATGCAAGTGGCACGGTTAGCAGCTAGATCGTATAAGCGATACAGCCCTCGGGCAGTACCTATATATATATATATATATATATATCCGGAACCCCGTGTATCTGAATATATAGCTAGACCCACTATCCACTAAGGTTTTCTATATACAGCGATAGAGGCCTCAAGCATCAGCTATACATTTCCGGAGCCCAGATTATGTATATATATATATATATATACATTTATGTTTTTGAGTCCCATATACACGATGAATACGATGCTACCCTAAATACTCTGCACACACTAGCACTATACATATATATAAATCTATTTAATGTTAACTTGACCCACGATCCCGGTCTATACTTGCACAGCCACAGTCCCGGGCCACGTCCTCGGGCGGCGGATTTCATGCATTCACGACCTGGAAGACTTATTATTTACCCTGATACAAGTATAATCGCGAAATCCCAAGCCTATGCTTCAAGGCCTTGCCGGAACCCGTCCACCCTGAAACCCAGAAGTAGATAGAACCCACGTGACTCTCAAGTAGACACACAAATGTGGGGGAGTAAATACTCGTTCTAAGGTTTTTTTTTTTTAGACGCTCACTGTGCTGATCCTGTACATTAATTTACACGATCATGTACACAAAGCCAGCCACCCAGGAGATCCGGACCCAAAACATGGCGACCCCCCCTGGTATACAGCTTCTGAACCCCCAGGAAGCACGGATCACGGGAATCACGTGGGTGCGTCTCTGAACAGGAAGACTTACAGAGAGTACGCAGAATACACGATCACAGAAGGCGTACCCCAATCCAGAAAGCACGGAGCAGCAGGGTAAGGTGGAACAATCAATTGAAGCATTATTATTAGCATAGTCATAGTGTAATTATAATACATAAGCAGTTATATATTATAATTACAGTGTAGTTACAACATGATCGGAGAATCCGAGAAGATAAAGCGAATGCTTTACCCTTAACCCTAAACCCTGAACCAAATCCTACGAGAACCCCTTGCCTATTTTGACTATTGGCACCTAGATAGACAGGAGTATTGGGGTTCTAGAGTGGGTGTGGGATTGGCAATCCCCTTTGGTGGGATTGGCAACCCGCTTTGGGTGGGATTGGTGGTCCCCGAAAACCTGGTTTTTGGGATGTTTTTGGGATTGGCTACCCCTTAACCCTGAGCGCCGAACCAAATTCTATAAGGAACACCTCGCCGGTTTTGAGCTATGTCAGTTGGGTTGAGATCTTGGAGTATTCCTAAGATTGTCTTCTGGGGTTGGGATGATGGATGTTACATGGAGTGGGGCTAGTGGTGCCCATAGCCTGAAAAAGGCGTGCTGTACTCTGACTCCTACTGCCCCCCAAAACGAGAGATGCGGAGGCAGATAGCCAAAACCCGAGCCCCTAAGCGGAGCCCCGAGCCAACCGTAGCACACGAAAGAGCGAGGTGTGAAGGCCCTACACACTAAAAAAGGCTGAGAAACCCTGAGCCCGAAAAGGGCAAAAAAAGAAGTGAGGCCCTATGAGCCCCAAAATGTGAAACTCGAAATCGTCGAAAGCCTGAAAGACGTTGTGGTCCGAGAAACCTGCTGAGCCCGAAGAAAGGATGCAGAGGGTGCCCATATTATGAAAGTCCCACATTGCCACTCCGCCGGGTTTGCATTGGAAAAGGGAGTGGTGATGTTTGGTTCATTTGCCGTTGCTCATCTTCATGGCTTTTCCTCTACGCCTGGAATCTTGATGTCACTTTCCGCAAGCACTCGTTGAGCGACGCAGCACATCCCAGCCCACAGCGACCTGCAACTCACTTCCCTGCCCAGGACAAAGACATCCGGCAAATGCACTGGTATTCACACTACCGACACACCCTCTTCCAGCTGCTGCAGACCCTCATTGACGATGGGGCAACAGGACTGAACCTACACGGGCGGACGATGGTCGAAGTCGTAAGATCCTTGTTTTCAGCTGACGAGCCAGCATCCACTTCACCGTGATCCTGCCAGTTAAAGCACCAAACAGGGAGGGAAACCGGGAAACATGAAGCAGAGGACAGTAAGAAAGGAAAGGGCTAAACCTGATAGGAGCCCTCAAAAAGGTCTTGCCTGTTGACTGCCTCAGCTTCGGTGGACATGGCACAGTCACGGCTAGTCTACAGGCAACAAATTCAAAGCAACCTAAACCCCAAACCCTAACCCTAAACCTTAACCCCCTGAAACCCTAAAACCCTAAACACATCTGCTGAGAGTTGGAGTAACGGTGCATGCAAGTTTGCCACGTGCCCTGTTTTCACCTGCCTCTCTAAGGGCTGAACTAGGGGGTGGGGTCTGGTGTCTAGCTGGGTTTAGTCGTGTGACCCTGAGGAAGGCTGCTGTCAGTTGAAACCTGAGATATGGGTGGATACTTGTTGCTGGCGTGTCAATGGTTTCGCCTGACAGTGTAGCTCTATGAGTGAAACTGCTTGTAGAGTTGTTAACGAGAATCGCCGAACCTACTTCTGCAGACCTTGCCAGGCTTGTCCGAGACTGAGTGTCAAAAACCCTGAACCCTAAACCGTCCAGGGGTGGTGGTGGTTGGCATTATGCCCACCCTCGAGAACAAGATGACGTGCGAAGAGTTTCCCGTCCTCCAGCAGGACTTGCGAGGGGCTCAGAGCCTCAGAAGTCTCGCCTTGTGGTTGTGTGTGGTTGAATTAGGTTTATACTCCAGGTCTTGGGAAGTTGTGGTCAACGAAGGGATTGAACGCATCCAGAGACTCTACCCACAGAGAAGTAGCATGTTCCGGGCGGACCAGATTCAGCAGATCAGTTGCGCTTGAATTGGCGCAGTCCAGTCGGGCTCAGAACTGAGGCAAACGGCCTATTTGCAGAAGAAGGCCCCGTTTTACTGGAACGGGGACCTGCAGTTCAAGTTTGAGGACATCACCTTCAAGAGGGTTCAGCTTGACGACCTTTGCAGCTTCGGCGGCAGTAGTCGTTCAGGCAACATAATCACGGCGTGTATGCAATATTTCAAAACTGACCTTTCCCAATGCCATTCAGCATCTCCGTGAAGCCATATCAGTACCTCTGTGTCTAGTTGCTCTCAGGGTTTTATAGTGCCTACCGGTCAACAAACTTGGTGTGTCCTCAGAGATTTTAGCTTCAGAGCCTGGGTTGGATCGCCTTGGCAACTTGGGGAATCTCAGCCTGAAATTCCACCATGAAGGCCG
This sequence comes from Symbiodinium sp. CCMP2592, assembly GCA_905221615.1. NCBI lineage: Eukaryota > Dinophyceae > Suessiales > Symbiodiniaceae > Symbiodinium > Symbiodinium sp. CCMP2592. The sequence continues at coordinate 77,390 of CAJNDT010004035.1, forward strand.
ATGCCCAAGCGCAAGCTTTGTTGCCCAAGAATCATTGAGCCAACAAATTGTGCCCCAAGCCCAATATCAACCAGCATCCCCACGAGATAACCTGATCGAGTAGTATTGTGCTGGACAAAGGTTGTCTGGAATGAGACTCAGTTATTCTCACGCCACGGCTACACGAATCCTGCTTTCCAGACCTCCCACCATCAACAACCCACGTTGAGCAGCTTCCCAGCCAGCATTGTACAAATCCTGCTCAAATCCTGCAAGATATAAACTCGTGCTCTGAGGGGCCGACCATGCCCAAGCAATGTGAAATGGCGCAATGCCTAAACCCTCAACCCTAAACCCTACCTGGATTGTCCGAGTGTGAGCGCCGAAACCTCCGAGGCGACGAGCTCCGCATCAGCACCAGAAGGAACAAAGCGGCCATCATTGCTTCGTGTTGCGCAGATCATGCAGAGACTGCTACGAATGCGATGCGCGAGCACAACAAGTCCAGACCTGATGGGCACGGGAAGGCGCTGCGCTCAGCTAGCTGCTAGCAAGTTGCCCATGAAGGATTTGCTTGTAGGCACCAACCCAGTTCATGTCCATTGGGCGAGTGGTGAGGGGGGCGGTTTGAATTCCACGATGGCAGTGGCTCGGAAAGAGCATGGTATGCCGCTTCCCTCAGCTCAGGTTTCTCGAGGATGGGCGACCGCACAGGATGTGTATGGTGACCGAGGCAGCCATTCAGCCTCCAAGGCAGCTTCGCCCAAGGATGCCGAGGCTGCCAGAAGAGTGACCTGTCCATAAGACTTTCCTGCAGCATAACTTCTCATGAGTCATGGCCTCATTCTGCTACAAGTAGCCTGAATGATTCCGGTGATGTCGCCTGCGTAGAACTCTAACCGCGCCTCTGCAAGGCTGCAGGCTTTCTCCCGTCACCACGCACCGCAGCATCCACTGGGCCGGAAGCCAAGGCTGGACAGCGAGGGATTGGGATCCTGAAGTAGGGTGAGCGGAGACTTTGGTATTATTATCCCAAAGGGTCCTATGTACTGTTATGGGGGATACTTCCCTGGATCATAACAGTAGTTCCTAATATAGAAACCCTACATTCTACTATATAGGTACATAGGACCCTTTGGTGGTATTATGCTTGCAATAGAAACCCTATACCGAACAGAGGATGACCAGGTATGCTGCTGGACGCATGTGGTCATGAGTGTTGTGTTCAAAGTTTATGCATGTGCTATTTCAGAGACATGTCCAGTTGGGTACTAGTAGAGTCCGACAGATACTAGCAAGTAAGTTCGTAATCATGAGTACAGACGAAGCTTGTTCAGCAATGATGCTGTGCTAACAGGATGCCACCATAAATCACAGTGCCAAGCAGCCCTACCTCGATTCAAGGATCATGGGACTTAGTAACTAAGGATAATTACAGGCAACGACGCTTAACCCCAATTAAGGACTTGTATCATCCTTATACTTTACAAGTCACTTGATGCCCCAGGTATGATCGTGTTGTATAGCCAAGGGCGAAACGCATCACGGATTAACGCTGCCTGGCAGAACGATTCAGGGAAGCCCCAGAACAAGAAGGACCCATTTCCCCTGTCTACGCGATCTGTGTTCGTTGGAGTTAGTTAGGTCCAGCAGAGGCTGTCTGATACCTGCTACCGCGAACCATGGCATTTCAAACTTCTGACCCCGGAACACTCCACCCGCGCAGAAGAATCGGTCGTGCAGAACCAACCTACGAATTAGAAGCCTCAACCATCGGGAAGAATACGATACAGACAGGGCTCAAGTGGTAAAGGACCTTCAGCTTTTCCTGCTCACCTCGAACAAACATTGGCCGGTTTACCAGTGCTTCGTCTGATGTGTCATCGAAGTTTCTATTCAAAAATCTTTTAATCTTCGCGGAATTTTAGCTGCATGCGATTACACACTGCGCACACCGCAAAATTTGCTTTCGTCTCGGGTTTCGGAAGTCACCCTTCCTGGGGTAAGTTTTTGTTTATAGGGGAGCATGAACGCACTTCTGAAGCCACAGCGGTCCAAGACTGCGGAGTGTACGCGCAATCTCCGCAAAGCAGGAATATACAGTCCAAACGTCTTCACGGAGCAGTTCAGGGACGCATTAACATTGGACTTCCGACTGTGGGGGCTGTTTCGCTGGTTACTGAAGAAGTTGGCCGAAAGACTCACGGGGTCAAGAAAAGCAGTTAAGATCGGGTATACACGCAGGAGGAGTTCCATGGGTCTTAACTGCTTGAACTTCGCCCGCCACCATATCCTTCGTGTGTTGGAGTCAATATTATTCGACGCGGCGTGTCATCTTCCACCACCTGAGAGCTCCGCTAGCTGCGTGTAGCAAAAGGTCATTTCTTGGGCCCGCATATTACTCGAGACTCATACTTTGAAGAAGGTAGTGCAAAAGTAAGTGAAGCTGTACTACTTCGATCATCGAAGGAATGTGCACAAGGAGTCCTTCAGAATGCTGAAAAATGGAGCAAGACAAGATCTCTGCTCTGCGGGCCAGATACCGGGTAGTCCATCATGGGCGGTAGAAGCTCTTCGGCTCTTGCCTCTGCATCTCTCGCCTTCGAAGATGGGTTTCGAGTTTCACGCAACACTCCAAGTTTGCTTACGCCTACCGGGACCTTTCTAAACAACCCTGAGCACAGAGGCTATAGCCATAGCCGAACACGTCAGGTTCTGCGGGGTCCGGCAGGCTTTCAAGAATTATAATATCATCCACCCGACCTCCCCAAGCTGCGTTCTTGGCAGGGTGCGGATCCTGGCGCCTCGTCATCGACCCCGCAAGGGCCCATCGCCGCAGCGCTGCGGAAAGGCATGGCCGGCGGCAGCAAGGACTCTGCCAAATTTCGGGCTCATACGCTTCTGAGGGTAGTTGCAGGCCTTCGAAATTTTCTGCTGAACATCAGAACATGTAGCATCAATAGTTACAAACGGTGTTAAGGCAGTGTACCAGTAGAACAACTATTGCAGACAGTCTGCTGCTCTAGCATAGGGCGTAGCAGGAGCGAGCCCGAAGTGATTTCTATTGATTTGGTACTTTAGGCGTTTGCTAAGCAATTATATAGAGTAAACTGTTGCAGAAGACCTTTGAGGTATTGTTCCCCTGTAGTTGTTCTTCCCGGAGGACCTTGCGGCGTCTGTTGCGGATGCAGCAGCAACAGCAGAACCGAAGGCACACCAACGGCAGTCTCTCAAGTTTGGTTAGCGCACCAGTGGTCATGCGCATTGAGATCGGTTCGTTGATGACGTTATCAAGATCCTTCATAACTGAGGTGGAGATGATGAATGAGCTGCGATGCCCCTCTCCCGCCCCCAGGTTTCTGACTTCAGGGTTTTTCGAGGCCTGAGAAAGCCCCAACTTACGAACAGGCAGCCCGCTGCACTGTATTTCGGCGGTTTGAGCATGCCGGTAGACCCGAGGCCTCTAGGCTGCTCCAGCAAGCCGAATCCAGAAGTGGGGACTCTTCATATCGTGGCTTTTGCCTGAAGCAGCTGATGTTTCTTGGGTTATCCGGCTGCGTAGCATCTACACTTTATCCAAGCGTTTCTTGTGCGTTTTGTTGCGCTGCAGCCGCTAGTCATGTTCCATGGAAGTAGACCATCTGCTTGAGGTTCTGCGCGACGTCGCATCCCCGATACCTGCAGCACCGCCGTTGTTCCTGCAATCAACAGCAAATGTACACACTGGCTATGCCTGGCACCTTCTTCTCACAATCAGGCTGCGCACGCCACATGGGAGCTCCAGACCCTGCTAAATAGGCTTCCTTCTAGTAAGCAAAACCCCAGCATAAGGTACAGCCCCATGAGTCTCAAGAACCCTCCTTTAAACCGCCGGGATCCTTGCCCCACCAGCTTCTCTGCAGGCCCAGGGCCCCGGTGAAGAAGCCAAGGCTGCACCGCGTGGGATCGGAACCAAGTGAATACACGAAAAGAGACACCAAATTTACGGATTTATAGGGTTTAGGGTTCAGGGTTTATGCATTAATCACTGCATTATATCATACAATGCATTATGCTACATTCCAGGAAAAACATGTGCTCAAAGGCTGCAGAAGGTATCCGGCCTTACATGTCCAGCTCCCAAAAAGAAAGGCTTCGGGGGTCCTCGCTTCTGTTGCCTCAGCTGCCAAGGTGTCCAGTTCGGTTCAGGAGATTCTCTGCAAGCACTATAAACTTACCTTTGGTTAGTAGGGAATGGAAGAATGGTAGTAATAGTAGTTGTAATTGTACCCCATTCCTCCATTCCCGACTAACCAAAGGGAAGTAAAGCCTTAAACCCGCAGCCACGCAGAGCTGCGCGGCGGTCGGAGAAGGCCTTCAACGGGGTCGAGTTGGCAAGAAGAGTTTTTGTTGCACGGCCTTTTCCAAATGTGCTCTTGAAGGAGACTCCCTTCTGCAACGTAAGTTCCTTCACACAGGAGTTTGGCATGGAAGAATGTCCTGGATGCGTCGAACTCTCGAAGCCTGCCAATCGGCACTTGCACCCGCAACCTCGAGGGATGCAAACACCGGGACAGAGGCCTTTCATTTGGTGACCTGAATTTCAGGTTGCAGGCGGCCGCTTGTTGATCCTTCGACAAAACATCCACCACAAATTCACACATGGCTTCCGTGGCAGCTTCCTCGGCTCTGCATGGCTGGCAAGTTTGGCGATGATCGGGCTAAAGTTGCCCACCTCATGCCCTGTAAATCCACTCGGCAGCTGTTTTCCTTCGCATCGCTTGCTTCGACTTCGTCGCGCCTAGCTGAGCTCGAGGGGGTTCCGGTGTCGTGCTAACCGTTCAATATATGTACGGCTTGCGATTTCAATAAGGCAATAAAAGTCAGGCAGTTACATGGCAGCTGCATGGCATTCGCAAGAGAAGCGCCAGAGAAGTGCATTCACAGTACTCTGGTATACCACGCCCCCCAGCCCAGAGACTCAGAAGCCAACCATATAATAGCCGAAGCAAAGATCGAGCTGGGCCCGAAGTGCCGAGTCGTAGGGGCTCGAGGCCGAAACCGACCCACTCCGTGGAAGGCCCTGGCCCCGAGCGCTTCGCCCAGCCCCGCAGATGCCAAAGAAGCCAAGGCAGGACCCGCCAGGGATTGGATTCGAGGCAGCATGGTTACCTCAGGGGATCTTGCGACCTTTAGATTCAGATGTAGGGGCTTTCCCAGGATTTAGGGTATATTGTAGGGACCAGGCAGCTGCTTTTTCCGAGGCCATGGGCACCAGTATTCGCAAGGAAGAGGATTTTTGCAACCATGGGCGGGAGCCCTGCATGGGCTGGACACGACACAAAGTTTCGGCATCATTCAGCTGGTCAGGCTTTCGTTGTACACTGCTGGTAAGTTTGGCGATGAATGACGGGCTGCGTTGCCGCGCGATGCACGACCTGCTGCCTTGTAAATCTGTTAGTTTTCCTTCGCATCGCCGGCTCCGACTGGGTCGCGTGACTCGGTACTCAAGCACATTCGAACTCGGGTGATGTGCTGAACGTTCATTACAAGTTTTCCATGTCGATCTAGTCAGAGAACAGCTTGGATCATGCAGTTACAGCTGTCCACAAAAGAAGCCACGTGACAGTACCCTCGACAGATCATGTCAGCTTGTCCTGCACAAACTGCCAGGCATTCTGGGACCTGGGCCGAAAAGGCGGGGGCGAGCGCAACGGCCAGAGCTACTCAAAGAAGGACGGAGCTGCCCTCGCATACGTGTAAAGTGCGAGCCCGCTACGCACCTGAAACCCCCAGACGTACAGTCATTTGATGACCCCTACTCCACCCCTGCAGATGTATTGCGATTTGTAATTATTGTTGACTGCTTCGTGGATCTGAAGGGAGTTGTCGGGGTGTCTCGAAGTGCAGGGTTCCTGGACAAGGGGAGCCGAGGGTTCATGAAGCAGCCTACGACGGCCAAAAAGCCAGAACACTACAACCACAGTAACAGTTCAGCTCATGCAAACTCTGAACCTCCCGTTACCACTTGAGCCAGCCCTAAGACTAAGACTCGCCGCTCAACTTTGAGGCCGCTTGATTTTGAAGGCCCCAGAAGTTCAACCCCCCCCAAAACCTCCCGCAAAAACACTTTGCACAGTCAACAGTAGCCACTGTAAAGCCATCTGCTGCTCCTGCTTCGGATCCCGATCTTGGAGGTTTGAAGAAACCCATTCCAGTTAGACCTATATGGGTGCTGGAAGTCTACAGGCAGCCAGGGCGCCAAGTCGTCACCCCCGGTGCCGCTGCCCTGCAGGCCTGCTTCGTGAAGGCAGTGGAGCTCGATGAGAACTGTGCGCCTGCGTGGATCTGTCTCGGAAATCAAGACGGTGGAACCGTGAAGGGCCAGGCTTATGACGCAAAGGACCGGGCGGGGTGCTTGACTTGGGGCCTGTCAGAGTTTGCAGCTTCCGGCCGTAAATGGGAGGCCCAAGCTTGTAATTGCCCGCTGAGCAGGTTTCCGCGGTCAAAGTCGGAAATTTCACGATGACCTTCTATACGCCCGAAGCTCCTTGAAGCCTGAAGCCCCACAAGAGACCCCAAATCCCTGGCCCTGCCCCTAAAACCCTGCAAAGCCAGCCCCCCGCCCAGTGAGGGCCACAGAAGTCCTTAAGCGACGACTCCTCTCAAAACATCCACCTGCAGGCGCAGTCCTTGGCTCCAGAAGTCCCAAATCCTCAAAATCCTCCTGCAAAAACAATCTGGTCTAGCCACTCAGACTCTAAAGACATTTGCTGCTCCGGCCTCGGATCCCGATCTTGGAGATTTGAAGAACCCATTTCATTTAGACCTACATGGGTGCTGGAAGTCTACATGTCAGCCAGGGCGCCAAGTCGTCACCCCCGGTGCCGCTGCCCTGCAGGCCTGCTTCGTGAAGGCAGTGGAGCTGGATGAGAACGATGCATATGCGTGGAAAAACCTGGGCTTCGAAGGCGGTGGCACCGTGAAGGGCCAGGCTTATGACGCAAAGGACCGGGCGGGGTGCTTGACTTGGGGCCTGTCAGAGTTTGCAGCTTCCGGCCGTAAATGGGAGGCCCAAGCTTGTAATTGCCCGCTGAGCAGGTTTCCGCAGTCAAAGTAGGAAATTCCACAATGACCTTCTAGACGCCCGAAGCTCCTTGAAACCTGAAGCCCCGTGAAGAGACCCCAAATCCCTGGCCCCTAAAACCCTGCAAAGCCAGCCTCCAGCCCAGTTAAGGCCAATGAAGTCCTAAGCTACGAATCCTCCCAAAACATCCACCTGCATGCGCAGTCCCAAACGCCCAATATTCGCCTACAAAAACAGTTTTAGACATATGGATTTTGGAAGTCTACAGGCAGCCAGGGCGCCCAAGTCGTCACCCCCGGGTGCCGCTGCCCTGCAGGCCTGCTTCGTGAAGGCGGTGGAGCTGGATGAGAACGATGCGATTGTGTGGAGAAGCCTCGGTGTCGAAGGCGGTGGCACCGTGAAGGGCCAGGCTTATGCCAAGAAGGACGGGGGGCGTGGGGTGGGTTGGGGGTGGGTCAGGGCCTGTCAGTCGAGGGCTTTTTGCTGCCCGCTGATTCGTTCAATCGCAGCGGCTCGGACCCAAGACTCTCGAAGTCATAAGTGGTCTACGTAGTTAGGGGTGGGGGGCTTCCCGCAAGACAGGCCTGCTCCTGCGCAAGGGCGGGAGCCGAGGATCCATGGAGCCTAGAAGTCCCAAATCCTCAAAATCCTCCTGCAAAAACACTCTGCACAGTCTGGCCACTCTAAAGCCATTTCCTGCTCCGGCCTCGGATCCCGGTCTGGGAGGTTTGAAGAAACCCATTTCAGTTAGACCTACATGGGTGCTGGAAGTCTACAGGCAGCCAGGGCGCCAAGTCGTCACCCCCGGTGCCGCTGCCCTGCAGGCCTGCTTCGTGAAGGCAGTGGAGCTGGATGAGATGTATGCGCTTGCGTGGAGAAACCTCGGTCTCGTTGGCGGTGGCACCGTGAAGGGCCAGGCTTATGACCTGAAGGACCGGTGGCGGGGTGTGCTTGGGCTGGGGCCTGTCAGACTTTGCAGCTTCCGGCCGTAAATGGGAGGCCCAAGCTTGTAATTGCCCGCTGAGCAGGTTTCCGCAGTCAAAGTAGGAAATTCCACAATGACCTTCTAGACGCCCGAAGCTCCTTGAAACCTGAAGCCCCGTGAAGAGACCCCAAATCCCTGCCCCTAAAACCCTGCAAAGCCAGCCCCCCGCCCAGTGAGGGCCACAGAAGTCCTTAAGCGACGACTCCTCTCAACACATCCACCTGCAGGCGCAGTCCTTGGCTCCAGAAGTCCCAAATCCTCAAAATCCTCCTGCAAAAACAATCTGCACAGTCTAGCCACTCAGACTCTAAAGACATTTGCTGCTCCGGCCTCGGATCCCGATCTTGGAGATTGGAAGAACCCATTTCATTTAGACCTACATGGGTGCTGGAAGTCTACATGTCAGCCAGGGCGCCAAGTCGTCACCCCCGGTGCCGCTGCCCTGCAGGCCTGCTTCGTGAAGGCAGTGGAGCTGGATGAGATGTATGCGCTTGCGTGGAGAAACCTCGGTCTCGTTGGCGGTGGCACCGTGAAGGGCCAGGCTTATGACGCAAAGGACCGGGCGGGGTGCTTGACTTGGGGCCTGTCAGAGTTTGCAGCTTCCGGCCGTAAATGGGAGGCCCAAGCTTGTAATTGCCCGCTGAGCAGGTTTCCGCAGTCAAAGTAGGAAATTCCACAATGACCTTCTAGAGGCCCGAAGCTCCTTGAAGCCTGAAGCCCCATAAGAGACCCCAAATCCCTGGCCCCTAAAACCCTGCAAAGCCAGCCTCCAGCCCAGTTAAGGCCAATGAAGTCCTAAGCTACGAATCCTCCCAAAGCATCCACCTGCATGCGCAATCCCAAACGCCCAATATCCGCCCACAAAAACAGTTTTAGACATATGGATGCTGGAAGTCTACAGTCAGCCAGGGCGCCAAGTCGTTACCCCCGGTGCCGCTGCCCTGCAGGCCTGCTTCGTGAAGGCAGTGGAGGTGGATGAGAACTATGCGATTGCGTGGAACAGTCTCGGAAATCAAGACGGTGGCACCGTGAAGGGCCAGGCTTATGATGCAAAGGACCGGGCGGGGTGCTTGACTTGGGGCCTGTCAGAGTTTGCAGCTTCCGGCCGTAAATGGGAGGCCCAAGCTTGTAATTGCCCGCTGAGCAGGTTTCCGCAGTCAAAGTCGGAAATTTCACGATGACCTTCTATACGCCCGAAGCTCCTTGAAGCCTGAAGCCCCGCAAGAGACCCCAAATCCCTGGCCCTGCCCCTAAAACCCTGCAAAGCCAGCCCCCCGCCCAGTGAGGGCCACAGAAGTCCTTAAGCGACGAATCCTCTCAAAACATCCACCTGCAGGCGCAGTCCTTGGCTCCGGCCGTAAATGGGAGGCCCAAACTTCTTAGATTCTTACTGCCGGCTGAGCAGGGAAATTCCACAATGACCTTGAAGACGCCCGAGGTCCTTGAAGCTTGACGCCCCATAAGAGACTCCAAATCCCTATAGCCCCCAAACCCCTGCAAAGCCAGCCTCCAGCCCAGTGAGGGCCAAAGAAGTCCTAAACTTCCTAAACTACGAATGCTCCCAAAACACCCATGCATGCACAGTCCCAAACGCCCAAAAACCTCCCTCAAAAACAAGCTGCGCAGCCTAGCCACTCTACAGCCATTTGCTGCTCCGGCCTCGGATCCCGATCTTGGAGCTAGACGCCCGAAGCTCCTTGAAACCGCAGTCATTGAGATGCCTTGAAATTGCCGCTCCGGCCTCGCACCCTCCAAGCCTTAGGCTCTCCCCGCTGCGCAGCTTCCTGCAGTCGTATAAGGCAGGCAAACGATGACCGCAAAGACAACCGAAGCTCCTTGAAACCAAAAGCTATGACTATGAACCCAAGACCATAAAGCTGCACGGAGTTGTTCCTGTGCAGCCGTGCTGCTGCGCTTTGCACAGAGAGTGGGCTAGACTCCTAGACCCAGACTGATTTACAGGGTACTTAGTGCAGACGAAGACGTGGGGCCAGTGCGGCCATTGCCTCGCAGGACTGCTTCGTGAGGGCCCTCGAGCTGAACGAGAATCCTTCGCACGAGCCCATGTTCTGGCGAAATCTAGGTGACGTTGGTGGGGGGACCGTGTGCGGCACCCACTACAGCCCCGACGAGTGCGAAGCCAAAGCCAAAGGGAAGTAGCTTCTGAGAGCGTCGGCTTACTGTCTGAATTCTGTCAGAAGCTGTGGCTCCATGGCTCTGCAGCTCGTCCTTAGGCCTTCCGGAAACCAGTCGCGTGCTCCAGGTATCACCCAAGTTAAGTGCAGTCGACATCCCGGCAGAGCCGTGTGTCAGTTAGAACGAGATGCTTCTGATCGACCCTCTTCACCAAAGCCTCGAAATCCTGTGAGCCTGAACCCCTCCATCACATACCTGTGCTCTCTTTCTCTTTCGAAGCAGCTCTTCCTCTTTCTTCGCGAGCGAAGCCTCTGAGATGGCTATGTTAGTCGAAAAACGAAGCAGGGCTGAAAGATGTTAAAAGGCGAAAATAAGTATAAGGCCATAGCCTAAGCCCCAAAACCCTAAGTATCCGAGACAGTAGCAGTGTGTTGACAGCTCCAACTGAGCCAGAGAAGTATATGAAGTATATTTCTGAAATTCAATGTGCGGTTTGGACCGCCTTACCGCTGCAGGATTGAGGGTTTTCGGGTGCGGCTTTAGGGTTTATAGGGCTTGTGCTGCACTCGTAGCTTACGGTAGGGCTCAGTATCTGGAGGATCATAGGACTTCGTCGTATGTAAGGATATACTTGTCTTACCCAAGTGATAGGTACTTGTAGAAGTATATGGATACCTTATTTACAATCCCAGGTACAGTCCCATGATCCTTCAAGTAACGGTTGATGGAGGCTTCCAGGGTGCAGTGCGTCTGCGAGAACCCTAAACCCTAAACTCTAAACTCTAAACCCTAAACCCTAAGGTCATCCTGACAGCTTCGACTCCCCACTCGAATCCCCTCGATGCTGTAGCGTCCGAGTATCTGCTACTTCAGGGTTTAGGGATTAGGGTTTAGGGGCTCAGGGTTTAGGGTTGAGGGATTTAGGGCATAGGGCTTTAAGCTTAAAGGCTTACAGGGACTAATATGTAGTCACATTCTCTCCCAAGTGCTAACCTTCATCATTATCAAAAACCGTGCAAGTAGCTAACCACTAGGATTCAGGATGGTTCAGGGTTTAGTAATATCCGAAAATCCATGTAACTAATGATGCTCAGTGAGGCAATCGTTTCAGCCTCGAGCTCCCGGGCCCCTTCCTGTTGAGTAGTTTATGGGCGTTTCGATATCGTTCTGGAGCACTGCTCAGTGTTGTCATTATGACTGGATACTACATCATCACTGTCATCATCATCATCGTTATCGTCGCCATCATCCTCAGTTTCATCATCACCACCATGATCATCATGATCATCAGCCGCCGCGGCGGCATACTCATTGTGCACTTGTCGTCCACTCCACCGTCGCAGCCCGACGATTTTGACCACAGGCAGGAGAGAACATTGACATGGAGGGGCCATCATTCCCAACATCCGTTACTGCAGCTTTCGGCCCACAGCCCGCTTCAGCCACCCGAGCTGCAGCCTTGAGCCCATCATCCGCCAACATCTCCAGACACCGCAAGAATCCCTCAGCTACCCAAACCCGCCACCCTATAACCCTCAACCCTGAAGTCGGAGCCTGTTTCACAACCCATAACCCCCACAACCCCAAACCTTGAAGCAAAACTCCAAATTCAAAGCTAAAGAACCCTAAAGCCGAGCCCTAAGCCCGAAAGCAAAACCTGAAACCCTAAACCCTCGAACCCTCTACAGAACCCTAAAACAGCACCCGCAGCCCCAAAATCCCGAGACTTCGCGATGCAAGCAATGGACTCGCGGGAGGTGAGTTTGGGCTTTATGGTTTAGGAGGCGGTGTCCACGTCATCGGTAGCTCTGCTGCTCAACAGCATGGCTTTAGGGTTGATTTGGTGTGTAGGGGTTGAGGAGTTTCAGCTTGGAGTTATGTTTGTAAGGTCAACTGGTTTGAAAGGTCTACAGACTTTTGAGGCTGAGGCGGTTTTGGGAGTTCAAGGGTGGTCTTCGGGTTCGGGAATGTTTCAATTCCGTTTTGTGGTCGAACCTGATCCGCACGCAATTTGTCGATACACCACCGCCCCGTAATAGAAAGCTGTGAGCTCCTTAATGGCAGGGGCTCCTGGATGCAGGTCCAGCTGGCAGAAGCCACGATCGCTTGAGCAGTTTTTTGTGCTGCAGAGCACTTGAAGGACCGCTAGTTATGCCAGGGGGAGGTCTTTCGTTGTCCGACCCATCGTTGGCCACATCATATACCATAAAAATCCTATCAGCCTATCTATATATATATATATATATATATATATATATATATATCTTCCATACTGTTGATCGTAACCCTTTGGATTTCTGCGCAGTTTCTGACGCGAGCCGCGAGCCTAAAGCCCTTGAGCATGCCCTGACGTTCGATCACCGTATCTTAGACTTTCAGACTGCTTGCCGTCCTGACGGCTGGATGGTACTCTTGTGGAAAGCGATTGCTATGATCATGCTGATGATGACGATGATGTGAAGGATGGTGATGATGATGATGGTGGCCACAGCCATGGCGATGGCGATGCTGTTGCTGATGGTGACGGTGATGGTAACGATGATGGTTATAGTGGTGATGATTATGGTGATGACGTTGATGCCAGTGATTGTTGTTGGTGCAGCTCAACGACACTCGTGGCACCTCTGCACGACTTCCGACGCGATGTTGTCATGTACACGAACGACGCATTCTGAACCAGCAGCAACAGGAGCCAACACAACGCAGAGCTGGGGCGGTAGCCCTGTTTAAAGAGCTCAAAGTCTTCACATAAAGGCCCCAATCGGGTTCCCGTATCCCGAAAGGCCACGCGGCACTTTGCTAGCCGTTGGAGTTCTTGGCATCCTGTCTCCGGTGGTTCCTTTTTTTGGCGCAACCTTCATTTATGGGATCCTAGATATAAGATTAAACTAGGATTTAATTGGGCTACAACCAAAACCGAGATCCTTGACATAAAACTGGTTGCACCCCCCCTCAAACAAAAACACACAATGGAAACTACTCTATCTAAACCCGACATCCTGAACCCAACGCCCTACTATCCCTAAACCCTAAACCCTAAAGTAATGCCTCAGTCCGGGACAGCTCCTGCCTTGAAGCAGCGGGTCCCGATGCCTTTTTCTATTCGAAGCTTAGGATTTATGTAGGGTTTACTAGGTGGAGCTTTGGGACACTTTTTGAGTTCCCTTATGGTCTCATTCAGGGTTTAGGGTATTGAAATGGCATAGAGGCACAGAAACCGAATAAAGCCGATCTTCCCAAGCTAGAAGAGCAACGATGTGCTTGGCTGCAGACAAAGTCAAGACCGCGACCAAATCATTCCGAGCAAGCAGGCCCTCAGATGCACCAAGCGAGAGTAGCCGAGGGTCCAGAATGTCGAACCTGAATGGACGCCTGATCCGTGGAACCCCAGCTTCAAATAAATCGAGTCTTGTTGCGGGGTATACTCTATAAAAAGCTATAGAAAGGAACCCGATAGGCGATAGGGTGCTTGAAGAATCGATGCCTTCGCTCCAGGAGCGAAGCGATGGCTGCAGCCTGCTTGTCTCGCTTGACACAGTGTGGGCGTGGTCGTAGGGAGTATGGGCATGTTTGGGGTGTGTGGTGGTTTCTTCCAGGCAGAGGGCTCATTGGCTTTGAGCTTCGTAGTTACAGCTTGTTTCTGTTGAGGGTTTTTCGCCAGAGTGCCTTGTGCCAGGTGAGCGGCAAGGAGGCCATACCGGACGGCACAGGCTCTCGGGAAGGAATGTTTTCTGCCAGATTTGATGGCAAGGAGACGGAGAGGCTGTTCCGACAAGTTTACAAGATCCTAAAGGATCTGAATTATTCGGTTCTGATGGTGGAAGAAGGAGCAGGAGGCGACTTCGGAGACTCTACTGCGATTTTTCTGGGGCGCCTCCGGAAGCGCAAGGGTGTGATGCTCTCCGTATGCTCCTGGCACTACGGCGAGATCACCAACTCGAAGTACTCCTCCTATGAAGAAGTCAAGTTTGCCCATGGCCACGACATCGATATCCTCCCTCTCAGAGTGTGCGACGATCCCTGGCCACCGGAGCCCCCCTCGGGTCCAGAGCATCCCTACGACAAGGAGGGGAAGGCCGAAGGCTTGCTGGCTCTGGCGATCCCCCCAAGCCAAATCTACGTGGATTGCAGGGGGAAGGATGCGCACTGGATCGCTGCCAGAATCGCGGAGAAGCTGTACCAGAAGCCGACAGAGGCAGACCGCAGTTAGGTTGGTTACATGTGTGACATATGGCTTGACACTTATACTTGGCCTCAAGATGTTCGACCTAGCCTAGCCTTTGCAAGTCAAGCCAGTGATGAGACGTCTGGAGAATTGCAGTATGTAGTCAGCTTCTACTTTCTGAGGAGCAGCTTGGTATCAGTTCTTTGCACGCGCTCGACCGGTAAACTCATTCTGGTGATCCTCGCAGCACGAACATGCTTTGCTGCTGGTGACCAAGTGCTCTTGCTCTAGGTCCCACGGGGGAAGCAGGGTTTCGGGGTCGCCTGTTGCCCGAGATCCCGCAGAATAGTAGGTTGCGGCCCCCAAAATTATGCTAAACATGAATATGGAGTGCTCGGGCTTTGGAGTAGAGCAATCAACTCCTCATGCCCTTATCTACTATTTGCTTAAGAAACCACCAAAAAATAAAAACAATAATCCCTATATTACCCCCCCATAAGGAATATATTTTTTATTTTTTGGGTGGTTCTTAAGCAAATAGTAGTTATAAACAAAGCAAACACGAGACCCATAAACCCGAGCTCCGAAACCCTGAGGCCTTCGCGAGGCTGCGAGCTATCCTGAAACCCAAGGGGCCTTAAAAAGGAGTCTATAAGGGTTACTGTAAGGGATCGATAAGGGTACTAGAATATTGGGGCCAAAAAACATCCTAGAGACTTACCCTTGGTTTGTAGGGAATGGAGGAATGGGGTACAGTTATAACTACTATTACCTAGAAACCAAAGGCAAGTAGACCTTATAAACCCCCTATCCTATAAACCCTATCAGCCCGAAGCCCTGCGGCCTTTGCGAGGCTGCGCACTCTGGCCCTTCATCGAGCGCCGCCGCAGCGACTGGGCCGGAAGTCAAGGCAAGGTTTCCGCGAGATTTGGGACTTTGCCTTGTCAGAACGTGGGGTTTGAATAGAACTTAGGGGCATAATCTTAGGGCTTTAAGGTTATTCCCTGGCTTCCTACAAAAATGAAAGCAAGGTAGCTGTAGCTATAGCTGAAGAAGCGGTGGCGAACAGTGGTCTGAGATGGGCCATGTGCAGGTGATTCTGAACCCTCTTAGAGCCTAAGCTCGAAACATTAGACCGCGTTCTATAGCGCCTATAGTAGGCTCTGAACCCTACACCCGAAACATGCAGATGATCACGGGATGGACGGAGCTGCCCGGTGTTTGTTGTTGAAACTCCTATACCTATACGGCTATGCCGGAAACAAGAGGAATCAAGGTACTCTAGGTGCTGGATTAGTTCGTGAATAGGGACGTACTAAGTAGTCGATTTATAGAGTTGTAACTACCATAACCCCAATTAGGACCCCGCTTCGGGTACTTATAACTCTACTCATTATCTACTTACTATGTCCCCCGACCCTCCAAGTAAACCCTAAACGGGTTTCGGATCCACAGGCAAGTGCTGGTGCCTCGTCACCGATTCTCGCGGGGCCGATCGCCCCAGCCTTGCGGAAAGCCAAGGCCGGTAACCCTTTCTTGGTGCTTAATACCGGGCCCTTGATAATTGGAATAGGGTTCCTGAAAAGGGGGTCTACAAGGGTTGAGGGTATGCAGGTTTCGGGTTTGGGGATTGGGGGTTTAGGGTTTCCGTTTTGGTGTTTCGGGTTGAGGGTTAGAAGTTTAGAGCTTTGGGGTTTAGGGATTGGGGGTTGGGGTTTCGAGTCCAGGGATTCGGTTTTGGGGTTGAGGTTTTGGGGTATAGGGTTTCGGCTCTGGGAGTGTAGGCTTTAGGGTTGCGGTTTTGGGATGTTAGGGCTTGGCTCTAAAATGTCCCAGGCCCTAAACCCTGAATCCCTATAAGCCTTGAACCATAGCCCCGAAAGCCCAGGATTTCTTCATGTCTGAGTGGTTCAGCCGAGGGATATCATGCATTTGCAGGGCGTTAAACCATCATGAACGCATCATTGAGCCTTAGGAATCCACAATTCAAGGTCTTTTTGCACTTACATATCTCAATGCAATTAGACGATTCTTATCGGATGTTTTCTTAATTATGCCCCAGAACCCCAGAGTCTTAAAGTCTTCACACACCCTAAACCCTAAACCCTAAACCCCTAAACCCTAAACCCTAAACCCTAAACCCCTAAACCCTAAACCCTAAACCCTAAAGCTTCCAGCAGGAATCGGAGGCCGTTGCGGATACTGCCGCAGGCGAGCCCAAGGCCGGCGTTGGGGGAGTTTAGGGGTTCGGGGTTTAGGGTTTAGGGGTTAGGGTTTAAGGTTTAAGGTTTAGGGTTTAGGGTTTAGGGTTTAGGGGTTTAGGGTTTAGGGGTTCTGGGGTGTTGAGTTTGTTATTTTTGGGTGTTGGGGGTTAAAAGTGCTCAGCTTTCGAGGTTTGCTTAAGGTATCTTCGGGCATTATGTAATGAGGGTTAGGGTCTGACTGTGTCCTGCAAAACGAGATCGACTATTAGGATTGAAACCGCGAGCGCATCACCAGCCACCGGCACTTACTTATACATGCATATGCGATTATCAGCAGACACACACACACACACATACGCACACTCTCACACACCTCTCTCTCTATGTATATATATATATATATGTATGTATATATATATATATATACACCATGTGTGTATATGGACAGACATGCATGCATGCATGTATGTATGCATATATGTATGTTTGTAGCACAATTTTCAGGTGTGTTAAATCTTGATTTCTGTGTGTATACACAAGTATATAGGCGCAAATATATAACTATATGTATAAACATATGTATGGCGCAATTGTTAGATGTGCTCTGTCATTGTTTATGTGGGTATCCATATAGATACATACATACACGTATATACACATAGCAGGTACATATAATTCTATCCACATTCAGGTGGCGACGAGAAGTCTGAGTGAGCAATGAGACAGCAGTCCGGATAGCCATTAAGCAAGAAGGCAAGCAATCTGATTCAGGTTCCCAGAGATTCCCAAAGTCATTCACTAAGAAAATAAAATTTCTCCTAGATCCTGCACCCTAAGTCCTAGACGGTAAATCCTACCTAGATCCCCAGCTACCCTCTATTGTACCCTAAATTTGCACTATTAAGGGTCATAAGGGCTCTGTTAAAGGGTACTTGGGCTGTCCTGCTGTTGATGATATACATCCTGCATGACCCATAATAAGGAATATACCATAATTCCCATAGTTTAGGGTCCTTAAAGTAATGCAGGATTTATATCACCAACCGTGGTAAACAACCCCTTGTCTCGCGAAGGTTGCAGCCCCTAGCTGCCCTAGCTCTTCATCAAGCCCTGCGGATGTCGCAGAAGCAAAGGCAGACTGCAGGGGTTTGGGGTTTGGGGTATAGGATTTGGGATTTAGGGTTTGGGGTATAGGATTCCGGATTTAGGGTTTGGGCCGTGTAGGGTTTGGGGTATAGGATTTCGGATTTAGGGTTTGGGGTTATGATTTCGGATTTAGGATTTCGGGGTATGGGATTTAGGATTTAGGGTTTGGATTTCGGATTTAGGGTTTGGGGTATAGGATTTCGGATTTAGGGTTTGGGCCATTTAGGGTTTAGGGCCAGGGTTTGGGGTATAGGATTTCGGATTTACGGTTTGGGGTACGGGATTTCGGGTTTATACGGTTCAAAGCAACATGGATGATTGTCGCGTATATTGCGACCATAGTCTTCCACCGTGCAGGAGATAACGGGGTGAAATCTACGTACTTGTCGTGATCCGGCGATGCGGGTGTCTCCACGGAAGTATTGATTTTCCCTTCGAAATGGAGCAACAGCGAACGGATGGCAGCCTCAAGCATTTTCCGTAATTGCAGCGTGGTTTAGAAGGTGGGGCCCTATACCAAACCCAAGTCCCTAAACCTTAAACCCTTGCTCCACCCTAGACCTGAAGTGCTGAAGCTTAATGGAACAGACTTTATAGAAGCCTTAGAGCCTAAAGCCTGAAAGCATGAATGCACACGATAAACCTGATCGCCGAAGCCCTACAATCCCTGAACCGTGCAACCTACAGCCTAAAACACGCACCCTAGTTCCCTGCTACCCGCTACCCATAGGCCCCAGAGTAGTTCCTTTTTGGGATTACCTTATAATATTCTATATATGAACCCCAAAAAGGAACTACTATGGGGCCTTTGGGTAGTGTCAGGCCTGGTACGATTTGGGCCTGCAAGGTGGGGGAGAGCGCAACGGCAAGTCCCACACGAAGAAGGACAGAGCTTGAGCTTCAACGCGAAACCTGAAGTCTTAGGTCAATGTGAGTCAGGATCCTAGGGAGCAGCTCCCTCTCCAGCTCTTAGGGTCTAGGCTTCTCAAAAGGTTTCGGAATACAGATAGGGCTTTATAGCTTACGGTTTCGGGTTTGATTAATATTTCAGGGTTTCGGATTGAGCAGGAGAGCTATGTGAAGGCGCTTGAGATCGATGAGAACCATGCCTGTGCCTGGAACAACCTCGGAGTTCTTGGTGGCGGCACCGTGAAGGGAAACTTAGTAGCTGAGTGGATACACTTTACACTTTTTGGGATAATATTACCCACTTTAAAACTGAAAGTGTACACTTTTGGGGGCTTATGAGCTCAGCAACTCAGGAAAGAGATACATCTCGAAGGACGGGGTGTCGGGGCAGTCTGATGCTTTACCGCTTCCGGGCACTGTTTCCGCTGCTCCGAAATGTTGGGGTTCCCCTTAAACCCTAAACAACACTAAACCTTATTATAAATATGGCATATTATCCCCCCCCCCCAAACCTAAACCCCAATTTTATAAACAACCCTAAACCTCATAAATATAGCATACATACCCCCCCCCCCCAGAAAAAAATAAACCACACACATTATTATAAATATAGCATACTATACCCCCTCCAAAAAATAAACCCAAGTTTTTATGAACAGCCCTACACCTCAACGTTATTATAAATATAGCATACTATACCACCGAAAAATTAAACCCCAATTTTATAGTCAATCCTAGACCTTATGATAAATATAGCATACTATACCTCCCCCCCTCAAAGAGAAGTTTGTTCTAGTGATTAAGGCCTCGATATGAGGAGACGTAGGAGCCCCAAAGACACCCAAGAGAACTCCGTGAAACATCAAGATTGCATGACCAAAGACTTACCTGAACCCCCAAAGTATGTAGAATAATGGCTTTTTTGTAGGTATTGGGCAATAATTTTACCTACTTTGGGAGGTTTAGGTATTTGTATAAGTACAAGCATATGTATGTGCATGTGTATGTGTGTGTATATACACCTGCATGTATATGTTGGTAATATGTATAGCTACAGTTACAATTGTTTTTGCCCACGATGCTGCCCGGCAGGCATGTTACATGAAGGCAGTCGAGCTGGATGTGAACTATGTGAGTGCTTGGTACAACTTGGGAGAAGCGGGCGGCGGCACCGTGAACAGAAAGAAGCACAGCTCGCAGGAACCGGATTGGGGCTGTGAGACTTTGCGGCTCCTGGGCTTTAGCGGAGCCGAGCCGATTCTGCCTGTAGTCTCCATTGTAGTTCCTTTTGGGGGTTACCTTATAGGATCCGACTTATATATTTGGTTATAGGTGAGCCTCCTTCTTTCGTTTTGCCCAGTCACCAGCAGCTTCCAGGAATTAGGAAACCTACGACACCAAGTGCCCAAAACCTACGTCGGGGCGCTTCCTGCTTGACCTTGAGCAGCCTATGTTCCTCATACCATGGGATTCTGGTGAATTTGAAAAATTACGAATACTGGTCCTTTCTTGCTGCATAAAGCCACTCGTCAAAGCCTTATTCGACTTGCTTTGAGGCTGAACAGTATGAAAAGGGAGCTCCTCTTCTGTCGGGCTCGTTCTGGCTTCGCTTTATCCTCCTCCTCGCTCTCCCACTCACTGAGATGGGTGGGGCTTGCATGGCGTTTTGGCCTCTTCCTCATAAGCCGACGAAGCCCAGATGTTGTTGCGGGATGTTGCTTGCAAGCAGAGGTTGTCGTTTGCGCAGGTTTGTGTGGTGCAAAGTTGGTGTTGTCAAAATTTTTGGATACATGGACCCATTTCATTTCATCCATTTCGTCTCGACTGCGTATAGGTCAACGTTACCTTGAAGGCACAGGTTCTGAACACAAAAGAGTCTAAACTTCTTAACCCGAAGCAGCATGTAAACAAGCCGAAACGTTCAACCACAGACAATGCTTGAGCCAGCCATCGGTAGAAGGAAGTTGGCTGTGGCTGAGCACTCGAAACCGTTTTCCGACAGGCCTAGCATCAGCCTCTGAAGCCAAAAGAAACTCTGGAGGGTTTGCAGCTCCTGACTCCCTAAACCCTACCCATAGTCTCCATTGTAGTTCCTTTTTTTGGTTAACCAACAACTCTACTATAGGATCCTAACCATAAATCTACTTTACCAAAAAAAAAACTCCAATGGAGACTATAGGTAAACCCTAAACCAAAACCTTTAGGCTTCGAGGCTTTTTAGGGTGGGTCTACGCCTTGGAAGAGGGTTGTCAGGCTTTAGGGTTCCTAGCTCGTTTTGTCTAAGTTCTGGGCCGCTGCCCTGCAGAATAATCTAGGATTAGATACATAAACAGTGATTTACAGCAATTATAATTTGATACTTGTTTAAAAAGTTGTTCTTAATTAGCAGGACTGTTACGTGAAAGTGCTCGAGCTGGATGAGAACTATGCGGATGCTTGGTACAACCTGGGCGGCGGCACTGTGAAGGGGAAGAAGCACAGTTTCAAGGACGTGGCCGGGGCCCTAAACCCTTAAGTATCATTTAAACACTAAATCCCTAAACTCCAGATCCTTGGAAACCCTAAGCCCCTCAACCCCAGACGTAAACAGCAAACCCTCGACCCAGCTCCGTCAAATCGCAAGACGTGAACCCAAGGCAGCGTAATGTAGGAGTCGGAACAAGTATGTACTAAGAACATCCCAATACATGTATTATAGGACTAGGTCCTGGAGGTATCTGTAGTTTAGTTGGGTGTTGGGTGGAATCAAGGCTACATGACATGAGCCCATTTTTTCTGTTCGTTTTGGCAGCATAGCCAAACTCTACACCCCCAAAGTGTTGAGGCAGCGAACACTAAAGCTTGAAATCCCTAAACCCAGAACGCCAGAACTACTACAACCCTACTCGTACTTATAACTAAGCCGCCTGACCCTCAAAGTAGACAGAAGACCTGAAGCAAGCGTTGCTAGTACTATTGCACTTGTGATTATGATGATTGCTAGTGTTGTTATTCCTAGTTTGTAGAAGCTCTATACGTCCCTAAACCCTAAACCCTAACAGTAGGCGCTAAACCCTCAACCCCATGACCCTAAACCCTAAACCCCAAACCCCACACCCTAATCCCTAAACCGCAGACCCCAAACCCTGAACCCCAAACCATACGCACTGAACCCTAAACACAGCTTCGAGCCCAAACGTAGCCTGGGCACGCCGTTGCTATTCCCGCGCCGTCACCCTGCAGGAGTGCTACCTGAAGGCTATCGAGCTCGATGACAAACATGCCAAGGCCTAAACCCCAAACCCCTAAGCCCAGACCTAAACCTCTAAACCCGAAGCCCCAAACCTCTAAACCCCAAAAACCAAACCTCAAACCATACACCCAAAAAAACCCCACAAGCCCCAAGCCCTAGACCCTAAGACCCTAAGCTCAGACGCATGGGCAGCCGTAAAAAGGAGCTCAAAAAAAAACCTAAGACCCTAAAGCAAAAGCTAGAAAGTTGGAATATGATTATCCTAAACCCTTCTATGGTAAATTATAGGGTAATCCTACCATGAAACCCATATTCCAACTTTCTGGAGTTCCCTTTACCCCCTTAATTCAGGAATACACCCTAAACCATATCAGGGATCTACTATGATTTAAGGTATACTCCTTAATCAACCCTAAACCCTAAACCCTAAACCCTAAACGACCCTAAGACCAAAGGCATGGTGCGGCCTTGGGACTGTAGGCGGTGGCACCGTGAAGGGCAAAGGGTACAGCGAGAAGGCCGGGGGTGTCTTCAGGTTGTGAGAGTTTGGGGTTTTAGGGCTTATATACCCAGAGGCCCCATAGTAGTTCCTTTTTGGGATTATCCTATAGGATTCTATATATGAACCCCCAAAAGGAACTACTTTAGGGCTTATAGGGTTTAGCTTACCCTGCGCCTCTGCGGCCATACTTTTCCAGGCTGTTCCCAACAGCGGCACTTTACCCCTGAGCGACCGCATTTTACGACCAGTTTCAAAGTGCACAAAAACAGAAGCGGACGCATTTGGCCGACCACTCACCCGAAATGCCGACCAAAGCCAACAAGCCGCTCGACCCCAAAAGGAAGCGTGAGAAAACCGTAAGTAACCGTGAGTGGGGTGTTGGACGGCCCGCCGTTCCTCTACGAAAGCTCTTGCTCGACCCCTGGAAAAGTTAGGCTGTTCGGATTGGCGGGTCTCCAAACTGAGCGGGGTAAAATGTAGCTGTGCGGGCCAACGGGTCTCATAACCCAGTCGGGGGAATTTGCGGCTGTTGGGATCCCGCTGAACATTAATGGGCATGGGCCCTGCTAGGGGGGAAAATGGAGTGGTTCAAACCGGATTTTTGAACAGACTAACTTTTCCTTAGCCCAACGTCAACGCCCAAGGTTTTCCTGTCTGTTGGAAGCATAGGGTTAGTAGCTGAGTGGATACACTACACATTTTGGGATAATATTACCCACCATAAAACTGAAAGTTTACGCTTTCTGGGGCTTATGAACTCAGCATCCAAGTTAGGGCTTTAAGGTTTTAGGGGTTTGGGGTTTTCAGGCTTTCGAGGTTTAGGGTTTTAGGGCTCACAGGGTTTAAGGCTTTAGGGGTTTAAGGGTTTCGGATGGTTCAGGTTTGAACTGGGGTTTAAGGCTTCGGGGTTTAGGGGGTTTGTGTCGGTGCTGATTCTGCCGCCTGCAACAAAGCTGTTGGGGAAGTTTTAAGACGGAGGTGTGGGTTCAAGGTTCAGTGTTTATGGTTTAGAGGTTTGGGTTCTGGGGTTTAATTAGGGTAGTCTCCATTGTAACTAGTCTGTTTTGGTCAAACAGCTTTATGGTTAGGATCCCACAGTATAAATTTGCAGACTGTAGGTGTAGACCATGGGCAGGACTGTTATCTGCAATCAGCTGAGCTTGACGAGAAGTGGCACTATGCCTGGAACGGGCTTGGACTTGTCGGCGGTGGCACCGTGCAGGGGAAGGACTACAGCCCAAAGGACCTGGGCTCCTTACGGAACCCTAAGGGCCCATGTACCCAAACAGTATATACTTTGGGCCCAATGTACCCCTATAGGGAGTACTTTAAGGGGGAGCGGTTCGAGGGTCCATGCAGGATTTCACGTATACGAAGCTGCTTAGGATAAATCTGCAAATCCTCAGCCCTATAAGCCTTCAACCGCCTAAACCCTAAGAAGTCCTGAACCTAAGATCCGCGCCGTGAAAGTATTGTTTGGCAGGAGTGCTACGCCAAGGCTATTGAGCTCAGCGAGAACTTTCGGCTTGCCTGGAAAAATCTCGGTGCCTTGCGGTCGAAATGTATCTTGTTGAGGGTCTATACGGTATAGGAATACATAGTACAAGGGGATATGGCCATATTTTCATTTTGGAGTCATTTGGTCCTCGAGGTGACTGTGGCGGTGGGACGGTGCGTGGCACCCACTACAGCCCCGACGAGTGCAAAGCCAAAGCTGAAGGAAGGTGATACAGAAATGCATGGCAGCCCGACCTGAAACGACAAGCCAAGAACCTACATTTTTCCTGCAGGCTCCGAGTCTCACCAAAATCGCACAACTGACAGCGCGGCTGAGCCGCTTCTGCCAGCAGAAAAGGGTGCCCGAATCCATCTCGTGAAGTCTGGTTTGGTGTAGGGCTTGTAGGGTGTTGGGCTGGGGATACTGGGGGGGTTAGGTTGCTATAAAGCCTTTGGAACACAGGGTTCCTTCAGAAATCCTTGATTCCAGGGTTATGGTTCAGATCCTATGCCAGGCCAGGTGTCCATGGTTGAGGGATTTCCGCTGCCTGCTTCGGGGCATATGTCAATGAAATGAAGGAGGAAGTCCTCAGTCAGTCTTGTCAACTATTAAGTCTCCTGGATTGAACCTGCTACAGGATCCTACCCATAGAACTTAACCCATCGATAGGGTGCGCCTACACCGGAAACCCTGGTTGCTTGGAGCTGCTTGCCCGGATGTCGGGAGCTTGCTGTTCTTGTGGCTCAAGGTCGCTTCATGCGTATTGTTTGCAGCAGGCCGTATGATCAACGCCCGCCCTGATAGGTTAAGACCCACGGAACCCTGCAGAAGTCTCCTAGCCAAACCCATAAAGAAACTTTTGCACACCTTCAGCATCCGTAAGCTGCCGACTCCATAGGACACGAAATCTTGCCAGACTCAAAGCCCCCAATTGCGGACTAAATGACCCTTGAAAAGTGTGAGCCCTACACTGATACTATGACGTCCTATATGTTCCTTATAGACCCTTTTTGGGGCACGTTTCGTCTACAGGGCCATGGCGTATCGCGGAGTGCCGGTTCCCACTTCCGCTCCCTTGCGAACTGCAGTGGCACCCTGCACGCCGGAGCCCGCGAGGCCTGTCATTGTACAACTACCCTAAGGCCCCATAGTAGTTCCTTTTTGGGGTTTACACTTAGAACTTAGAATCCTTTCAAGTAATCCCCCAAAGGAGCTACTATGGGGCCTTAGGGTATCCATACGAGACGGTACTGCAAAATCATGCCACCATGCGATGAGAGCAACTTGTTTCAACGTTCGAGGAGGGAAAGTGGGGTGCAAACCTCGGTGGACTCAGAAAGGAGTGTTTCACCTGTGCCGGGAGGTTCTTGGCCGGGCAAAGAGAACTCATGAGGGTGTATGAGGGTTTAAGGTCCAGGATAGAGTCGGGTATAGAAATATGGACGACTATACGAGCGGAGCATGGAGGAGCATACTTAGGCGGTGTTTGAGACCTGTTTTGAGATCCGTGCCTTCATAGCCGGATGATTGCACATGCGTCAGCGTGTGTGTGCGCGTGTGTCGTTGTTTCAGTTGCCTTGTTTACAACCCTGGTTACTGAGTCCCATGATCTTTAAGTAATCCTAAACTCCGACTTACAGATCCCTTTCAGAGACCCTTGTAACTGAACGCTTTAAAGTTACTAAGTCCTTGGGGGTCCTGGAATCGCTGGCCTCCGAAACCCTTCGTTTAGGCTTTGGGGTTTAGGTTCAGGTAGATCCAAGGGCGAAGGGAGGGACCCTTAATAAGGACCCCTAGGTATATACCCTTAATTTGGCTATTATATACCCACTATATGGCCCATTATAGAGTAGGGGTCCCCATTAAGGGTCCCTGCTTTTCCCCTTTGAGTAGAGTTTGGAGCTCAGACTTTCGAGGTTAGAGCTTATGGAGTTTAGGGCTTAGGGCTCGGACTTTTGTGTTGGGGGGTTTGGGGTTCCGAGATTTTGGTTTGGGGTTTATAGGGCTCATTTGGGGTTCCGCGTTTAGAGTTTCGGGTTTAGGATTCAGAGTTTAGAGTTTAAGCTTTGGGGTTTAGGGTGTAGGGGTTTAGGGTTTAGGGTTGAGAGTTTAGGGCTTCAGTCCCAAGCCCGCGAAATGCTAGACCACAGGGGTCGACGGTCGGCCTCACCATCTCCGTCATGGTAACTTGGCGGGGAAAACAGGGATGTTTCTGTGAATTTTGTGGGGGTTCGGAAGAAGTAGAAAGACCATCCCCCTATAGTACCGTTTTTGATTATAGTGAAGTAGTTCCAAAATGCTATGACGACGAGTGCTGTTGCCTCCCAGCGTGAGCACTGCTAGTTCGTGACAAGGTCATGCAGGTAGAGTCTGACATTATCGCTCCGGTGTGTTTGTTATCCATGAAGTATGAAAGCTCGC
This sequence comes from Symbiodinium sp. CCMP2592, assembly GCA_905221615.1. Lineage (NCBI taxonomy): Eukaryota > Dinophyceae > Suessiales > Symbiodiniaceae > Symbiodinium > Symbiodinium sp. CCMP2592. The sequence continues at coordinate 103,633 of CAJNDT010004035.1, forward strand.
ATCTTGCTGCGGGGCGGTGTGTCATGATGATTGAGTTCTTGCTACGCCGTGCACTGCCAAACCTAACCAAGCAAAGCCACCAAATCTTCAAGCCGATTATTTAAGGCTTAAAGCTTCAAGGGTTTAGGGTTTACTTAGGGCTTTAGACTTTAAGTTTAGGCTTTTAGGATGTAGGGTTCAGGGCTTTAGGGTTGTAGCGTTGGCATGTGCAGCACACTTGACGCCTCAACGCTTCAAAGCATCCGGAGCTACGCCAAACCCGCTCCAAAACCCCTAAACCAAGAACATCCTAAAGCTCAGCTCCCAGAATCCCTAACCCCTCTATCCTACGAATCTGGAGACTAGACCGTAAGCCATACTTGGAGGATCATGGGTCTTAGCCTAAAGTTAAAACAGAACCTCAGTTCGGATTTTCGGTAGTTATGAGTATAGTTTTCATACGTGTCACCCTAGTTACTAAGCCCCATGATCCTTCAAGTAAACCCCTAACTAAACTGTGAGCCTAGACCCTAAACTCTTAAAGCCTTAAGCCCTAAACCCTTAAAGCCTAAACCCTGAAACCCCAAAGCTCTAAACCCTTAAAGCCTAAAGCCCTAAACCCTTAAAGCTTTGAGCCCTAAATAGACCCTAAACCCTTAGGCCTAAACCCTGTAGTAGAGCCCTAAACCCTAAACCCTTAAAGCTTGAGGTAAGATGCCTCCTTGTCCTCATCCCGGCTCTACCTACTAGGTTTCCGACTGTAGCAAGAAGGAAAAGGGCCCCCAAAAACAAAGAATAATAAAGCCTGAAGATTCCGGACCCTCCTAAGGAGATACCTGGACCCTTAGGGTACACCTTCAAAGCCTGAAGTAAAACCCTAAAGCCTAAAACCCTTAACCCTAAACCTTGCCTTAAATCCTAAACCCTGAAGCTCTGAACCCTAAAAACCCTAAACCCTAAACTCTTAAAGCCTAAAGCCTTATTCTTAGGTTACTGTGAAGTCTTAGGTCTGACAAAGGTCCAAGGAGTCCAAGGGTAAAAGGAGGGACCCTTAATAAGTCCCTATTAAGGGTCACTCCTTCTCCCCTTTGAACCTTAAACCCTAGAGCCCTAAATTGTTAAGGTCCAATGGCAGTCCTGGCGGAACTCTTTCGGCAACTGGCGCCTCATGGAGTGCCCGTCCGTCCTTCTTTTCTGGTGTTGGTACCTTAGGACTCCTTTTAAGGGTTACTATAAGGGTTCCTTCAAAGGGATCTATAAGGGTTCTATGAAGGGTTTAGGGTTTAGAGTTTCCGAAAATTAGGGGTACTTTATTTTGGGGGTCCGTATAATAAGGATCCTACGATTTAGGGTGCTATATCAGGGGGCTTTAGGGCGTCTTTAGGGCGTTTTTCGGGCTTTAGGAAGTTTTGGTGTTTTAGGGTTTTAGGCTTTAGGCTTTATGGGTTTTTGGTTTTGTAGAGTTTCTAGGGTTTAGGGTTTTCAGGGTGTAGAGCTTTAGGGTTTTAGGCTTTAAACTTTAGGGTTTAGGGTTTTAGGCTTTAGGGTTTAAGGTTTAGGGTTCAGGGTTTTAGGTGGGCGGTTTAAAGGGCTTTAGGGTTGTTTGGATTTAGGGTTGAGGGTTCTTTGGATTTAGGCTTATATGATTTTGGCGTGTAGGGCCGTTAGACTTAGTAGTAGAATAGATAGCTTTAAACCATTTCGGGGCACTATCATCCTTCGGGGTTGACTTTGGGGCTTTTGAGGGTCTGGGGCTGAGGGCTTTAGGGTTTAGGGTGTTCGGGTTTAGTTCAGGCTTTAGATAGCAAGACTTGGAGGATCATTGGCGCTAGGAAGGAAGGGTAGAAAGTACGACCTTATCTACCTATGGCCTCCATTGGAGTTCCTTTTTTTTGTAAACTAGTTTTATGGTTAGGATCCTATAATAGAGTTTTTGGTTAACCCAAAAAAAGGAACTACAATGGAGACTATAGGTATCTATCCCTGGTTACTATGTCGCGCTAGTAGCGTTAAAGTTCTAAGGTTGAGGATCAAGGCCCAGGTTGCAGGGTGGTGGGGTTTAGCGTTTGGGGCTATTTGGATTTAGGCTCTCAGGTTTAGTGTTATTTGGGTTTAGGTTCTAGGGCTTTAGAGGTTCAGGGTTTAGGTTTACAGGATTTTTTGTTGGTGGGTTAAGGGCTTTAGGGGTCAGGGTTAAGGGCTCTGGGGTTCAAGGTGTATGAACGGTTGAAAAGTGTGCAGGAGGACACAGGCTTTGTGTTTGTCAGGTTGCTCTTCGAAGTGCAGTCAGAGGGTATGATTTCGAGGCATACAACCCCTAGGGCATGTAGCACATCGCAGCTAAATTTTTCGTGTATAAACTCTAGATTCGCTGTAGAGAAACCTACATTATTTCTTTCCTTACCTTTTGGTTAGTAGGGAATGGAGGAATGGGGTAATATTATAACTACTATTACTGCCATTCTTTCATTCCCTACTAACCGACGGTAAGTTTCCTGGGCGCTTGAACCCTGAAGCACACTAAACCTCTCAAAATCTCAGAAGCCGAGACACCCTAAAACCATAAGCTATACTGGGCCAAAAATCCCCAAACCGCCCGAAAGACATTTGTGTGTCATAATCTACCTGAGAACCCTATTCTCCCGTTTCAGTGCTATATCATACCACCCTCATGTAAGCCTGTCACAGAACTGCTGTAAAGAGACCCTCGTCTATCAATCCAGCTCCCTGAACCCTAGACCCAAAAAAGCTTCAACACACCCTAAAGCATTAAACAAAAGTCGAAACGCCCCACAGGCCTCCAGCAACCTGCAGAAACCCTAAAAGCACCCGCAATTCCTGAACCCTAAACCCTCCTACAAAACTCTCAGGAGCCCCGAAGCCCGAAAAGCTAAGCATTTTTAGGTTTCAGTGTTCTCAGGAGCCCCCCAAGCGATGCCCGGCGCCGTTCGAAGCGAAGGTCAATCTCCGAGCCGCGCGAAAAGCAAAAACAAGTTTTCAGGTTTAGGGCTTTAGGAATTTAGGATTTAGGGTTTAGGGTTTAAGGTTTAGGGTTTAGGGAGTTGCTTAAAAGGGATCCTTGATCTATATGCGTTCCTTTGAGGGATCTAATATGGGTTCCTTTCAGGGATCTAAAAGGTTCCCTTAAGGGCTCGATCGTGGCTCCTTTAAGGGTTTGAGGGGTAGCCTTTCCGGTTTGGGGTCTAGGGCTTACATCTAAGACATTTACAGGTGGGTAGTTATCAGATAAATAGTTTCCCATAAGCCTCCCATACCACTCCTATAAGGTAAAGGGGGTCTTATGGGAGTACTATGGAAGAGGAACTACCTACCTGTAAGGGGCTTCTATTACAGTTCCTGTAGAGGGTTACTACTATGGGACTTAGTGTTCGCTACGGAGTTACTGCAGGCTTACTGTAATCTTATGGCGATAAGGTTAACAAATAATTAGTGTGGGGCTACTACAAGCCTCGAGGGTTTAGGGTTCTGCGCAGGGTTATTACTACTATTGGCTATGGTTCCTTGAAGGATTTGCTTGGGGGTTGCAAGACTGCAATGATGTTTACAGAAACCGTTCGGTGTCAGGTGTTCGGCTTATGGTTTTGGGGGTTGGGGTGTTGGGGGTTTGATTTGAGGGGTTCATGCGCGAACCAAGGAAGGCTTTTGACAAGGGTTTGTGCATAGGTTGCTCTTGAAGTTATGGGCATGTAAAAGATATTGAAGCCCGCAGCATGTCAGCAATGAACGCTACCGAGTCTCCAGTGCCTTTAGATTGTGGCTCCTCCTTTCGATGATCTGACTTTCCGTGGAGGGGATCCTACAGTAACAGTAAAACTTGTTATCACAATAAAGGAACTACAGTGGAGACTGCAGCTACAGCCTTCTTGAGGCTAACTCCAACAGCTCGGATGCTGCTTGCCTGAAGCTGGTCCGTAGGGCTTAGAATGACTGTGAGTTTCTGAGATATCCTTACTTGTCCATGGAAGCCAATGTCCTTTACCGGAGGATTTCTCAAGGTCTCTCAGCTACTCCTAGGCATACATGTATGCTACAATTAATAAACACGCATACATGTATGCTACAATTAACAAACATGCATATAATATGTATAATTCTAACTCCTCAGAGTCTTGTTGTCTAATCAGGAAGGCGCCTTGAGGCCTCACAATACAAGCCTCGAAATAGTTAACACTGCTGTTCTCTTGACATCCAGTAAGTGCCCCGACCCTCCAAGTAGGGATTACGACGCACATCTCACCCTGCAACACCTACGCCCTAAACTACACGGAGCTGACGGTTGTTAAGAAACTGCGATCCCTTCGAGACTATTGCGCGTGCCTAAAGTTTCCGACATGTTCCTGAGGGTTCCTTACTATGGTTCTACTTTTGATATACCTCAAATTTGGTATTGGTGGTTAGAGATCAGGTTTTCTACTCCGGCATGCCCTATTATGAGAGCTTGTAGAAGCTTTTTGCACCTCAAAGCGGATCCTGTCGGCAGGTTCTCAAGAAGCAGCGACATAGGCTTAGGATTGGGGGGTTTGGACCGTGTTCCTGAAGCCCTGCAGAAGTGCTAAGATAGTTACTTGTTCTGTCTCCTCATACCAAAACGAAGCAGGGCATACCCTATATCTAAAACTAAAAAGCACAGAAGCCGGAATATTTGCGAAAGTTATCCCTAAGGGCTCCAGCCGGAAGTATATCAAAGTGCTTTGCTTTGGGCCCCCGACTCCAATTTTACGAGGATCTACGGTGTTCTACGTACGAAAGGCCCCCAAAATATCAGGAGAGCATCCTAGAACTTTGCCCTAAGTCCTCAAAGATGCCTTAAAGGAAGCCTTTAAGGAACCCTTTTCAAGCCCTAAGTCTTCAGGACATCATAACCCTAAACCCTAAGCTCCAAACCCTGAAGATCAGGGCAGACGGAAAAGAGGGTACAAAAAAAAAAAAAAAAAAACCTGAAGATCCCTTGAAAAGGAACCCTTTAACACCTAAACGGTTAACCCGAACCCAAGGATCCAAAACGATAGCTCCGCACCCTTGGCACTTTTCAGCCCCCAAACCCTATAAAAGAGCCCTCTATATCAACCCTTTGAGTATTATCATGAATATAACTAGCATTTTCATCATGACATTCTCATCACTACAAGTGTCATCATTGTCATCATGGACATCTTCAAAATCATTCTCATTCTCACTATTATTGGTGTGAGTCGATTTTAGGTATTATGACTATGACCCGTATTCGTATTATACATGTGTGTAAATCCTGACAACCTGTAGCCTGGTTGTATTAATTAGGGTTTAGGGTTTATGGGCTGGAAGAACCGTACAGTGAACCCTCAAACATCTCTTGCGACCGGATTTCGCAAAAGCTGCAGGACACCCAAAGAGCTCCGAGCGCGTGGTATGGGCTTTCCCTGGCGTCAGTCGGCCGGAGCCTTAAAGTTTTTGAGTTCTATGGGCTTAGGGTTTTAGGATTTAGGGCTTTAGAGCATTGGGGTATAAAGTTGAGTGCTTTTGGGGCTTAGGGTGTACGTTCAATGTGAAGGGTTTAAGTTTATGTAATTCAGGGTTTCAGGCTTGGGGGTTTTAGTTTAGGGCTTCAGGACTTGTTTTGATTGGTTTTCGGTTTTAGGGCTTGTTGTTTCAAATTTTAGCAGGGTTTACGGTTTTAGATTCAAGGTTTATGCCCTTCAAAGCGGGGACGCCCTGACCCCATTTCGTGGAGCATGACAGGTTCCTTCAAGATAGAACCAGGGGTTAGTTTCTATAGGAATCAGGTAGAATTTCAGATTCAATAAAGGAATATATTTTGATTTAACCCTTTTCTAAAGTTGAAATCCGGCTTCATCCGTTTATATAGGGCCCCTTATGGATACCCTGCAAAAACTAGGGCCTTGCATCCTTGTATTGTGTTTAGGGTTTAGGACGTCTTGGACTGTTTTAGCGTGCATTTGGTTCTCTCTGGGCTTAGGAGTGTCGTACAAGGTAAGTTGAGTTGAGGCTCTAGGGTTGATTATTTGGGTTTGGGGTTTAGGATTATTTGGGTTCAGGGCTTGGAATCATTTGCGTGTGGGGTTTAGGGTTGCTTGGGTTTGGGGTTGAGGTTTTTCGGTGTTTTAGGTTATTTGTGTTTGGGGTTTAGGGTAATTTGGGTTTGATTATTTGGGTTTTGAATTATTTTGGTTTTGGGTTTGGGGGTATGGATTTAATGGATTTAGGGATTCAAAGTTTTGTGATATCCGCATACTACCGCGCAAGCCCTATCCTTTTGCGTATGTTGATCAGCTGAGCTATCCGACTGTCCTACGTTATTCCTTTATTATTGTGGCGTGGCTGCAAAAAAGCAGAATCAGTGCAGGCAGCGTTTTGCTCGTGCACTTCTTACTACATGATTGGTGTTGGTAGTGGTCGTGGTAGTGGCGGTGGTGAACCTGCTGATAGTGGTAGTGGTGGTGGATTTGAAGCTGAAGTATAACCAGAGGAGGTAGTGATGCGGCTACAGCAGCATTGCGCAATGTTCCTGAAGCTGATGCCCTCACTCAACACTAAACCTTACCTTCCGCTTGAACCCTAAACATCCCTAGACCCTAAATCCCCCAAACCCTCAACTGCCCTGAAAACCACCAAAACCCCGAAGCAGAAATCTTGAGAACAGCTATGTTGTTTAAGATGCTACAATAGCGAAGCCCAGTGGTTTACAATCTACCCCGCACCCTAAACCCTAAACCTTACTTATGGTAGCTCAAGCCAAGTTCCTTAACGGGAGCCCAAGAAACCCTGAGCCTGCAGACTGCCCTCATTCAGCAACCGTTGAATATTATGTAGCAGGCCTTAACAGTAGAACTGTTTTAGATTGCCACAGTATCGGGGCAGTACCCAGATTAAACTCCTTATACACTTTGGGGGCCTTAACAATTAGAATAGGGTTGTGGGGTATAGTATATTAGACTATAATTAGAATAAGGAACCCCCAGAATAAGAATAGTATTGGTAGTGATGAAGGCCCTATGTCTATCGTAATTACCGAGAACCCAGTGAAGCTTTCTGGCGAGATGGGCCTTGGACTTTGCAAAGCAGACGTCGAAAGCTTTGATGCTGGTCGCAAACTTTGCCCCTCGGATGGAAGCCCCTTAGTGTGTTGTGGGGTTTGTACTTGGATGATCTTGGATGGTCGGGGGACTTATCAAGTAGCTATTTTATTATAGAGGTATAAGTACCATATCCCCAATTAGGGTCCCGTAGCCATTTTGGCTCAAGAAACACATATCGAAGGCTACATACCGTCCAAAAGTTGGAAACATGCTTCTTGATATCTGTAGAACCCGCATTGAGGGACAGGTTGACAAGAGCACGGAACCTTCTGGCTCCTTTCTCTCTGACCAGCATCAAAAGCTGATGCTGCCGTATTATTTCTTTTGCGAGACAGTTTGGTCATTGCAAAAGCTGAATAGGGCCTACAGCGGCACCTACTGCGCACATGAGGCTCTGCAAGAGCTCCTAAGGGCTCCTGGTGCAAACGTGGAGGCTTTACGAACCCACAAGTGCTTTCGTGCCTTGATCGACCTCTTCTCTGATGCAGAGAAGTACGATGGGCAGCTAGGTCCTGTGGCATTCTACAGGAGCTTGGCCATGAAATCTAACATGCACATACGCATCTCTCTCTTCCTGCTGACAACACATGTAGCTTTGTCAGATGGGAAGCTGATGTTACCGTCTGAGTTGGCTGATGACAGACGATTCAGCCTCCCAGACGAGAAATTCTGGCAGTGTAGTGTGATGCCAGTTCTTGTCTTCCCTAGATACAGTAGGGTTTACCGCATCCCAGGGGTTGTTTGTTGTGGCATCTGTGACTCTAAAGCTGCTAAGATGTTCCTGAGATGTCTCAGTGAGGACAGAAGGAACTATCAGGAGATGGGCTACAGGGCAAAGCGCAGGAGGACAGCCACGGACAAGGGTGCAGAAGCTGTTCCTGCTTCAGTCCATAAGATGGCCTATGCAGCAATGTGGCCTGTTGTGGCGGGAAGAAGCCTAGACTTTGTCCTAGACCCCGAAGGCCTTGATGAGTCTCAGAAAGACCGACTGGAGGAGGGCCTCAACTGGACGCGCGTGACTGATGACAAGCGTGCTTCAGATCTTCACTTGAGATTCTATTTTTGGATACCAACTTTTCTAGAGATGAGGACTTCGCTTGTCTTCGTAAGTACATCGGAATGCTTCCCGGCAACATCGCCTACACACGTACTCTATTGTCAGCTCTTATATCTGGGTCGATCTACAATGGTCACCGGTATAAAGCTGCGGGACTTCGTACTGACGCATGCTGCCCACACTGTGGAGCCGATGAATCACACATACACATGTTTTGTGAATGCCAAAATGTCAAAGACTCTTGCCCAACGCGAGGGGATGAGCCTTTGATGTCTTGGCTTACTGGAATAATTTTCGAACCTACTTCACCTCGCCCTCAAACAGTCCCTTTGAGCCAATGGGTGCTGCCTACAGTGGTTGAACGTTGGCAACCTTGTTCGGAAGTCTTTGTGGATGGCAGTGTTTTTCATCACAAATGGTCTTCCATTAGAGCCGGTGCCGCATCAGTCGTAGTGCCTGGTCAGTTCAAGCAGTCAGTTGCCTTTAGCGGCTCTTCTGTTAATTCGTTTAGGTGCGAACTGTTTGCTTTAATTCTCGCCATCCACGTAACAGAAGGTGACATTATCATTGCGTCCGATTGCGCCAGTGTTTTGCGTCGCGCAGAGTTCTTGAAAGCTCGGGGTTTTCAGTGGGATTGCACTTTCTGTTTTGAAAATCCTGATCTTTGGGATCTTTTCTTGCATGTCGCCAGGAACCAGCAGGGTAGTATTCGTTTCATTAAGGTAAAGGCCCATACTGATGGCAAGTCTTCACAGCCTTCGGCGCTTACGGAGGGACTCGGAGGGCAATGGAGCAGCAGATGCTTTGGCAAAATCTACTGCCAAAACACTTTCATCTAGGCGAGTCGCCGACTATATGCCATCCTTACACAAAGCAGTTGAACTCCAAGTTCATCTTGTCACTACTCCCATCAAGCGTAGTGGTGTCTGTGAGTTGGCGCCGTTCGACGAGGCTGACGCTCCAATGACACCCTTAACTACGCAGACTGTATGCACATGTAAACCGTTGACACGTCTTTTCAGTAAGCGACCCCGCAAATGCTACAAAGCTTGTCACCTAATCGGGCACACGGTTTTAGTCGGTGAGGTCGAGGATAAGGTACTTGCTTTATGTAGAGCCGGTCAAACCATTCCTAACAACTTGATGCAGTGCTTGCGGCAAAGATATGTCTCCTTCTTCGCCAGTGTCACCCCGAATGTGGTTCACTTTTACAGTCACCCGGATCTAGATGTTAATGCCTTGGTTACAGGAAGGAGTCGTATTCCCAATAATGCAGCTCAAGCCCTTGCATCGTTTTTGAGTGAGAACAAATGGGCCTTTAGTCTCACTGCAGACGGGCCGCGAACAACGTGGCTGTCGGTTCTCATCGAGTTTCTGTCCATTCATGGATTCTTTCCTGGTTGGTTAACGTATGGTATGTCCGCTAGTATTCTTATCTCTCGGTTCAGGTCTCGCTTTGTGAAGCTTTGCAAAGCCAATTCAATCTCCCTGATTCCAGCATCACATATTCGAACAGCAGCATCTTTTGGCATGAGAAACCTCAGCGGATTTTGCGGATCTGCGCACTGCAAGAACATTCAGCATCAGCTTTTCGTCCTACTACAAGCTGGCTTGTTCTGCAATCAATTTACTCGTGACGGTTCCAAGCTGAGCACAAAGTGGGTGCCTGACCTTGCGCAGTTCCGCAATATTCCGTGCTACCAATGATTATCCTTTTCGATAATTCGCCGAATCGGGCTTTACCTTAGTACCGTCGACAGGTCGCGGCCATAGACACACAGTGCAGCAAAGAAATTAGGGTCCCTTTTTTTCTGGGGTTTATAGGGTCTAACAGGGTCTATCGAGATGTTAACCTAGATGTTAAGGTTCATAGGGTTTGGAATTCTAGGGCTTTTCATGGGGGATTAGGGTGTGGATCCACCTGCTCGGTCGGAGGCTAAACCCGAAATCCTAAACCCTTAAACCCTAAACCCAGAACGGCCGTGTTCTGGCCTTCTGGAAACCCAGAGAGCCCAATATCCCTTGGGAAAACACCTTAAGTAGAAGCCTATATTAAACGCATGATCTAAGGTGCATGTAGCTTGATTCAGAGGCTTTGGGCTCTGTGTATTTACTCCTGCCAAAACCCCCAAAGAAACCCTCAACCGTCCAGGGGAAACTGAGGCTCCGAGCTTGAGAGAAGCCTTCAAGAAGGGCTTGTGGAAGTTGTCTTGCGTACCGTAAACCCTCAGCCCTGATCCTCCAAAACCCCAAGACCCCAAATCCCTTTGAAGACCTAACTTCCTCAAACCCTATGCCTATGTCACGGATCGCACTAGCGAGTTGCAAATTCTCAGAGGTCTGTTGCCGACACCTGAGCTGAAGCGGCAGGCTTTTCTGGGAGGGTTCTGGAACGGTGGCTTCAGAGTTTGTTGGGTTTAGGAGTCACAAGGTTTTTGGCTTCGGGGTTCATGTACGGGCTTAATGGTCATCGGGTTTATGTGTTATTCGCTTGGAATTCCGTGGCTTTGGGTGCGATTTGGCTTGCTAAATGAAGGATAAGAGCTTAATGTTTAGGGGTGAGAGACCCGGAACCAGAAGCCCAAACCCGTGAACCCCAAACACCAGTAACCGAAACCCCGAGCTGAAATGGAAAGTTGCAAGCCTCGCTCTCCCCATACTGGGTTCGTGTTCTAGGGGTTTAATTTGAGGTACCATGATAAAGAAACCATGTTATCTACTAATGATCCCTGTTTGTTATGGTAACTTACATTAACAAGAACCCAGCATATCCCGCCCCGACGATGCGCTCTAGGCTTTGCTCGGAAGTATGGCTACTTTTGTCATACCCGCAGTTGCAAAGTCCCATGATCCTTTAATTCAGCCCCTAAGCCCCACAAAAAAAACCCTTATAGAACCATTATTAGAGATCCCTTGAAGGAACCCCCCTAAGACTTAAACCCTTAAGTATAGAGCAGGAACGCATGTCCCGCTGGAGGCGCGCCGCAGTTCGAGGAGTTTGCCGAACAGCTCCCCAAGGTTCGCAGATACACCGTACATATAAGCCTTAAGCTATACCAGGATCCCTAATATGAGTTAAGGTATATTCCTTGACTAAGGGATATATGGGAGTTTCCGAAAATTGGGGGTACCTTATTTGGGGTTCTTTTAATAAGGATCCTACTATTTTAGGGTACTATATTTGGGTCCCCTAGTTTCGGAAACTGCCCTTTGGGACTCTCTGGGAACCCTTATATTGAAGTAGAGGGCTTTCGTTGCAGGATTTTAGCGGTCTCGCTGGGCTATGGGTTTCCGGGGTTTGGGATTTCGGGTTTAGGATATTAGGGTTAGGGTCTAGGGTTTAGGATATTTTGGTTAGGGTTTAGGGTTTAGGATATTAGGTTTAGGGTTTAGGGTTTGGGATATAAGGGTTAGGGCTCAGGGTTTAGGGTTTGGGATGTTAGGGTTTCGGGTGGGGTTAGCGGGTTCGGGATCCTCCTTATCGTGCGATTTTGCTGCACGCTGACTCTGATTTGGTGAGGGCCAACAACTCCGCATAGACAAGATTTCCAAGTTTTTGGATTTCCCAAATCTCACGTAAGGGGCCGTTGAGTGTTGGGCTGAAGAGGTTTGCACTCCCACTTCCAGGGGTGTCGATGCACTTAAAATACGGCTCATGCTTAAATAATTGCCCTAATTACACTAGAGTATTGGAATTGCGCAGGATTGCCAGATTGTCCTTCACTGCTTCCAGGTCCTTGCAGCTCTCATTTTCTGAGCGAGTGGCAAAGGCAAGCTCGGTTTGTGTTTTCGGGTCTCCAGGAAAGAAGCTTGCTTTGAGTTTGAGGTTCAGGGGTTCAGCAATCCGGAGTTTTCGGTATGGGGTGTCATGGATGTGAATATGCACTGTTACAGAGTGACGGTGGTTGTTAGTATCACTATTCTCTGCTTACTCAGACGTGCCACTGGGTTCCAAAGGGAAGTCCGCAAATTAGGGGCTGACAATCTCAATTAGTGCCTACATGATTAGAGCAGGGTTTGTGGGTGCATTACACTGATTGCGAAGACAATAACGGGACTACAAGGGACTTCCTTCTCTTTTCCTCAGTATAGTCAGACTCCTCTATATGGCTATCTAAGTGCACCCAGCATGCCTCCTGAAAGTGTGCCAACCCTGAGTTCCCCTATGCAGCCGTTTCGGAACCCTGAACAAGACACTGAACCCTAAGCCCTAAACCCTACCTGTAGCCGAAAAGACCTACCTTTTTAGGATTCCTTATTATGGTTCTATATATAGTTCCTTGAAAAGGTAGGTCTTTTGGGCCACAGGTAAATCCTCAGTTATGGAACCCAGTGGGGAAGCTGGGTCGACGGTCAGGCCTCGCTCTGTCTTTCCAGCGATTCAGAGGAGGACCGCTACCTGCTTCGAGGATTATGGGACCTCTAGTAGATTACCTTAGTTGGGGGGTATCTTGAAGTATCAATGTTACATTATGGGGAAAGTTACCTTTGTTACCCTGGTTACTAAGTCTCATGATACTTTAAGTGTCGTCGCACAGTCAAGAATTATTGCTGCACAGGCCTGTGCGAAGGCGCATGGAGCGGCATTTAGTCCCTGACAACAGTCATATGGGAGTTTCCGAAAATTGGGGGGTACCTCATTTGGGGGTCCTTATAATAAGCATCCTACTACTTAGGGTACTATATTATTTAGGGTCCCCTACTATGTTCGGAAGCTCCCATATTGTCTGTAAAGCACAATCCCCTATGCTCACCAAGAGGTGCTGTAAGACCATGTGGGAGTTTCCGAAATTTGGGGGGTACATTATTTTGGGGTTCTTATTATAAGGATCCCATTGTTTAGGTCCCCTATTTCGGAAGCTCCCCTGTGGTTTCAATTGGTTTAGACTCCCTGGTGCTTAGAAGGGAATGGGGGAATGGATCCCTGTAGTAGCCCCTATATAATCCCCAACAGTAGTCCCCATAATCCATTCCCCCAGTCCTTACCAAGCACCAGGGAGTAGATCTAAACCCTAAACCCTGAACCCTAAACCCTAAACCCACCCATCTTCCCAGGACGACGTCACGGGCAAGTTGAGCTCCCCACTGCTTCTCGGAGTTGCAAATCCCTACACCTTCAGAGGAAAAAACAGGCTTGTGATGGCTCTGCAGATCAGGAAGTATACAAGCTGTATTCACGTATCCTGTGATATCAGGCCTACATGTTGCCTTGGCACTAATAGCTACATGCCTGGACTTGCTTACGATGACTCGTAGTGAAACGCATTATGGCATACCCGAGCGGTCTGAGTTGTGCCTGACTCAGGATGCAGGGGCTGAATTGCGGCTGAACATGTCTCAGAGATACCCTACCTCACGCCGGCAGTTATAATTTAGCACCCTGTGCGACTCTTTGACACCTCAAAACCCTTTCCCCCAACCCCAAATTAAACCCTGAAAGCCGCACGTCTATATCTCGATCTGTCGCTGCAGAATGAAACCTGAGGTTCTCTCCGACACGAACAGAGGACGACTGCTCTTGCTCGTTCCGGTCCACTTTAGGGTTCGTCGTTTAGGGGCCTTGGGGTTTGAGGGGTTTAGGGACTTGAGGGGGGTTAGGGTTTAGTGTTTAGGGTTTAGGGTTTAGGGCCGGGTTTTGAGGTATCCCTTTCCGGGTTTAATATATATATATATATATAGAACCTGGGTTAAGCAACAGCTTTCTCTGCCTTCATACCACGACGACGATCTCGAATTCCAAGGGACCAGCGACCTACATTGGGATCTAGAGCAGCATTTTTCATACAAGAATGACAAGATTCACCAAGCTGGCGACAATTTAGAGCCGTAGGTCGGGTTCCCAGTCGGATTACCATGAACACTACCGCTCTAAACTCTAAACCTTCATCCACGCTTCACCCTAAAAGTTTTTCAACCCAAACCGCCTATCTTAAATGCTTAACCCCCACCCGACATTTCCTACACCTCAAGTTTCCAAGGTGTGTTACCGGGCTCCCGATCTACCTTCCATTAAACTCATAGTATGAGCACTTCGCAAAACCACAAAAAGCCCCCCTGGAAAGCCGGAATTCGGCCTGTCGATCTTAAACTCAAGCCTACATCCCAAATCGTAGATCCGGGAGCCCAAATCCTGAGCCGCAAGTCCTGATGCCTAACCCCACAGATAGACAGATAGATGGTATGTATATTGAGGGGTAGGTAGGTAGATCGATAGAAGAAAGATGTATCTAGACACAAAAATGCATGCATGCATACATACAGACATGTATACATATATATATATATACATATACATATACATATACATATACATATACATATATACATATATACATATATACATATATATATATATATATACATATACATATATATGGTACCCCCCCCCCAGTTACCAATACATTCCTGTGTTTTCCTTCTGCAGGCAGCACCATGAGACAAAAACAGAGCATTCGAGCACCCTCTTGGCTGAGACTTGTGACAAGACTCTCCATGAACGTTTTGTGGCCTTAGAGGGCGCTTGCACCACTTAGAAAAAGCGCTGTACTGTCCCAAAAAAACCAATCCTTTTTTGCAAAAGTGCTGTACTGTCCCAAAAAAACCAATCTTCTACAGTCTTGGAGCAGCTGCCGTGTAGGGGCCTCCAATAGATTGGTTTTTTTTTGGGACAGTACAGCACTTTTGCAAAAAAGGATTGGTTTTTTTGGGACAGTACAGCACTTTTGCAAGAAAAGCAACAAAACACTGTACTGTCCCAAAAAAACCAATCCTTTTTTGCAAAAGTGCTGTACTGTCCCAAAAAAACCAAAAAAAACAATCTTCTACAGTCTTGGAGCAGCTGCCGTGTAGGGGCCTCCAATAGATCCAAGACTGTAGAAGATTGTTTTTTGTTTTTTTTGGACAGTACAGCACTTTTGCAAAAAAAGATTGGT
Source organism: Symbiodinium sp. CCMP2592 (assembly GCA_905221615.1). Lineage (NCBI taxonomy): Eukaryota > Dinophyceae > Suessiales > Symbiodiniaceae > Symbiodinium > Symbiodinium sp. CCMP2592. The sequence continues at coordinate 118,698 of CAJNDT010004035.1, forward strand.
TTTTTTGGGACAGTACAGCACTTTTGCAAGAAAAGCAACAAAAAACACTGTACTGTCCCAAAAAAACAAATCCTTTTTTGCAAAAGTGCTGTACTGTCCCAAAAAACCAATCTATGGGAGGCCCCTACACGGCAGCTGCTCCAAGACTGTAGAAGATTGTTTTTTGTTTTTTTGGGACAGTACAGCACTTTTGCAAAAAAAGGTTGGTTTTTTTGGGACAGTACAGCACTTTTACAATAAAATTAACGAAACCACTGTACTGTCTCAATCAAACGATCCTTTGGAAGGTTTCCGTCTCGCGCTCTGTTAGCTTTGACTTACAGCAGATTTTTGTTTTGCCGTCAACTTGAGATCTGGTTTCATTGTAAATTATTCTACAGTGAACTCCAGAAAGTTGAAACATCAGTATCCTAATGCCCTTATACTAAAGGCAAAGTAAATCAAACACTAATCACCCTAAATCAATGTTCCAACTTTCTGGGGTTCACTATGATTAGTTAATGTACCCTTATTTTTGTAAGTGTTTGTTGGAGATGGTAGAAGGGTGTGTTTTGTTTCTGGTTGCCAGTCTCACTGAGGTTTTATGTTTAGGGTGATGAGTGTGATATTTGATTACTTCAGTGAGCACTGTTTACGTGTGTTAGGTAAATGAGATAGACTGATGTAAGTGAATGATATGTTAATACTGTGTCCTTAATTACATCTAAACCCATAAATATGGGTAGCTTTTTGATTTATGATAGGATGGAAAAGCTTGCTTAAGGCATTGTGGCAGGAATATGATGATTAGCATAAGGGTATGGCGGTAGTAGTATAACAGGATAAAGGTACAGTGTAATCGTGTTTAATACTATGGATTGACTTGTAGTGGTAGTAGTAGTAGTAGCAGTTGTAGTTAGTAGCAGCAGTAGTAGTAGTAGCAGTAGTAGTAGTAGTAGTAGTATCAGTAGTAGATTGTAGTCGTATTACGGTTCTTGTGATGGTTTGTTATGACCATCTTGATAATAGTTGGATATGTGACAGGATTTAACTTAATATCATGATACGAAATTTAGGAGCAATATGGTGAGAAGACATGGTCTAGGAAAAGGTCGCCTGGATACATTTGGGGCAAGATGTGGAATGACGCTGAAACACATAGACCTATCTAAACATGTAGTAATGTGGTAGTAGCAGTAATAGCAGCAGCAGCACGAGGAGGAGTGGTAGTGGTAGTTGTTGGTGTTAGGGTTGTACTATTATTAGCGTGTGATAAGGAAGGATGGGTGATAGATTAGAGGCACGTCTAAGTAATACAGAGGGTGCCATTAAACCGTTACTACCTATCAGACCTATCATGTGCTGAAGCATCCTGTATGTGTATGGCATCAATGTAGTCAGGCTTGCCTGGCCCTGTATTAAGCGCCTCCTGGATGCATGCGTCTTGAATTGCGGGATCTAGGGGATGAACAAAATCACCTTCTGGTCGTGCACTAGAAGTATCTGAGACCTTCGAGTGTCTTGGTGTCATGAATTGCAGGGTTTAGAGCACAAAACACACAATTCTATTGGTATCTGGGGGGGGGGGTAGCATATATATATATATATATATATATGTATACATACATATACATATATACATATATACATATATACATATATACATATATACATATATACATATATACATATATACATATATACATATATACATATATATATATACATATACATATACATAAACATATGCATATACATATACATTACATATACGCATACATATACATATACATATACATATATATATATATGGACTAATTCCCAAAGCCAGAAGAGGACCATTTGGCGCAGTGCTTGAAGTTCTCCTCTGGCAGAGAGCCAGGCCAAGGAGGTCCTCTTCCAAGCTCCAGTGTCTATGAACAAAAAGGGGGGGGTACTATAGGGGCCGTAATAAGTACCTACACCAATGCGGGGGCTCCGCCTTTTCATAATTCTAGTATAATTACCTGTAGTACTTGGATTCGGGGTTTAGGGGTTTAGGGTTTGTAAGTCTTGGTTGCTATTACATTAACCAAGAGCTCAAGTGACCTTTTTTGTACACCCGAAGGTCACAAGCCCGAAGCCCTGAACCCTAAACTCCTAAGCCTGAAATCTCTGGTGCGCCAATCTGTCACACCCGCAGAAGCAAATAGTTGAACCCTCAAGGCCATTATGGATGTCTGAGTTATCAAGGTTGGCATCGTCGCATACCGCCATGTCACTAGATTGTACGAACGTACGAGCGCACCCAACAGTAACAGGCAGCATTAACATCACAGAACATGTCCTTGGTAGCCGTTTAGGGTTTAGGGTCTTAGAGTTTGAGGACACCATCAAGTCGCAGCAACACCTAGCAAGACTGAACACTGCCGCAATCCATGTCCCGAACAGGAACGGAGATCCCATTAATGGTAAGACTCTACGCCTTTAGAGTCGATGGCTGTGGGTCTTAGGGTCTTAGACGTAGGGTCTCTGGTCTAGGGTTCAAGGTTAGGCCCACCCATACAATTAGGAATCGGGTTTCCTTGGCTCGCAGATACGACGCCGCTGGCTGGGAGCAGGCTGGGAATAAGCCCACTCTGCGTTAGAAGAGGAGAAGGGGTTTCAACAGCAAACGTAGTGATCATCAGCATTGCTTTGAACAGCAAACGTCATCATCTTTATCTTTATCATCCTCAGGCATCAACATCGTCATCTCATCGTCATCATCATCATCATGATAGTAAGTCATCATCACCACCTCTGTCATCATCATCAACAGCATCACGATCTTCAACATCCTCAGTATCATCACGATGAACGGCATCTCCTTCTTCGTGGCCATCATCACCACGACCAAACTTCACGTCAAACTGCGCTTCAAGGTCATCACCCTCATCATCATCACCATCGCCACCACCATCACCATGATCATCATCATCGCCACCACCACCACACCCTCAGTACTATCACCGGCGGCAGAGAAGTCGTGGTCACTCCCCTGTTCCCACATCCTACGCCACCTACCCGTCGCCACAGCAGCGGCATCTTCACCGTTGCCATCATCGTGATGGTCATCATCATCATCTCGTTTTGCTCCAGTAACCTTAATAGTAGGTTTCTGGGATACAAAATATGTGGTCAGTAACCTACTATTTCGGTACCTGGAGCCCTAGGGATCAATACCGTCATGATCAGTTCCGCTTTTTCATGGCTCTTTGAGCGCCTCCCGCGGGATCCATGATGAACTCGAGGTTCTGGAGTACCATACTCAGGGTTTAGGGTTTTAGGGTTTAGGGTTTTAGTGTACAGGGTTTAGGATTCCTTTCCGAGGTTCTGGAGTACTATACTTAGGGTTTAGGGTTTTAGGGTTTAGGGTTTCAGGGTTTAGGGTTTTAGGGTTCAGGGTTTAGGGTTTCAGGGTTTAGGGTTTTAGGGTTTAGGGCTTTAGTGTACAGGGTTTAGCATTCCTTTCCGAGGTTCTGGAGTACCAAACTTGAAAAGTTTTTTGGGCCTGTTCCTTAAAGGAGCCATTGTGAAGTAAAAGTCTGGTTTCGTCTCGTAACACTGACACCGAAATCGGAGTTTCTCCTAGCTAGTAGGATCCTAAATATCAGGACCCCAAATTGAAAAGGTACCCCTACTTGTCGGAAACTCCCAAATCACCCACTCATCCAGAAACCTTGGGCCTGCCACATGAAGCACACTTGAGAACCAGGATGATATAGGGGCTCCTTTTAGAAGGGGCCCCCACCCCCACCCTGTAATAGATATAATAGGGCCCTAATAAAATGCTTAGAGTCACTATTACAGGGTGGGGGCAGCTTCTAAGGCTCCTTATTGTACTGCTGAGGGACAATATCCTGCATGACCCTAAGGGCTCTAGACTATGGGAAGCTATGGTATATTCCTTTTATTGGGTAGTGCAGGGTTTTGTCCATCAGCAGTATGTGTAGTATAACGGGCCCCAAAACCTAATTCTAGTTATTACGGCCATTATATTATATCGATGCAAGTCCCGAAGCCATCACCCTCAACCCCTAGACCCTAGACCCTAAACCCTAAACCTTAGACCCAAAAGCCCAACACCAACACCTTTCAGGTGCTTGCGCCCCCGCTCACCACCATCTCCAATTCTGCAGAGTAAGGCAAGCTTTTTCTGAGCTTTGCCGCTTGAGGGCTTGAGGGTCCTAGCCGAGATTTATGGTCGAACGAGTTCCTCTTCCAGTTTCTTGCCTCCCACATCCATAATTCCCAGCTCTAGAACGAAGTCCAGACAAACACGCTGTGTGACTTCGCTACAATAAACCGCCAAAAAGGGTTCCCTAAGGGATCTAGAACAAAGGATCTTTAGGTTCTGGGGCTAAGGGTCTAGGGGATTACTTTGTCATAGTTGGGTAACATTTTACATATATATGGGTACTTAAACCCAATGAGGAATCGAAAATTAGATTATTAATCCTATCCCAACCATGAACTAGATTAGACTGTAATTTATTCAAAATTTCGAAGACATCGCCTCGAGGCACGCCGATGTGGGAGCATGGGCAGGCGCCTGTGTTATAAGGGTTGGGCTACAGTGTTTAGGGTTCCGGGTTTAGGGTTGCCCAAAGGGTCCAAAGTACCTATATGGTGGAATGTGGGGTTTCTATATCAGGAGTTACTATTATGATTTGGGCAAGTATCCCCCATAACAGTACCTAGGACCCTTTGGGTTGGGCTTCGGTTGGCATTGCTCCAGGGTGTCTTAATTGGCGGTATCATGGTCCTACGAGATACGTACCTCAATTAGGGTTAGAGGTCGTCACAAGCATAGTTGCCTCATTTATAACAAATGATACTACGTCCCATGATCCTTTACTTGAGTATTCTATTCCTAGCACCTGAAGCAATCACGCATGCAGCCCGACGTAAGTATAGCTAGATCCTCACAGCAATCGGAGGCCGCGAAGGATGTGAGAGGACACTGGATACTTATGTAGCGACCATGCAGGGATGCTATTCCCAGTTTTTCAGAGCCTTGCTGTCAGTCCTTTGCAGCCTTAGCACAACGAGATGCAAACAATGACAGTGCTGAGCAATAGACCGAGTCCTGAAACTATGCGGAACTCGCGGGATGTTGCTCACCCCGTATTATGTTGATCCCGAACATCGTGAACCCCAAGCCCTGTTACGCATGTATGCATAGGTGTACACATGTAGCTGCATTTTTGTTGGTATGGTATGTTATGGTGTGGTATGCCGTGCTATGCTATGGCATGGCATGGCATTGCATGGGATGGGATGGCATGGGATGGTAGGGTATGGTATGGTATGCATGGATGGATGGGTGTTAATTACGATGCATATCGGTGCTCTTATGTTATATATATATATATATATATACTTGTCTACTTGCTTTGTTACCCCCTAAACCGTTCGCAAGCCCTGCGTGTGACCCAAAAATGCTGGCTTTCTGAAAGGTTTGCAACGGTTTGCGGCCTTCCCACACAATGTAGGAACCTCATGCAGAAGCCCTAACCCAAAATATTTGGATCCGTGTGAAGAGCCGTGCATATTGCAAACCCACGGTTTCTCCATCTGTTTCCTATATCACACTCTCTGCTGTTCGTCGGGTCTTGCGCAGACCCCTAACTAAACCCTATACCCTGTCAGGTCTGGTGCAGACGGTCGGGATGGCTGTGCCAGGTTCCCTGCTCTGCGCTCGACGCTGGAGAGGCCCAAACTCCGATCAGGGCCCAAGTATTTCCCAATCTTGTTCCTTGATGGGTTCTTGAATACGACATTACCTAAGGCCTTATCCTAGCTATTAACCCCCGCCGCCCCAGCCCCTGTATTAGGGAATGAGCCTGAATTAGTACCCGGCGTGGGGTTTGGGGTTTGTCTAGGGGTGGGGTGCTCTAGGCTTGCGCAGGGTTGGGCAGCATTTGGGATTCATGGATTCAGGAGCTTAGGGAGAGGGATTTGGTTGAGGATTGGTGTGGCCAGAATACGATGTGGGATAGGATCGGCTCTCGAAGAGCCCTAGTTAATAGTGTTTAGGGTGTTAGGGTTCGGAGTTTAGTGCGATCCTCTCGCATCTCTTGCTACATCAGCTATTGTCCTGTCTTGCGGCTTTCTGTTTTGTCACAGCACTTGTCATGTTTCTCAACATCAGCGGCTCCAGCTAATCAGGATGCTATCAGAAAGACTTTGTTTCAGAGTTCTTTAGCTGAACCCTAAGATGTCTGACCATCATGCTCAGCATAATGACATCACCTGTTGCCACAGCAAGAGCTGCTGATACCCACAGCCGTTGTTGTCGCAATGTTGTCACAGTTGTAGTTGGTCGAAACAATAATATGTTCCTCGCTGCATCGAAGAGTTCTTAGACCCTAAATGGGAGTTTCCGAAAATAGGGGATCCTGATACAGAAACCTAAATAGTAGGATCCTGATTATAAGGACCCCAAATAAAGGTACCCCTAACTTTCGGAAACTCTAAACCCCTTATAGAGCCCTTTAAAGGAACCCTTATAGTACCCTTATAGCAACCCTTTAAAGGATCCCTTAAGGTACCCCCTAATGTTCGGAAACTCCCAAACCGTCAAACCTTGACCTGCTGGCCTTTGCAGCCAGGGGCGCGGCGGGCGCATAGTTTCTGCTGGAAGGTTCCCTTCCAGGCACGCCCTCCTAAATGAAGGAATATACGTTAGATCCCAATTTCAGGTCCTTCAAAAAAAAATAAGTTACTTCTCATTATGAATTGTGTAATTCCGTCTAGTATAACGGATGAATGCTTACACATTGTAAAAACTGCTTAACAACCGAAAAAGCCCGATAGCTTAAGGTAGTTGCTTCAACTCAGGGGTATTATTATAGCGGCCTTAATAATTAGGCCCATCATAAGATACTTACAATGAGGACCCCCCCCACCCCAAATAGTATTGGTAATTTTTTCGGCCCCTAGGTTGTTGGGCTCTCTGGGTCTTGAAATAAGCACGGGGGGAGATCGGAAGCCTCCTCCCCCAGCTAAGCAACTGTTGATGGACAAAATCCTGCATTACCCGTTATAAGGAATATATACCATAGTTCCCATAGTTTAAGGTCCTTAGGGTCATGCAGGATTTTGTCCATCAGCAGAATGACCAAAGAGCCTTAGATGTTACGCTAGCGGCTAGCATGATCTGATATGATATGGGTTCATAGTAAATAGTTGAGGGTAGTTTGTTGTGATGGTATTCTGGATCACAGATACATGGTACATAGATGTTAATTATGGTATTTTAAATCAGTTCCTGAACAAGAGCTCAGTGTGAGGAACTGGAAACATTCACTGATGATAGCGGTCCTTCAATAGCAAGTTCTGGGGTTTGGAACCCTAAACTAGCACATCTTGGACTTGGGACCTAGGTGATCACTAAGTGATCATGTAAGCAGGCAGCACGAAGAAGTATACGTGGGAGAACCTGCGCACCGGGTCCACTGATCCTCTATCCCAATCCCCGACCAGTTTGCTTAATCAGACCCTCTATGTACGGTTGATGATATAAATCCTGCATTACTTTACCCTAAACTACGGGAATTATGGTATACTGCCTTTTTATGGGTAATGCAGGATTCATACCATCAACCGTATCAGCTTGCTTCAGAGCTTCTTGAAGCAGGCCCTCGAGATGAGAGTTGTTTATTCAGAAGCCGCAAAACGTTGGAGGGTTTACCACTGGGGGTTCCCCTACCTGGAGCCCGATAATCTGCGTTGCTGCAGCTCCTTATTCTGGTTTGCTCATGTGAGAGTTTCCGAAAATACGGGACCCTAATATAGTGCCTTAAATAGTAGGATCCTTATTATAAGGGCCCCAGGTACGTGCCCCTCATTTTCGGAAACTCCCATATATTTTCTTAAAGGTTTTTCGGTGCCACAACTCAAACCTCGGGTTCAAATCAAGAGACCGGAGGACTTGTGGGATCATCGACACTGATGGCTAGTCTAGATCTTAGCACTGAGGGGCTGCACCTGAATTCGAGCCGACAGCTGGGAACGACGACATCAGAACTTCTGTAGAACACGTTTTCCAGCTTCTACTGTCAAGATACCACAGTATGGACAGAGTGCTACTGTTTTCTGTTCTCTAGCTGGATAAGCAAATGCAAACACACAAACAAATAGATACATATGTGTATGTATATATATATATATATACACATCACTTCACCATAGGAAGCGTGATAAACCCTACGGACATGAGCGTCGCTAATGTCCCTCCCTTCGAGCCTTTAGGGTGCTACGATGCTTGCGACGTGCTTATTGAAGCCATGCTGGAGGGCATCATTTATAGTTCAGGAAGAGACCGGAACAGTTGACGGTTCTCAAGAAGCCGAGACATTTTCGGACCGTACATAGAATCCTGACTAGCTACTAACAACTACTCCTTAAGTCTCCTTGCATATACAATTACTTATATGATATGTATTCCAAAGCCCTATGTTAATTACTCATTGAGACCCCTAGGCCACACAGATGGATACGATCCTGTTCCACACAGCGTGCTGGCTGGAAGATTTCCGCTTGCTTCTTCTGATACCTTCTTTTCGCATACAGCTTGCCCATGAGCTTCTCTCCATGAATCCTCGACCCTCATAAACGAGTCTACAGCTGAAGTCGTAAGCAACTCAATACTAACAAAAATCCTCGGAAACCCTAAACCCTAAATCCTACAGCCAGAGAAAGCGGAGAGACTTAATTCGCGCGATTGCCGGCTGCATTTCCTAACCCAACAGCTCCGACTCGACCGTCTCAAGGTTTAGGGGTCTATTGTAACCTCCAAGAAGTTGGAAACCTAATTAGGGACGAATCGTGCTGGGATCCCCCATACTTTGCTCTTTGGGATTGAGGCTATCGGGTTTCCAACTTTTAGGCTTCTGCTGTAGGGTTTAGGGTATGTTAGTAGTCAGAGTAGTCTAGTGATTTGCTTAAGGGCTTTGTACAATCTTGCTGGGCTCTCTTATAGGGGTTTGTGTGCCTCTATGATGCTTCCACTTTACAGGGTTCGGGGGACCCTTTAGTGGGGTTTAAGGGTTCTGATTTCGGGTTTAAGGGTTCGGCGTTTAGACGACCGATAGGAGGGACGTCATCGTAGCCTCTAGCGGTACACGAAGCGTCAAGCTTAGGTTCTGTAAGGGTAGGACCCTTATAAGGGTACGACAAGGAAAAGCTACAGGTATTAGAAAGGCTTCTAGCTATAGTCTCCGTTGCAGGTCCTGCATTAACTTAGACAGTTTTTTATGCCGATCCTCTACGCAAAGGAGTTACAATAAAGCCTATAAGGCAGCAGGCCGATCTTGGGATCCTCTAAGCTTTCTTGGTTGTGGTTTTATTTAATATGAAGGACATCCTGCGAAGGATTCAGGGTGTTCAAGGGTCTAGGGGTTGGGGCCTGGCTAGGGTTTGGAGCCTTAGGGGTTTAGGAACTAAAGGGAACTCCAGAAAGTTGGAATATGGTTTCAGGGTAGGATGCCTTGTAACTTACAATAAAGGGTTTAGGATAATCATATTCCAATTTTCTGGCTTTTACTTTCTCGGGTTCCAGCCTTGCCAAGAGTACTACGAGATTTATGGGTTGTCGCAGGTGTTGGGTCATTCAGGCGGCGTCTTCGTTCAGAAGCCTAGCTGTCTAAGCAGCGCCATGCAAAACGGACCGTTGCATCTCTTCTGTGCATTCCGTTTCTGCATGTGGGTGGTTGTCAAAATTATGGTCCCTTTTTGGGTCCTTAATATAATACGGCACCTAATATTTAGGGTACCCAAAAAAAGGACCATAATTTTGACAACCACCCATGTGCTGTGGCAAAAAGTCTTACTGTTGCTGTGGTTCTTGCAGTTGCGCTTGTTGTTGCAGGTGCTGTTGTTCACGACATCTGACCACGATGTCACGATGTTAGCTTTGTGCTCGGTTTCTTGGGACAATAAGCCGCATATGCTATCCGTTGCCATACGCTATTCGGCAGTCCACGAGTCCACAGTCTGCTTGCTTGCATGGATTGGGACTACAGTAAACCCTGGGGTCGACCAAGAGTATTACGGTTGATGGTATAAATCCTGCATTACCTTAAGGACCCTAAACTATGGGAATTATCGTATATTCCTTTTTTGGGGTCATGCAGGATTTGTATCATCAACAGTAGGATGCCCAGTAGTGCCCTTATTCCCTGGTTGTGGTCCTAGGTTTCTTATTAGGTACCCAATACCAAAACGGGAACCCATTTTATTCCTAGGTTTCTGGGCATCCTAGAGCATGCTTGCAAGAGTAACTAAAACCTGGCATTTAAACCTTTAAGATAGAGAACCCCCACAAGTGAATGGCTCTATTCTATTCGTCAAGGACCACCCAGGCTATTGAGGAACCTATACGTTTAAAGAAGGTTCTTCAAAAGCGGACATGAGTACCTTACAGAAGGAGGTTTTATGTAGTCGGGTTTTGTTGATGCCTTTATGGGCAGTTTAAGCTTTTTTGTTTGAGGAAAACGTACGCCTGGAGTTTTAGATTGGAATCCTCGGATGTGTGAGGTATGCTCTTCAGTTACGGTCTTCGTGCTTTCTGGATCCCGGGTTTAGGGTTCAGGGTTTAGGGTTTAGGGTTGAAGTCTTGCATCATCAGCTTCGTACATCGTGAACCCCTAAGCCCCCCCTCTACGGCGCCTCCTTCCCAACGTCTTCTCTCGCCGATCCTCGCGACAGCCCGCTACCATGAGAAAGACATGCCACGACTGAGCTTCAATGCGGGGTAGCTGACTGCTAGCTGGTAATAGTTGCGGCCCCCGCTTGCACCAAAGCAATTGCACGGACAGCAGGCATGACATCGTGAGCATCGAATGGAAAAACATTCCGGCAACTCATCATTTTCGATTATGACCCCCCATCCCCACAAAAATCATGTCCCTGCATGTAAAACTATCTGAAAGTCTTGTATGCATATATATATATATATACATATACATATACAGCATATACACATAACTCCCATATTTCGGGATCCTTGTGTGAGAACTAGTTGGGTTTGATCCTGCGCACCACATGTCTGCGACTCCCCGCTTTCCCTACAACTCGGCGCAAGTCTTCTCTTACCAGGCGTGGCACTGGGTTGCCAGAAATTCCAACACGTTTTTTTTATTTCCCAAACCCTAAACCCCATGCCCCAAAAACTACCCCTAAGGGTCCAAGGGACCCAATGGATAGTAGTTACGTAGGTTAGTATTTGGGAGAGTAAAGGATTATTAGGTACTTGGACCCTTGGGGTACATTTCAAGGAGAGTAGATAAAGGGAACTCCAGAAAGTTGGAATATGGATTAATGGTAGGATCCCCTATAATATACCTTAAAGGGGTTACGATAATGATGTTCCAACTTTCTGGCTTCTACTGTAGGTTGAGTTGAACTGCATTTCCGGCTTTTTGGTCTCTTTGGGTCGGCAAGGGGTTCTGCCTGTGGATCGGGTCCACCACGGGTTGACGAACTCCGTGGACCCCGGGTTTTGGCCTTTGCAGCCGAGTAGCTAATCTTGAACCTTGCGGAGTGTTCTATATATATATATATACATATATATATATATATATACAGATGCATATGTATAAATAATGTGTATATATATATACGTATGTATATACACTTATTTATTTACGTTTATATACATATGTAAATATGTAAATAAATATAAATATATACATACATACATATATGATACTAAATCAGAAAATGATAGTAGTGGTAGCTTGAATAATATCACTGAAACAATAATCAAGATCATCCTACAGTAATTAAGAAGGTCAGCCGTTCTAGGGCCATGGAACTCAGCAATTGTTTAAGACTCGGTGGCTCATTACCCGAGTAAGAGTAACCGTTAATGTTTTCCAAGCTTGTTCGGGTTGTATAGTCCTTCCCACTAAACTGGACCAACAGGACAAGCAGCTGTTACCTGGTATCCCACTGACGGCGAGTGCCAAAGCATTCATTCACCAGCAGGAATCACACATCAACACGTCGAAAACAGTCCCTGGCCAAGCCCTGCATAGCCCGTTGTAAATGCGCTTGTGGAGTAAGGTCTTTACCTAACGGCCTGGGGCGCCAGGATACATTCAAGTCCCGAAGCCTCAACAACGGTTCCATTGGTGAGGTGACGACACGGCCACGCTCCGCCCCGTTTAAGAGGCCTGTTGGGGCTTTCAAGAATTTTATCAAAGCCCTGGGGGTTTAAGAGTTTAGATTCTCGCCGTTTTTGGGGGGCTTGGAGTATCTGGGTTTAGGTTTCAGGTTTAAAGGGTGTAAGTATATGGCTTTAGGGTTGAGTTGGATTTTTTGGATTTCGGAAGTAGTAGATTCCAGAAGAGTGTTTGTGTGGATAGAACCAAAGAGTCAGGTTTCACAGGTTAAGTGTCTGTTCTAGTATCTTAATCTACTACATTATTAAACAACATAACATATTGAGTTTTGAAAAAATCGGGTGTGGGCTGAGCCGCGGGCTGACCCGAGCCGGCTTGGGGATTTTATGCCTTGGCACCCGGGAGGGCAACGCGTCCGTCTTCTCAGCGCGCTGCGCTGTGGCGTACAACCCCAGCAAGGAGGCCAGCTGGTAACAGGATTGGAGCAGGGTTTAGGGGTATGTTACTGTTCGGTTCTAGTTACAGGTGTAGTTTCAGGAAGGAACCCTGGGAGTAATGTTGGGAATTGTCGGGCTTCTATATCAGTTGTTCTGACTGGGGGGTCCGTTTTCTCGAGGGACCGTCTGCCCGCACTCTATTCTTCCCGGCTCTTTGTGGTTTAGGTTTTCAGGCTTTCGTGGGGCCTGTGAACTCCCACCACGCATCCTCGCCAGGCCGCAATCACGGCAGCTTGCAACGGAAACTGCTTGTGTGAATAATTAGTCCAGCATGTATTCATCTCCAAGGGTGTGAACAGTTCGTAATGTATGTATGATAGAGAAGCACCCGAAACCCTACTCAGCCTAATTGTTCAGTGGGCTTCAAAGGTCTGGTAAAAGCAAGCAGGCACGGCTGCAACCCCACAAACATGTCAAAGCATCAATTGACAAAAGTGCCCATCACAGCAAGGCCCCCAGCCAGAATCCCTGGACAATTGACGAAGCAACTTCCCAATCTTAATGTACAAATCATGAGGCTTCCTAGTTCACAGAATGACATGGACATCCCTATAAATCGTAAACCTTGAACCCTGTACCCCAATGCCCTCAACCTCACAAAAGAATCTCCCCACAACCCCAGTTCCTAAACCCTAAACTCTTACGGAACCCTAAACCTATACTCAAACCTTTGCAAAAGAATTTCCCCAAACCCCCAGCCAAAAGAAGCAATGAAGGCAGCGCGCCGAGAGAGCTCCAAAGGCGCGGTCCAATGGCAACCTGGGCTTACTTCCCATGTGGTCTTAGGGAGACCCTTACAGGTGTTTAGGGTTTAGGACCCTTCTTACTTATACTTGTCTCCGAGGATTTATTCTTGGTTTGAGTTGAGGTCATTGAACCCCGAGCCCTAAACCCTACCAATTCCCAAAAGCTCTAAACCCTATGAGTCATGTTCATGTGTTTTTAATGGGAATTCGAGGAGCTGAGAAGCTTTGGAACTTCGAGGAGTAGGATTTTAGGGTTTAGGAAACTAGGGTTTAGGGTTTGAGAATCAGGGTTACGTTTTAGCCGAGCTCTGCGGAGGACGCTATCCCTCGATCTGCCCATGTCGACAGCGAGTCTGAAGAGGCCTTTCAGTAAAGAGGGATCCAACAAAGCGGGGCTCGGAAGAGTTTTGCACAATAGGTTTTAGGGTTTTGCCAGGCTTGATAGAGCTGATAGGGTTTGACACTTGCTTCTGAGAGGGTTTCAGAAGGGGCTTCGTAATATAGGGACATCCAACCTGAGTAGTATTATTCCTTAATTCCTGAAGTCATCTTCGTGCAACTCTAGTATGGAACTTTAAACCCCTAAACCCCTAAAGCCTAAACTATCCTAAGCCCTAAACCCCCAAACCGTAGAAACCAGCGGCACCATGGTCTAGTCATGCAAGCCATGGAGTCAATCCAGGGTTGTGGGAAAGGGGTTAGCGGTTTAGGGTTTTGGGGTTTAGGGGTGTAGGGTTTAGGTTTAGCGGTTTAGGGTTTTGTGGGTTTTGGTTTTGTGGGTTTTTGGGCGTTTAGGGGTTTAGGGTTTGGCTTTAGCGGTTTAGGGTTTTGGGGTCTTGGGGCGTTTAGGGGTTTAGGGTTGAGGGTTCAGGTTCAGCGGTTTAGGGTTTACTGGGTCTGGGGGTTTATGGTTTTGGGGTTCAGGGGGGTTTAGAGTTCAGGGGTTGACGGACCTGCTGGCTTGAAACATCAATCCGCCCGTTGCTTTTCAATCCTCAGTCTTCGAGGGAGGGCGCTGGTATCATAGTTTACGATTTAGGGTTTAGGGTCATGGTAGCTTCATGCAGAGCTCTGGTTGATAGATGGGAGGGGGTTTAGTCCAAAACAGGAATATGTCCTGCATTTCCATAGTTATGATTCATAACCGATTTATAGCTGTATTGTCGGGTTTTGTCCATCTGCCCTGCTCCCTCAAATTTCCACCCGTTGGAGAACTTCATAAGGACCCGATAACAGATGCCTATAAATGCAAGAGTCAAGCATCTGTGAGAAGGCCAAGAACGAAAGGCAGCACCACAAACGTCGCATGACAATGCTTTCCCACTCGTTTACTTGAAGGTTCGTGGGACTTAGTAACTAGGGTTATAATTAGGGTAACTATACTTATAACTCCAATTGAGGTACTTATAACTTCGCGCCAGGGCTTTGTTCGCGCGCGCGCAAAGGCGCGCATGTTGCAAATTCGTTGGCCCTGCCAATGAATTCGAGATGTTGGGCCACGCAAGACTGTCCGAAAAATGTTGTATTTTTTCTCTTCAGGCGAAGAGCTGCACGTCATCATGGCTGGCACATGGATGCTCTGCGGCAATGGATGGAGTCTGATCTGCACGTCATCATGGTTGGCACATGGATGCTCTGCGGCAATGGATGGAGTCTGATCTGCACGTCATCATGGTTGGCACATGGATGCTCTGCGGCAATGGATGGAGTCTGATCTGCACGTCATCATGGTTGGCACATGGATGCTCTGCGGCAATGGATGGAGTCTGATCTGCACGTCATCATGGTTGGCACATGGATGCTCTGCGGCAATGGATGGAGTCTGATCTGCACGTCATCATGGTTGGCACATGGATGCTCTGCGGCAATGGATGGAGTCTGATCTGCACGTCATCATGGTTGGCACATGGACATGGATGCTCTGCGGCAATGGATGGAGTCTGATCTGCACGTCATCATGGCTGAAGCTTCTTCGAGGCTCAGAGGTCTGCGGGAACAACCCGGACACGTGCAGGAAATGCTGCAAAAACCAGTACTTTGGCACCCTCTAGAAGCAAGAATGCCTGAAAGTACTGCGCCCGGCAGCAAAATCGCAAGCCTGAACCCGTCGCATGTTGCGCGCGAACAGGGCTCTGGAGGGTATAACTTAGAACCTTACTTACTAAGTCCCATGATCCTCCAAGTACGAATGTAATCGAGGTTGCCATTCAGAATTCAGAACTCCCATCGCAGGGTCCCGATAGGTAGATGTCCCCTCAACTTCAAGCGGTCGAACTACGGCCAATGTACGGGGACAGCAGTGTCGGGAACGTAGGAGGGATGACGCTCCTCAATACGGACTCTGATCTGTGTAGCGTCCGCATGGAGAAACCATGCCATTTGGGTTTGAGTAGTAATTAGTAGCGATGACTCGTTTTGCTACCATACAGTTCCTCCCACAGAGCCCACGAGACCTCCCTTATAAACCTCGTTTGCAAGACCAGATATGGTGTTAAGTAGGGGAAATGGTCGAGCTGCGCATTCACGAGGAGGCTCCTGATGCGCATGCAGCAGGACAAGGACCTTCGCGGCAGCAAGGGTCATAAGAGGATGGTAACAAAACAACCAATAGTAGTAATCACAATCATGTTCTAGAACCTAAGCCATGAAGCCTGCTCAGAGGATCTACTAGACCATGGGAAGCTTGAGATACAAGCACGCTTGCTGGGTGCTGCTACTTGCCTTTAAATCTCAAGTGAATAGCAAGCTGCTTTTCTACTAGGTGCCTGATCCCGGAATCTCGAGACAACACATTTAGTTAAGTACTACTCCCTAAATTCTCGTAGGGACTACTGAAGGAAGGGACCGTTTCAAATTAAGGGTTTAGGGTTCATAGGGGCCTTTTTGACTCCTTTCAGCGTTTTAGTGTTTAGGTTAGAAGCTGCCCCCACCCTGTAATAGTGCTATAATAGGAATATAATAGGGCCCTAATATAATCCCTATAGTCACTTTTACAGGGTGGGGGGGGCAGCTTCTAAGGTTTAGGGTTCCTTGGTACTTTCGATCCGACTCCTCGCTTGGAGGGTCGGGGGACTTACTAAGTAGTTATTTTAGAGAGGTATAAGTACCATGGGGTTTAGTTTAGGGTTTAGGGTTTAGGATTATAAGTACCATAAGTACCATAACCCCAATTAGGGTTTAGTTTAGGGTTTAGGGTTTAGGATTATAAGTACCATAAGTACTATAACCCCAATTAGGGTCCCTTCTAGGGGACTTATAACTCTACGTATTACCTATTTACTAAGTCCCCCGACCCTCCAAGCGTTCTGCAGGAGAAAAGGCAGAAACGCGTGCCGCTCGCTCCTGGCACATCCCCGACCTTCAGCGGCTTGGATCTGGAAGCCTGACACCCCTAAAGCCTAAACCCTAAACCCTAAGCCCTAAAGCCTCAACCCTAAAGCCTAAACCCTAAACCGCAAACCCTAAAGCCTATCCCCAGGCCCCAAACCCGAACCCAGAACCCTAGACCTCAGAACTGCGGAACGATTCGAGGCCTGAAACCTAAACGTAATCCCTACACCCTGGAATGCTGCATGTCTGAGGAGGTCCCAGGTGGTGTGGGAGTTATATACAGGCTTCAAGACTTCACTAGGCCATCAAGGCCTAAGCGCGCCATTCCCGACACCATGAGGTCTGCACTTTTATCTAAGACCCTTCCACACCATAAGCCCTTAACCATTCCACTTGGATAGGCCGCTGGGATGCGATTTGCATCTTCTTTGCTGGTTTCAGCCGATCTCACTAGACATATGAGCAAGTAACTAGAAAGACTTAGATAGATCTGTATGTAACCAGACATATACATACGCACATGCATACATACATAAAGACACACACACACACACACACACACACACGCACACTAAACACATCTAGTTGTTTAGTCCCTGTGGCCCCTCAAGCCATCTCAGCCCAGGATCCGGGAGCTGGTGAAAGGATGGGAAGCAGAGGCCTGGCAGCGATGTCAACTTTGGGGGTTGAAACGTGATAAGAATCAGCATGTAGGGGGTTAGATTTTAGGGTTCATAAAGTTTAGTTTTTCAAGTTCGTGATCAAAGGAGAATGTGGTTTACTCTTCGGAGTCAACTTAGGTCTTAGCCGGGTTTTGACACGGGTTATATGGATATAGATACGGGTTTAGATGTATATATAGATGTGTATATATACATATGTAGAGAGATAGATATAGATATGGGTGTGAGTATGTTTACATATCTATATATATATATGCATACACATATGTACACACGGACATACATACAGACATGCATGCATACATACATACATACACACACACACACACAGAATCCTATATAAGTAGAGTAGAAGACGAAACTTGGAACATCCTGATCTTCATGCCCCGTAAAGTATACTATAGGAACTCCCATCACCAATCATACTAACTCCACGTTCCAACCTTCTGGGGTCCACCATATGGGTAGTGGTCTAAATTATGGCCCCTTTTGGGGGTACCGCTAAATAATAGGTGCCGTAAAATATTCAGGACCCAAAAAGGGACCCTTTTTTTGACAACCACCCATATGTAAATCAACACATGAACAACTAACTATCCAGCCAACTATGTCAACAACCGAGGGTGGTGACACGGTTCGGTTCGAGGTTTCATTGAGATGCAGGGCATCAGGATTTGGTGGTTTCGGGGTTTGCTGGACCTCAGGCCCGCGGCCCATTGGAACATGTTCTTATTCGGGATTTAAACCGGGCACTACTGTTGCTATTTGTTCCGACTTCTGTGTATGTGTATCTTACATGTGCTTATGTATACATATACATCACTATATAATCGTAGTGTTTTTGGGGCAGGCGGCCACCCCCGAACCGGTGCTGCCCCGCGCCGCCACTGCATCTCCCTCCGCTTCCCAGGCAGGTTTGATGTGCTTTTTTGATCGGTTTAGGGTTTAGCAAGCAGAGTTTTTTGGGTGCGATTTTTTGTGGTGAGTTCATCGATGTGTTTTAGGGTTGTAGGGGTTTGGAGTCTAGGCCATCTTGAACGCTTTTTTTGCTGAGGTCCGGGGCGAGGTGCTTTTGTGTTGGTTTGAAGCTTAGGGTCCATTTGGGTTTACGGTTAAGGGTTTGATGTAGGGCTTAGGCTCAAAGTTTGAGTGTCTAGTGCCTATCAGGATTAGGCCGCTCTTGGCAGTTGCTAAGTATCAGATGTTCAAGAAGAAAACCGTTTACAAATTGCCTTCAACAACATCTGAAGGTGAGAAAAAGGCTTGAAGCCCTATCCGTAAACCCCCAAACCCCATAGCCCTTCAAACAGACGCCAACAGTAAACGCCAGCACCCGTGAACAGGTCCGAATCCCAAAGCCGACAAACGTAGCAAGGGCCAGGAGCCGACTGCTCTCCGGCAAACGACTAAACCCTAAATCCCTAAAGCCCTAAAGCCCTAAACCCCAAACCCCTAAACCCTAAACCCCTAAACCCCTAAACCCCTAAACCCTAAGCCCCTAAACCCCTAAACCCCTAAAACCCTAAAGCCCTAAAGCCCTAAACCCCTACGTAAACCCTAAACCCCTAAACCCTAAACCCCTAAACCCTAAACCCCTAAACCCTAAACCCCTAAACCCTAAACCCCTAAACCCTAAACCCCTAAAACCCCTAAACCCTACACCCCTAGACCCTAGATGGGTGCTAGGGCTTGAGCTTCAGTAACACTTCAGGGTTCAGCCTGCTGAGACTGTCGGGATATACAGCGAAGAGCATGCCCTTGTAGTCCTCATATTATATGTGAGTATATATATAGACATATATATATATATCCATATATATGTATATATATATCCATATATATATATATATACTCCTTTACCCTAACTGCGAAGGGCCCTATATTACCGGAGCACCAAACCAATCCAAGACCGTAAACCCTAAACCCTCAACCCTCAACCCTGAACCCTAAACCCAAACCAACTCGCCTAAACTGCCCCGAAGTTCTCATGGCCGCAGGTCAATCGGCCATTGCTTGCTTGCAGCTGGGCGGCACCAAGCGCCCCAAAACCTGCGACCTCAACACCACGCCCTGTTGCATATTCGGCGTGAGTGTTGAATCTGTTGCAGTTTGTTTATGTCTAGGGCTAGGAAAATTATGTTGGTGCTTGGCGCTGGAGTGTGGGATACGCCCAAAGCGTCCATGCAGAACTTTGCGGCCCTGCTACCCAACCCTTCGAAATGTAAGCCCTTGTGTAATTGCGTAAGCATACCCGCAAACACCTAAAGCCTTAAGCTTCAATCCGCGAATCCGCGCCAAAGACCCTGAGCCCTAATCCCGAATCCTAAACCCCCCAATCCCAAGCCCTTTACTAGGATGCCTAGTAGTACCTTATTCCCTTTTTGTAGTTCTAGTTACCCCATACGAAAAAGGGAGCCCTTTTTATTCCTTGGTTACTGGGCATCCTAGTATAAGTTAGCCCTAAACCTGGAACCCTTCGATCTTCCTCAGGGCTACAAGGCTTCGAGGGGGTTTTGGGTTTGGAGTACATAGGACTTAGAGGTTTTGTTTAGGGAGTTTTGCGTTTGGGGCAAGGTTTGGGCTTGAGCATCAGTGGATTCAGTAAGTGAGTCATGAATTTATCAAGCTGCCAAGTACCCTGATTGAGGTTGCTCGGACTCGTAACCTCTTATAACCCGTGTAAATCCCTTGCCAAGTCTTCGGCCTTACACGAAAAAACCCGTAAAGGCCTGCACCGAAAGGTTCTCGTCGGAAGCGTGTACCCGCCACCCCCCAGCGCCCGATGACGTGCGAGCCGCTGGTTTCCGAGGACGGGCATCGACTTGGAGTTTAGTTCGCTTTGGGGTTTGACATAGGTGGTTGTCAAAATTAGGGTCGCTTTTTGGGTCCCCATTATAATACGGCGCCTAATATTTAGAGTACCCAAAAAGGGACCACCCACATGGAATGTAAGACCGGAAAAATTCGGTTCATGAGTGTTTCGATAAACAGGGGGAGTATGCAGTTGCTACAGGGATTCGTTTTCTATGCTTTGTGGCGAAGGCACGAAGATCCTTAGAGTGCAACAGCCTAACTTTATAACTATACTACCGTAACCCTTGCGGAGCCTTGAAATCAATCCTATTCCAGCTATTCAGGCCCCTGTATGCGTAAAAGTGTTAATACCTTAACCTACCGAAACCTACATGTTATAGTTGGGTTCTGAAGATAAGCACAACCCTAACACCGATTTTATGGGAACCCTCCAAAGAAGTAGGTTTTGTTGGGTTAGGTATTCACCAGATGCCAGGAGCCAATGCTGGCAGCGGACGAAGAGGTGGCTTGTGATGACCGGTTTAGTGCTTTAACGTTAACTGTTGAGGATGAGACTTAAAACATTTCTCACAGACTATTGTGTCCGTAGCAGAGAGTGACACGATTGCAGCGCGGTCGTTTGATTGTGCTCCAAGTACAGGCCGTGCAGGCGCTACCTGGTTAGTTGCTCAGGGTTTAGGGATTCAGCACTTGGAAGCTGACTTGCTCGAAGCTTTCGCTCGCGGGAATGCCTCCATGTCTGGTTACGTACAACATCTCAAGCTGATCCCGGAGCCAAAGCCCAAACTCCTGAGGCAAGATAAAGCCCAAAACCCCACAATAGCAAAATCCTGAACTCTAGGCCTAACACCCAAAAAGCCTTGAGCCTTAAACTCGCAAAGTGCCCCGAAAGCCCAAGACCGCACACCGTCGGACCCCTCGACTGACACTCGGAAGCATAGTCAGGCGGAGGAGAGAGCTCGGGCAGAGTTCGAGGTGGCAGTGGAGAAGACGGCTTAGGGTTTGAGTTTCGGGTTATATTCGGCCTTCGTATACGTTTGGGGGGGGTTAAATTTGAACTGAGGGATTGATGTTCCGAGGGCTTGGGCTCTCGGGTTTCTCGGTGATGGGGTTTGAGGTTTTAGGAATCATAAGATTAGGGTTTAATGGTTCAGCGCTTGGGTTTATTGAGAGGTTCTGGAATTTCTATAAAAGATTCAGGCTCAGGGTTTCGAAGGCTGGGCCCCCTAGGAGCAAGGCTTCAGAGTTTCTTGGCTGTCCATCGCCGTCACCTTCTCTTACTGCATAAACTCTTTTACAATACCGTTGCTACTGGGATCTCTCCCAGATAGGATTGGATACCAGGTAAAGGACAGGGTGACGCTGCACTAAAGCCTCAGCTGCCGAGGAGGTGGGGAGGGGGTTTGTTCAGGTGTTGTTGCTAACTCCACTGACCCTTCAGCGTGCTTCCCCGCAATCAAATAACACGGAGCGCAATGTTTCCTCCTTCAAAGTCCAACCTCCGCTAGCTCCTAAACCCTAATTTTAAGCCAAGCCATATCCCCAAACTGTTGAAGTCCAGACCTCCACAAACCCGTGATAGAGCCGTCGTAGACCCTTTAAAGACCGTTACAGAACCGAAGTCATCAAAGCCTTAACAGAGCCGACCCAACCCTTGATCCTCCCGAGCTCCTCCTACCATGAACCTATGCCCTAAAGGGAACTCCAGAAAGTTGGAATATGGATTACTGGTAGGATCCCCCATAATCTACCTTAAAAGGGGTTACGATAATGATATTCCAACTTTCTGGCTTCTACTGTAAACCCTGTACCTTGAACTTCCAACATCTCCTTAATCTGTCTGGTCAAATCAAACTGCATAAAGGGTTGATAAGCAAGCGTAGGTTAATATAGGGGCCTAAACATTAGGAACCCCAGAACAGTATACGTAAATTACCTATACTGTTCTGGAGGTTCCTGAGTAGGACTGTAGTATACTGGGCCCCAAGACCCCATTCTAAATATTCAGGCCCCTCCATTACGTTCCATGGTAGCTTGAGTTACACCCCCCAAGGGTCCAAAGGACCCAATAATCAGGTACTCGGTTTGAGGGTAGTAGTTAGGCAGGTTAGGATTTTGGAGAGTATATGATTATTAGGTGCTTGGACGCTTGGGGTTACAGTCTAATCCCCCAGACCCTTAGCCCTATAGCCTATGTAAAACCTAAGGATCCTTTGTTATAGACCGTTTTTGGGTAGGTATACACCGTGAAACTCTAAAGTCTAAGCCTGTCTGCAGGAAGCCGAGCGACAGCGCATCAAGTACTACTTCAGTGGCACGGCAAATTCAGTTTTTTTTACCTTGGAGGGTCATGGGACTGAGCAAGTAAGGATATAAGTACCGTAACTTGGATTATATATGCAATTACACAAGTATATAGGTACCTTCTTTAGAACCCTTGTTACGAAGTCCCATGATCCTTCAAGCGGGGTTTATGATTTTTGCAGGGCCTTGCTGCCCCGAGTCCTCAACCAGAGCCCTGCAATCCTTACCACTCAACCCGAAAGCCTACCTATAGTCTCCACTGTAGTTCCTTTTTTGCGGTTACCTTCAGGATCCTGTTTTTATATTTGGTTAAGCCAAAAAAGGAGCTACAATGGAGATTATAGGTACCTTACAAGATCATCGGACTTTGTAACCTGGGATCAACAGAAGGTAACTGTACCTATACTATTGTGAGACGCTGTCTGAGCTACGTGTATCCTGACCTACTACGTCGCATGTCCTCCAAGTAGAGTTGTGCAACGCTTAAGCTATACTGGGTTCTTGTTAAGGAACTTAATTTAAATTACCATAATAAGGAAACCCTACTATTTACGATAGATCCCTATTATGGTAACTTAAATTAAGTTCCTTAACAAGAACCCAGTATACTCCACAACATTAACCCTCAACCCTAAGCTCCAAATCTTTAAAGCCTTACTGATCTCATAGAACTGCCACCCCCCCCGAGCCGTTGAAGCAAAAATTCTTCAAGCTCTACGTAGCCCGTGCACTGTGAAGCTGGGCTTTAAGGTTTAGGGGTTCTAGGTTTGTTAAATTCCTCGGAGGTCGTAACGGCTTGAGGGTTTATTGCTCAGGGTGCAGGCTTGATAGCGTTTAACACTCAGCCCTTAAAGCCTACTTCAACCCTGAAAACCCTAAAGGGTTTTGCGGTGGAAGGCTCGGTAACGCGGTACAAAGCCAAGGAGAGGCGGTGGCGGCGGAGCAGCAGGCAACCGTCACAGCGACTGGACTTACAAAATGCAAAGTACTATGACGTGGATGCGAACCTAATATTAATCGTCGTTCTAGAGGGTTTTACGTGGGTTGCATGGTGTCTTCTAGGCTAAGTTTTGTAATGAGGGTTTACAGTGGATAATGTAGACTCTGATCAACAAACTCTCCTGCTTCAGAAGGAATAAGTGTTCCATTCACCAGGGGCCCGCATCAATGTGAAGCCTTGTTCTGACTTTGCCTGGTGTTCCATGTCGGTTACCATGTTGTACGCTGGAAGCCCAGTGCGCGCCAGGAGTGAGTTGTACAAGACAGATTATGCGACTTGCTCGTTGTGTCTGCGCAGAAACAGTTTAGCGACACATCCTAGCACCTGAATCCCGTCCCAAAGACTGTGGTATGTCATAACCCAAACACATCCACATCCCCGCTTCTGCTTTTGATTAACTGGCCAATGCTTTTTTACCGAGTGAGTTGGGCCCCGTGCTCTTTAAGAATGCAAAGTGTAATGAGGGTACTCACGTCTCCAGAAACAGGTTCGGAGTCTACTGCAAAGGCCCGACAAGCTTAGCGCCTCAACACTGACTCCCCAAAATCCATGATATAGGGGTCTGAATGATTACAGTACTATTCCTTGTAGCAGGGTAGCTCTCTTACAAGACACTTCCTCAAAACACAAAAATCATTCTACTGCATGCACTTCTTCAGGCCAACTCTCAATCTGTTAGAAAGCCCGTCTGCTTTGCTTTACTTGTAGGTTTCCTAAACCCCTAAGCCCGAAACCGCAAATCCAGAAATCCCTGACCCCTAAACCCCTATAGACCCTAAACCCCGATAAAAAGGCCTAAACCCTGAACCCCTGAGCCCTAAACCCCTATAAAACGGCCTGAACCCAAACCCCTGAACCCTAAGAACCTTAATTCGCCGTGTGTCCAAGGAGGCAGAGCTTCAGAGATGTGCCTCTGCGCCGACGGGACCCGGAGGCTGGGTCGAAGAGCTGGGCCGGACGCGTTGAGGGCTCAGGGTTTAGGGTCTGAGGGTTGAGGGTTTCGGGGTTTCGGGGTTTAGGGGTTTAGGGGTTTAGGGTCTTAGGGTTGAGGGTTGAGGGTTTAGGGGTTTAGAATGTAGGGTTTACTTGGGGTTTAGGGGTTAGGGTCACTAGGGGATTACCAATGTGCTCCTTAGGATAGCTATAATAGCCTCAAGCCCTACTCGAAGTATTACAAGGCCCCTGTATCAGCATGTTCCAGAGATAGGAGATTGAAATAGCCGATCGTCATTATCCGTATGTGTGTATATACGTATGTATGCATGTGTGTAAACATGTGTATATTACTTACACAGATACAGATGTCTATCTTAGAAAATTTGAACTTTTGCGGCCCGGCTGTTTTGGAAGAGAGCCTTTCGACCCACGCATAGGTATCAGAGGTCCTGGACAGCTAGGGCGGCTTCTCTTCCTAAACCCCAAACGGGAGTTTCCGAACATAGGGCGCCCGAATACAGTACCCTAAGTAGTAGGATCCTTATTATAAGGACCCCAAAATGAGGTACCCCTAAATTTCGGAAACTCCCAAGCCAGTTATGCTTTCATTGTAGGTTGTTTGGAGGTTGCAAGATTCGCACGACTCTGGGGCTTTGGCTGGGGGGGTGTAATATGTAGTGAACCCCAGAAAGTTGGAACATGGATTTAGGATGATCAGTGCTAGGGGGGTGGTTTCAGGAAATCGTCCGGGGCTCAAGGGGCCTTTTGTTTGTAGAGATCCCTGAAACCACGGTCTTGCTCTCTAAGTGCAAGATGTGTGTCCTGTCTTTCCACTTTAAGTTCTGCATTTCTCATGAGGGTTAAAGGTGTTCATTATAACTCTTATCACGGAACCAAGTTCTGCAGTTTCCTTGCTGCCAGAGCCGAGAGCAGCGTTTAGCCCCAACTTAAACTCCATAAACGCCCGAACCGAATCCGTGGTCTCGAATCCGAGCACGATACACCTTAATCCCTAAACCCCCAAACCCTAAACTCCCAGACCCCTAACCCCCAATTCCTAAACTCCTAAACCTTGAGCCATTCAGCTTTTCTACACATCAAGTCTCAGACCTCACACCCCAAAGCAACCGGAGATTCGGACCCTTTTGGCTTCGATTCGCCTGGAATACAGGGACACAGTAAGCTAGGGACCCTAAGTTAGACTTAATCTCCAGGCGAATAAAAAAAGGGGACCATACGGGAACCCGAGTACTACTTTTGTATGTAGGTCGTTTGACGAGCCAGGCACCGCCAAGAAGCGCCCGGCGCTTCCCCGACGGAATGGTGAGCTCAAGCAGCTCGAGAGGGAAGCCAAGGCCAGTTTGTTCTGCAATGTTCTGCACTATGTTTGTCAGGGGGGAGGGGTTCGGCTGGGCTTAGAGCTTACGGATTTCTTGCTTATAAACTCCAGGGGTTCGGGGTTAGTGCTTTGAATTTTGCGGTGGGTTTCGGCCAGTTGCTAGGAACTTCAGAGGTTTCCGAATATGCGGGCTCCGAAATCAGGCCTTCAAGCGCGAAGCCGCAGAGGGCCCCAGATGGGAGCTTAGAGAACCGCTACAAATCCATAAAGGTTTAGGGTTTAGGGTTTAGGGTTTAGGATTTAGGGTTTAGGGTTTAGGGTGCAGCCATGTATTACGATCTTTTCAAAACCCTATCAGCCTGGAAAAGGGCTATCTGGTTATCTGTCACCAGGTAGGCCTTTGGGAGATTTTGGATTTTCCGTTGTTGAGCTTACGAGGATCTGGGTTTAAACGGCCAACGTAGCCAGACTCGAGATTTATCTTCGGCAGGCTGCGAAGGAGGACACACGGCTGACGCTGAACTTCGTGGACACAGGCTTGGGGTTTAGGGGCTTAGGGCTTAGGGTTCAGGAGTTTAGGGTTTGGGGTTCAGACGGTTCAGACACCGTTGGACCAGTAGGGCATGTGTGGCCTGCCTTCCACCGCATTGTAGTACCCAGAGAACCCAACACGCCTCAGTACAGAGTATACCCTTCATCTTAACTCATACTGTTCAGACCCTCAGTAGTTCAAGGGACGCATGATCCTCAATTCGAGGGTAGGGTATAATTAGCCCAGATCTGACCTGATTGCTCTGGACCAGACGCCCTTTGAACAAAATCCATCCCAAACTCTACAGTGCCCCACAGAAAGTCGCACCAGCAGGGCGGATTTAGGTTCAAAAGATGTTCAAAGGTCTTCGGGGTAGACTTGAATTAAAAACTTAACCGCAAGTTTGCTTTTCCTCGGTCTTCTCGAGCTCTTGATCTTCTGGGCAGTGTTTTAGACACAGATTCGAGGCATCTGGCATTCAGGCTGCTTGCATAAAAGCCCTCAGTGCGTCAAGGGGGCCAGGAGCAGTTCTGCATGCACTGTTTAGGCTCTGAAAAAGAATATGCTTTTGTAATGAGTACCACATACTCGTCTGTTTTTGCGTACACGTGCATGCGTGTGCACGCGCGCGCATGTGCGTGTGGGCGTTTTCCTGTGTGTGCGCGCGTGTTATTTGTTTCTTTTGACTCTGCCTCTCTCTGTGTATGTTCGTGTCTACGTGCATACATACCCTTGTGTTTGTTGACACTTTTTATACGTACATGCATATAGAATTTAACCGCATGTTGACCGGAGTATGAAAGCGGCATTTTGCAGTCCAATGTGATAAAGTATCGAGCAATGTAGGGTCTAGTAGTCGGAAGATGGTCAGTAGACCGTAGAACAGAGGTGTAAAGATCGTCCGAGGTACACAGACTGCTGGATATGCAGATAGCCCAGCACATCCTTCTTAAGCAGTTTGCCATCAAGACTTCCCCCACAGCTCTTGTTGGCTCATTTCTCTGGGATACATCCCCGACCCTCAGCAAGCCCTGAACGCCCCTACAACCGCCCTGAACACTGCAGGCGACCGATACGTCGTGCGCGTGGATCCGGACCTTCCTATTGGGCCAGTGCCAGGCGACTGCTCAACAAATGCACAGGCTTTGCATAAGGTTTCTGTTTTCCAGAGACCCATAGGCCATAGACTGGTGCCCTCAAGTTACTTTCGACAGAAAGCACTTTATGGCCGATGGATAGTTGGGCAGAACACCTTGGATCATCTTACGGATCCCTCCGTATCTTACTGAATCTTATTCCCTCTTTAAGTTTGTTGGTTTGGCTGTAGAGAAGGAGCTTTAGATCTGCAAACCAGCATGAAGGACGAACGGAGTCGCGGTGAACACCGTGTACCCCAACGGAGCACCTAGGTCAATACTAGTAGTGATCGTCTTAGTAAGAAGACTTGTTGTATACTACCCAGGGAAGTACAAAGAGCAGAAGTTCTGAACATAGAAGTTCCAAGGCGAGGTGCTGAATGCTTCAACGAGCCTTAAACGCCAAACCGAGGCCAAACAGGAGGAGACAAGCCGCCGTCCCTGAAGGAGATCATTGAGGAGAGGATGTAGGCTGAGGGCTTCTCGAGGCTATGAGTTCATGCTTTAAGGTTGAAGCCGCATGAGGCTCCTGGTTCTCCGTCTTGGGGATTCCACACAGGGCCTTGAGTTCGAGCATTACCCACGTTGTCAAGATGTCGGATTTCGACAAATGTTTACGTTCGCGCTGCTCTGACTAGATTGTCATGTGCCAACCCTTCCTGGAATCCCTACGAGGTTTGACATTGTACTCTTACATGGCCGGGAGAGTTCGAAATAGGTGAAGATTGCCGTGTTTCTTTACACCTATATAGTCCGCACTTAGTTCCTTTGCTTGGTTCTACAGTATAAATCTGGTTAGCCAGAAAAGGAGCTGTGGGTAAAGTCGCGACGTGCTTGTAGAGCCACTTAGCAACCGAAGCTTCATCTCAAGGTGGAGGTTCAGATTCTTCGAACAGGCTTTGCTGTGTTCAGCAATAGCAGAGCCACATGGCAAAGCCCCACCCAATCAAACCTTCACTTTCGCAGGACATCTCGGGGATTGCTCCGTCTCAGCAGATCCTGTTTTGCCATCGCGCCAAGATGGGCCATGACAAGCAGCGGCCTCAAGAACTGTTCAGGGTGGTATGACAGCCAGCGGGCTCATGAAACTCGAGGGTTTTTAGGAGTTTAGGGTTTTTGTTTAGTGTGGTTCTGCAGCGGAAATACCTAGACATAGCACGGCCCTAAACCCATAATCCTCAACCCACGCTCCTCTGATTAGTTTATAATACCTATAGTCTCCATTGAAGTTCCTTTTTCTGGCTCACCAAAAATTCTATATTTATAGGATACTAACCATAATACTGCTTAACCAAAAAAGGAACTACAATGGAGACTATAGGTACTATAACCTTTGACCACCGACACTCTTTCTTGTCACTGATCCTGAAAGCAGCGCAGGACAAGCCTGCTGTTCTTCAGAAAAGGGGGGGTTCCGAAAATGGGGGAGGGGTACCTTTAAAGGGATCTCTATAAGCGAAAATGGGGGAGTACCTTATTTAGGGGTCCTTTTAATAAGGATCCTACTACTTAGGGTACTGTACTATATCAGAGTCTCTTATTTGTCGGAAACCCCGTATAGAAGCCTAAGTTACCAACACTACCTGGACCCCGAAAGCGTTCAGGATAATGGCCGTTTATAGGTTTCAGGGTCCCGTATTTTCGGAAGCCCTGGGACCCTTAACCAGCAACCCCATATCGGTTTAGGGTTAGGGGTTTAGGGGTTTAGGGTTTAGGGTATGGAAATTTCTCCGTTAGCAGGTAAGTCAAGGTCGGCTGGCAACCGACCATCGGTGTGTCAACACAGGGCGCGCATGATCCCTTCAAAGGGATCCGTAAAAAGGGTTCTATAAAAGGGCTACTATATAAGGATTGGGGTTCCTAGCGTTCCTTTAACGGGGTCTATAAGGGCTACTAGATCTAAAAGAGTATTATGGTACAGCATCCTTAATACTTACCTACACTATTTCGGGGGCTCCTTATTTTAACTCAGTATAATGGCCCCACAACCCTATTCTAATCATTCAGGCCCTTAGTACAGCCGGCACAGATCCAGCACCGATGGATATGCTGAGCATCAATGCCTCGGCGAGCTCCATGGTAATTGAATGCTTTCCAGTCCAGCTCCACGTGAGGGAAGTTCTGCAGCGTTACGTCCTCGCTCTCGTTTGAGAATGTTTGGAGCCCGGACGCCTACGACCCTGATTCGCAAGCCACTGCGTCAAAGACTAAATGACCCTTAAAAGTAAGGGCCGTTTACCCTTATACTATGAGTTCTTATATGGTATATGAACCTTATACCCTTTTATGGTACATTTCGTCCTTAAGGTGGGTTGTGCCAGAGCGCCATGAGGAGCATGCATTGGTTTCGGCTCCGTCGTGCTGGTGTTTTGCTGCAGTAGCCGCGGAGCATGGCGAACCCACCGACATTGATGTTTGCAAAGTCGGTCGTCGAAGACATCGCTGCCGACGCCCTGCCGCCTTCGTCTGGGGATGGAGGTCAGTCTGTTGGCCCTTAGGAGCTTCGTAGCACACCATGCCCCGTGCTCGCAGGCACGCCCTAAACCCTTAAACCCCTAAACTCTAAACCGTCGTGTGGGGGGTGGTGGTATACTGTTAATATCACGGATGCTGAGATGGCCCGGGTGTGCACAGATGCCCCGTGGCTCGCAACTTGCCCGACCTGGTCAATAGTGGTGTACTCCTTGGGTTGCTGATGACTTGAAGACTTGGAAGTTGATACTGTAGTGTACCAGGGTATCGGGCCCCAGGCTCCTCCACCTATGGAATTTCGGACGCTACTGCAGACGGAAAAGGGCCCATAAAAAAAAAAAAACGTCGTGTGGCACTTGGCTAGCCGTAAAGGTGGCGGAGGGGAGGGGACTAGGAAGGGAGAGGAGATCTTCGGGCGCAGCCGCTGAAAGCCTTCCCCTAAGTGTCCATGTGACCAAGTATTATTTTTGGGGAATATTTAGAATTGCATGCAACATCCCTAGTAGAACTTATTGTGTGCCTGGGGCTCCAACAACTTACTGTTTTTGAGATGAGGGTCATAAGTCATGACCCACTATTTCGTATTGTTCGGGCCTACAGGTATTCATTCACTGAGAGCTTTCAGGTTTCTTTGGTCTAAACCGTAAGCCCTAATTAAACCCTAGTCCCCTAAACCCTAAGCCTACCTATAGTCTCCATTGTAGTTCCTTTTTTTGGTTAACCAAAATCTCTATTATAGGATCCTAACCATAAAACTGGTTAACCAAAAAAGGAACTACAATGGAGACTATAGGTAAGCTCTAAACCTCTCTGAGGTACACTTTGCGTTCCTACCATGCGCACCAGCATGCCCAGGCCCGGAGTGCCCTGCGTGCGTGCGTGCAGAATGCAGAGATAGCCCCATGCAAAGTGATGAAAGGTGTTAACTAAGGAGTACACCTTGAATCACAAGGGGCTTGATGAGATGATTCGAGGTGTGTATCTGTATCTGTATACTATACATATGTATCTACTATGTCTATTTTTGTATTTATATTTACATATTCCTTTTTTCATACACAAGAGGATACTGAATACGGCTTCAGGATCCGGATGTTTCAGGTAAAATCCTAAGTCCGGTGTGTTTCCAAGCTCCCGAACAAGACGGGACAGGAACATCACACATGTTGTACTTGTGCTTTTTCGGTCGCTTGGGTGCTACGCCTCTGTGCATGTCGCTCAGCCGCATCTCTTCGAGCATCGCAGGTCCGTAGAGATTGGCATGCAGAAGGGTTTAGGAGCAGAAGGCGCAGAAATGGAGCAGGTGTCAGCGTATTCAGAACCGAAGCCGCTCTAAACCCCAAAACCTGAAGTCCCTAAACTCTCCACCCTAAGTTCCAAGCCCGGCCTTACACTGCTTGGCTGGTTGGCTCACATATTCGATCTTGTAGTGAACCCTATACATCCTGCTGTCCCAGCGCATGGCCGATACACCAAGCGCTAAAATCCATCCAAAAGCCTCGACCGACGATTAACAGGCAGGTTGAAGTGTAATGAGTGTTATGCTGTTAGTTACATCAGCACAGGTTCCAAAAGAGCAAAACGTATCTTACAGAGGGTTGAAGATGCGCAGGGTTCCAGGGTTTTCTGTCTTAGATGTTCCGCATGACGTGGTCTCAGTCTCACAAGAACCACTCTTTTTTTATCATCAGTGTCGGACGCTACCGAAGCAGCCCCACCATGTGGGCAAGCGTAACGTCGCTGCTCGAACGACTGGGCTGCGCCAAGCGCCACTTATCTCATTGAAAATCTTCAAACCCCTAAACCGCAAACCGTGATAGGTTCTTTTTGAACGGTGATTTTGCGTTCACTCGAGTTCAAGCCCGTGGGTTGGTGGGCTGTTCTGTCTACTATTTGCTGCAATTGGGGGGGAAAGACAAAGAGTTGTAGGCTTAGGGTTTGAGGCTGGGGATGGCTTTGCTCATCAGATGCATATGCAAGAAAGACAGAAGCTAGGTTACCCAGTAGTACCCTTTTGCTCTTTTCTTTGTGGATCCCTTGTCGAAACCAAATAGCACGAACAGCAGGCACCCATACCCTTCTTACTAATGGGTTTTTAAGCAGAGAAGTACTTTACCTTCTCTCTTTTCCTTATAGAGAACTGAGGGTCCGGGTCGTACTTCCACTTGGTGATCCAGTGCTAAGTCGCGAACTCTGGATACATACCCCCGAACCGAACCCTCGACACCGGTGTACAAAGAGACTCCGATACCCCTCAAACAAGGAATATGCCTTAACAAACATATCAGGGAAGGTATGTATTCCTGAGTAATTAGCTAAGGGCTCGGGTTCGGAGTTTAGGGTTGAGGATCTAGGGTCTAGGGCTTATAGGGTTCAGGGCTTCTGGTTCAGGGTGTAGGGTTCAGGGGTCAGTGCAGGGGTTTTGATTGAACCCTGCAATCCCGTCATGTCCTTGATATGGGGTTCGAGAATCAGGGACCCAAATCTACCTATAGTCTCCATTGTAGTTCCTTTTTTTGGTTAACCAAAATCTCTATTTTTGGATCCTGACCATAAAACTGGTTAACCAAAAACAGGAACTACAAAGGAGACTATAGGTAGACCCTAGACTCTAGACGCTCAAGAGCAGACGATCATGACTCGTAGCGGTTCAATTTTTCAGTGTAGTGGAAGAAGCCCCTAAATGCCCATGAAACCTTATAAGAATAGAGTTTGACATTCCAAACCGCACGAAATCTAATCTTCTGATAACTCTCGTCTAGGTTTCAAATTTCTCAATCCTGAACCCCCAAAAGAATCACGTACCCTGCAAAGCGTGTACGCAATCAAATTGAGGCGCGCCTCCGGTCCGATTTGTACCACAGGTCGACGTCGAGGAGATCCGCCGTTGTCAAACTGAAAACACGGGCTGTAGAGGATTTTCCAAGGGTTACATCGATGTTATTGTATGTGTATATATACATATATATGTATATACGTGTGTATATATATACATATATATATATATACATACTGTGTTTATAAACACCCGAATAATTCGCAACGCCTAGAATCAAACCCAGGCATGCTTGTTTATAATTATGTACGTAAGTAAGTATGTATCATACAAGCCGTTCATTGGCCACCAAATCTAAAACCAGCAACAATGCAAGCCTGAATGTAGGCAATCAGAAAGCATAGGAAGGACCCCGCGATCCAGGCCTTTAACGGACCGGGATTAAGCAAGTCGGGTTCTGACTGGGATCTAGTCTGCCTACCGAAGAGTCATAGGAGGCCAAAAGGGGTTTTAGGCTATGGGGGATTAGTAGGGATTAGGGTTCCCATAATAGGGTTCATATTAAGGAATCCCTACCCCAAGAATCTTAAACCCCCCTTGCGGCCTCCCATCAAAGAGACACATGAAAAAGATCGCTTCACAAGAGGAGGCCGCCGATGCACAAGCCGCATTGGCGCAAGCGGTGCGGCATGGAAATGCGGAGGAGGCCGAATGTTGACAGGGTTTGAGGTTTGCACAGGGTTTTGCAGGGGTTCAGGGCTTTTGAGCATTTATAGGTAAAGAATTTTACTGTTTGGGGTTTCGGTTCTAAAACACTAATTATGAAGCCTCTTAGGATGTATTTCGGGTCAAGGGTGGTAGTCTGTTTAAGTAAGTGTTCAAGCGATCATTATGGGGGTTGTGCAGGGTTGCTCCCGGATCCATTTCCGGTTCAAACCGGACCAGGGCAAATGACGCATGCCATTAAAATATCAAGCGCTGTTCTATGCCGATGCAGCCTTCCGTAGCACAGTCTGCAGTTCGCATCTAAATACGATAGTTTCTCCCCAACATTGTTCAACTCATTGAAGCCAGTACAACATCTCGAATCCGTTGGTCCAAGGTGCGCCGACTTCTTGCAGCCGCATCATCGCTGGCACAGCCTTTTGTCGAGAAGCCATGAACCTCAACACCTTCCTGAACCCTTACACATCAATATGACAATACTTACACTATATATCATACATATATACATACATTTTTTAGTATCCTGTAGACAACCTTGTACAATGCTTTCTACATGCATCTTCGGAGGTTGACCTGTCCACAGCAGCATTGCACAGGGCTCCAAAGGACCTAAGCGTGAGGGATTCGACACAGCATCTATATAAGGGTTCTATATAAGGGGGGTTGCCGAGCTCAATACGGGTTTTCAACAACATCGTCATGGCAGTGCACGCAGCAGTCCTATGAGTGGGTTTAGACTGAGAACATACATCAGCACCGACATCAGGGAGCACTACTCATAGTCATCTGTATTGGCCATGAATGCGGTGCCATGGACTCTAAAAAACATGTATCTCGAAGCACCTTTTTCTAGGCACCGTAGTCTAACTCCGAATCAACCCCAAGACTTTTCTGCAAACCGTAAATCTCAGACGTCAAACCCTAAATCCTAAAAACCCTAAGCCTAGGATTTACACACCAAAAGCAGAGCAGAACCCAAACTTCTAGAATGCGAACACTAAGATCTACACCTTAAACCCAAGCTCCTGAAAACAAAACCTTACACACTAAACCTCAATGCATCACTAAGCCCTAAACCCTAAGCTCCTAAACCGTAAACCCGGAGCCTCTAAACCCCCAAACGCCCAAACCCTAAACTCCCAAACCTTAAACCCGAAACCCTTAAAACGAAAAAGAGCCCAACGCGCGTCGGCTTGAGGATCCCGGGTCTTCTCCACATGGCCGTGAATGTGCCTTTGTCTTTGGTGAGGGTACATTTTAGGGGTTCCTTAAAAGGGTACTATGTAAGAGGCCCTTAAGAGGGTAATTACTCTAAAAGGGTTCTTTAAAAGGGTACTATGCATTATAAGGATTCCTTAAACGAGCACTATGACAGGCATTTTTAGGGTTCCTTTGAAGGGTCGAGGGTATGGGGTTTAGGTTTTAGGGATAGAGTTAAAACTCAGGGTTTGAGGGCTTTCGGGTTTTAGGGATTTAGGGGGTTGAAGTTGTGGGATTTAGGTGCTGCTTTAGTTCGGTGCGATCCACTTAGTCAGCCTACACGAATATGTACAGGGTGTGGGGCTGGGGGAGGGTTATTCGGGAATATATATATATGCTCTGGCCCCAAGCGGGGTTGTTACAAAGGAGAGTAGCTTATGCAGGGTACGACCTTTTAATTCACGTTGCGGTAAATTCCGTGATATTAACCATTTGGAGATATTCCACGGTAGTTTGTTGCAGTGTCCTTTCGGGCAACCAAACACCCTGCTTCACGTGGATTTGCACTACACCAGCTACATGACCCTGCATCAGCCATGGAGAAGTAGCAAATCTTGTTAGCCGTATATAAGAAGGAACCCTATTAGTAAATCCTTCTACTAGCCCTTATAGTAACCGTTATAGACCCCTTTAAAGGAACCCTATGCGTTTGCCTCAAGGGGTCCTTCCAAGAGAGGGCACTGTTTTCGAAGGGCTCCTGCCGAGCTGGAGGGTGTTTCCTTTTGGGCTCCCTCCCTGTCTAAACCGTACCTTAAGCCTGCATATCCTACCTGTTCGGGTTTCCTAATATGAGTTCCTTATAGATCTCTGTAAAATGGTAGGTTATTCCTGGTTAAGGCGGTAAGCCCTAAAAGCTCTACAGCCTAAGCTATTCAGACCAGGTGATAAGCGAGCGTTATACGTAGCTTTGTGGAACCTTAGAAGTCGTCATGAAGCCTTTTTAAGCTTTGTAAACCCATGTACAATCTTAATTAGAAGGGGCCCCCACCCTGTAATAGTAGTATAATAGGAATATAATAGGGCCCTAATATAATCCTTATAGTCACTATTACAGGGTGGGGGCCCTTCTAAAATCTTGATTATGAAACCTCCTTCATGGAGCCTGAAGGGCTCGTGGATCCCCCCTTGTAAAACGATCCCAGATTGAGGCCCAATCTATACTACATTATGGAAATACGCCCAGAAGACCATAGTTGTCACATCGTTGCGGACTTAAGTCCGCAATAGTGTACACATGTAGCATCCTTTGGTCTGATCCCCAAAAACTGTTGATCAAACCTTTACCCTATAAAACTCGTATAGAGCCCTTGGGATCCCCTCTTCCTAAACAAGACGCATATGCAGCCTTAGCTGGTGCTAAGGATCCCCTTTGAAGGAACCCTTAGAGGAATCCTGAAAGGAATGCGAGACCCTTTAAGGAACCCTTGAAGGAACCCTTCAAGTAATTCGTGAAGGAATCCTGATAGGAATCCTGTAGGATCCCTTTCAATAGGGGTCTGACTGTGGTCGCATGCCAGGTGGGAGAGCCGGAAGTGGTGAGGCGACCTGCCTGATGAGACTATTAGGGTGTAGGGGTTCGGGTTTAGGGAGGGCTTCGGGTTTAGGGTTTGGGGTTTAGGGTTTGGGATTCAGGGCTTTGGATTTGGGGCCTTTAGGGTGTAGGATCGGATTTAGGGTCTACAGGGCTTAGAGACGATTTAGGCGTTTTCCGTGAGGCATAAGGGTTGTAGAATCGGAGACCTTGGCTGTTTTCTTCACAGGATGCTTCGATGGTGTTCCTAGTGAGTTTGGAGTTTTTTTACGGACAAAAGGTCTGCGGAGTATGAAGGTTGTAATTCAGGTTCTCTTCTCACCCGCCTCTAAATTCGCTCAAGTGTGTTCTTTTGGGTTAGTCGTCTGAGGATTTGTAGTCGCGCTTCGTTTTCTGCAGTCTTTCGTCTCTCGGTTTCTTTGTCCCTTGTTTATTAGTACACGTTGTTGTCATGGACGCTTGCCTCCTCGTTCTGAGCATTCATTAGATTTCTGTCTAGGCTGTTTGCTTCTGTGAACGCCTCGGCTGACCTGTCATCATACACATGCTTTCTGTGGCACAAGTGACCCGTCATGTGTTCACTCAACTTGTCTTTGGCGGCATCTTTCCTGGTGTCTGAGGGCTTCCAAATGTGACCCATTACAGCACAGACCTTACCTCATGCAAATGAGGTTACAAACAGTCGCTCGTGGCTTCCCTATGCATGACATGATGTTTTTCGCGGTAGAAGCTGTTGCAATGATGGACATGTTTGTGGCGATGAGGCTTAACTGGCCGGGATGTACTTTGTAAACTGAACCGACAGGTGTTACGCTGCGCCTGCATGTGGCTGTGTTGTCCCATGACTAGCAGCAACAGCAAGAGCGTGGCGGTTGCTTCTGATGAGCAGTATGTGGGCTTTGGGCTTTGGCCATTGGGTGCAGCACCAACCCTACATCGCGGGTTGACTCAACCCAACCCTGAGGGTCCTATGTGTATCTCTTCGGGAGCCTATCATAGAGTTTTTTTGTGCCGCACAGGTCCAAGTTTTGAGGGTCTCAACGGTGGAAGGGCACTTACCGACCTTTCGGCACTGTCATCCCGAAACTCTGATCCCTACTGCTCCCTAAGTTCCCCTGAACCTTTACCTTGCACACGGAGCCTTATATTCAAGCCTGTAAGCCTGAACCCTAAACCCTAAACCCTGCAACCTACGCGGACCTAAACCTAGCCCGACAGTCCCTTTTCGGAGTGCTGCATCCGCCAAACCTGACGGTCTCCCAACCCTAAAGAAGCGTCTAAAAGGGGTTTAGAGTTGAATTCGGGGTTTAGGGTTTCTTAAATCCGAAACTCAGAGTCCTAATTCCCAAGCCTACGCCCAACACGTCCTCCTTTGAGAGTGATGGGTTTAGAGTTTAGGGCTTTAGGGCTGCTTAAATCCGAAACCCACGGACCTAAACCCCAATCCCCACGTCCAAAGTATCCTTTCTGCAGGGCGCTGCTCACTTACGGAGCTCCCACCGACACGTCCTCCTCGACGGGAGCCACGGCGTTTCTGGGCAGCTACCCTGTACGGCTTTGGAGTTTAGGTTCAGTAGGCCCTAAACCTTGATGTTTAGAGCTCGGGGTGTCTGAGGTATACCATGGGGATGATTTATCCTAAACGTTCGATCCAAAATCTAGCTGTTCTGTTCACAAATATCTTGCAGAGGGCTTCAAGGCTATAAGTGCCCAGGGAGGATTTGAGAATTTGATTTTCTGGAAAGATGGACGATTTATGAGTTCCTTCCGAAGCATGTTGCAGAGGTTTTGCTTTGCTCATGATGTCAAGGCCTGAGGCTTCCCTGATCCCTAACTTATGCCTTAGAACCCTGAACGAAACCGCTTTAGCCCGTCTACCTAGACCCTTAACCCTAACGCCCAAGACCATAAACCCGAAGCCCTAAGAACGCTAAGAACCCTAAGAACCCTAAACCCTAAGTGAAGTCCTGGGCGGGTTTGGCGGTTTCCGGGATCCCGGGTTCAAACCCAGAACCTGGGAGGACTTACACCATAGATCCCTTACATCAGAAGCCTTCATCAGCCTCATACCTTTAAGGCAAAGTATAAGGGATCCTAGCACTCATCATCCTAGACCCATGTTCCAGCTTTCTGCGGTTCGCTGTACTGTAGTGGGGGTTCCTAGGGGTTCTACTGTTTAGATCCTGCCGGAAGGGTCGAACTTGAAGTGTGCAGCCCTAGCCAGAACCTCGGGGTTCCAACATCCCTTAAAGGGCATTGTCGGGTTCGATTGTAGGGTCCTCTTCAAAAAAGGGTACGATAGGCTTCTATAATGGGGTTCCCCTTCGGGGTTTGGGATTTTGGGGAGGAGATCCTGCCTAAAACAGAAAAGCCCAAGACATGAAGAAACCCTGAACCCAACGAGATTTCGTACAGGGAGTTTCATTATCGTGTACTGGTGCTGAGTCAAGTTGGGGCTGAGGGCGCCTCTCGTTTGCTGAGCCGTACTCCGAATCGGTTTAGGGTTTGTGGTTTAGGTCACGTTCGGTAGCTGCTCCCAGGATTCCTGTAAGTCTCGTTCTCATATTTTCTGGTACTGTGTTATCCTTACATAGGTTTCCGATGTTCACCATCTTGTGTTGTAGCTATGGTTACTCATGTTCATTGTACCCCCTAAACCCTAAACCTTACACCCGTGCTTTGCGGGGAAAGAGCTATTGCATTACAAAAAACCTTAAACCCTAAACCTTAAACCCTAAACCTTAAACCCTAAACCTTAAACCCTAAACCGTTCTAGACAAAAGCTTTTGTTTTTGTTTGTTCATGCGGTTAGGGTCTGGGTTGCAGGCTTTGGGTCGAAAGGGTTTAGGGGTTTAGGGTTTGGAGTTCAGGGTTTTGGCGTTTAGAGTTGCGGGTCTAGAGTTTAGAAGTTTAGGGTCTAGGCTTTAGAGTTGACTTAGCAGCTGAGTAGGTAACCTTTAACCTTTTGGGGTCTATATAGTCCTACCATAATTCAAAAGGTTACCCTTCTTTTGGCTAGGATACTCAGCCCCTACGTTGAGGATTTAGGGTCTAGGGTCTGGGGTGTCGAGCTGTTGGCGGGGAAGTCGGGCTCCGGTTTTTGAGATAGGCTTCAGGGTTTAGGGTTGACGATTGGGGTTAGGGTTTGGGGTTTATTATAGGGCGTAGGGTTTAGGGCTAAGATAAAGCTCACGCTTTAGGCGTGAAAATAGGGTTTAGTGTTCGAGATCGGGTTTAGGGTTGAGAGCTTAGGGGGTTAGCTTGATCTGAGTTGTCTCATGGGTCCTTGCTTCGGGGTTCTTATGCCTTTTGTATGCGTGGTAGTGTGTGCCATGTGTTAAGGAATCGAAACAACGTTACGATAGGGGGTTGTATCTCACTCTACGTAGCAAGTGCGAGACCGCCTGTACTTTAGTATGGTGCAAGATCCTGAACAAGACCGCAGTGTTTGGCTTGTGAGTTTTGGTGTCGCTGCCGGGAACTAAGGGTTTGGGCTTCAGGGTATGTAGTATGTCTGCCTGGGTGCTGGCTTGCATATGCTTACAGTCACCTCCTGTGTGCACTTAGCTGACACTAGTATCCGGCCTGAAAGATGTGCAAAATGTGCAACGGAGCTATGGAGTACAGTATGCTAGGAGTAGAGTAGACCATGCTATAGTGTAACGGTTGCTGGTATGAGTCCTGCATTACCCATAATAAGGCATATGCTTGCCATAGTTTAGGGGTAAGGCAGGATTTATATCATCAACCGAAGGACTCTACGGAGACATCACAGTATCACCAGCTCCCTCGAGATTCGTGGGGAGTCAGTCCCCGAAGGCCCTTCCCTGCAACGAAATAGCAGGAAAAAGCCGTTTAGGGTTTAGGGGTTTAGGGTTTAGGAGTTTAGGGTTTGGGGGTGTAGGGTTTAGGGGTTTAGGGTCTAGGGGTTTAGGGTTTGGGGGTGTAGGGTTTGGGGGTTTAGGGTTTAGGGGTTTAGGGTTTGGGGGTGTAGGGTTTAGGAGTTTAGGGTTTGGGGGTGTAGGGTTTAGGGGTTTAGGGTCTAGGGGTTTAGGGTTTGGGGGTGTAGGGTTTGGGGGTTTAGGGGTTTAGGGTTTGGGGGTGTAGGGTTTAGGGGTCTAGGGGTTTAGGGTTTGGGGGTGTAGGGTTTGGGGGTTTAGGGTTTCGGGGTTTAGGGTTTCGGATGCAAATTCCCAAACCAAC
Source organism: Symbiodinium sp. CCMP2592 (assembly GCA_905221615.1). NCBI lineage: Eukaryota > Dinophyceae > Suessiales > Symbiodiniaceae > Symbiodinium > Symbiodinium sp. CCMP2592. Next base: position 159,114 of record CAJNDT010004035.1, read on the forward strand.
AATCCCTGATTCGTAGACTTGTCGACATAGATAGTTCAGGTTCGAGGTCCAAGTTCGAGGGTGTAGTGGTCGTCCAGATGCCGATCGTGCGTTTGAGCTTTAAAAAAACTCGCTCAACGGCGACTCCTGTAAGGCCACCGCATGTACGGGTAAAGAAGTAAAAGGCCTGGCTTATGACAATATTAATAATGATAATAATAATGATAATAGTAATAAGGTATGTCATCTTGACCTACCAGAACCTACTTGCTGTGGAGCCCCTAAAATAATGTCTTGACCAGGTTTCATAATAAGATCCTTCAAGAGACCACGTGCGAGTAGATCAAGCTGGAGGTGAAGGTTCTGGGCTTAGGTGTTTCAAGATCAAGGACCGAATAAGGAGACACCGGCATCAGCAACCTGAACTGAGCTCTCCAACCCCACATACAGCCTGAAAAAAAAACCTTATGCCAAACCGTTGGATTGGCCACTGGACAAGGTCAACAAGCTGATTCAAGTGTGTTCGTCGGTAATTTGCGGGGACGGGTGCACATCAGTGTTTAGTTGCGTCACTTGTAAAGATTCCAGAGAGATGCTGCTCCTGAGAGCGGGGGTGGTGCGTTGCCGAATGCAGTGGTCAAGCACTCGGACTTCTGAATCATGCGCGTTTCGCAAACTCGCTGCAGGAAGACCATGACTTGCTCATTACATGGTGCAACGTATAGCAGCACCGCAACTTTGAAGTTTGCATGCTTACATCAACCACACCCCGGTCGCAGATGGCAGCGCAGCATGTGGCACAGCCACAAGCTTGAAACCACAGCCCCGCACCATACTTAAACCTTAGGCCAGCAACGCTTCATGAGTTCATGATAAAGCACCTGTTAGCAGTTAGCACGTTCAGAAGTAATGTTTATGAACACAACCTCTAGGGGCATCATTGATTCAGGGCGGAATCAGATATGCTGGCATGCATGCATCCACGCATTCATGTGAGCAGGCATGCTTGCATAAATGGATGCTTGCATTGACATGTATGTTTGATTTTTTGAATACAGATAACCTCTGTACATGCGCGTTCGTTGTCTGCGGCTGCGGCACGACATTTGCCGCACACATCGTTTTGTTTCTGTCGCAAACACTATATGTTCGAAGATCTTAATCAGCCACTGATGAAGAAGACCTAGGTGTCATATACCTTCTAGAGGCCGTTGCAAAACACCGGACAATAAATCATTCGTTGACCACCCAAGAAGAAGTAAAGTTCAGAGAGAACATGTGGCATGTTCGAACTAACAACTCTAAGTTGGATTTGTGTCTTGTCTTGCTTGGGGCAATGGGTTTGGAACGAAGTTGCTGTGCTCTTCCGAGTTCCGGTGGCCAGCATGTATCTGTTAGCAGGCATTGAACATTGGATACACAGAAAGGATGACGTGTTGAAGCCGTCGCTGGTGGTGCCACACATTGAACCGAAATGTCATGCTTGTGCCAAGCCCCCTTCTGTTCTGTCAAGTGCACCTGCGATCTACTGCTTGTACACCCCCGCACCCGTAATTGCATGCGCAGAACCGCCCAATGCCCAGGCTTCATGTGGCTGCAACGAAAGACGACGCCAAAATCGTCTTGCTTTTGCTACTGTGCCGCAAATACGCCTTTGTGTTCTCAACCTTGTTTCACGTCGTCGCATCGTCAATTCGTCCTTCGACTGGCTGATGACGAGGCCAAACTGCTTGCCGTTCCGAGACACCCTCCCTAACGTTGCCTATTCACGCAAGCGGCCTTCGGACTTCCTCGTGTACGCACCCGGCAAGACACCATTTCGTCGGATTGAGACACACCATGAATTTTCTAGGCCAGGCACTATTCAAGAAACTCCGAGGCACTAAAGTGTTAAAGTTTCAATGTGCGAACGGAAGTCGAAGACTTGTCGTGCGAGCAGCGTCGATGTCGAAAACGATATCCCATGCACAGGCTTGAAGCGTCCGCGGAGGTTGATGCGTGGTTTGGCTGCATTTGGCACCATGTTTCGGGACAAGAAGTGGATTCAACCAAGCTTGGGGTTGGAACCGGTTAAACGTCAGAGAGGATGTGGGGGGCTCAGGGTGGATTAGACGCTTTCCGTAGACAACTCCTATTTCATGTACAAGTTTGGGAATATCTGAACCAGACCCTTGCACCGGCTCACTCAGCCCATAGTATTAACCCTGCATCACTCGTTTTGCCGTCGCTTTTCCTGCTCTGAACCCTGAGCTCTGCAGGCCCGTACAGCAAAGAAGACCTAAGCAGGTGCACCATGAAGCAACAAACCCCGTTGATGATGGCGGCAAGAGTGGGCTCCGTGGCTGTTGTCCAGGCAGATTGGAAGGGGTTTCAGGATTCGGAGTTGAGGGTTTAGGGTAGTAGGGGTTAGGGCTTAAGCAGCTTGAGCAAGCATGGCGGTTCCGGCCTTCCTTCCACCGTAACAAATGCCCCTCTGCCCGTCGAAGTAGCCCTAAGCTCCAAGCGAGTAATCTCAAAATCAATAGATTTCCTTGCTGTTACAGGCATAAGGAGGGTCTTTCCGAGTTCCCCAGCCATTCAGCACCTGGAGTTGTGGAATTTCGTAGCACACTTCGGGGTTCAGGCTTCGTAGAAGGTGGGGAGTAGGAGCGGGCGTGTGGGGGGCTTTGGGGTTTAGGAGGTGCAGAGATCCCGGGGCTGCTTACCCTGGAAATCGATTCGGGTTTAGGAGTTTAGACCTCAGAGTTGAGAGTTTAGGGTGTAATTACCTGGATCTCTGCTAACCTACCATCTTAGGGTTCGTTATATAAGATGAGTTCTTTATACAAGTCCCTAAAAAGCTAGGTAATTCGGGGTAAAGGTATAGGACATGGGAAGCTTCAGAGTTGAAGGTGTACTTTGGAGATTGTAAATGGAAGGTGGGGCGGCGATCAGGAAGTCTTTGAAAAATGATAAGTAGACCCCAGAGCCTTCGGAAACTCTAGAGGTTCAATACGGGGGCCTAAATAATTACCAATACTATTTTGGGAGTTCCTCATTATGAGTACAGTATGGTGTACCCCCAAACCATCTTCTAATCATTAAAGTCACTATGTTAGGCACAGAAGACAAAGCGAAGCTTGTGCAGGCATTGCTAGATCATGGGGCATCAGCAGACAAGTGCAGCGCTGACCCCTGGCTGTTGGCCACAAGCATCGCTTACACGCCAAACGTCTAAGATCCTAAACTTCCTGTGTTGGGGTGCGGTCCTCGACGGGTGGCATGGGATCCTGTTCTTGCATATTCTTGCAATCTTCGGTTGCAGCAATTGCGGTGCAAATGACACCAAAGTTAGCCGGACCAGCAATCTTTGTTGCCTGTGGAGATTATTTTGCAAATTGGAGTGAGTGAGAGAGTGTGTGCATGCGTGCATGTTTGTGTGTCTGTTTCTCTGTGTTTCTTTGTTTCTGTGTCTCTGTGTATGTGTCTGCGGGGTTGGCATTATGAAAGCAGAAGGCTGGGTTAGTGTTATTTCGTAAATGGAGTAGCACGCGAAGTGTCTTAGGTAATCTCCTGGGGTCTCCCGACAAAAGGGGTCTCGCGGCGGGTCCCTCAGGACAGAGAGGGTTTCAAGTAGGTGATGAAAGAAGACGAAACCAAGTGCATTTAACAATTCGCTTATCAGCGACCAACTATGGTAAGACAATACAAATATAATAATTGCTACCCAGATATAAACCTAGTTGCTCCTTCTTCCCCTATCATGAGGCTCGATTGCTTCTGCATGTCCTGGCAGATGTTCGGCTCTGATTCTGATCCGTATGCAGGCTACTATTTGAGGGGGGTAGAATCATTTAACACTGGTCTGCTCTGCGACTATACAAGACTGTGCCAAGCCCGAATCCCTGCAAGGGAACATGTTTTCCTGCATCCTAACCTTGACTTGATAACCAAGAGGGCCCATATATAAAACTATACTACTGTTATGGAGTTAGGTCCTGCAAAACCATCATTAGGATGGTCTTGAATGGATCAAGAAGCTTCTCAGGACGGGGAGATGGTTGTTCACATGGCATCCGGTGCCAGCACGGACGCAGCAGCTCACATGCAAAGCAAGACATTTCTGTTGCTGCATGACGTGAAGAGAAACGCGCCGATTGTGCAATGCAGGGTTTTGAACTGGTTTTCTGGGGCTTCGGGTGCAACAGATTCGAAAGTTGCCATTCTAATCATTTTTTGTCTGATGCCATTGCACTATGCTTAGGCGAGTGATAAAGCCCCTACGTCCGAAGAATTCCCTCAACCCTAATTAAACCCCTAAACCCTAAACTCTACATCCTAAATCCTAAACAGATCGAGGTCTTGAGGTTGCTCCTGGACCGTGGCATGCCAATGGATGCACGCACCCGGACAGGCTGCCTCGTGCATACCCAGAGACCCCAGTATCCTTTTCTGTTAAGGAAAAGATACCTTTACGGGATCTGTCAGGGATTCGTAGGATTTAGGGTTCAAGGGACTTCAATATCCCTTTTTGTTAAGGAATATATAATATATACCTCAAATTATAGTGAGATAGGTATATACTCCTTAATTACGGGATATTGGAGTCTCGGGGTACAGGGCGTGGACTCTGTTAATTAGAGGAGTTGCGTAGTCGTTGAGTAGAGCACGTAGTTAAGCAAATTCTCGAAAAGGGCCCGTAAGGGTTGCCTTAACCCTGAATAACCTGCCTTTTTAGGGCTCCTTTTTATGAATTCCTTATGTAAGTCTTGAACAAGGTAGGTTATTCCGGGTTAATTAAGGTAGGGATCATCAACGTCAGAGATCCAGCAGGATCTTTCCACGCACCAGGCAAAACGAACACGGAAACAAGAATCGGCGCCCTAAACTGTAAACATCCCTAAACTCTAAGCCCTACCTAAACCAACCCGAAACCGATAAACCAAACATCTAAACCCTAAATATCCCTAAACCAACACTGAGCCGATCAACTTAACTCCAAGTCCTAAACACACTACACCAACCCTAAACCTAAACTCTAAACCCTAAAGAAACCCTAAACCAACCCTAAACCTCAACTCTAAACCCTCAACCAACTCTGAACCGATAAACCTAAACTCTAAACATCTATAAACCCTCAATCCCAACCCCCAGGGTCCAAGTACCCAATAATCATAGACTCTCCGCAATCCTAACCGACATAACTACTATCCTAAACCCGGGTCCCCAATTATTGGGTCCTTTGGACCATTGGGTAAGCCATCACAGCCATGCAGGTCAGACGGCGTTGCACTGCGCTTCCGAGGCCTGGCAAAGGGTCGGAACGAAGAGGAGGGTCATAACCCCAGAGACCCGGGAGGATCCAAAAAGTAGATCCCTTAATGGGGGGTTCCTCTAAAGTTCCCCAAGTAGTATAGGGCCCAAATTAGGGGATCTACTTTCTAGATCCTCCGGGGGTCATAACACCAGAGACCCCAAACATCCCTTAATGAAGGAATATTTAGGGTTTAGTGGTTTAGGGATTGGGGGTTTAGAGGTTAGGGTTTAGGGTTTAGGGTATAGTATGCTTGGAGGGTCAAGGGACCGAGAGACTCCAATATCCCTTAATTAAGGAATATACTTTAAATTATAGTAGAATCCCCAATATGATTTAAGGTATATTCCTGAATTAAGGGATATTGGAGTTTCTGGAGTCCCCAATATCCCTTAATTGAGGAATATACCCCTGAGGGTTCCTTCATGGGATCTACTGGTGTTCCATGAGGGAGTTGAGGAATACACTATAAATTAGAGCAGGACCCCTTGTATGATTTGAGGTATATTCCTTGATTAGGGGATATTGGAGTCTCTCGGAGTAAGACCGTTCTCTAGGTTCCTTGAAAGGTTCCTTAAAGTGCTCCTTAGAGGGGTTCTAAAATAGGGGTTTAGGGTCTACCAGGTTCCTGAGTAGCACCCTTTGGCCCCTGTTAGTTTGGGGCCTCCCTATTAAGACTGAATACTAGAAAAAAGGGTACCCTTATATTACCAAGGGGTTGCTGTGGAACCACCGCCAGAAACTTACCTTGGGTTAGTAGGGAATGGAGGAATGGGGTACAATTATATCTACTATTGCGACCATTCTTCCATTCCCTACTAACCAAAGGCAAGTACTAAGGAGCCTCTGGTTACCTTATAGGATTCTAAATATGAACCCCAAAAAGGAACTACTATGGGGCCTTTGGGTCTAAGCAAAGGTAAGGAAAACCCGTGAGGCCGGCAACGTCGCTGGTTTGCGGCTGCTGCTCGCACGCCGTGCAGACTTGGAGGTCCTCCTAAGGGCACCAGAACGGCTCTTAATTTACTTTTGGTTAGTAGGGAATGGAAGAATGGTAGTAAAAGTAGTTATACTTGTACCCCATTCCTCCATTCTCTCCTAACCGAAGGTAAGTTAAGGGGTGCGTAAGGTTGTTTTTGTCATGGTTTTACAGGTTTTTGTTGTAAGAACTTTTTGAGGGCGCTCATTGGCGCTTGAAGGTTGTTTTAATGTTGTTAAGGGGCCTTTACGGGCTCTGTAAGCGCCGTTAAATGGTGGTGCTTAACGGTTTTCAAGAATTGTTTAAGAGCAGGGGCCAAGGCCAGGGCTGATCAGCATCAGCGCATGCCTTTGAATGGCTTGCCCCAAATGGGTTTGGGGTGCCGTCACTACGGCGTCACTACGGTAGTGCGCATTGAGCATGATGATGGTGATGACGATGGCGATGCCGACGATGATGATGACAGCGATCAGGTTGCGATGGCGCGATGGCGATGGCGATGGTGATGGTGGTGACGACGATGGTGATGTATATACGGTGTCGATGATAATGGTAATGATGCTCCGTACCCTCAGAACCAGTACTTGCAGCTCGCAGTTTTGAGCTCAGGTCCGCGCAACCAACGAGGGTGCGACTGCCTTGCACACTGCGGCGCGGAAGGGCCATGCAGAGGCACGGGTCATTCGAATCCCGATAGTGATAGAATTACGTAGTTGTGAATATGATGCCACAGTATTCAGCCATTACAGTTTCGAGTAGCAGCGGCAGACTAAGCCCCGATCTTTTGCCGTTCCGACAACTACCAGGACCCAAAACCCCTTTAATGGAGTCCGTATGGCCCTTAACAGTGGGTATATGCGGTATATTAGAGCGTAGTTGGGGGGCTCTAGGTCTGCACCGTCATTAGGACGAAGTTCGTGGAGTTTGAAGACTAGAAAATCTAGGCAGCCTCAGTTATCCAGGCAGTCTTCAGGATGTCAATACATGACTAGTTCGAAACCCAGAGACCTCAATTTACTAATTTACCATCATCAAGGAGTGTACCGTAAATTATGGCAGGATCCCTAATTTGATTTAAAGGTATATTCCTGAATTAGGGATATTGGAGTCTCTGGGACCAGCAGCAGCCCCAAGCCTCGACCTCACTCAGAAGTCCAGTCCCACAGAAAAAAGATTGCCCGTCGAATTCCTCCAAGTATACAGAGCCCATCTGGGTGGTTGTCAAAATTAGGGTCCCTTTTTGGGTACCCTATTTATAGTATGGCACCTATTATTTAGGGTACCCAAAAAGGGACCCTAATTTTGACAACCGCCCATGTTATTGCAGAACACCGAACGCCTTAACCCCAGCACGCCAAAAGCCAGAAACCCTAAAGCCCTGAACCGGAAGCATGCTGGTCAATTAGGGGTCTTAGGGAGCTTCCTGATTTCTGGGAAAGGGAAGGATGGAGCTCGGAGTCAATGGCACACTGTTCGCGGGTTGGGTTAGGGTTTAGGGGTTTCCATCGTGCCTTGTTGATGGAAGGAGAAGGGTTGGGTCTTATATCAAGGATCCTGGGTGCAGGCGCAAGATTGAGAAAGCTAGGCCAGGATGCGTAAATATTGGTGGTCAGTTCATATATCTATCCGGTACACTGTATGTCCTACACCCTGAATCGTAAGCCCTTACTCAAAGCTTACTACGACCCCACGATCTTCAAGTAAGCCTCGAGGTCGTTCGCGAACTCATCCACGCTGGTGCCGACCTCGAGGCAGTTCTAGGGCTCAGGGTGTGGACCCTAAGGGTCCTAACAATTTAGGGTTTAGGGCTTACATGGTTTAAGGACCATCCTAAAGAGATACCTGGACCCTTAGGGGAGTTGAGGGCTGTGGGGGAATATAAGTTTAGGCTTCGCGTGGTTAGGGTTTGCCGCGTAGAGGCACTTTGGCAGATACCAGAATACAACACCTCGTCATATTGGGGTCATTATGCGCCAAGGACTGAATGTTAAATGAGTACCAGCATACGTTGTTGTTCCTTCCGAAGGCCCTGTCATACTCTAAGGACCCATTTCCTTCACGTAGCCCTCGCTTGCACGTATGGTACTCTTCAGGATACAGTCGGGGCTTTGTGTCCCAAGCCTACACTTTAAACTCTGTCGGGGGCTGACCCAGAGAATCCCATATCCCCTATGATAGTTAAGGAGTACATCTTAAATTATAGTCGGATCCCAGTACATCTTGAATTATAGTCGGATCCCTAGTATGATTTCAAAAATATTCCTTTATTGCGGGATATTGGAGTCTCGGGCTTAGCCCATGGCAGGCGGCAACGACAGCAAACGGCTACACGCCGCTGCACTTCACAGCCGCTTTGATGAAAGCTGTTTGACCTTCTCGTACTTAGAGGGTGTAGGGGCTCAGGATTTAAGATTAGTTTAGGGAATTGGGGTTGTTCAGGGAACGAAGTTTATCCCGACTCGAAAGGTTTTGTGCCTCCATCTAGTGTGTTTATAATGACGTACAGTTAACATCACCGAATCATGAATCTCCCAAGCCTTAAGATCCTGAAGACAAGCACAGCTTTGAAAGCTATTATTCCTCACTCTGCGTATCGTCCTGCTAGTATACAGTCTACACGTATCGATACAGCAAGTGCTGTCAAGACCCTTCCATTTTCTCGCCGCGTAGTATAGACGACTTTAGACTCATAAGTTACTGGAAGCAACAACTTTGAGGCCCAAGTACATACAATATAGGTGTCATCAGGGCACTTCTGGCGGAGAGGTTCGACACTGTCCCCACCCAGTAGCAGCCGAATATTACGTGAAATATATATGTATATATATATATGTGTATATATATATATAGACAGATAGATAGACAGATTTACAACAGTCTTCATAGTAGCCTTAATCATATCATACACTGTTACCGTATGGGGGCAGCATACAGGCATCTTATCCGTGTGCTTGATCTTTAAGAGCCGCGGGACGGAGAACTGAGGCCTTCACAGGTTCGTCCGCGGCCTGCAGCGTGCTGCTTGAGGCGTTCCGACGATCGTACCCCTTTATACTCGCTTCCATTATGTTTACATATTTCTATTTTTTGGTATGTTATGTTTACTAGTGTAGTGCAGTTTAGTCTAGATAAACTTAGACGTGGTCCAAACTAGTAGACAGTATATTCCGAGTACAGGACCACATGCCAATTGTTTTTTGCAATGCATAGTATACTATGGCTACAAACTATCCTTTCGACAACTCTTGGTCTCTTCCGTGTTGAACTGAATTGGACTGTCTTGGGGTTTGGGATCCACAGGCCGTTCAAACCTATGTCCGAATCCGGAGCTGAATGGTATAATTTTGCTGGGGGCCTTTCTATGGCGGTCTGATACATGCCAGACAGACACAGATACATATACATACATGCCATATATGTATATACACCCCATAGTGTATGCCGTATAATATGTGCATATGTTTAATGACCTGCGCACAAGGCCTAGCCCCCAAACCCTTTAATCCTCAACCCCGAAACCCTTCACCCTCAACCGTCAACCCTAAACCCTAAAAAGGCGCTGACAAAATCAACCTGAGCCAGGCCAAGGCTACAGTCGACACGCAGGTTGGCATCAGTGGAGAGACGGTGCCTGGGCCGGGTTCCTTGAACGGATCTATAAAGGAAGGAGTATACCCGTAAATTATAGAAGGAGCGCAAATATTATTTAAAGTATATTCCTTTACTTAAGGGGTATTGGAGTTTCTGGGGATTTAGGGATGCAGGCCAGGAACCCCCCAAGTGCTCTGTAATAGAGCCCTCACGGTCCTGGATAGTGGATATTTCGGGTCTACGGGGTGTGATCTTCAGTCCTCGAGACTTGCAAGATCCAGCATAAATTTTTAATGAGATAGAATGCTGGATTTTTTGGCGAGCCGGCGATTATTCAGGTACTGGGAATCTCTATGACAATCTTTGCGTTGCCGTATCAAAAATAGTGCGGGGGGTTGTGAATCCGCAGAATCGAATGGAGGCAGTCAGGATACGCAGAAGGGTAACCTCATAATTAGCCCGCAGCATTCCGACCCACAACAAGAAAACCTCATTGCCAGAACCACCGGAACAGAAGGCTTAAGGTTCGCAGTTTACCCTGTTCAACAAGTTTTGGAGCATCGGTCATATTTGCTGCAGTACCCTTCAAACCTGGATAAAAACCTCCAAAACATCTCCGCACACCCTCATCAAGCACATATAGGATCCGGTAAACTCGTGTAAATCCAATCAGAGATGTATAAACCGTATAAACCCGTGAACAATACCAACCCCGCCCCATTAAACCCAAGAAAACCGAAGGACCTAAGCACCACGAGCTGCCTATAAACCTCAACCCGCGAGAGCCCTGATTACAGCTTCATCTACAGCCGTTATACTTGTTTGACAAAGTCCTCATACGCCCTGATTTTAGACCCTGTAACCCTAAACCCTATGGAACCTAGTCCCTAACCCCTATGCCCCCTAAACCCTAGTTAATGTCGATGGAACATCCCCCTCCTTATAGAAACCCTAAAACCTAAATCCTAAGCCCTAAACTCTAAACCCTTACAGAGCATCCAGCCCCCCCCCCCCCCCCCCCCCCCCCCCCCCCCCAGGCGCTGCATCTCGCTTCCATGAGTGGCCATGCGGGTGTGGCGAAGCACCTGCTAGCCGCCGGCGCCACAAAAGATGCCGCGTCCTGGCAGCTCTTACTTGCTTGGTTTCGCAGAAGGATGCTCATTCTGTTTGGGACATGTACATTAAGATCTTAGGGTTCAGGGTTTAAGATCTTAGGGTTTTGGAAGTTTAGCGTTTTAAGAATATCTGGTTTGCCTCCCTTGTCCTCTGAGGAGAATGCCAGCGGCCTCACTCCGCTTCTCATGGCCATCATGCAGCCGGCCAGAACCCACTGACTCCAACGACTGAAGCCCTTCATTTCACAAGGGTTCTCAATTAGGCTTGTAGTTACGGGGTCGAACGCTTTGTTTTCAGAGTAACGAGAACAAAACATGCAATATCCTTTGGCTGAAAGGTAGGATCCCGAGCCTAATCATCGGAACAGTCCTGGGTTCAAGCAGGCTTAACTGCAGCCGGTACAATCAGGTAGGTGTGGCGGCCTCTTGTTGCTCACAAGCCCTTTTCCTTGTAGTGCGTTCACAGCTGCATTCGGCGGATTGTCGGTCTGTTTCAGTGCGGGCTCCGTAGTAATTTGGGTGGATGTACACTTCCTTTTCTTTCCCGGGAGACGAGTGACTAGTCTGTATTGTAGGTTCCTGAGTCGTACCCTTTTGCCCTTTAGGGTCCCCTTATGAAATTCCTGAATAGTAGGGCAAAGGGTGCCCTTAGTATACACGGGCTACTCAGGTCTTCCGAACCTTTGAGATCCAGCTGATTTGCAGAAACTCTCCCGAAAGGATTCATGTACGCAAACTCTGTAGATGTTTCCCCAAGGGTTAGGATAGTATCGGGTAGTAGTTATGTAATGTGGCCTATAGTTGGCAGAGTAGATGATTATTTGGGTACTGCCCCCACTCAGTAACAGTTGGATAATATTCAAACTACAGGTATATGAGGACCTTAATAGTAGCCCTATTCTAGACTTTTACTGTATGGGGGCCGTGCCCTAATTATGAGGTACTTGGAACCTTTTGGTATAGCTTTGAACAGTTCCCAGTTAAAGGCAAAAGCAGCGACGACGATCGTAGAAAAACGACGATAAGTCACCGTGATGTTTATAGTTACCCCAGTTCCCAAGTTACGACACAGGTGTCTCGCACGTGTGGGTGTGTGGGTAAGTAGTCTGAACACCTTGCACAAACCCTGTGCCCCAGACCAAAACACCCAGCATCCTACAGCCCTCAAGACTCTGAATTATTAAACACCCACAATCCCAGGTACGATCAGAGTGGCACGGTAACCCCATGTCTCTTAGAGGCCTCGGCCAGCGTGCTTCTTGACAGCACTTCACTCTTGTTGTGGAGGGGATGGAGGTTCTCAAATTCCGGCATACCCTGGAACAAGTAGACGCCTGAATAATACACACTTTTCTAGGGCTCCAATTGGGGATCTGTTATTTTGAATGCTCAGGGCTCAGGGAGTCTGTTGCTCAGGGCTGTTAGCGTGCATACCCTGAGACTCCAAAGCCCCTCAGCCCTAACAAGACTCAGTAGCTGAGTGGATACACTTTACACTTTTTCTGGGATAATATCACCCACTATGAAACTAAAAGTGTGGCCCTAAACCCTAAACCCTAATCCCTAAACTATGAACTCAGCAACTAAGAAGAAGCCTCTTGCATAGACGGGGTGTGCCGGAACCTCTTTGGGAGAGCCCTGATGTTCAGTTTCCTACATGGGAGTTTCCGAAAATTAATTAGAGGTACCTTATTTGGGGGTCCCTACTATTTAGGGTACTATATTAGGGTCCCCTATATTCGGAAGCTCCTACATGGGTAGAGGGGCAGAGATGCACGTCGACTTGTGTGTCTACTTTCAATCCCTGATCGTTTAAGCCCCGAAGGGTCCATGTACCCCAATAGTACATACTTTGGCCTCGGAGTGGTCCCTATATAGATACTAGGCACGTTGGGGCCACTCAACCCTATGCTAGCTCTACTACTTTGCTACTTGGAGGGTCGGGGGACTTAGTAAGCAGGTAATAATGGTAGAGTTATAAGTACCCTATAAGGGATCCTGATGGGGATTGTGGCAGGTATAGCGACTCTAAAAAATAGCTACTTAGTAAGTCCCCCGACTCCCCAAGTAGCCTAAACCGACTCCAATATTCCTTAATTAAAGAATACACCTTAAATCATATTGGGGATCCTACAATAATTTAAGAGATATTCCTTAGTTACAGGGTATTGGAGTCCCCTAACCCCTAAGTCTTATAGATCCCTGATCCCTCATAGTATCCCTTAAAGGAACCCTAAGTATCCCAAAGTTCAAGGATACAGGTTGGGTACTGCCCCAACTCAGTAACAGTTGGATAGTATTGATAATATAGATATATTAGAACCTTAATAGTAGCCCTACTCACCCCCAAACCCTAAATCCTAAACCCTAAACCCTTAACCCTAAACCCTCATGGGGGCAGTACCCTAGATGTAGGAGCCTCTCTTGGTCCGAGGCATGCCACTTGGCGACTGGGGTCGACAGCTCTCCACGAGGTTCGAAGCTCTCAGGATGCAGTTCCCTTCACTTGGCGGGTCGGCGGACTCAGTAGTTGCTCTATAGAGTTATAAGTACTTGTAAGGGCCTCAATACCAGGATACTTATCATAATCCTGTATAAAGCTCTAAGGGAAGGGGTTACGAATCAGCTTCGTATGGTTTTTGAGTTTAGTTGGAGGTCCGTCCGCAAGCTGTCGGTTAGCAATACTTTTATGCGAAAGGGTTACCGTGTTTGCAAGCTTTGTGAGTTTGCGGTGCAGGGTTCTTATTCGTTAGGGCATGGGAAGTTGAGGAGTGCAGTGTTTTGCCGGTCAAGCTTTCATCCGCCCTATATCGTAGTGGAAGGAAATTTGGGGTTAAGGGTAATTGTGGGGTCGAGAGTTAAGGGTTCCCGGTTTAAAGTGGAAAGTTGTTCATCACCTGGGGCATATGTGCGAAACTGTTTGGGGGGCTCAGACTTGAACAGGAACGTGTGTTTTCAGACCTAGCCAGGCAGTCCATCGTAGTGTTTAGGAGCTTTGGCCCGCATTTTTGTGAGGCCAGCAACTTAATCATATCGGTTGCGTGGCTATTTCTTCATCGAAGTCGCAACAACGTCGTTTGTGGCCGTTGATGTGATGCGTGACAGCATGCTGATTTGGGTTTTCTCAGCACGCGATTACCTGGCCGATTCAGAGGCACTTCAATCGGTAGTCTTTCATCAGAATGACTCTTTCAGTATCCAAAACTGTTTTCCAAATGAGCTCATATTTCCACATACGCCCACGAACCCGAATGTTCTGTGCTCTGTCTCTTTCAAGAGTGTGGGCGGTAGGGATGAGTTTCAACACGTCGCAAAGTTTGGAAGTGTCGTATCCAAGCCTGAATAATTGTTATCTCGTCTATCCCCTGCTGTGATTTTGTAATAGTATGATCTGCCACAGCCCTATACCCTGCTCGTTCCTGCTCTAATTATTATCAAGCCCTAACCCCTCAGAGAACCCTCATAAAGAAATTCTTATTAGCACCCTATAGAACTTGCAACCCGATTTAAACCCTTAAACCATGAATAACGTCATATAGTCATATAAACCCCGGCGCCTATTACCCTCAAATTAGGGGTTCAAGAAAATTCAAATTAAAACCTATAAACCCTAAACCCGGAGCCTATGACCCTCGAATTAGAGTTTCCAGCTGCCCTCGCAAAACAGGCGGCGCAGCGTGCGGATGCGCAGCTCGTCGTGCATCAGTATATCCCACAGCCCCAAACTCTAACCTGGGTTTGGAGTACCATACTTGAATACTTTTTGTGGTACCTGTTCTTTACAAGGAACCACTATGAAATAAAAGTCTATACTTTTTCACCCTGGTTACTTCAAAGTCCAGCTATAAAGGGAGAAATTAAACCTGTGGTGGGGGCCCCAAATTAGTTCTGAAGGTTCCGCACTGGTGAGAACTTTACAAAAGCTTATTCTATAATTCTTCGTGCACTTACATGCCGAGCCTTGCAGGACAACCGTGGCCAAGCTGCTGGATTTAAAGGCCGCCGTCGACGTGCAGGTGCCTGCTGCGTTTTCAGGTGCCGTAAAGATCCCTGAGCCTAAGCAGGGAGGCCCCAAGTTTAAAGAGTTTGTGGGTAATTCCCAGAGACTGCCATAATAAACCAGAATCAACGAATATACCTTAAATCATAGTAGGATCCCTGGTAGGATTTACGCTTTATTCCTTACTTCAGGGAGATTGGAGTCCCTAGGAACGCAGACATCGCAACAGCCTTCCGAAGCCAAGTCCTGAAAGGACACGCATGGCGATCGACCCCTCCATTCTGCTGCAGCTGGTGGCGCTGCGGCAAGCTTGGGGAGTTCCTACAGTGCGATCTAATTAAATCCAGCCTTCGAAAGAAACATCATACGATATACGAGGTCTTGTTCAGTAAGAAGCATCATGCGATATTCTAGGGCTTTTTCGGTAGACCCTGAACGCTTCGTCCCTATTCATCCTGCGTGGGTTTGACTTGCGACTCAACCTTACTGTTGTGAAACCTTCTCTGGAGTTACTACAGGGGTTCGAGACGAGTAATGATACTCCGATATTCCCTCATAATTAGTCCATATGCAGTTCTGTATAGCAAGACCCCCTAAACCCCTCTTCCAGTGATCCAAGCTTCTGAAATAGATGCTCCCATTTAAAATATACCCTAAACCCTAAAGACCCTACACAATTAACGGAGTTTAATGGGTTCCGGTTGGTTGCTAAGGGAGGCCGTAAGCTCCACGACCGCATTCAATCCCAACCGCGAGGATCAGGGGCCTTGGTGAGTAGGCTATTATAAAGCACAAGCTCTTGAACTTATTTACTACTCGGTCTTTTAGGACCGTTGATCCCAAAGGATCCTAAGTACCTACATCGTAGAGACTCCATCCCTTAATAAAGGAATATACCTTTAACCATATTAGGATCCGTAGAGTGCAGGGTTTCCTTCATATGCATGACTATTATGACTTGGGCAAGTATCCCCCCTTTTTAGGTACTTAGGACCCTCTGGGGATTCGGCAAATCTCCAAGGCGGACATGTGGAGACCAGCCGTCTGCTTCTGGAGCGCCGTGCGGCGATTGATGCGGCGCGCCTTGCCTAAACCTTTAAACTCTAAACCGTACCCGTATTCCCTTTTTGTAGTCCTGGGTTCGTTATAAAGTTACCCAATGCCGAAAATGGAGCCCTTTTTATTCCTAGCTTACTGGGTATCCTAGACCTACATGCCCTAAACTCCCGAAACCTCGAGACCCTACAGCCCTTGAGGGTTTTGGGTTTTGGCTCGCACCAACAAAGTTTCTTTGGGGTTCCTAAATACATGGGTTTCGGAGTAGGAGTTAGCCGTGCGACGGCACTGATGCTCCAAAGTACTTAGTAGTCAGGTAACTTGGTTTTGGGATGTTTTTTATGTTTGGTAGTTTCTATAATTATATGAGCTTGGACCGTCAGGGTGAACCATACATGGGAGGGGACCTTCAGGTTGAACCTGACACGGGTTTTTTCCAAATACAGGATTCCTCTAGAGGCTCTGTCGGATCCTAGAAGTTCATTTTTAGGTTGAGTCTCTGAAAATACTTGTGGTGGTGCGCTATACCACCATTAAACGACAAGAAAGGATAGGCAGCTATTGCAGCCAAGGAATGTGTTTGGCCTGACCCCTCTGCATGCTGCGGCTTTCAATGATTGCTTCTTGGCCTTTTTGGACTCTGGGATTTTGGTGTCAGTTGTCCTCAAAACCTGGCTCTAGTTGTTAAGGACCCTATATTGATATTGAGTCGAGTCCGATGCTTTTGAATGCCAGACAGAACGGATGCACATGTTCTGATCGTTAGCCCCTCGACTCGTTTGTGGCTTGAGGTAATTTGGGCTTTTCCGCTTAGGGTTTAGGGCTTGGGTTTGGGGTATAGTATGGCTTGTCGTCTTCTGGGTCTAGGGCGCCGGAACATGTACTGTCAGTAGGGTGTCCGGGGATGAGACAACACATAGGCCCTACCCTAATTTATAAACCGTAGTCCTTTGACACTATTTAAGTCGAAACCCATCGAAGGCCTAACCCTTGGTCCCCACACCTTTTGTGGAGGGCCGGGGGACTTACTAAGTAGATAATTTAGAAAGTTATAAGTACCATAACCCCAATTAGGGTCCATTTTGGAGTACTTATAGTTCTATTTGTTACCTACTTACTAAGTCCCCCGACCCTCCAAGTGCTGAGTAAAGCCTAAAGACTCAACCCCAAGCCCTAAACCAAAGGTTTCGGCCTCGCCGCGAGGCTGTCCTTACGACCTGGAAAGGGGACCCAGAGACTCCAATATCCCTTAGTGAAGGGATACACCATAAAGCATCTTAGGTATCCTACTATAACTCAAGGTATATTCCGTAATAAGGAATACTGGAGTCTCTGGGAAAAGGGGAGAAAGCGGAAAAAGTCCCTTACAGCAGAAGCCCTGAGCCCTCAACTGGCTCAGGCGGTGATGTGCTTTCGCTGCTGCTAGATCTCGGAAGTCAGGCTGCCACAGCCAAAGATCAGTTCAAGGACTTTAGGGTTTTCAGGGTTTAGGGATTTAGGTTTTAGGGTTTAGGGCTCAAGGACTTTATATGAGGGATTCAGGGTTTAGGGTTGTCAGGGACGATAACAGCCCCCAAACTTAGCATCTCCGGAGGGACCCCAACCTTATTAGCTTAAGCAAAGTGGGGGATTGTGGTATATCCCAGCCTTCTGGTGTTTCTTTAGGCTTCTTTTTGGGGTTCCTTGTTGTGGTCCTGACCAGACCGCAACGCCCCTTCATAACAAGACTGCTAGAGAGGGTTTTACTTGGGTTCAGGCAACTCGTTGGTTCCCTAAAGGGTTTAGGTTGGGTACGGCCCCCATACAGTAAGAGTCTATAATATTCATAATATAGATATATTAGGACCTTAATAGTAGCCCTATTATCGACTCTTACTGTAAGGGGCCCGTACCTAAGGTTTAGGCTTTGTTTAGGCTTTGGCGTTGCCGACCAGAGGTGTCGGAGTTAAGGAGTGCAGACTTGGGTCATGGAACCCGTAGGTAGGTGTGTGGGTTTCTGGATAGCAGTATTTTGGGCTAGTCTTTTGTGGTGTGCATATGGGAGTTTCCGAAAATTAGGGATATCTGATTGGGGGTCCTGATAATACGGATCCTACTATTTGGGGTATTATATCAGGGTCCCCTATTTTTGGAAACTCCCATATTGCTAAGGGCACTGTCAGGTGGGGGGAACCGACCTTTGGTTAGCAGGGAATGGAAGAATGGTAGTAATAGTAGTTATTTTTTGTACCCCATTGCTCCATTCCCTACTAACCCAAAGGTAACGGAAGAATAAGAAGAAAAAGGATACTAGCCATGACCGCAATGAGTAGAAACAACAGACAAAACTAATGATCACAACGCTAACGTTCGCTTTTCCTTCTGCCTGAGAACGGCTATCAGTAGTCGTGATGCCTGTACTTATAACAACAGTAACAATCATAATAGTAATTGCTGTTGCATACTGTGGGCAACGCATCATCGACGGTCTCGCAAGGCCTATTGCAGAATCCTCTGGATGACATGAACCGTGCCGTGAACTCCAGACTCCAAACCCTCATCCCTAAACCCTAAATCTTCATGACTAAACCCTTTGCCCTCATCCACAAACCCCAAGCCCTAAACCCTAGTCCACAAGCCCGATATCCTTCAAGACGGATTTAATCCCCGCCGGCTTGCCAAGCGAAGGAGACTCCGGCACACTTAGCTTGCTCCGAGCCGGCGATTCGAAGGCTTTTGCTGCCACAAGGACCTACTTGGAGGGTTCGGGGGACTTAGTAAGTAGGTAATGAGCAGAGTTATAAGTACCTGAAAAGGGACCCTACTTGGGGTTATGGTACTTGTAACTCTCTAAAATAACTACTTAGTAAGTCCCCCGACCCTCCAAGTAGGGTTGCCAAACCCGACACCCTATACAAACCCCAAACCCTGAATGCCCCTCAAGTTTTTAGTCTCAGCCCTACCTGAACCCCAAAACTGATCATGTAGGCCCCAACTGGAGAAGGACCCCTTTGTTCTTTCCCCCAAAGGGTCCTATGTACCGATATAGTAGAATGTAGGGTTTCCATATTAGGAATTACTATTATGACTTAGGGAAGTATCCCCCATAACAGTACATAGGACCCTTTGGGTCCCTGCAAGAGGAGCCTCTTGAAGCAGGTGCCCTTGCCGATCGGTCAATTCTGCTAGGATGCCCCGTGGTACCCTTATTCCCTTTTTGTAGTCCTAGGTTCCTTATAAAGTTACCCAATACCAAAAAAGAGAGGCCTTTTTATTCTTAGGTTACTGGGTATCCTAGTCTGTATATGGGAGTTTTCCAAAAATTCGGGCTACCTTATTTTGGGGTCCTTATAATAAGGATCCTACTAGTTAGGGTACTATGTTAGGGTCCTCTATGTTCTGTATACTTGGAGCGTGGGGGGGGGGGGGGGGGGGTACTTATTAAGTAGTGATTTTGAAGAGTTATAAGTACCATAACCTAATTAGGGTCCCTTTTAGGGTACTTATAACTCTACTTATTACCTACTTACTAAGTCCCCCGAACCCTCCAAGTATATGGGACTTCTCCAAAAACCTCACACGCGACTTGCCGCGAGGACTCTCCGGAGATACCTTGGAAAGCCGATTACAGGAGACTCCCCACGGGTTTTGGGTTTGGGTTTTGAAGGGTTTGGAGTTTTGGGTTTAAGGTTTACCTTAATAGCCCGGAATAACTTACCTTTCTAAGGGCGTATATAAGGAAAACTATAATGATGAATCCCAAAAAGGTAGGTTATTCAGGGTAAAGCTAGGGTTTGAGGGTGTGTTTTTGGGTTTAGGGTGAAAGGGTTGAGGGATCAAGGTTCCTGAAGCCTGAACCCCAAACCTCAAACCCCGTAGCCTTATCCGAACCCATACACCTACACCCAAAACCCCAGAGAATGGGCGAAGGTTCTACAGGATGTACAGAGGGTTTCCTGCAAGCTGCATCGGGTTTTATAAGGCTTGTTGAGTTTCAATGTAGCTTCCCGGGTATCAACACGGATGTTTGGAGTTGGGGCATCAGCTTCGGATCATAGGTTAGGGTTTGAGGTTTGAAGGCTTCGCAGTTTAGTGTTTCGAGGTTCAGGGTTTCAGGGTTTGGGATTCTGGGTTTAGGTTTAGTGGTTTCTTTTTGTGGAGTGAAAGAGACATTACTTTGATGACTGAGGGTTGACCGCGTGGGGCCCTAAACCATATACTTACCGTCCCGAATGTGATTCCCATGTTGTTGCCATCCGATGATAAAAGCGCAAGGTAGCGCAACTATGAATTACAGAAAGGCCTACTTTGGGCTTTGCTTGTGCGTGGAAATCTCTCGGAATACGTATGGGTAGCAGGTGACTAGATGATGGTCCAATATCGGGGCCTAAGAAGGCTTAGCCGTGCTAGTCCCTGTCCATGCAATTCTGCGACACATTATGCCACAAACCTACTCTACTTCTTAAGACCTCTGTGTCGGGGCTTGGAGGTTTAGGGTCTAAGCGTATCTGGGTTTAGGGTTTAGGGCCTCCGGTAGTTTAAGGAATGCTCCTTAGCTTTAGGAGCGAAAATCGCAGTTATGCAATGTACCTTAGTTCTGCGTGTTACCTTTCCGTGGCTAGCATCATGTGATCACCACAGGATTAATACCCTTGTTGTAGAAAGTCCGCTGGTATGGGTCAGCCCTCCATAGTTTGCGGTAGAGTGTGTAGTGAGAACTGACACCGCTAAACCTTGAAAGACACCTGTACAAGCCCTCATGGAAACCGAGACCCTAAACCCAAAAACCCCTAAGCCCCTAACCGCTCCCTTTTTTAAATTCCGTGTTTCGAAGGAGTGCCTGGCCTCCCTCCAAGAAGAAAGGGCCCAGTGGCTTGGTGGACCTCGGGGACATCCCAGTCTCAGAATTCTAGAAGCCAAGGTTTAGGGTTTATGGGGTTTAGGGTTTAGGTATACAGGGTTTATAGGGGTTTCGACAAACAAAAATAGATGAGTTTCTACGAGGAGTTCTGGAGGGTTTCTTTGTGGGTGCTTATCAGGGTGTTGCCGGGCCATGCAGGGAACTTAGGGCTCTAGCAGGGTGTTACAGAATCATAATAGTAGGGTAGGTAACCTTTAACCTTTTGGGGGTACTATAATACCTTCAGTTCCGTAGCAGACAGGACAAGTAAGGAGTCGTCTGGGGGTTATAGGGTCGCGTAAGTGTTTGAGGTTTACTACCGGGATGTGAAGAGCCTCTAGACTCTAGCCTGTCCCAAAACTCTT
Organism: Symbiodinium sp. CCMP2592; assembly: GCA_905221615.1. Taxonomy (NCBI): domain Eukaryota; class Dinophyceae; order Suessiales; family Symbiodiniaceae; genus Symbiodinium; species Symbiodinium sp. CCMP2592. The sequence goes on from CAJNDT010004035.1 coordinate 180,371, forward strand.
ACTCCCTAACCCAGAGGGTCCAAGTGCCCAAATAGTAGGGTTTCAAGGTCCAAAAACCATTCAGAGTATGGATTTTGGGACCTGAAACCCTGCTATTTGGGTACTTGGACCCTCTGGGTAATATGGAGGTAGTCCCATAGACCATCGACTATACTGAGTCAAGAGTGCCCAAGACCATGTTCAGGCCTTCTTCTAAACATCAAGTAACCATATTATGCACGAGACATCCTCAGACCCTTAAGTTGACAGCCCTCGCCCCTGGACCGAAACCTTAAGCTCTGATCTGAAACTCTGAACATCGGGACAAACCGCAACAAGACAAAGCACTGCGTAGGCCCTCAGCATTTCCGAATGCAACCCTAACGCGAAAGGAAATAGCCAAATCTAGGGGCCTGAACAAATACCAATACGAATGTTCAGCTCCTTGCCCAACTCTAGCATAGTATATCCCAAAACCCTGTTCTCATTCTTCAGGCCACTATTATCAAACCGTAAAACCATCCCAAAAGCCAAAACCAAGTCGTGAAAGGCATTGCCCAGCACTGGACCCCTGCGGCCTGGGCCTCTCACCTGCCTGGGCTGACGCGGCGGATGCGACGCTGACACCGCTGGCCCGATCCGGGTTTGGGGTTCTATCATGGGTCCAATAAGGTTTTGGGGATTTGTAGGGTTGTAGGATTTAGAGCTTGGGGTCTTCCAGAAGACTATCCCGGGTTCTATCAGAATGTTGGTACGGTCAGAGTTCCACAAGGATCAACGGTTCTATCGGAGTTTAGTAGTGCTTCGTTTTGTTTGGGTTTAGGCTGGTTTATGCCTTAGAGATTTAGTTGAGGAGGTGTGTGAGGGTTTCGATCCCGGCTTCACAGGAGACTGTAAGGCCAACTATGCGACCTTCATGTCCCCAGAGGCTCCAGTACCTCTTAATTAAGGAATATGCTTCAAATCATATTAACGATCCTACTATGATTTATGGTATATTCCTTAATTAAGGGATACTGGAGTCTCTGGGTCCTTGCCAGTTCACTACGCTGCATCAGACTTTGGGAGTGGAGTTGAGGATTTGCACGCACCTTGATCCCCGTAGTGGCCTTAATAGTTACCTATACTATATAACTGTTCCCCAAAACCCTATTCTAATTATTAAGGCCCCTGTATTAGCCATGATGAGGGCGGGCTTTAGGGTTTGAGGTCTTGGGTTCAGGGTTTAGCTAGGGCCTAATGAATCAGAGGTCTGAAGGGTGCGGTTTTTAAACATCTTCTTCGTTTTGTTGCAGTTTCGAGATGTTGTCCGGAGCCTGCGGGATGGATTCGTCTAGTGCTGTGTGTTTTGTTTGGGAGTTGAGCTTGGGGGTTTGGGGCTTTATCGTGGGCTACGTGGTGGGGGTGTTGATTGTAGACTACGGTAAGTAGAGTCTTGGACGGTAGTTCTCTGAAGTAGGATCCTGTGTTAGACCCACAAAATATTAGTCCGAACGGCTCTCTTACATTTAAAAGGATCCTAAAAGGCATCCTGTGTTTCAGAGAATCACCCAGGAGGTTGCCTGGAGGTACACAGGGGAGCGTCCTTCCTGATCCTGGCGCAATTGCGCAAATTTCATTCTCCGCGGCAGAAGATGATCCAAAATCGCTCCTAGACGGGAATCTTTCCGTAATCCAGTCGGAGGGAACATCATGCTTAGACGATTGTTGGGGAACCACAGATGAAGAGTCGGAGACCGACGAACAATTTTCGCCCGTGAGCGATGCTTGTCGAGACAGGCTCATCTTGCAAGCTCCGACAATTAGGGACCCAGAAAGCACACAAGCATAAGCATTTTACTTCATTATAAGGGGATTTATATGGGATATCACTTTTGCTTGTGTGCTTTTTGGGGCCCTAGACAATGGGCTTCCTCTCGATGCTCGGAGTGCCCCGGAAGTTCACAGAGAAGCGGGGCGCATCTGTATCGTCCGCTTGAACACAGGCACTCGAAGCCGGAAAGATTCCGCGGCAAGAAGCAGATGGACACCAAAGCTTCCGGGAAGCCGGACGAAAGCTCTGCGGAGTTCGCTCTGGCCTCTCCTAAATAACCTCAAACCCAAACCGTAGCAGGAGAAAGAGTTGCAACACAAGACTTTAAATCCCTAAAAGTTGGCATTGTAGGCAAAGTTAAGGAGCATTGTACGTAAAACAACCCTCTATGTGTTCGGCTACCATACTCACAGGATCCAGGACCCTGGCGACTAGGATATCAGTACAGTGACAAGTAGAACCGTGCCGAACTACAGTCGCTGTACTTCTGCCCAGAACAAAGTCCCTGGATCCTTTACGTGACGCAGGGGTCTGAATGAATAGTTCCATAGTACTCCCTTCAAGCACTTTAAGTCCATATCTTGTGACATATATAAGTACTGCGCTTCGCACGATTCTAAAATAATTACCCTATAAACCCTGGGGAACGAATGCTCGCAGACGAGCAGGAACGCCGCCTTCTGGTACTTCGCGACATCGAGAACGTCTCGCCGGGAGCGCTGATCCGGGAGTTGGCCCGCGTGAGGAGGTGCCCAGTGACTTGTTGAGTTCATGAACCTTTACTAGGATGCTCAGTAGTACCCGTATTCCCTTTTCGTAGTCCTAGGTTCCATATAAAATTACCTTATACCAAAAAGGGAGCCCTTCTTATTCCTAGGTTACCGGGCCTCCTAGCTTAGTGGTATCATGAGTTATTCTGTATTTGTGTGCTGATAAAAAAGCAACCGGGAGATGATGAACAATAGGGCTTTATGTGGGAGTTTCCGGAAAGTAGGGATACCTTATTTTGGGGTCCTTGTCATAAGGATCCTACCATTTAAGGTACTATACTAGGGTCCCCTGTTTTCTGAAACTCCCATGTGGTTCTAACGGCTCACAAGCAAGTTGAACCTCAGCCCTAAACCTAGGCCTGAGACCCTGAACCCAAAATCTTGCGGGGGAGGGTTTATACAGCGAGAGGGTCTTGTTATATGTTGTTATGGGTTTCAACAGGGCTGTATGAGGCTTTCCAAGCATAGCCGTAAATAGTTGATTATCTAATTGCTTGGAGGATTACTCTGGAGGTCCGACTCACTTTAAGTTGATTCTATAATGCCGACAACGCCAAGGCTGTTGCTCAATGAGATTCAGCTAAACCATGTACTAGTCTTTTGACTTCGGAGACTGAAGCTGAAGCTCCCACAAGTTGACGAACTTTCCTGAATGACGGGACACTGGGGTCTCGGGGTATGGTTCGAAGTTCCGCGTTTTTCCACCCGAGTCTCAGACAGACATCCAAGGAAAACACAAAAGAAGCCGAATCGAACACGATCAATTCTACCAAAGCGGCTTACGCAATACCACAACCTACCGGATGGGTCCCGATGCTTTTGGTACCCTCGCAACTCGCATTTCTGAGACCTCAGTTCACAGAAGCTCATTAGCAAGGAGATTCCTTTCTTTAGGGGACTTATCCTGAGGTTCCTGCTTATCATCCGTTTAAAGGAAGGCTCCATGATGGAACCGTAGTTGAAATCTCGAAGGTCACAGTCCTTTTGCTAAACTGGGTGGCTTCTGGTTTACTCGCTGCCCTAAGCCCTTAACCCCAACAAGCATTAACCGGAAACCCGTGACACTGAAACCTCAAGCTCTGAACCCTAACCCCCTTAACCTTAAACCCTACACCCTAAACCCCTGAACGGATGGAAAAAGGCTCTCAACAAAAAAAACTGAACCAAAAAGAAAGGCCGAGCCCGAAGCTGCACCAGTGCACAGGTCAGCGACGTTTGACCGTCGCGTGCGCTCCTTGCTTGTTGACAGCGCCTTTGCAGAAATCATAGCTACCCTTAGGGGGTGAACGAGGAGGTTTAGGGTCTCAGAGTTAAGGGTTTCGAGTTATAAGCCTTTTTTTGTGGTTAAGGGCTCCAGAGTATGCGGTAATTGAGGAACATTGCTGATCTGATGAAGCCCCTGAGAGATTTTTTAATACTACTACACTCGGCTAGGGAATGACTATGTTTTAACGCCAAATTCATACGGCAACCTCTAAATACTAGTTCAACGAAAACCCAATTTGGGTTCCTCAGAGGTTTTTCAAAGAGGCTTCTGACATGCAGCTGCAGCGAGCCCTAAGGCTTGAACACTCCGTGAGCGTACTGTAGGGGGCAGTATGAATGTAGAAGTCAGAACACAGGAGCATCTTTGTCTTCGTACCCTCAGGGTGAGTCCTAGTTCTACCTTCCCAAAGAACCTGAAAGCCCCACCCAATCCCTCGGAGGCTTCAAAAGGTGGGATGAAGGTAGGTAGGATTAAGTTGGGAATATCCCACTTACCTTCATCCCACCTTTTGAGGCCTCCGAATCCCCAAACCTCTTGGATCTCCACCTGCATGCAGGTTTGCAGGACTTAGTCTGCCGCTTCAGGCTGTACACATACAGCTATGATGCACAGCTGAGCAGATAGCCCGCGTTTGAACGCTTGTAACCACAGCTACATCCCCAGAAGTCTTCACACACACCCGTTTGGCGAGAAAGGCGATGCAGCTGTGCTGCAGAAGGCGGCAGTGCTCCCGGCAGAAGCATGTCAGACACTTTGCCAGGCAGGGCTTGGTGTTTTTTTGAGCATGGGAGTTGGCTCAGGTTTTAGAGGTTTATACTTTGAGTTGGCTCCTGGGCTTAAATTTAGGGCTTTGGGTGTGGAGTTTTGCTGGCTCTGAGTTGGTTTAAGATTTTGAGCTCCGGGCTGCGAGTGTGGCTAAGGGTTGGATTTCAGTGTTGCTAGCTTCGGGGATATAAGTTCGGGCTTAGGCATTGTACTTAACTTGGGTTCTTCTTAAAGAAATTACTAGGCAACCTAAAAACCTTTTTTGGGGTAGTAAAGTCCCTAACCCTATATGACCAAAAAGGTTAACGTTTAGTTCCCCATGATACCCGACAAGTAGGAATTCAATTCCTTAACAACAACACAGTGATTCACCCTAAACCCTAAACCCTAAAACCCTAGACCCTAAACCCTAAACCCTAGACCCTAAACCCTAGACCCTAAACCCTGGAAAACCCTAAAACCCTAGCCGTCCGGTCTTGGAGTTCAGCGACTGGGCGTGGAAAGCACTGTCACGGCCCTCGGCTCCACTCTTAAGCGGCATGTCATATGGGCGGTTGTCAAAATTATGGCCAACTGTTTGGGTACCCTAAATAATAGGTGCCGTATTATATTAAGCACCCAAGAGGGGACCCTAATTTTGACAACCACCGATATGTACCCAAAGGCTCCAAAGTAGTTCTTTTTGGGATTACCTTATAGGGTTCGAAATAGTATGAACCCCAAAGAAGGAGCTACTATGGACCGTCTAGGTAAGCCCTAAGTTCGAAAACCCTAACCCGAAACTCCAGGCCCTTAAGCCCCAAACTAACCCCCGAACCCTACGCCCTTAACCCCGCACCAAATCCTCAGGCCTTAAACCCCTCAACCCAAACTGAAACCCTGAAGCCTAAACCCTACCTGTAGCCGGAAAGACCTACCTTTTTAGGGTTCCTTATTATGGTTTCTATATATAGTTCCTCAAAAAGGTAGGTCTTTTCGGCTACAGCCCTACTTTCCTCAAAGACTTCAGGTTGATATCGGAGTTGGAGTTCTGTTGCTTTGTTTAGGGTTTCGGGTTTAGGGTTTAGGGGTTTAGGGTTTAGGGGTTTAGGGTTGAGGGTTTAGGCTTTGGGCTGCTTCTTTTCTGACCCTGACTGTCCAAGTCACCAAAGAGTAGGGTCTTACAGGTTTCAACCATGATTGCCTTGCATGGTGCTTTAATCCTGATTACTCATCTCGTAGAATGAACCCCCGAAACGCGGAACATGGACTAGGGATAGTTGGTGCTAGGATTCCTTGTGCTTTACCTTAAGCGTATGAAGATACCGCTGTTGCACTTTCTGTCTTCTACGGTAGCTATGCTACTCGGGGTCTTAGGGTGACAGGCGTGTCGATGTTTCATCTGCAGACCTCACTGGCATCCTGCGATCGTGCTGGATCAAACCGCAGCCGTCCCCATACCATCTGACGGCAAGTCGCCTCTTTTCCGTCTATGTCATGCCACCGTTGACGACAATCCCGGCAGGAGGAAGACGAATCGGATAAAGATCCGAAAAAATGTAACCCTAAACCCTTTATAGACCCCTTTAAAGGAAGCCTCAACCGTCGCAACATCAACCCGAAGTGCTGCCTCTTGGATGGAGAGTGCCTCATGTATCGGAGGATTGCTGACGTGGGCTCCGGCTCTGGTTCGGGCTATGAGCCTGCAAATGCTGGCTGGCTTCTCACCCCTTTCGAAAAGAACGGTTAAACAAATACAGTAATATAAGACAAATATATGAAAACTTACATGGGGTTTAGGGTTTAGGGTTGGGGGCGCTAAACCTAAACAGCTACGGGCGGTTTGAGATAAGATCACACATCGCCCCTAAAACATGCCATCCGCAAGCAGCTGACCCAATTCCTTCGGCCAAGCTTTTTTATCCAAACAGCCATTCAGGGTTTAGGGATTAGGGTTTAGGATTTAGGGTTGTGTAGGTTTTAGGGTTTGGCCACTCCATGAACTCGATGCAGGAGGTGGATCAGAAAGCTAGCCTCCGTGGTGGCAGGACCAGCGTAGATTTCTCGTGCAGTCCGATTGCGGCTTCATGGGCTTGAAACTGGAGGGGAGTCAAAACTCAGGGCGTGTTTCAGGTGCGCCGGCATGTAAAGGGATTCAGAATTAATATAGGGGCATTAGTAATTACCTACACTATGTTATTTGGGGGTTCCTTATTATGATTATAATATACTGGGCCCCAAAAGCCTATTCTAGTTATTGAGGCCCGTATATTACAGCTCCTGGTGTGAAGATCGATAACTTTAACAAAGATTTTGGGGTATACAGAACGAACCATACACTAAAAGGTTAACGCTTCTGAGCTTGGGTACTCAGCCCCTCAGGCCCTAAAGGGAAGATATGGGAGTTTCCGAAAATGAGAGGTACCTGATTGGGGATCCTTATTATAAGGATCCTACTATTTAGGGTACTATATTAGGGTCCCCCATTTTCGGAAACTCCCATATAAAGACCTGTTAGAAACGTCCCCTGATCCTAAGCCTCACACCTTCAAGCCTACATGCTCAGTCCCTAGTAGTATAGTAGTTTTGTGATCCCAGCGGGTGAAAAGGTCAGGAATCCAAAGGGTCCTACTTCTAATTACCTACATGGTACAATGTAGGGCTTCTATAATGAAAAGGCATTGCTATTACGATTTAGGCAAGTGACCAAGTGACCCACATGGACCCTTTGGGAATAAGGCCAACGTCTTCGGCCCGGCCCGGGCAGGCATATCACATACTGGAACTGCTTGCTCAGGTCCCCTCAGCCGCACATATGTAAGGTATGTATGGTATGTATGGTACGTACATATGCACGTATGCATGTATGCATGTGTATGCATGTATCAATGTCTCGGAACCCTAACACAGCATGTATACTAAGCTATACTACATACTATATACTCTATACTACATGCTATAGAGAGGACGGATAGCATGCCGGAGTTCACGCTCCATCTCAGTCGGGGGGAGCTGGAGGGCCTCATCGGCAAAGGCAGCGGGCGGATCTCTCTCCCAAGCCCTTAAAAGCTGAGACGGTGGAAACAAGATCTCTGTCATTTTGGGGGTGTTATACCCTCAACCCGGACCCCTCAACCCTAAGTTATGCCCTAAAACCCTAAACCCTAAACCCTACTACACCCTACTTCGGAGGTGATGCATACCCTACTATTTCTTTCGGGTCTCGGGATGCAGGAAGACCTGACCTCCAATCCCTCCACTTACACGCCCTTGGCGTACTCCCAGATCTCAAAGAGAAAACCTGATACATACACTCCACCACAACCCCGAAACCCTGCCATAAAGCTAGAATCCCCAGCAGAATCAAAAGCCTACGGCCCAAAACCTGATATCCCAATCCCTATCGAGATACGCTCTCCATATTAAACATGCTACTCTGAAGCATCCCGAAGCCCAGACCCACAAACCCCAGCCTTAAGCCAACCCAACCTACATTAATGCCTCAAGCCCTGTAAGTCCAGCAGACTCCCATACGAGACTTCAAGGACCACAGGACTTATTCAGCAACTAGGGTTAAAAAACAAAGGTCACTACACATAGCTCTAGAACCCAATTGAAGGTACATTTCTTATACCCTCACTTTCTAAACTTCATGATCCTCCAAGCACGGGTCGGAGCAAGAAGTATTACTGTCCGTTGTAGTCCCTGATGTAGTTGTGCCACCACCAGAATGTACTGACGAAGCCTATTCAAATTCTTCCGGACTATTTCGGAATCTATAAATTCACCCTGGTATTTGTCAAATTCCGCAGCCTGATCATACCACACCCGTTATTAAACCCTTCTAGAACTTTTCCTAGAAGCCCCATTAGCCCCTAACATATACCACCCCTATTGCCTATAGCAGTCCTTCCCGAACCCTTAAAGACCACTTAAAGGAGCAACCCTCTTCGAACGACTAAGGCACCAGACCCTAAACCCTAAAAGGAGCCTTTTTCGAGCCATCAGAGTTTCGAAGGCCTCGTGGCCTCCCTCTTTGCAACAGCGGCCACCTACCGCAAAGAGCGAGGACTCTCTGGTCCGGACAAGGACCGAACAGAGCCCGCAAGGTCTTGAACCCTCAACTCTTCCAGCAAACCCCATGTATCCTTGAATAGGTCGCAACAGCGGGTGTTTAAGGTATGCTAAAGGCCTTAATTCAGGGATGTAGCCCAGAATATGGGGCTTAGGAGGGTTTAGAGCTGGGGTTCCTCAATTCTATCATTTAGGGTTTTTAGGTTCTCACCGGACTAAGAAACCCTGCATGCCCTTGACTGCGGAAGAATTAGGGCTTTGGTAGCATTTGTTAACTAGTATACGGTGTTTTTGGGCTCTCTGGGGACCAACGTACTTCAGGGACCTAGCTCCAAGGGTCTAAGATGCATTAGGGTAACCTGTAAACCCCCGTGTGCCTTGCAGGAGATGGAGATCGAAGCCTACGTGCATGTATGTATAGTTGTGCTCAGTCAGACTCTGTTCGAAGTCTTGCAGGAGATGGAGATCCCCTAAACACTAACTCTAAACCCGCCACCTTAAAGTGCTGCCTTGCAGGAGATGGAGATGCCCTAAACACTAACCCTAAACCCTCCGCCCCAAAGTGCTGGCTTGCAGGAGATGGAGATCTTCTTGCGCAAGTACTCTGCGTCCACGCGCCCTTGGATCAAGACTCTGGCCGGCAACTATGGGGTTTAGGGCTGCTTGCCTTAACCTACCAAGACCTCCTTTTTTTGGTAGGGTCTCTCAAAACCCCATATTAGGGTGTATAATGAGTAGGGTTTGGTAGTTTAAGGTAGGGTTTAGGGTTTAGAGCTGGGTGAGGGCGAGATCCATCCCTTCCTGCAACTCCGAGAGCATGTAAGACCCCTGAATCAGGACACATAGAGGTTTTTACGATGTTTTTATTAGATTAAGATTGATTTATGAGCCGCCCCTTAGTTTCAGAATATACTTTCAACAGCAATATCAAGGCCCCCCATGATTTGGGGTATACTCCTTAGTTAACCCCACGCAACCCTGAAGAAACACACTTAGGTTCGCATTTAGGCTTGACAACTTAGCCTGTGGATGTGGGGGTCATGGTTCAGGTTTCATTTGAAAAAGGCGTCTCTTCAACTTCATCCAACCAGGTCATGAATTCGCTCTTGGTTTTGTGGTTTCTAGGAGGGAAAATGTTTATGTATGCCTTGTTTTGAGGGCAGCCTTTGTGATTCGGATTGAAGGAAGCTTGTAAGGCAACCTGTATCGGTTATCGCAAGTGGTAAAGACCAGCAGTAGTAACTTAAAAACCCAAAGCCCCAAGCCGTAAAACCCTCAGCCCCAAATCCCCCCCAAACCCTAAAGTCCGAAAACCTCCCTAACCCCGTAGAACCTTAAGCCCCAAACCCTCCCTAAGCCTCTAAACCCTGCATAAACACCAGTTCTGAACCATCATGACCTGAGGATGCACGCGGACATTGCCACAGTAACGGCGAACGTGGCGCTGTCGGACGAGGCTGCGGGGTCTACTCAAAGGATCCTGGAACCTAGTGTGTACTTTAAAGGGTGCCTGAAAGGGATCTATACTTGATGGGGTTTGAGGGTCTACTGAAAGGATCATGGTCCTTAGTATCTATCGGGTTTGCAGCAAGGTTTCTATACTTACATCTACTTGTTACCACAATTGGTTAAGATACTTATATCCCTATTCACTATAGGTCCTATGATCCTCCAAGTAGGGTTAAGGTTTAGCGTGTGTCTGGGATTGGGGGCTTGAGATCTAAGCTTGGCACATTTGCAGCTTTGGGCTTATCTTTCGGTGTTTAGAGTTTAGACTTGTGCTTTGGAGGTCTTGGGGATTTGGACTTTGGCTTTCAGCTTGAATTTCGTGCAGCTCTTTCGCTCCAGGTCTCCGAGACGCCAAGAGTGCAGAGTTTCGGTCGTGCGTCAGCCATACTTGGAGGGTCCGGGGGACTTTCTAAGTAGTTATTTGATAGAGTTATAAGTACCATAACCCCAGTTAGGATCCGTTTTGGGGTACTTATAACTCAACGTATTACCTACTTACTAAGTCCCCCGACCCTCCAAGTAGCCTGGTAACCTGCCCTACTACCTTCAACCCAAGTACCCACCAATCGCTGCCCCAAAACGGTAACCCTACACCCGACTTCCTGTGCGGTCCTTGGAACCTGGCCTCGAGCAAAGCCCTGAAGAAGGTTCAAAAGACAAGAACACTGCCAGTAGAAAGACCTTCCAAACCCACCCGAAGCCTCCTAAATCCCTAAACCCTAACCTCTAAGCCCGTACCCTAAAGCCCCAAAACTAAACACCCTAAGCAACAAAACTAGGTGGCACTTAGGGAAACTTGTATGTTTCCGTTTATGGTTCCTCTGTACCTAATCATAATACTTTTAAGGGCCCCGGAACTACAACCCAGATGGGTGGTTGTCAAAATTAGGATCCCTTCTTGAGTCCCTAATATAGTACGGCACCAAATATTTTAGGGTACCCCAAAAGGGGGCCCTAATTTTGACAACCACCCATATCATCTTATATCATAACCCTAAACCCCAAACCCTATGGATCCCTTAGAGTACCCTTATGGACCCCTTTAAAGGAACCCTTAGGGATTCAACCCCCGTGGCTGCAGGAGGGCGCCGGAGGGCAGCTGCTGGGCTTCGTCGGGGGGCGCATTCATCCGAGCCTTGGTTGGACCATTTTCTTACCTTTGGTTAGTAGGGAATGGAGGAATGGTAGTAATAGTAGTCCGTGTAGTCTAGTCCACGGCTTGAGGACTACCTTTCACTGTTTCTCCACCACTGGTACTAGAAGGATTGCTGCAGCCTACTCTAAGGGATCGCTATGATGAGGATCCAAATTTTTCGAAGTCCGGGCATAGGAGTTGGCGTTTAGAGTGTCAGGGTTTACCGTGTTAGGGTTTAGGAGCTGGGGTTTATTCAGAGATTTGGGTTCAGCATTTTCCTTTTAGTGTTTTGTGTTTACACGATTTCAGATTTGCGGTTTGGGATTTAAGGTTCAGGGTTTAGGGTTTGTGGTTTGCGATCCTCTAGCTCCAGCTACCAACCCCTACTTTCTGATGTCTGGTAGACAGACTTTCATTGGAATTAGAACCCTTACGGCATGTATAGGGGCAAGCAACAGAGTAGCCTAGGGTAGCTTAAGGCTCGCAGTGATCATGCAAGTCCTATTTCTGGGCCTCTGGATCTTGATGTTGTCTGACCTTTGGCTGAGCTGGAAGCAGGGCGAACGCTCGAATTCGATGCATGGGGGCGCACCCTTGACCGTCCAGCTAAACTTTGACAGGAGGTTCGCCACTCATTTGGTCATTCTCTGGGGTCCCTCTGTAGAACATCCTCGAATGATACAAGAACCTGAAATCCTGCCATTGCCAATATTCCTTACATATTCCTTAAGGCTCCTTCAGACAATGTCCCTCTGGCATACCCAACCCTCACAACATCTCTTACCGCCCCTTATACTACATAGTTTCTAATTATTAACATATGTCAAAATTATGGTCCCTTCTTGGGTACCCTAAATATTAGGTGCCGTATTATAATAAGGACGCAAAAAGGACCATAATTTTGACAACCACCCATGTGTACCCAAAAGCCCCGCCCCTGGTACTCGTTTCTAACTAGCCTAGCTAAGTCGCCTCCTGCTCTTGATCAAAGGATGCAGCGGCATGCTGGCGACGTCACGGCTGCTCAGTTCAGATTTCCGATGTTTTTGTTTGCAGGTTGGGTCGTTCTCTAAATGAGGGTGCCTTTCGGGTCTTTATCTTATAGGGGTGCCGTAATGGTTTATGGACTTAAAACGGGACCCTCATTTGGAGAACTACTGCTTATTGATGCCCTTCATAGAGCGATGTTGGATTCCCTGCATGGGGGTACTGAAAGGCCAATATTATCCAGGCTTTTCAGTGGTACACTGTTTTACTTTTAGGTTTCTGGTTTCTTATTATAAAATAAGAAACCTAAGAACTAGTTATATCCTTTTTCCCAGTGGGTTACTGAACAGCCTAGTTATACTGGTTCGACCGCAGACCGTAGCAGAAGTCAACATCCACATAGCATTGAAGCCTGCAGGCTTACAAACACTCTTCCTCAGGGTTCCGTACGTTAAGGGCTTTACGAGAACGTATTCCTAAACCGCACAATCCGGGAACCCACAATCTGATAATTGGAGCAGGGCTTTGAGGTACATTACAGTGTCTGCACACCAGGGGTAGTTATAAGTAGGGTTATAAGTCCCCTAATATGGGTTATAAGTATAGTTACCCTACTTATAACCCTCTGACCTTAAGGAACCCAAAACTTCTAGGAATAATCTTGGACTTTAGCTACTGCACCCCAGAACCCCAAACTATCGGGAATTGGGTTCTAGGTTTGAGGGTTTGCTTACCTTTGATTTGGTCAGTAGGAAATGGAAGAATGGTAGTAATAGTAGTAATTATTATAATTCTACCCCATTCCTTCATTCCCTTGTCACCAAAGGTAAGTTTAGGGTGAGAGTGTGTGCTTGGAGGTCCCAGGCTGTTCAGGCTTTGCAGTGTTGAACTATAGGGATTTGGGGTTTCGGGTAGACTCTGCCCATAGTCTCCATTGTAGTTCCTTTTTCTGGCTTAACCAAGTTTATATGAAGGATCCTAAAAGGTAACCCCCCAAAAGGAACTACAATGAAGACCATAGGTGACTCTTATAGACGTTTGCGGCTGGCAGCTTCGGTGCATAGGGTCTGGGATCTCAAAGGCCATCGTCGGAAAGTGTACGGTTTAGGGTTTAGGGTTTTAGGTCTCCTGCACTACTTCTTTCATTTGCTTCCACGCTTCTTTGATGGTAGGACGTTTCGGCCGACAGCTGGGGCGCGGGAGTTTCAGATAGGGCACCCGAAGAAAGAACCCAAAGAACCCTAATTGAACCCTTCAGGTAACCCTCAAATCAAAGACCCCCAACAAACCTCTTAAAGGATCCCTCGAAGAAACACCCAAGGAATGCCTTGTTCTCTGAACCAACCCCCAGCCCCCCACCCCCCATCGCCATGCAGGTGCACTCGTCCTCACTGCTCCACGGAGTTACACGGATGGCGTCGGGTGAGCGCTACACCCTGATTCTCTTCTTTCAGTGACGGCGCTCCACATGGCTTTTTACTTACAGGATTATACGGTTAAGGGTTTAGTGAGTAAAGTGAAATAAGTGACTTTAGAGAGCCTAAGCCCTCTAAGCGGTAAATTCGAAGCCACAGCTCGTCTGGAGTACGTAAATCTCTGCTTCTCACCTCGAACACTAAGTACGTCTTTCCACACCGGCAGGGTTTCGTCAGTCTTCGTTTGGCATTGATTTTCAGCTTGTGAGCAGGATTCCAGCATTGCCAGGTCGGCACAGTTTCTATAGTCACCTGAAGCCTGATTTACAGCTACTTCGTGCTAGGCATTGAAACCTCCTTACCCAGACCCCAGGGATGATCTAGAAAGTATCCCCTAAGTTGGGATCCTTTTCTACTATAAGGGTACTTTATAGGAACCCCCATTAAGGGATCTACTTTTTGGATCCTCCCTGGAGTCTGGGTTTAAAGATAGCACCAGAAGCTGGACCAACAGCCTCTCCACTGCACCGGTTCACTTCCCTGATGATGGGGAGTATTGGTTTTGGTCTCAGCACCTCTGGCGAAGAGGCAGGTGCAGAAAAAATGTGCTCAGAGTATCGTGTGAGTTGGGCCAGGGGTCTCCCCCGGATCTAACTGGGAGTTTCCGAAAATAGGGGTACCTTATTTTGGGGTCCTTATAATAAGGAGCCTATTATTTAGGCTATTATATTAGGGTCCCCTATTTTCGGAAACTCCCAACTCGACGAGTGCTGCTGGTACGACGATTACAACAATGAGAACTGCAGGTATGTCGACGATCTCATAACTGTCTCATGGCTGCTGAGAGCTCGTCTTTTTTGTTGCACATCTCCGTACTTCTGGTCAACATGATGCGTTTGACATCCATCTCTATGGCCCTTTCGATGGTTCGTACTCTTCGACTCTTTGTCTTTGCCCTTGAGCTGAAACCTTGTGTGTGTTAAACATCAAGCCAGAATAGGGTCATACACCCTGGGAATCCCTGGGATGAAGAGCAGCGATCTTGCTTAGCTGTATTCGCCTTGACACCAAAACCCTGAATCTCGAAACCCAAAATGGCCCCGAAGCCCTGGTACAACCCGCGAATTTTTTTACAAATCAGAATAACATTGGGAGATTCGTTGTAAATCCCTCACTCCCAAAGTCACAACCCTAAACCCTCACCTAAAATCCTTACTCCCAACGCAATCCTAAACCCTATCCCAACGTCACCTGCAGATCTACGTGCGCTTCGCCAAGGGCACAGTCGAAACTCCGCCTGGACCTCAGAAATCGCAGCGTCTTCCCAGGGCTTCTGGGGGGTGGAGGGTTTGGGGCTTGGTTCGAGGGTTGTAGAAGGGTTCTACATTGGATTTGCATACATATGTACAATGGTTGCCAGACTTGCTTCAACCTAGGTCCTACTGTCGCGCACAAATATGTAAACATGTACACTTATATACATACGTCTTTGTCACATATGTCCTTTGCAGTGGGGCGTGCTAGGTGCAGAGCCAAAAGTACCTTGCTTTGTGTATTCTTACGCTTAGCCCCCAAACTAAAAGCCCTGAGCTTTGACCCCGAACTCTATATATACGCCCTGGGCCCTCAAAAACCTACTTCGAGCTTCGCGTCCCGGATCCTATCGGTAGGATCAAAGGCTTGACGTCATGGTGAACATGACAGCTGTGGCAAGAACATACACAGATGTAAAAATCATCAGGTCTACCTGTATGTACTCAATCACCTCCCTTACACACTAAGGCAAAAACTTTCATCCCGACGCCCTACGCCGAAAAAAAAGCCACAGCGCGAGCTTCAAAAAAAAACGTAAGCAACGTTGAACCATGATCCTCTAAGTAACCTTCGTTGGGCCAGAGAACTTTGCAACCTGGGCCTATAGGCTTCACCCGGAAGCAAGCAACCCTCAACTCCTAAACCCTGCAGTTCTAACCCCTGCGCCCTGCAACACTCGGAACTTACGCCATAAACACCCAAACCCTGAAACCCCGAATCGTTAAACCCCTGAACCCTAAACCTGAACGAGATGGAGGTCGATTCTTCATGCTTGCACGGCCAAGTGGCGGCAGCAGCAAGCGATTCGAAACAATCGCCGCGATCGTGCCAGGCTCTTGTTGTTGCTGTTGTTGCCGTTGCTGTTGTTGTTGTTTGCCGGGGAGCAGGCTCAATAGACTACATAGCATTCAGGCCTGAAGTCAAAGAACCTGCTATTGGAGGTTCTAAACGATAGCCGCCTTGGTACCCCCTGATAGGTTCAATGGCTCCCTTGGCGACCTAACGACCCCAAATCAATGCCCCAGAAACCCTGATAAAAGTGCATGAGGTCCTTCGACATGCACTTGTGAGTCCGCGTCTCTTTGTTGTCGCGAGCAAACGAGGAACGGCGTAGGCCCCAAGTATTTTGTGGCAGCTCATCGTCGACCAGAACATGTATGCTAAGCGAGTTGTAAATAGTAGGAGGAGCCCTACGGCTGATGATAGAAATCCTGCATTACTCGTAGTATATATACCATAATTCCCACAGTTTAGGGTCCTTAAGGTAATGCAGGATCTATATCATCAACCGTATCAGAAGAGGATCCCTGAAAGGAAAAGGGACCCTTCGTCGTTTTGAAGACGGAATCCCGAACATGTGTAATTCAACCGACCCAACTTATACCCCCGCTAAACCCCTAAACCCAGAAACCCTGAAGCCTAAACCCGAAACCCTAAACCCTAAACCCAGAAACCCTAAACCCAGAAACCCTAAAGCCTAAACCCGAAACCCTAAACCCTAAACCCAGAAACCCTAAACCCAGAAACCCTAAAGCCTAAACCCGAAACCCTAAACCCTAAACCCAGAAACCCTAAACCCAGAAACCCTAAAGCCTAAACCCGAAACCCTAAACCCTAAACCCAGAAACCCTAAACCCAGAAACCCTCAAGCCTAAACCCGAAACCCTAAACCCTAAACCCAGAAACCCTAAACCCAGAAACCCTAAAGCCTAAACCCGAAACCCTAAACCCTAAACCCAGAAACCCTAAACCCAGAAACCCTAAAGCCTAAACCCGAAACCCTAAACCCTAAACCCAGAAACCTTAAACCCAGAAACCCTAAAGCCTAAACCCTAAACCCTAAACCCAGAAACCCTAAACCTAGAAACCCTAAAGCCTAAACCCGAAACCATAAACCCTAAACCCAGAAACCCTAAACCCAGAAACCCTAAAGCCTAAACCCGAAACCCTAAACCCTAAACCCAGAAACCCTAAACCCAGAAACCCTAAAGCCTAAACCCGAAACCCTAAACCCTAAACCCAGAAACCCTAAACCCAGAAACCCTCAAGCCTAAACCCGAAACCCTAAACCCTAAACCCAGAAACCCTAAACCCAGAAACCCTAAAGCCTAAACCCGAAACCCTCAACCCTAAACCCAGAAACCCTAAACCCAGAAACCCTAAAGCCTAAACCCGAAACCCTAAACCCAGAAACCTTAAACCCAGAAACCCTAAAGCCTAAACCCGAAACCCTAAACCCTAAACCCAGAAACCCTAAACCCAGAAACCCTAAAGCCTAAACCCGAAACCCTAAACCCAGAAACCCTAAAGCCTAAACCCAGAAACCCTAAACCCAGAAACCCTAAAGCCTAAACCCGAAACCCTAAACCCTAAACCCAGAAACCCTAAACCCAGAAACCCGAAACCCTAAACCCAGAAACCCTAAACCCAGAAACCCTAAACCCTAAACCCCCGATCAGGGCCTGCAGTGAAACGAACTCGAAGCACCAGGCGACTTGCCAGGACATGGAGATGTTGGGGAGTAGGGCTTTTGGTAGAGGCGTTCCCGATTGGGGTGCCTAGAACTTATAACTTCAACTCTAGTTCTTACCGACGTACGCGAACTTATAACTCTAGTTCTTACCGACGTACCAGCCCCACTGATCCTTCAAGCGAGGTTTGTGATTTGGGACAGCGGGATGTCCATAAGATTGAGGTATCTGATTTGTGCTACATAGTCTCCCTGGTGCTTAGTAGGGAGTAGGGGGATGGATCCCTATAATGGTCCCTATATAATCCCCAATAGCAGTCCCCATGATCCAGGGAGTAGTGGGTTTTGCGGTTCAATCTGCTGGTCTCGACGCTTCTGGAAAGGGGGATGGTTCCGTGGTGTCGGCTGTAAGCTGGCAGGTCTCTACCGCCACAGTGTGGGGTATCTCATAGCATAGTATTGTAGAATATTTTCGAAGATTTTTATAGCAAAATATTTTGAATGTTTGAGTATATTACAGTAATATTATGGAATACTATAGTATATTTATTGTAGGATATCACAGTATATTCTACCAGAGATTCCGGCTAGAAAATCGCCCAACTAAGCTTCGGAGATTCCTTATGGGTCCTAGCAGATGAGTGCTGAGGCCTCGTCCTGGCCTCTTCTAACGCCCTTAAACGTAGTTCTGCAAACCCAGAGACTCCAATATCCCTTAATTAAGGAATAATCCTTAAATTATGGTAGGATCCCTTATATGATTTAAGGTATACTCCTTAATTAAGGGATATTGGAGTTTCTGGGAAAGCTGAAGTCTTTCCCGTTGGTCCAATAGCCTCACATCCCAGACTACACCCGTTTCGCTCGCTCAGGTGATGCCAGACTGGCAGAAATGCGTGGTTCCAACGAACGGCACATTCTTCCAGTATGCGTCCCTTGGCTCTGGAAGCAGGTAGTGTAGACAACTCGCCGGAGCTCTCCTAAGAGCCTCAACTCGTCCATGTGCCCAAGTAGTATACTCTTTGGCCTTAATGTAGCCCCTAAACGGGTTTGTTGTGGCCAAAGTATATACTATTTAAAGTGATTAAACTCTGGATCGTATCACTCCCTTTGAGCTTGCTTTGGATGGGATTGAAGGTGAGGGCGGTACCCCAAAAGGACCCAAAGTCTCACAACAGGGAGTACATGCACGCTTAGGGATTTTGGGGGGACAGAATGTCGAGGCTTTGGGACTGCATTTCTTCCTTCTGGGGTCCCGCTGTATGGCTGCAATATGCTGCCCATGACACGAAAGCCTGTGAGGGGTAAACAGGCTCTGACTAGAAATTGAAATTATGCCCAACCTAAATTGCAGGTTACTTTATTTTGGCTCTGCGCGCCACTGACAGTGACTACCGTGCTTGCACCGAGTCAGAGTGTCAAAGGCAAAGTACCGGCAATCCCATATACTGAGTTGCAGTTGATGTTACGGCAGCTTTATAGCAGCCTGCAAAGACAACTGGGGATCAGGCTTTGCCGGAGACCTAAAGTCTCCAAACCCTGAACCCTATAAACCTTGAAGCCGTATAGCCCTAAACCCAAGCTCCTGCGCTTGTGTCTGGCCGAAGGCGAAGAGGCATCGAAGGGAAGTTGGCGCAGTGTTTCGACCTCCATCACGTGGAGAAGACTGCGGGCATCAGGTACGCTGATTTAGGATTTGGGGTGTAGGATTAAGTTTAGAGGGTTTAAGGCCGCCAAGGGTTGAGCCCGATCGAACACCTCAGAAGTGTGTTTGGGAGGGTTCTTAAGTTCAAAGAGTTACATGGTGTTCTTTTTCGGCGGGTGTTGTCAGGGCTCAGTGCGTAGTTGCATCATCTAGGACAGACTTAAGGAAGATTGACAATTAGCACTTTGCTGCAGTTAGGCTCTATTGCTTGGATCCCGAATTGAACCTATTAATCCTACAAGCTCGAAACCCACCGAGTTCAATGCTTAGGTGGTTTAGTGGATACACGGAGTCTCTGTGTAGTGTAGTTCCTGTTTTTGGTCATGATCTCATCGAAAATCGTGGTAACCAGCAAGAGCAGCCACGTTGCAAACTACAGGTAGGGACCATGAAACCCTGAACCCTAAACCCCAAACTATTAGGACCTAAACCTTACGCCCCGCAGCCCTAAACCCGAAAACCCTAAACCCTCGTAATTAGCCCTGATGCCTAAGCCGTACCTTAGCCTTAAAGCTTAACTCAACCATCTCAAACCGTTGTTTCTGGACAATCCCCTTGGCCTGCATCTTCAAGTCCACCTTAGCGCGATATCACATCAAGGTCGTGCTGCAGAGCCCTCCGGGCCCCCACGACCTGCCAGCAGCAACACCTCGGCAGCTCGGTCTTTCTTCGCGGTATGTGCTGATGCAGAACGACCATTGGCAGTCGACGGGGACATTGATTGTGTTGGCAATGGAGGTGACGACTCAGTGCCTGCCTATTCTTTCCAGGAGCCGGATTGCAGGCAGATCCCAGGGTAAAAGGAGGGACCCTTAATAAGGACCCCTGGTATATACCCTTAACATAGCTAGTATATACCCATTATATGTGCCCGCGCTCCGACCCCCCCCCCCCCCCCCCCAATGGTATCCCCCCCCCCCCGACCCGGGCGACCACACAACAAGAACAAGAACAAGAACAAGAAGAAGAACAGCAGCAACAACAAAGCAGCAGCAACCACGCGGAGGAACCACAGGAACCACAGGGGGGGAGGGGGGAGACAGGAACCAGAAGAACCACAAAAGGGAGGGGGAAAACCAAGAGGAACCACAGGGGGGGGGGGGAACCACAGGAACCACAGGGGGGGGGAGGGGGATTACCATGGGGGGGGGAGGGGGGGGGGGGGGGGGGGTGCGCGGATGCTGGCACATATATAGCCCATTATAGGGTAGGGGTCCCCATTAAGGGTCCCTCCTTTTCCCCCCTGAGGCAGAGTTTCCTGGAGCTTGGCAGCGAGCCCTTCTCTTTGAGGGTGTGCCGAAACCTATCCCGAATGTTTCGGTTTAGCCGAAGGGCAGCGTTGGTACGTAGGAGCAGTTCCGGACAGGGTTTCCGGAGTGGCTGGCTGCAACCGCAGGCCCCGAAACCACACATTGGCCAAGCCAGCCACGGTGTTCCGCATGTACCTGGCAAAGCATACATGGCTAGAGTGCGACGCGCTAGTAGCTTTAAAGACCCCACCCCAGCGCACCCGTAAGGTCTATAAACCTATGTAAGCCATAAACCCCTAAACCGAAGAGGTGAAAACCCCAAAACTATCAGCTTAGAAACCTCCCATGTAAGCCATAAACCCCTACGCCCAAAAGGTTAAAACCCCCAAAAAACTCTCAGCTTAGAAGCCTCCCATGACACTGTTGATGGACAAAATCCTGGATTACACATTATAAGGATTATCCCATAGTTTAGAGTCCTTAGGGTCATGCAGGATTTTGTCCATCAACAGTATATACTGTTATGGGGGGGATACTTCCCTAAGTCATACTAATAGTAATTCCTAACAGCAGGACGCATCTCTTCCACGATCCCTTCGCGAGCTTCGGTGACTACCACACCTGGAGACCCGAGCATGGAGTCGCCGCAACTCGACGGCGAACGAGGTTCAGGGGCTTATTGGGGGTTAGGGGTTTAGGGGTTTAGGGAGGGGTTTAGGGGCTTAGGGGTTTAGGGTTTAGGGGTTTAGGGTTCAGGGATTAGGGCTTTTAGGGGTATAGGGCTTTAGGGGTTTAGGGTTTAGGGGTTTAGGGTTTAAGAGTTCAGGGGTTTAGGGTTTAAGGTTTAGGGTTTATGCTTTAGGGGTTTAGGGGTTTAGGGTTTAGGGTTTAGGGGCTGGGCGGGTTTTGGGTTTGTGTAACATAAGTGCCTGAAGAATTGGAATAGGATCTTGGGCTATAGTATGGCAGTGGCTTTATAGCCGGGTTTTGGGCTTGTAAACAGGGTTTATAGGGTTGAGGGTGTGTTTTTTTTTGGGTTTACGGTTTGGAGCTGTGATCTAGGGCTCAGAGGAAAGTCGAGGGTGCCAGCGAGTCCGTCTGGTTCCTTCAGAAGTTTGGAGGTCAGGTATTTGGGCTTTGATTAAAGTCTGTCGAGCATAGGGATTCATGGGCATGGTGGTGTGTGTGTGTGTGTGTGTGTTTACCAGTGTGTTTGTGTGTGTGTGACAGCTGCGCATTGGACATGAAGACTGAACAGCGTCTCAGACAGAGGAAGCCAGAGACACGAAGCGACAGAGAGCGACGTAGGGAGCGAGGGCAAGTATCCTTACAGAGACTCGGCGAGCTAGAACGAAAGCGAACGAGGGTGAGAATGCACAAGCCGAATGTAGCTCAAGCATCGCAAAATTGAGGTTTCGAAGACCTGAATGCGAGAGGAACGCCGGAGAGACTTTCGGAACAGCTTGGGCTGTGTTTGTGGCTTGTCAGCCTTGAGGGCTGTCGATACTATCGGTTCCAGCTCGGGTCAATCCCCCTTACTACAGCCATGCCTGAGGAATGGGATCGACTGCGCAGCGGCCCGGCGTATTCGCACAAGATCGACTACGCAACCTAAGCGTCGCGGTGTGCTGTACTGTGCAGATCGTCAAGCCCCATCAAGACTCGAGCCTTACTTGTTCGCCAGCTCCGAATAAGGTCGATAACAGCCCACGAGTTGAAACCCAAGATCCCCAAATTTGCAGAATTTAGGTATTCTGTTCCCGAAAAATCTTCAAAGACCTAAATCCTGAGTGTGCGGGTGCAGTCTCGTAAATTGCAGTGCGTGCTTCTGCGGCCACGAAGTGGCCGGAACAGTAGTCAGGGCTGCCACTTGCTGAGGAGCTAACAGGATCCCAGTCGATTTACCCAAAAATTTCCAAGTACCTAGTAATCATATACTCTCCGAAATCCTAACCTACATAACTACTATCCTAAATCCTACACCCTAAACCCTAAAACCGAGTACCTGATGGCTTTTAAAGGGCTCCTTTGACCGCCCCCAAAAAGCACGGTGTGTGGTTAATATAGGGGCCCCTTTAAAAGGATCCTTAAACAGGGTTCTCTATAAGGGCTACTATAAGAATGCTATGGTATAGGGGCCTAAATGATTACCTATACTATTTCGGGGGTTCCTTAGTATAACTATAGTATAATACATATACCGCAAAGCCTTATTCTAATTATTAAGGCACCTACAGTAGGTGTCGCAGGCGGGGTTTCCCAGGCATACCGGAGGCTCTTGGCTAACGAAGTGAAAATACAGAGTTACACCTGAAGTCTATCGTGGTTCCACTATGCGATCAAGCTGCCTTCCTTGATTGCTTCATGGGGAGTGTTGCGATACTGTGAGCTTTGCCAGTTCTGTTTTGTTGATGTTTGTGGTTTTAGCTTTTAGGGTAAGCTTGTTGTTGACACAGACAGCTCGAAAACCGTTTGTGCTGTTGAAGCAGGTCGTACTCGGATCGTCAATTACAGTTGCAACTTCATGGATAGAATCATATGATATATTTTCGGTTACCCGCAAAAAGGATCTACAATGAAAACTGTAGGACCTACAATGAGAACTGTAGGCAACATGTATTCTTTAATGAAGGGAACCAGAGTTGTCTTGTTCTGGACAACAGCTCCTCAAGACCGATCTTTGACGTCGGGAGACCATTTACCAGCCGGACCGCCAGCAAGCTCTCCAAGAGAAGCTGTTGGCTCAAACCCCAAGCTGCTTGTGGAACAGGTCGTCGAAAAAGATCCAGTGTCCTTCGATCCAAGATTGAGGATTACTGTGTTTAGGGTCCTGGGCGCAATGAACTTCGTAAAGTCTGTGTTGGCTGGCAGGATCTAGACCAAACCCGAAGACGAAGCTTGGATTTCTGAACTAGTCAACTAGTCTCAGAAGTTGTTGAGGAAGGATTCATGCTTGCATTGAACCGCATCAAGCCTGGGATGTGATACAGGGGTGCCTTGATCCAACCCCGAAACCTAAACCCCCAGCCCCAAAAGCCTAAACCCTTCAACTCATGTGAGTGGGCTGCTCGGGATGCGTCGAAAAGTTCGATGCACTTAAAGCAAAAACCTAAAACCCAAACCCTAAGCCACGGCCCTTAGATTCAAGACCAGGGGGTGCATGGTGAAAGTCGTCGAAGCCGAGTCGTCTGAGGGGGTTTAGGGTTTTGGGTTCAGCGTTTTGGGTCTACCTGGACCCCCCAACTACCCTTTAATGTACCCTACATACCCACTATTAAGGACCAGAAGGGCTTTATTAAAGGCGGGGGGGGGGGTCCTGGTAGGGTTTTGGGTTCAGGGTTTTGGGTTTAGGGCTTCGACAGGGGATCTCGCGGGTTGATCTATTACCCAGAGACTCCAATATATACCTTAATTGAGGAATACATAGGATTTCTCCATTGAGTTTGAATACCAGACCAACAGCGTAGTTATCTTTATTCTGAAGTGGTTGCTGGACAACTGAACCCACTGCTGATGATATAAGTCCTGCATTACCCAGAATAAAGAATATACCATAATTCCCATGGTTTAGGGTCATGAAGGTCATGCAGGATTTAAACATCATCAACCGTATACAGGAATGTCGTCTTCTAGAGAGGGGCTAGGGCCGGGCAGGGTTTATGGGAGTCATCTCGGAGTTAGGTTGCCTGCAGAAGCAAGATTTGCTCCATGTGTTGTGGCTCCGGAGGGGATATCGATATCGGATAAGCCATGGATGGGACCAGAAGCACGAACAAGGTTTATGGTTGCAGCAGGACAGATATACCAAGACACAAATCTTCAAACATCAGGTTACATCGGCAAAAATGACACAAGGATAATGAGAAGACTGTTGAGCGGACTGTTAGGAGCCGAGTCCAAAAGACGTGTGGAACTGGTAGGATCAGCAGCTTCAGACAGCCGGAGGTATGAGTTTAAGTACACCGTACACCTAAACCGTACCCTCATTTGACCCCAAAACCTCAAAATTACTTTCCCGAGGGCTGTCTCAGGCAGCTCCTCAGCACAGCCGTTGCTCTCCATCCGTCCTGGCCAGCCGAAGCGTGTCGGCTCGGGACTCAGCATGCGAGATGGTTCCGGGGCGTGGCTGGGGTTAAAGGGGTCCTTATCTGTTTAGTGTCAACATCGGGCCACCTTGTATTTGACACCCCCAAAGATAAAACCAGAACACCCCAAAGCGTCAGCCGCCCTAAACTCCAAAGACTCAAGGCTGCGCACTTTCATCTCGTGACAGCGGCCTTGATGCTTGTAATAAGGTTTTGGGTCTGCCATAGTATAGGTATATGGGGGCTATGAGGATCTATGAAGGGATATCATTACTAATTGACCCTGCGTCTACATATAGGGTAAGACCCCAAACACCAAACCATACTTGAAGGGTCAGATATCTCCTGTTGACGAGGATCCTGAATCTCCTAGGGGAGAGCCCTTGGGTTTCTGTGGGGTTTCAGAAATCGAATACGTCACTTGGATAGACACCAGACCGTGTTACAGGGAAAAGATTGAACCCCTTACACCCAGCAGCCCAAGACCTGCTTGTTCTTCAGTAGCGTCAATATTCATACCGGGTCGTGTCCGTTTGAATCGGTTAGTTGTACTCTGCCCTACCATTCCCGACGTCATATGAGCATGAGCCACGCTGCAGCCAGGTTACGGATAATAAGAAATGGGAGTTTTAGACAAATAGAGGATCCTGGCAAGACCCTACCAAGTCAAGTAGGATGACGGTTGCAAGGACCCCTTGATACCCCAAACCTGGGTTCCTTAAGACCCGAATCCTTGACCCCAGACCCCAGGCCCTATTAGGGATCTATAAGGGCTCTGTCATGGGGAATATGGTAGTGAGTTTCCCGTTATTACGGGTACCTTATTATAAATGCGTAATTCCAACCCAACTCCGCTGCCTAGAAAACCGGCGCTGCATCGCTGAGCTCACTCCTTCTCAGGCTGCATACTGAGAGTTTTGAGGGGTTCTGTAAAGGGTTCAACACGGGGATCTATCACCCAAAGGGTCCTAGCTACTAGTATGGGGGATACTTCGCCAAATCAGAGTAGCAGTTGCTACACGTAAGATGGAAACCCTACATTCTGCTATATCATAGGTACTTAGGGCGCTTTGGGTCGGCGCGTTGGGATTCAATCCCTAAGCCTCCCTAAAACCCCTAATTCAACTTTAAACCCTAAACCCTATTAGTTGGTCTATATTGGGGTTTGGTGTTTGGGTTGCGGATCCAGAGCTTTTCTTTGTAAAGTTCCGGCTTCAGAAATCGGGCTCAGGGTTTAGGGTTCAGGGGTAAGGTTTGCGGTCATCTTATGTTAACTGCGTAGTTTGCGCCGCAGGTTCGCAAGACCTTGCGAATCCTGCTGGCTTGCTACCCAGACCCCCGCAAGAATCTAACAAGTGGATCCCTTAATGGGGGTTCCTATAAAGTACCCTTATAGTAGTACAAGACCCCAAATTAGGGGATCTACTTTCTAGATCCTCCTGGGGTCTGGGTAGTAGAGTTTGGAGACTTGTAGCTCTGCCAGCAAGTTTTTCCCAAACCTTGTCGACAGGGCTCAGAAAGTCTGTGGCTTGTGGGGTTTTTAGAGTCAGGATTCAGGGTTCAGGATTTGGGATTAAGGGTTGAGAGTATAGGATGTCTCGGAAAGCTTGCTTTAGGTGCCTGGGGCATCCTGTCGAACAGGACGCAGAGTTCATCTGTTTGGTGCTAGCACCAATGCAGGGGACGTCCCTGTTAAAAATTAGGCAGAGTGCTTGAGTTACCTTGAAAAGGTCCCATCACGCGAAGGACATCCTGCTATTTTTCTTGGACTAAGACTAACTTTTCTGATTCATTTCTTGGTTACATTACGATGCACCCCGAAACCATAATCCTGAATCTGCCCAAAGTCACCGATTTTTGGGTTAACCAACTTTAAGGTTAGGATCCTTAAATTAGAGGCTTTGGTTAACCACAAAAAGGAACTACAAAGGAGTCAATGGAGACTATAGGTAGTATTATTATGGTTACTATTGTTATTATTTCTGTACTCTTTACTATGAATAGACAATGATTACTAATGTTGTCTTTTTTATTATGATTTAGGTAAATCCTAAACCGGAGCAGGAAGCCCAAATTAAAAGCCCATAGCAACCCCACAGCAGCGCTGTAAACCCGATAGCTCCGTCCCGAAGTCAGGCCTAACTGTAAACCCTACCAGCACCCTGCAAGTACCCTTTAAAGGGCTCGAATATTTCTCATCAGGGGGGCAGTTAGGGACTACGATCAAGGGTAGTTGGTGGGTTTAGGTATACCAGGTATCGATTTTGGTTATTTCTGAATTCCCTTATTGGTTGATATGGGTGGTTGTCAAAATCAGGGTCCTTTGTTGGGTCCTTATTAAAATATGGCACCTAATATTTCCTTTTTCGGGTACCCAAAAAGGGACCATAGTTTTGACAACCACCCATATAGAGCCCCAAGCATAACTAGCAGAGCTCCCCCCCCCCCGAAGTCAGGCCATGGCCATCAATGCATCCCGCGCCGAGAGGAGGACAGCCAACCCTCTTCGTCATCTCTGGGGCCCTACAGTAGAAGCCGCAAAGTTGGAACCCCATGATACAACATCCCTTTATTGAGGGATGTACCGTAAATTATGGTAGGATCCCTAATATGGTATATTACTTTAAATAAGGGATATTGGAGTCTCTGGGCTTGAGGTTGTGCATCGGGGGTTTAGGGTTTAGGGTTCGGAATGCTAGCATTGTTTTTCCTTAGTCCATGGTCTAACTTTCTGGAGTTCACTAGAAGGAGATGCCGAAAGTAGGAGGTGTCTGGAAACTGAGGGTAACATAGGGGCCATCATACTTCTTGGGGTTCCACTGAAGGCTGCTGTGACGTGTTAAATTCTGGGCTTTTATTCATGAAGTAGCAAGGGCCCCTATACTCCTGAAGCCTGTACCCTGAACCCTAGACTTCTTGACCTATAGCCTGAAGTCGCCCAAAACTTCTGAAAAAGTATTTGGAGGGATCAATTTCTGGATTTATCAAGAAAAACCTTAACTAGGATGTTTCAGTAATGCATGATGCACAAAGCTATCTCTTGTCTAACCGTAGCTACTAAGCCCCATGATCGTCTAAGTGTGCTGTAAACCCAGAGCCCACAATCTTTCAGTCAGTTCAGAAACTAAGGACGGAAGGATCCTTTTCGTGAGTATTTTCAGAACGGCCGCTAGTTCCTATAAAAATCGAACCACCCCACCACCTCCTCGAACTTGAAGATTCGGCGCGCATTGGAATGCGAGTTTCCAGAAACCCGAGACCCCAATGTCGACGCTGCATGGCCCTGAACCCCTCAACACGAAGCCCCAAACCAATGCTCAACCCTAACCCTAAAACCCAGTGTTTCGCTTCGTGACAGTCCGCATGACCGATTGCACAAATCCCTAACCTAACCCCAAACCCCTCAACCCCAAAACGCCAAGCAAGGACGGATGAGTACCTGAAGCTGAGCACGAGCACCAGCGACATCGTCGCTCCGGGGTAGCTCGGTGGAGATTAAATACGGGGGTTTAGGGTTGAGGGGCAGGGCTCGCAATGATTAGCGATAAATAGTATTCCTGATCCCTCCATCTAGTTTCGATACTGGAACGAAGTCCCAAAACTCTACTCTAATTAATAAGACCTGTATGTTAGAATCAGGCTTCTCTTAGGGGGGCTGTACGGGGTTTCGTGTGTTGGTAGAAAGCATGTTTCTTGGGACCTCGGGTATCTCTCGTTATGCGAGGTTGCTAACCCAAAGGGCCCACAGTACCTTTATAGTAGAATGTCGGGTTTCGATATTAGGAATTACTTGTATGATTTGGGGAAGTATCCCCCATAACAGTACTTTGGACCCTTTGGGTAAGGGCAGGATCCGATCATTGACAGTGGTTTTGCAACTTCACCCCGCGCGTGCACGTACTTTCTGTTTCGGAACAGACCGACGAAAAAACACGGCGAATCCTCACAAGTAAAAGCGTTTTAGTGGTTGCACCCACCGTGCTATGGAAAGCATGAAATTGCACCAGTGCCCTTCAGGTCTCACTGAATCCCCATGACCCTACAATAGGGGGATAAATAATTACCAATACTATTTGGGGCTCCTTATTGCAACTATGGTGTAATGGGCTCCAAAGCCCTATTCTAATTTAGAAGGCCCCTATACTACAGCAAGCTTTTCTTCGATGCGCAACATCCTGCAATATGCGTAGTGAGGAAATACGGAACTCCCATATGTGGGAGTTTCCGACAATTAGGGGTACCTTATTTTGGGGTCCTTACAATCAGGATCCTACTATTTAGGGTACGAAATTAGGGTCCCCTGTTTTCGGAAAGTCCCATACAGTCATCTTAAGCTGACAGATGTTCCCAGTGAAGGGAAAGCTGATACCCAAGCCTGCAAAGCCCGACAGATTCCCAAACACACACCCTAATTAGCGCCTCAACAACTCTCAACCCCTAAGAACCCTTGAGCCCTAAACCCCAATGCCAAAGCATACTAGAACCCGAGAGCCCCAACAACTCTCAACCCCTAAGAACTCTTGAGATGCGATATTCCACCCAAACAGCATCACCAGAGAAACGAGCGTGCTCGGGTGCTGAGGAGTTATGAGCCAAAGCTGGGAAAGGCACGAAAATCGATCTGTTGGGTTCAGAAACCGAGGGTTCGTTTTTCTTCAGGGGTCCTTATTCTGAGGATTTGGTTCTATAGGGCCTTCAGAATCTATCACAGGGGGGGCGGGGTGAATTATCAGTAACATTCAGATGTCAGCTCCGATTGCACAGCGGTAGCAGTACTAGAAGTAGTCGTCAGACGAGCAGCAGCAGTAGTAGTGGCAGCCATGGCAGGCCTATAGGCACCGGAGGCTTTTCTGAGCAAAGGGGTGCACAAGAGGATGCAAAGCATGTGAGACTACTGGCATTGCATCGTGGACGGCGTCACCGAAAATAGTTTCCCAGCCACCCACCCTTAACCCTGAACATCCCGAAAGTCCTAAGCCCTTTCGTTGCACCTGAAGCCGAGGTCAAGAACTTGCGTTGTGAATATCATTGAAAAAACTGATCCTCCTTAGGTCTACGGTTCTACCGTAACCCGAGCCCACCGTTTTGAGGACTGCGGAGTTCACATCTTTATACGGAACCCTGCAAAGATGGGTCGTTCAGGTTTCAGGTAGGGTTTTTGTTCGGAGAGCCCCGAAGCCCCCCACAATCACCCACGGCCGGAAGACCTTAAGCAACCCGAAGCATTTACCAAGAAGTCTTGAAAGTCTCAACCCCAAATCTCAAAACTCCGAGCCGTAAAGCCCAGAAGCGGATGAATCGAAATGCTTCGGAAGGAGGTGGGGGAGGCAGTCGCTCCCTTCATGAGCCTCCAGGACATCGCACCCCCAGACCCCTCAGGGCACTTACGGTTCAGAGTGTCTAGGCGCTTGGACTTAGGGACCCAAAAGGCACATAAGCAGAAGCATTTTATAGGGATAGATCCCTACCTTATTGGGCTTCATTATGAGGGCGTTTATATGGGATATCACTATCCTTGTTTTTGCTCATGTGCTTTTTTGAGGCTCTATGGACTGCTTTGTAAAGGCCTCGCGCTGTAGAGCCCTCACTGTCCATGGGGAGTCTTGGCCTAGTAGTCGAGTCTTTGGGTTTAGGGTTTACGGTGGAGAGTTTAGGAAGTATCCTGCAACCTCTATGCTCGGACCCTGCGTTCCAACCCCCAGTCCGGGAACTCTATCTTCGAACCCTGGGTTTGGGAACTCTATGTTCTACTTCATGGAGTCATGGGGTAAAACATCGGCATGAGGACCTCAGAAAACCAGGGGCTTCCTTCTGAGCGGGGTCCTTGCAATGACGGTCCTGCTAGAAGGTTGTGTCCGACCTCAGGCGAACCCGACACAAACTCAGCCGTCTCTATGGGTAGTTCTCTAGCTTAGGGTCCGTACTCGTTTGGGGACCCAAAAGGGGCCCTACTTTAGAGCCATATGTACACGCAAACCGGTGCCCGTGAGAATATTAACTACTCACGCAGACCCCTAAATCGAAAGATTTCGCGCTAAACTCCAAGCCCCGAAACCTTAAATATACGTCCTGAATCTCAGGCGCAGGAACGCTCATGCCAGACCCTAAACCTTCCATGGCACAGCACCTTAACCGTAAATCCCCAAGATCCTGCAACATTCATCTATCCTGAACCCTGCAGTCTCCGCAGACTTCAGCACCCTTCCGCCTCTAAACCCTTAATTACGGAGTAAAGCCGTTGCAAGCGGAATTTATCTCCGGGAGGTTGGTCCAAGTATCATATAGAAACCTGATTAAGAAACCTGGAGTGTTTCTTCGGGTTCTTTATTGTAGAACTGAGACCTAAACATACCTAAACCCTAGCTAACGCACTGAATATGTTGAGTGTCTTGCCGGAAGGCGACTCACAAAAGAAAGGGAAACCTAAATGCAGATTTCGAGTCCGATTTCCCGAATTCCCAGGATAAAGAGCTCAACCCACTCTC
Source organism: Symbiodinium sp. CCMP2592 (assembly GCA_905221615.1). Taxonomy (NCBI): domain Eukaryota; class Dinophyceae; order Suessiales; family Symbiodiniaceae; genus Symbiodinium; species Symbiodinium sp. CCMP2592. The sequence goes on from CAJNDT010004035.1 coordinate 211,373, forward strand.
GCTGATGGCGAAGATGACCCCAGGGCCGCGATCCTGAAAGAGAACCCTAGGGCTTAGGGTTTAGGGTTTATATAGGGTTTTAAGGGTTTAGAGGTTTAGGGTTTAGGGTGTAGTGGTAAAGGGTTTAGGGTCAGGAAGCCCGCAGCTGGCTTTGAATCAGCGGTTAGGCGGAGTTCTGCAGGGTTGGGAGTGACGGCTGAAGTGCAAAGGATGTAAGGCAGGCGGGTCCAATTCAACATTCGGGGTTTTGGGCGCTTGCAGAATCAGGGAACTTAGTAGCAAGAAGTCGGTCCAGGGTTGAAAGGTTGGGCTTTGGGTTTCGGGACCTATGTGCGGGATCAGAGGACAGAGTAAGTACTCGTAGGTTCAGGGGTTAGGTGTCAGGGCTTTAGGGGCGTTTGCTTAGAGGGTTTCGCATGTAATGTTTAAGGGATCAGGAAACTTGCCATATAGGTTATAAGCAGACTTGCAAGTATCTAGGCCTGGGTGGAGCTATCCTTCTAGAGAGGCGGCCAAAGTCCTAGATCCTATCATTGCAGAACGCTACCGACAGAGATCCCAGCAACCACCTCCCTAAACCTCAAACCCCTGCGTATACTTTGGCCCTTGAACAATCCTAAAGGTCTAGGGTCTAGAGAAAACATACTTACAACCGCCCTGGGCACTTCTTCGGCACGGGACCTCCAAGCCCTACACCCCAAAACTCATAAACCCCCTTCGCACCACCACCCCCCCGCCCGCCCCTTAAACCTCAGCCTCAAACCGAGAAAGCCCCAAACTCCAAACCCTGAACTTCTAAACCCAAGCCCCGGAACCACAGTTAAATCCCTGCGTCCAGGACCTGAGAAGCCTATCAACGCCGACAAACAACACAGGAAAGCATGCAAAAGCAGTGCATAAGAGCTGTAATGTAGACCCCCTCAGAAACCCTAACAGCCCAAACACTATAAACATCCATAATTTTGAAGGATACCTTCAACACACTTTCATTCAAAGACCCTAAACCCTAAACCCTCAACCCCTAAACCTACACCAGCCCTATACTACTAAGGCTACTTCATAGGAACCCCCTTTTTAGGGATTTACTTTTTGGATCATCCCGCCGGGGGTCTGGGTACCGAGTGCTCTCACAGGCCTGGCTCCTACGCTGGGCAAGAGCCGTGGCGCCCCTGGCTTCTCTCGCTCTTCAGGGCTAAGACCTAGAGTAGGCCCTTAGTCCCTTTTTAAGGGTTCAAGTCCCTTATTATAGCCCTTTAAACCATAAACCCTAAATCCTAAACCCTAAACCCTAAACCCTAAACCCTAAACGCCCTTTAAACCAAAAAGGGCACCCTTTTTATTCCTAGGTTGCTCTTGGGTCCAGAGGGTCTCATCTACATCTTACCGTTGGTCAGTAGGGAATGGAGGAATGGGATAGAAGCTGCCCCCACCCTGTAATAGTAGTATAATAGGAATATAATAGGGCCCTAATACAATTCTTATAGTATCCTTATGGTCACTATTACAGAGTGGGGGCAGCTTCTAAGAAATTAAGGAATGGGGTACAATTATAACTACTGTTACTACCATTCTTCCATTCCCTACTAACCAACGGTAAGACATGGGCCCGAACAGGTCGTTTCCATAGCTTCCTTGGGGGTTAGTATGGGATTTTGCTCGAATAGTGTTGTTATATGGGTCTGCAGTGTTTTCTTCCGGGTTTTCAATTTTTTAACAAGGGTTTGCAGGGCGGTAAAAAGGCCAAATCCAGGGGCCGTAATAGTTAGAATAGTGTTCTTTCCAGGGTTTCAATCTAGGCGTCAAAAGGGGCGTTTCTTGGCATTTGTACGAGTCTGGCGTATGTTGTACTATCGTTGTATAGGGAATATGAGGGAATACGACTAGTGACATTTCAGCGCTTTAAGGCTTTAAGGATTAAGTTTTAACGGATATTCAACAGTGTTTTCCCTTTTAGATAAGCCAGGCTTGTCTTTTCAAGTGCATTTATGAGGGTATGAGGGTTCCTATTTGGGTTCTGCAGGACTCTATGAGGGATCTTCGAGAGTTCTGGGGGTCAGGGCTTAGGGGGGACTTCAAGTGTTCAAAAAGAAACAATTAAGGCTTAAGGTTTAGGGTTTAGGTGTCAAGACATGAGAGATACCAGGTTTTGAGTTTCGCGGTTCACGGCTGTCCTTCGCAGTTGTCCCCTAATCGAATTGTTACACAAAAATGGACAGATCGGTCAAGGTATCGTATTGAAGGGACCTCGATCAAGGGATTTCGGCAGCATATTATCCATGAGGGCACAGCCTCGATGTCGACATTCATACTTGGAGGGTCGGGGGACTTAGTAAGTAGGTAGTAAGTAGGCTTATAGGTACCCTAAAAGGGACCCTAATTGGGGTTATGGTACTTATAAGTCCCCAAAATAACCAGTTACTAAGTCCCCTAAAGACCCTCCAAGTAGGGGCTTTAGGATACGCAAGGGGCGTAGTAGGCTCTTGTAGGGGTCTTGCCAGGACATCCCGAAGCTTAACAGAGGCCTCATAGTCTGTGCTAGTACTATACCTATAGGGTCATACCCTACCCCCTTTTTTAAGGTACCTACTTTTCTATATAAGAGAACCTAACCATAAAACTAGGTATCCTAAAAAAGGGGTAGGGTATGACCCTCTAGGTAGGGGCCTATATATTTGATTACAAATACTATCCTGGCCCCAAAGCCCTGTGCAACTGATTAAGGCCCTTATATAATAGGCATTTCGGGTGTAAGGGTATTTAGGGTGGGACCGGTAGGGCAGAGCAAGGGCAAACCAGTGCCCTGGAGGTGCCGGCAACATGGTGACATATGAGGTGTACGGTGTCCACCAGGGTTCAGGGTCTAGCGCTCATGGTGTACATGCTTGACTTGATTTAAGTCGAAGTACGCAGTGAAATACGACTCTGTAAGCACGGCAGAGAACCCGGGTCGGCGGGGGGTGCAGGACACGGATCTGTATGCCTAGGTAGGCCTGTGTCGGCATCTTTCAAGGTCTAGGGTTCTGGGCTTGGGTTGAGTATACGGCCTTAATAATTAAAAATACCTTCAGTATATTGGGCCCCAAAACGCTATTCCAAAAATTTAAGGCCCCTTGGCCCCTGTATTAGGTTTCTGGCAGGCGAGTCTTTTCATGGTGTTCGCCTTCTGCTGGGTTTAGGGTTTAGGGCCTAGGGTTTAGGGGTGGACTTCTAAGTCTTTGTCACCTGAGGCCGCGAAGCCTGAAGAACAGCCTCTCCCAACTCCCACAGCCAAGCATCAACTGCTGATGTTGGGTTAAGTGGTGTTAGGGGGATCACTATGGCTATGGGCTTTATGAGTTGTGTGATGTGGTTCAGGGCTTTTAGGATATTTAGGCTTTGGCATCCTGTTTGCAGTGCCCAGAATGTCCTACATACTACTTGAACTTGCCGATCAAGATGGTTGATGCCGCTCTGGGAAAGGCATCCTTCATGTCAAAGTCACAGGCAGAGTATGCAGGCCCAGCTATATGCCTATACACTAGAAGCTGCCCCCACCCTGTAATAGTGGTAGAATAGGAATATAATAGGGCCCTAATATAATCCTATGTAATCCTTATAGTCACTATTACAGGGTGGGGGCCCCTTCTAACCTATACACGTCATGACATTGCAACTTGCACAGGCAATACCACATGAGTGTCCCACATTCGCGCACTAAAGCGCTTGGTCCGAAAATCTTGCTGCGCTCATGGCAGACAGATTTTACCGACGGCTTGAGTACAACAGGAGAAGGGAAGCAGCGGGAATCGTGCCTTGCTTGCATGTTGCTGTTGTGTCCTACGGCGCTTCCAGCCACAACTCGAGTTTCAGTGTCAGCAGCAGCGCTTGCAACACGCGATCCTGCATCGGGTATGAACACCATGCCATTTTCGACCGAGACAGGGACGAATACATACATGTCACTGTCAATGACGAGGGTGAGTCCCACGTGGTTCGGACTTTGAGACGGGCCTTTGAATCAGGATACTCTACGCGGCCTCGTGTTGTCAGGCTGCCTTCGACTACCGAAGAGGCGTACCAGATACTTGGGCGCGCTCGTTTGATGGTAGATGGGCCCAACCAGGGGAGGTGGGAATACCATCCATTGACGAACAACTGCGAGCACTTCGTGAACGCATGCTGGGATCCTGAGATTCCTGCGCGCAGCGACCAAGTGAATAATGGTCTGACAACTTTGGCTGGAAGCATGACAGTTGGTGCCCTTGGTGCAGGGATTCCGGCCACGATTGTGGCGGCAACTGTGACACCTGTAGCCACAGCCGTTACCACGACTTCGACATACTATGCTCTAGGCTTCATTCCTTGGGGAACCGTAGCCACCACGAGCACAGTGATGGTGAACCTGCCCGTCGGTGTTGTAATTGCCATTAGTGCTGGGACTGTCGTGGGTGGTGCGAGCATATTGGGTCTGGCAGCCTATGGTTTCAGAGAGTGGACCATAGCAGATGCATCAGCAAACGCCAACATGTTGCCCATAGCCATCTACAACACGTCCAACCAGCCAATCACTGCTTCTCTAAGCCATGACCCAAATGGAGGCATGGCCTGGGCTTGGGATTCCTTCTATGCTTTTCGCTCTTGGACCGGTGTTGGCCTCATGTCACGCACTGTTGACAGTCAGATGGCGGAAGAGTTGAACCCTCCCACTTCGACGGAAGATGGCAAAGACCAGTTTGTCCTCACAATAGAGTGCCAGCCCGGGCAGCCTCTCCGCAGCATCAGCCACATTGTCTGCCGCGGCGACGTTCTGACTTTCGATGGCCAGAACTGCACAAAGCAGGATGCTGCTGAGCCAGAGGAATGTGGAATTTGCCTTGACAGGCGTCCCAATGTGCTCTTGCAGCCTTGTGGACACTGGGGGTTTTGCGAAGCTTGTATCCAGGAGGTGCAGCGACGTACCAACACCTGTCCTACCTGTCGCAGCACTATTGAGGCTTTCGACGTTGCCGTGCTGAGTGGATGAAAGATATGAAAGGAACAGTTTCTCCATTCTGTCGACCCAGCCACGAGCTAGTACCAGTACAACACGATGAAGAAGATTCAATGATATTATGCAAACTCAGTTGGAAACAGAACATGCCCTGTATATACGGATATCAACGTACATGAGGATACGGAATGCAGGGGGAGGCGAGGCAAAAGACAGTGGCGCCAATTGCAGCCTGCTGATTTGCAGGACGAAGCATTCATCCTGAACTTCCATCATGAATACAACCCTCCCCAAAAGCCTCTGCCCTGAAGATCCAGGCCTTACGGTGGTGCCTTACCCGGAGCAGGCCCGTCAGGGGAGGGTCGGCTTTTGGGGTGAATATGAATTTGGGTAATATAGAGACCCAAGCGAGTAGTCATAATATTCCTTCCTTAGGGGCTTGAAGGGTTTGGGAGGTCATGGTTTTGTTTAGGGGTTTAGAGTTTAAGGCTGGGACCCTCTGAACAACAACATCAGGACAAACCGTAAACACATGCCCTTAAGGCCGGAGCGGTTAAATTAAACCTATGTCAACGCTAACCTCGAAAATCACTCCAACAATTTCCTGTAAGACCCTGAGAAAGCCCTATGAAGCCTTCCAAAATCTTTCTAAACCCTATGCCTAACCCTATTTTCCCAAATCCCTAAACCCTGAATCCAGAACAACGGGGCCATTAAACCAGGCTGGGGCGCAAATCCCTAAATTTCCCAGCCTTCAGCCCTTAAGCCATATAGCCTGAGCCTTGAAACCCTAAGCAGGACGGTTACATTGTGCGTGGGGCTGGGATGCCGCAAGTTGTGCTACAGAATTTAGGGTTTTAGTATTTAGGGCTTTGGGGTTTAGGATTCGGGCTGGGTTACCTTGTTTGTTTAAGGAGCATACCTGAATCGTAAAGCAGTAGGCTATTTCATCGTGTTGCAGCCCACGGTACAAATCAGGCGGGTCGCTCTTCAGGTCCCCGGAATAGTACGGCACCCCGATGAAGAAGGACCCTAAAAGGCACTTTAATCCAGAGAGAACTACCCATGTAGCCAGGGCCGTGACCACATCCAAAGTTATATACCTCACTACTTCAACCCTAATGCACAAAAACCTAAGCCAAAACCCTAAACTGTATATCTTAAGTCCTACGCCCCTAAACCTTGAAAAGAAAGTGAGAAAAACATCATCAAAACCTTTAAACCGGCAGCCATACAGCCTGACCCTGTACTCTTAGCTTCCACTGATTCAAGCCTATAGCTCCTGCCTTAGTGCTCTGAGGACGCAGGCTCTGGGGTTGAAGCTGATGGTGTCTACTGTTCCGAACTTGCCACCCGAGTAGCAGAGTAGGTAACCTTTAGCCTTTTTTGGGTAGTATAGTCCCCATATAACCAAAAAGGTTAGCCTATAGTTCCCAATGATACCCGACAAGTAGGTTACTGTAACACAGGGCCCTAAAATGTTGGGGGTTCCTTGGTATGATTACAGTATAATGAGCCCCAAAACTATTCTAATTATTGAGGCCCCATATTAATGGTTTCGGGCCTGGGTACACAGTTTATGGTTTGGGATTCAAGAGTTTAGCATGTAGGAATATGGGGTTTGGGGTGTTTTGAGCTCATTGCCCGCAGCTTGGCTTGCAGCATGAGACGACAACAGTAGCTGCTCTAACCCTACACCACACCCCAAACCCTAAACCCTCGCAGAAGGCCTTGCTAGCAGGAGCAAAAGCCTGGATCCCTAACTCGGCTGTAGCTTGGGTTTAGCCTTAAGGGACGGGGCTTAGAGGATTTGGGCCTGAAAGTCACGCTCCTTGCTCGAACCCCACATCTTCACGCCGAGGCTCTCTCCTATGCAAAAATCATAGCCAAAATCGCTCCAATGCAGAAGTGCTCAGAAAAATGTCCTAAACATTGTGAAAGCATAAGAAAATGTCGAAAACCTTAAACAGCGTCAACCAACCTCATCTCCACGACCCAAGCCTGCAACCCCCTGCCAAACAAGACTGGAAGCTAGAAAGCCCTCTAACAGACCTACAGTATCCTAATTTTGCGAAGTCAAAAGACCCTCTTGAATCTCCATTTTTCCTATTCGGAATATTTCTTAGAAACGCCTCTGTGGACATCCTACATTCGAAGCATGTTCGATTTTGATGGCTTGGACTCCAGCGACGACGCTGCAACGAAGGAAGAGCGGCTCGGACTGAGGAACGGTTTAGGCTCGAGGACTTAGACCGAGGAACCCTTCCTTTAGGGTCGAAGGGATTAGGGTGCCGGGAGGTGCAGGCCAGTTTTGCTTCTTTAGGGAGTTCTACTTGGAAGATCTGGCGACTTGCTGCACTAGTTAGAGGGTTATCAGGCAACTATTTTAGCTGGTAGCTAGATATAACCAGAAAGTAGGGCAACGCGTCACCCTACCTACCAAGTGGGGTTCCTATTATTATACTTATAGTACAATGGCTCCCAAACCCTATTCTAATCATCAAGGCCCCTATATTGGGACTTTAAGAGTTTTAGCTTCAGCCCCCCCCCATAGAGGTACACTGGCACTTCGGCAATGCTCTTTTATGGTTGGGTGTTTAGGGCCATAGGGCTGAGGGTTTAGGGTTTAGTGATTCTGGCTTTAGGGTTCAGGGCTTTGGGTAGCGTCATTGCCTTGTCGAGCACACCTGGGAGCCGAGACATTGTCTTATGTAGACAATCAGAAGTCTGTCACCATGCTAAGTGTGCTTCTGGCCTCGACTATCACTCTACAAGCCCAGGAGCGCGACATCATGCTAAATCTATGTAGCTCTCCATACATAACGCCGTACAGAGTCTTGCGTATTCCAACATCTTTTCGAAGCCCTTGCAAAAGCCTCGAAACCCATGCGTATATCCCTTTGTAATCACGTATGGTATAATTAACCCAAGAACCTCAAATCCTAAACCCTTAAACTAACCCTGTACCTACGAATCTACGACAGCCCTCTTTCTACACTACCCTGATCCTTCGAAAGCCCCGTTTGCATAACGCATAGTAAATGTAACCTTGTAAACCCAAAGCCCTAAACCCTAAACCGTCTTTCTTCGAAAGCCCCCTTTCTATACTACCCTCTTCCTTCGAAAGCCCCTTTCGATATTACCCTCTTCCTTCGAAAGCCCCCTTTCTATACCGCGTAGTATATATATATATATATACATACATGTATTCATATTTATTTAACGTTGTAAACCCAAACCCTGAACGCTAAACTCTCTTCCTTCGAAAGCACCCTTTCTAGAATGCGCCCCTTTCAGGTCCTCCCAGAGTCCCGCCGCAGCATCTGCTGCCGAGGAGGGGCTTCTGCTGCAGGCTGGGAGCTGCCTTCCTGTTATTTCACCAAAAATCGATTCCAAAAAAGAAATAGTGATCTATACTTTTATCTATATATGTACACATATGTATATATACATTTTGTATTTACTGGATATGTATATACATATATATATATATACACACACACATGTATGTTGGCTCAAATTCGATATTGTTTAGCGCTTAGGGTAAAAAATCGCGATGGGGGCCCAATGGATGAAGAACTGATCACTAGCTCTGGAGTCTAGAAGGGTTTGTAGGATAACATGGGGTTTTGAGTTTTGAGGGTCCAAAGGACCCAATACTTGGGTGCTTGGAGTAGTTTTGTAGGCTCGTATCTGGGAGAGTATATGATTCTTCGGTGCTTGGATCGTTAGGGTGACACATTGTTTGTGAAAGGGTTTTCGAGGGCTTCGGCAGAATATTCTAGGTTTTGGTAAGAGTTAGCATAGCAGCCTTAACAATTAGAGTAGGTGTTTATAGTCATGTAGGAAATGTAAGCGGATAGTCCCGGATAGTATTACTGTTATGTGAACCCCTATAAACCTCGTTTCTTTAAGGGCGTTAACATAACGCTCCCTTTTTCAATCGCATTGAAGGTGGCAAAGCAATAGTAACATTAACAGCGGCGGTAATCTTAAAAGGGATCTTGTACGGTTGGCAGGATTTTCCCTCTTTTCAGCCACTGGCTGCTGCGAGTGTTGCACAAGGGTCCCAGAGCCATCTTGGAGAGATCAGATCGGGGTGTCGATAGATGGTCATCTTATGCCCTTACTGTCCTTGTTTGGTCATACCATGATATAGCTGGGGTTCCGAGTAGCGTGTCTTTTTGCTCTTGTTGATGTGTTTTCCGAGGGCATATCTTTGAAAGTATTACTCCTGACTTGCCTTTAGGGTTAAGACTAGCTGTTCCCTTAGGGTTTTAAAGTGTTTGGAGGCCGTTCGCAGGTTTACCCTTACAGGGAAGGCGCCCTAAGCCCTCAGCCCACAAAGGAACCCTTCAAGGACCCCTATATCAGGAGCCTCAACTGTCTAGGGTTTGGGTTCAGGGTTTGGGGATGGGGTTTGGAGTTTAGAGCCTATACAGGGTATATAATATGGCTACACTATCTCGGGTTTAGGGGTACGCTTGATCCAATCCTACCAGTTTACTGAGTATCACAAAAGTCCTACATCTTTTGAGGTCGTGCAAGAACTTATCGATTTTCCTGTAGAGCGGAATATCGAAGGCCCGATGGCAGCAGCTATGCCTGGAACCGGCGCTGGTTCCAAGGTGCCTGGTTTAGGAGTCGGAACGGAGTTTTCGGTAGTTGCCGCAACATCGGAGGGATGGTCTTTACTCGGAGGGTCGGGGGACTTGCTAAGTAGCTGTTTTATAGGGTTGTACATGCCATAACCCCAATTCGGATCCCTTTTGGGTACTTAAAACTCTACTTACTGAGTCCCCCGACCATACTAGTAGGGTTTAAGGTTTAGGGCTTTAGTGGTTTGTTAAGGGCTAATTAAAGGGTCTATGGGTTTAGAGTTTGGAGCTTATTGGCAGTCCACGGCACCTAGTGAGTAGGGTTATAGTAGACACCCCCAGTTGGGGTTATGGGTAGATATGTCTATAAAGCTACCCTTTACGCATGAAACTAGTGAGTACCTTAGTTGCATCCATGGTCTGATGTATCATACATCTGAAGCTACCTTACGTATTGCCGTCATGACCCTAACTGCGTCCTTCGATGTTGCGAAACCATATACTCACCCTATAACCCCGAACCCTAAACGCTGAGCCCTCTACTTACCCTAGCCTTAATCCCCGAACCATAGCCCTTAAACCCTGCATCCTAGACCCTACGCCCTGATTCCTTTAAGCCCTACACCCTGAACCCCGACTGCAGGTTCGAGGGCGGCCCAGAGCGAGTGTTGGAGGAGATGGAGGCGAAAAGCAAAGGTTTTCAACGCGGTCCTTCAAAGGATCTCAGACTTCGACAGCCTTAGGCTAGAATCAAAAGTTTCTGCTCGGGGCTAAGGCTAAGGGTCCTCTGTTGCTCCCAAGCCTTGTAACGAAGGAGCAAAAGCGGGCCTTACCGCATGAAATGTTGATTCTACAGTCTTGTGTATCATCTAAGTTGCCACGGAATATTGATTTCTCACGGATCAAATCTCCCTATCGCAGCCGGGCAGCCCGAAGACGCTTCCTGCACACCAACCCTAAAAGTCTGAATTCCTCGAAGGCTGTGTCCACTCTTCGGGCGAAAGAGCTGCAGCGCGAGTGCGAGCGCGCAGGTGCAGCAGTTCTGTGCATCGGGCACAAAAACTAGATATGATTTCCAGAAGTCAGGGCCCAAAGTACGCCATGTTGAGGTAGTTTTTAAGCGGAGGTTCCCTCGAAGGGCTCCTAAAAACCCTTCAGAGGCCTTACGCGGTTTGTGATCTTAGGGGCCATAGGTTAATAGGAGCCGGGGTTTGGGGATTTAGGGCTTATCGGGTTTTGGGGTTTAGCAGTCCAGGTTAAAGATTTTGGGGAGGATATGACTATTGTGCTCTTGGACCATCTTGGACCCCTTTGCATTGTCCACAATAAGGAATATGCCAGACTTCCCTCAGTTCAGGGTCCTTAAGGTAATGAAGGGTTTAGATCATCAACAGTAGGATACCCGAAAAGCCTTGAACCGAACCCCCTTGAAACCAGCACTTGCAGCTTCCCTACACTCGACAGCCTTAGACCCGCAGGACGGGGGGGGGCTCGGTTCTGGGTTTGGCAAATTTTATAGCTATACCCAAAGGCCCCAAAGTAGTTCCTTTTTGGGGTACATATATAGAATCCTATAAGGTAATCCCAAAAAGGAACTACTATGGGGCCTATGGGTAGGTTTCGCTTTTGAGTTTCGGGCAAGGTTGGGGATTCTTCTAAACTCTTTCGACAGTAGGACAACACCCCCCTTTGTGGCACGTGCGACCCGCATGCTGGCCCAAGACCCAAGAGCACACGCTGGACTTCACGAAGGTTACGCAGGAGCAGGTGGAAAAAATCCCAGAAGGCTTGGACCACTATGCTTGCTTGGGTTTGCATTTGGGATTGAGAGGCTCTACCGGTCAAGCGATCGTCAGAGCTTTTCGAGGCAACGATCAGGCAAAAAGCATCTACAAATGGCTCCGTGAAGACCTGAAGCGACGATTCCGTATGAGTTGGGCCATAAACCGGAGGTTTGATGCCCATCAACAACGGTCCGAACCATAAGCAACAGGAACAAGCAGCAGGAAATCGGCACTTGGGAATCTGAGCTGCAGCTTCGCATGCATTGTGGTGGTGTCGACCACCTGGATGCGATCCGAAAAACTATACGCGCTCGCAGCTCTACTGTCGAACGTGATTGTGTACTGTAGGAGCCCTGAAGATCGTGGTTACGGACTTAGAACTCTCATTGTGAGAAGATTGCAACGACTACCTTATCATCAAGTATTGCTACACCCCGAATACCTTCTTGTTGGGTCCTGTTGACCGTTAGGATTAGTGTCGGGCTTCCTAACTATACACAGTGTTCTCGGTATGATGTCCAAGCGTTGCTCGTGGAGTTTGGGTTCAGAGTCCAAAGTTTGGTGTCTTAGAGCGGGGGCCTAATTCTAAATAATGACCAATACTAGTTTCGGGGCTGTGTGTTACATTTATAGTATACAGGGCCCCAAACCCTAATTATTCTAACTATTACCTCTATATTACTGGTCTTTGCTGCGAGGCTGTCGGGGACTGAATGACTGCATGACCAACCATACAGTTTGTGAGGGACTCCTCATACAGTTGGGTAGTTGTCAAAATTAGGGCCCTTTTTGGCTCATCATTATATTACGGCACCCATTATTTAGGGTACCCAAAAAGGGACCCCAATTCTGACAACCACCCAGTTGTAGTGTAGCAGCCCCCAAAACTCCAGTTTACTTGCCCAGGCTTGTATAGCATAGCCAAATCCCACACCATGTTGCTGACAGGAATTCCGATTGCAGCTGGCGCAGAGAAAGGGGAGCTCCTGCGAAATCTCCGCCAGGCAACATATGCAGACAGGAAATGCCAGCAATATAGGGGTCTGAAGAATTAGAAGTAGTATAGTAGTATGCCGTACGCCATTACAGTTCCTACAACCTTGTCATGCAGGCCCCAATCTTTAGCCCAACGGACCCCAGGTATCTACCGTAAGTGGGGAATGCTTAGAGTTGAACAGGAGGCCAAAAGGGGCTTTAGCCGATGGGGGTTTAGTAGGGATTAGGGTTCCCATAATAGGGGTCGATATTAAGAAGTTCCTACCCCAAGAATCTTAAATCCCCCTTTTGGCCTCCATGAGTTGAAGGTTTTAAGGTTCAGGATCCAGGTTTGGGTTGATTCCATTGTACTATGCGGGCACTTGGGGCCAATTGAGACTCGTGTCGACACCCAGTGTGAGTATTCCCCCTTAGTGTAACTACACATAGGATACTAATCAGTTGCATGTCCGATTCAGAGAATGCCTTCGATCAGTGACACACACACACATCAGCATGTTTGTAGGAGAACTGGATTCCTTACTAGCACTCGAATGCAGGAGAAGGGTTTGGGATTGAGGGGGAATGGGTTCGAGTATTAATGTTTGCGGTTTGGGGTCTGGGTAGAATTTTGCCTTTTGATGTCGCATGGTGCAAGTCAAAATCATAGAAGGTGTAGGAAGCGCATTTCAAAACCCTGTTCTAATCATTGAGGTCCTTGTACTACGTGCTTTGGAAGCAGGTGCGCTTGGAATGACTTGCGACCCTACTTTCAATACTGTTGATGGACGAAATCCTGCATGACCCTAAGGACTCCAAACTATGGGAACTATGGTATACTCCTTATAATGAGTAATAATGAGTAATGCAGGATTGTGTCCATCAACAGTATGGTGGTCAGGTTCGGGAGACAGGAACTCGTTACACAGGTAGCTGTAAGGCCAAGAGACTACATAAACATCCGGCATATTGCGGTTTAGGGTATTTTTAAAACTGTGGTCCCTAAGCGCTATACCCGGAGCCCTCAACCCGTGTTCTTGTCTTGCCTTTACTTGGGTTTCATGCATAAGACAGAAGCCTGACAACAGCGATACTATTTCTTAGGGTTCCATGTCAAGCAAGGAATCCGAAGGAATAGCCATTACCTTATTCTGGTATTCAAGAAAAACCTTTGCAGCCTCCTGGGGGTTCGTCGCCTGTGCCACTGTACTGGAACCTTTAAATACCCTATACACCTCTTGCGGAAGCCCTTGAAGGAACACTTTTCCAACGTTTCCACGGCCCAAATCCATAAACCCCAATATTCGCCAATCGCAGGTCCTCTTGTGGAAATACCTGGACGATGAGACCTTGCAGGTGCCGCACGCGGCCTTGCAGACTTGCACCAGATCTTCCAAGATCACTTAATAAAGGGATGTACCTCATACCAGTAGGCTCGAAGCCTGAGAGATTTACAGCCCTAAACCTCTTTTTCAATGGGCTTACAAGGGACCCCTATATCAGCCTATATCTTGGCTTTCACAGGGTGGGCTGAGACATCAGAGACTTACATGAACAACACTTTAACGTTTAATCCCCAATCCCTCCAGACCGTAATCCCTGAATCCGTGAACCCTTCAGTCTTTAGATCTTAAACATAAGTCCTAGCAGCCTTAACACCCTGAAGCCTGTAAGCCCTTGAAGACCTGAGCCGTAAAGAAGTCCATAACCTCGGGATTGAATTATTCAGTAATCTTCCAGTCTCTAGACTCTAGAGGGTTTAGGGCCCTCAGTGTTTAGGGGCGGAGGGGCATATTCTCGTGATTACAAGGAGCATAAGTTGCAGACGAACCCTATAAAGCTCTTCGAAAGACCCTTCAGGAAACTCGAGTCTGGCTATCAAAGCCCCGACATACTGTTGATGATATAAATCCTGCATTACCCATAATAAGGAATATACCATAATTCCCATAGTTTAGGGTCCTTAAGGTAATGCAGGATTTATATCATCAACCGTAGTAACCCTTTCTCTAAACCCTAAATAAACTTCCCCAAACTCCAAGCTCTGAGAAATCCTGCTTCCTTGTTTTGATGTAAGTCTCGTAAGAGACAGGCGCGTGCGGAGGAAGCAGGGCGCCACTGCATCTTTAAAAAACAAAAGTCTGCTAAGCCTTAAACCGCTAAAGCCCAGACTCTAAACTCTGATAACTAAACCCTAAATTACATTCCCAAAAAATGAGCTCCCCAGGAGCTTTGCCGAAGCAAAGGCCTCGCAGACAAGGGAGACGCAGAGGCCGGATGAACGCAGCTTTAGCTTAGTAGCTGACCGCAGCTTCAGCGTAGTAGCTGAATAAGTTTAGGGTTCCAGGGTCCATGGTTTAGGTTTTGAGGGGCTGTAGGGATTTAGGGCTTAGTAGCTGAATGAGTACACTTCACGCGTTTGGGCGTAATCTAATTCCCTGTAGAACTGAAAAGTGTACAAATGTCTGGGCTTGTGCATTTTCAAACTGAATCAGAGTACCTACGGCGTTCTAGGGTTTAGGGCGAGGCTTCATATGAGCTTCAGCAGGTTCATAAGGGCTTCAGAAAGGGCGTTGTAAGCGGTGAAAAGGGTTCATAAGGCCTTCGAAAGGGTTCGCAAGGCGGTAAGGGTTCATTGAAGGGCTTCATAGAAAGCCATACGGCTTATCAGTTTGTCAGTCATGACAAGGCTTTACAAAGACTTGGTTTAGGGTGTGGAAGGGTTTATATGGGCGGTGTTGCCCCATTTGACTTCTGACTGTGGGTGTTTGGCATGGGGGCTCTGGGTTAGGATAAGTTCTGTCTGTCTGTTTGTACATGCTTGTAACACAGGGTACCTTACATCGCACGGCATATTACATCTGAACAAGACTCACATAACGAAGGGATACCATGGATCCCTTGTAGTCCCTATGTTCAAGGATACCCTAGACACTACAAGCTACCTTAAACCTCTAATTACATAACCCTTCAACCCTAGTTCTCAGCTATAAACTCCTGCCATTACGGAAGGTACTGCGGCAGCGCCTTTTCACGTCTTCCTTCGGCGCGCCGGCCGGCGGATCCCGACACGGCCTCTTAGCTCTTACAAGGGGCAGGGAAGATGTTTATGCCCCTCTCAACTCAAGGCCTTCTATTCACCTCTGGGCATCAGCGGCCTTAGTGCCTAACGGTAGACTTCAGTTTGGGGTTGAGGTTTTAAGGGTTTAGGAGTTTACGTATTAAGGTTTAGGGTTTTAGGGTTGAGGCTTGAGGGGTTTAGGGTTTATGGTGGTTCACAACGATGCATAAGTTTGAATTAGCTTCCCTTTATATAGTCCCCTACATGACGACTATGACACCCCGTGCCTGATTCTAACACTAGAATTCGACTGGAGTTCGCGTCTCAGCCTTTAAAGCTCTCGGGCTTTGGTAGGTTTGTGCTTTGAGCAGGTCAAGAGGGGGCTTGGCTTGTAGCCCAATCACACGAGATGTCTGGAAACCTCGCAATATCGGACCTTGAGGATATCAGGTACTACGCCATTGAGCTGGAAATGTTGAAAAACATGGGAAGCATCCTAATGCATGAAGCCGCTTCCTGCATGACCGAGGCAACA
This sequence comes from Symbiodinium sp. CCMP2592, assembly GCA_905221615.1. Lineage (NCBI taxonomy): Eukaryota > Dinophyceae > Suessiales > Symbiodiniaceae > Symbiodinium > Symbiodinium sp. CCMP2592. Next base: position 227,295 of record CAJNDT010004035.1, read on the forward strand.
TCTTCGCCAAAGAGCGATCATCGGCGTGGTCGAAGGAGGAGCGGTACAGATTCTACCGCTGCGTCACGTACACCCCAAAAGGTTTTGAACAGACACAGGCAGTAGTGGTAGTATTGATGCAGTTGTATAGGCTCCTATGTAATGCTGCCGTAGTGATATCTACTGCTACTACTACAAACACTACTACTCCCGACCCTCCATTGTGGGTTCCAAAATATTGTCACATTCATATGGGTGGTTGTCGAAGTTGAGGTCCCGTTTTGGGTACCTTAAAAAATAGGTGCCGTATGATAATAAGGACCCAAAAAAGGGACCAACGTTTTGACAACCACCCATATGATGAAGCTCTCCGGGACACAAGTCTTTCATTGCTCACGCTTACATTTGTTTACATATGACGAGCTAAATAATGAAAAGGAAAGAACAAAAATGCATCATGGGGCCGTTATTTCCTGCAATCTTCAGATTACTGATAAGAATGTCCGTGATAGTAAAAACCATGAGCTTGCCTTGCAGACATAGAGAAGTGAACAACGAAATCAGTACAACCATTCCAGTTAACTCCCACCCCAAACCCCGAACCCTAAATCCATGAACCTCTAAACCCAAATCCCTAAAGCTCTAAACCCTGAACCCTAAACCCCTAAACCCATAAACCCTAAACCCCAAACCACTCCAGTCCGCTGAGTAAGCTAATATAGGGGCCTAAATATTATAGTACCCTTATAGATCCCCTATAGTAGCCCTTATAGAACCCCTTTAAAGGAACCCTAGTCTAATGATTAAAAACCTCTTTTTTATTACCTGGTAACCAGGAGCCGAAACCGAAGCCCAAGCCGGAGCCCTCGCGACAAACTGGGGCAGGCACCGGGCTTTGTGGGTTGGTTTAGGGCATTAGGCCTTGAGGGGTTTAAGGGTTTAGGGGTTTCAGGGTTTAGAGGTTCAAGGGTTTAGGGGTTTAAGTGATTTGGGGTTTAGGGGCTTTAGGGTTTTAGGGCTTTAGGGTTTTAGGGTATTTAGGGTATTTAGGGGGGTTCAAGGGCTTAGGGGTTTAAGGCCTTTGTGGTGTTTTGGTGCTTGAGGGTTCAGAAGTTCATAGTTTAGAGTTTTGGTTTCATTGCTGCTGGTTCAGAGTCGCAAGGGTTCTGTTGTACTAGGGATCCTGGCTGACCCGCACAGGTTCTCAAATACGAGATTTGAGGCGTACAGCTTGGACTATAGTCTTTTTAGGAGTTGCCTTTGCTTATAATAAAACTCAAGAGTATATTCAAAAAACACTATTTGTACTGTGATTCTCTGAGATTCTACGCGGGGTGTAGTTGAAAACCCTACCAAGCCCCAACCCCTCCTCGTGCAGGCTACACAAACGCTGCCCACAGCGGCGACGGCTCGCAGGCACCGCTGTATAGGAAATGGGCCTTTCCAGAATTAGCCCTAAATCTCGAGGGGGTTGAGAGGCGTGTCGCTTTACAGGAGCATTTTCGCAGCCGTGCCGATGAAAGTTTGGCATGTGGAATCGAGCAATGATTCGGGATTTAGTGTTGCCCAGGGATCCAAGCACCCCGTCATTCAGGAATATACCTGAGGTTCTACGAACTTTTGCGAGACTATGGGTCAACAAATATTATTGTCTTACGGTGTATTGGGCTCTCTGGCTATCTTGGTCTACTCAGCTTGTCTATCAGTCGCAGTATCCACCTATATTCCCTGTAGTACTCGTCTCTCATAGAAGAGTATAGCGTATTCAACCGCCCTGTTCGAATTATTCATCATGCTTCTGTATGAACTGCCCAGGCAGTCACTAGCCCTAAACTGTTTGGACTGACAGTGCCTGCCGGGGTTGGCATTCCGGTTTCCTCCCCACATGCAGTATCAGGGGACTCGGGAGTTAGAAGTGCAGTCAGAGGCATAAGAAGGATAACCCAGATGCTAAAACCTAAACCCCTAAACCCTAAACCCCTAAACCCTTATAAACCCTAAGAAACCTTAAACCCTCACCCAGATGGGGTACTTATTACCTGGTGCCGAAGCTCGAGGATCTGAGTAAGCAGCGGTTTCACGCCTTCGGGCTCCCAGCGTTCAGAACCTGTAGCTATAGTCTCCTTAGGAATTACCTTTGTTATGCATATAAACCCAAGAGAATATTGACTACATTATGTGTATCATGGTTTTAAGGGGGTATAGTTAAATGCGTTGCATACTCCTTCTAGCGGAAGGCAAAGACCCCAAACCCTTTGTTGCGATCAATGTGTAAACTAGTGATGAGCGAAACAGCAATGTAGCTATACTACGACAAGTGTTAGAGCCCTTAAAGAGTGTGATTCTCACCCCTATATAAATCCCACCCCAAGCCTTGTCAAACCTCACAAACCATATGCATAGTCTGCCACAAAACCCCTTGTGCAAGCTTGTAGAACCCGCCAAAATCATTTATGAAATCATTCCGCAAGCCCTTCAGCACTGTATGATACCCTTCCAAAATTATTCGTGAAGTCCCATACCGCCTTTCTGTAAACCGTGTGAAGAAAACCGAGAATGAATTTGTAACACCCTGAATCTCAAACCCCAAAGCCTGAACCTTCAACTCTAGACCCTCCTAGAAAGCCCCTTAAGACGCCCCTAGTGCCGCAGGCATTTCGTGCGAACCTTCGGGCAACTCGGCTCTGGTAGAGGTTTCCGAAGCTTCGTTAACTCAACGGTGAAAAGGAGGGACCCTTAATGGGGACCCCTACCCTATAATGGGGCTATATCGCGGGTATAGAATGGCTATATTAAGGGTATATACCTAGGGGTCCTTATTAAGGGTCCCTCCTTTTGCACTTGGAGTAGGGGCTTAGGTCTTGAGCTCAGTGCTTCTAGAGTTTTGGGTTGCGGTTTTGGCTAGGGCTCCTGTAGTATGTCCGGGACAACCGAGACGAGCAAGAGCCCAGCTCACCATGGCGCGCCTTAAAGCGTACGACCTAAGCTCGAAGACCTGTCCGGGAAGCTTTGAGCTATTCACAGAGACACTCCGGGCTCTACACGTTGACGACTGCGGCCCCGACCACTGAACTGCAAACACACTGAATCATTCACAATACTATATAAATCCTAAGGGTCCATGGACCCAAATAGTATATACCTTGGCCTTAAAGTTACTCCCTATACAGGTATATACATTGGGCCCAAAGTATATACTATTTGGGTACATGGACCCTTAGGGAAACCCACATCCCACTAGCTGTATCTCCTCGGATCCGAAACTCTAGACTCTATAGACCATAACCCAGAGGGTCCAAGTACCCAAATAGCAGGGTTTCAGGTCCCAAAATCCATACTCTGAATGGTTTTTGGACCTTGAAACCCTACTATTTGGGCACTTGGACCCTCTGGGTAATTACATGCTATAGAATCCCTACGCACTAAGTCCTATGTCCTAAAATTATATAGCACGCCCCCAAACCCTGAAACACAAGACAACCCAGAAACTTCTATAAGACCCGAACAACTATGATTTGCTACATCGCCCTGCAGAACCCCACTTAAGAGAATCCTCCAAGAAGCCTTTCTGCTTTCAATCTTACTAAGCGTAAACCCGCAAAACCCCAAGACCTAAAACCATAAACCCCTAAACCCTGTACCCCGGAGCCCTTGACCCGTAGACCCCAAACCCCTAACCCCTTAACCCCACACCATCCCCACACCCATAAACCCTAAGCCAAAGACCTTAAAAACCGGATAAACCCTTAACCCGATAAACCCTGAACCCTATAAGCCCTATAAGCCCCAAACCCTAAGCCCTAAACCCTAACCCATAGGATCATCTCAGTGAGGCCCAAGGGGTGGCGCAGCGGGCAGAGATGCCCAGACCGCAGCCTCCCGCAGGCGGGATCTGGGTAAGGGCTTGTTTGTTTCATAGGGATCCTTAGGGGTGTAGGGGGAGGGGGGGTAGGGGGCCTTAAGGCCCATAATGAGGACTAATAAGGCCTATTTAAGGAAATATAGTCCCCTACACCCCTCCCCCCTACACCCCTATAAGGATCCCTATGATTGTTTGGTCTGGATGTGGGTTTGCGTGGGCTTGGCTTTGGCTCCAGAGCTGTTTTCACTCACATCGTAGTCATGCGCGGTAGCTGCTAGATTTAGTTTGAAGCCTTGGCTGCGACATAGGGTTTCAGGTTATTTGGGTGTAGGTTGTATGGTGAGTTAGCACCGAATCCCAAAATGTAGCTAAGAAGCAAGCATCCTCCAGTGCCCCTAGCGATTGCCAAGTAAATGTCAAATTCTACAACAGAGTCTTGGGCGTTAGGGTTTTTCGAGGTTTGGTTCAGGGTTCAGGACTGCAACTACCCTTGCGCCACAATAATCTGCTTGTCTGGTGGGCCCCCATACATTCGATATCAGTGCTGGTCTTCGGACACTGCAGACATGTCGATTGTGATAGGTTTAGATGGAGTAGCTTCACTCCGATACTCTGCCTTTTGCAACCTTACATGGAGAGTCGGGGGACTTTAGAGAGTTCTAAGTACCAAAACCCCAGTTAGTATCCCTTTTAGTGCACTTATATCTCTCCCCGGACCCTCCTCCAGTGTGCCCTGTTGGGGTAGGGTTAAAACTGCACATGTTCACTCCTTATTGGGTTTAAGTACCCATGAAAATGTAAAATGTTATCCAACTATGACAAAGTCCTACAGTAGAAGCCAGAAAGTTGGAATATCATTATCGTAACCCCTTTAAGGTAAATTATAGGGGATCCTACCATTAATGCATATTCCAACTTTCTGGAGTTCCCTTTATGACAAAGCCCTAGCAAGTCCAAACCTAAGCCCTCAGAGCCGGGAGCCCCGCGCGGCCAAACGAGAAACTCAGGGCAAGCTCTCAAAGCCCTCAACCCCGAACCCTGGATCAACCCGAGAAGCCGAAAACATTGGCCATGCTATGAAATCCTGTTAAAGCTTTCCAAAAACTGGAAAAAACGCTACAAAGACTTATGTAGGTCGTTTGCAACGGTTCGAACACACCAGAACCAGTTTAAGTGAAGATATGAAGACACATCCTTGCTGAGCAAAAGGCCCGCCGAAGCCGCGACCACCCCCTGCTGCGCCGAAGCCAGCGATGCCTACTGAGGCTGGGTTTAGGGTTTTAGGGTCTTGGGTTTACGGTTCAGGGTTTGAGGGCTTCAAGGCTTTGTGTTTTGGTTTTGGGGTTTGGGTTTTGGGTGTAAGGTTCGGGTTGTTTGCGGTGTTCGTACGGTAGCAACCTCAAAACTGGACTGTTGAGCCTGCTAAGCCCAATATCTTATAGCTCACTCCTCAATACAAGTTCAGGTGTATTCCTCAACATGACCTTTCATCATGCCAAAACACAGCAAAGGGCTTTTCCTGTTTGGGAGGTTGCTTCCGCGCTCCGACAGCTGGATTTGCCGTTGGACGCAGGGGAGGATCAGGCGCACCGTGCCACCAAGGGCTCAGAGCGTTTCGGATGCATACTTTTGGGCGACTTCCGTGGGGCTTCGGGTCTGCTCTGTTTTGGAGTGGCCTCCCATAATTAATTGTTGAGCCGGCATGACGGCAGACCTTGGATATGGCATGTTTGCTTACGGGGCAGTCGTGACATGGTGTCGGTCGATCAATGGGCCATGTGTTTTGTGTTGCACTTTGCATTGCCATCAGCTGGTGAGGAACATAACAAGCCACACTAGACCCTAAATACTATGACCCGCTAGACCCCATGGCCCCATCCTAAGCCCTACATACGCCCCACACAATCCCTAACACTCAAGACCTGGGTTCTGCAAAGTCTCAGATAGCAAATACATGGCGTGAGTTTTGATTTGTTTCTTCTACTCAGGGCAGGATGCCTTAACGGCAGCTCCAATTTCACAGGAACCTTCAAACGCCCAATTGTACATGTTGAGCCTACAAGTAGCAACCTTGAAGCCATACAGCCCAGAACTCCAAAAAGCTCAGCTTTTCGACCCCGAAACCCCTCTATGATCTCATAGAACCCTTAAATACCGCCTTCAGCACTCTGCATAAAACCCCCTCTGACGAGCTTCTTGCGCAGGTGAAGAAGGCTTATCGCAGGCCTGGGCTCTACTATCATTTTTGTCGAAATTTGTTCAGGCTTGGCCCAGGGTTTAGGTCTCATGTGCTCTTACCCTAGGGATCAAACTCGCCCAAAAGCCTTATATAGTATGGTCTTTGGGCCCAAAAGCCTTAATATATAAGTTGATTTCTCAGATTTCAGAATTTCTGGATTGGGGATTTAGGACTGACTTCAGCGTTCCAGTGTGCTGTTTTGGGCCTAGTAGTCGAGTAGGTAACCTTTCATTAACTTTTTTGGGTGGTATAGTCCCTCTATAATCCCTATATAACCCAAAAGGTTAACCTTTAGTTCCCCATGATACCCTATAATCCCTACATAACCAACAAGGTTAACCTTTAACTCCCCATGATACCCGACAAGGAGGTGGGGCTTTCGGGTTCTAAGAGCTCCGAACCCATGGGTTCCAGGCTTTAGGGACCTTAGGAATGACCTTAACCCTGAATAACCTACCTTTTTAGAGTTCCCTATTATGATTTCCTTATATAAGTCCTTAGAGGGGTAGGTTCTTCAGGGTTAAGGTATCGGATTTTATCGGGTTGTTCCCTAAGGGTCCTAACAAATTGGGGAACCTCAAAATTGAGGGTTTTGGGACCCCAAAGAGACCCAAGGACTCTCCCTAGGACATTTGGGCCCTCCTAAGGAGACACCTGAACCCTTAGGGTAGGCTTTGGTATTGAATCCTCTGTGTTGGGGCTGGAAGAAGCTGTAAGCGTGGGTGCGACGGCTTAACAGCAAGTGGAGTCAACATGCACTGCAGCGCGGTGTGTTGAGGAATAAGTAGATACATGTACATCCAGAGTATATGCCTTTACTATGGCCAAATACGCTTGGGGTTTGTCATGCATAGCCGTTAAAGCCGAAAGAAGTTACTAATGAAGGCATGTTTGACGGTTACCTGGACCCCAAACACATTTAGATTAACCACATTTGATGGTTATGTATTTTCCCAACTTTGGAGATTCGGGTAGGAGTGACTGGATGAAAGCAAGTACTCCCGAAGCTCAGACCTTAATCCGGAGGTTCTCGAAGCCCTTAGTCCTACACCTTAAACCTTCAGCCCGGAGCCATATTCCAATCATCCGAACAATACAAAAGCCTCTAAACCCGGTACAGAACAGCAGCAATATTTCTAGCTCCCGGTAAAATTTACCACGTTGCTCGAAAAGGCACATGGCTGCCTTAAAGGAAGCTGAAAGTGTCCGACACACGTCTTCGGGAACCAGACGAAAGGTGTGATCGCGGGGTGCTTTTGTGCTTAATCGACCTTGAAATCTGACATTTTTGGTAGCTGTATGTATCTACGGAAAAGCCATGGATCGCAAGAGGGTTTGTACCTCCGCCAAATTGATTATCAGAGGATTAAGTATGGATTAGGAAACCCCCCCTCCCCCTCATCCCCCTCCCCCTACCCCATGATAAATTGCATACAACGCCGAAATATCAAGGACAAAAGTCTTACTCGCACCTTTTACGAGACCCCTAGTACCCTTATAGTCGCTCTTTTAGTCCACCGATGGTAGCTCTTGTAACCGGTTTGAAGGCTGGCATTGCTTTACCATCCTGCTCCTTGTCTCGGTCCAGACGGGCTAGAGCTTCATTGGGTTTACCCTAAGGGTCCAAATGACCTAAGAATGCAAAGAGGTTCTTGTACCGGATCTCCGAAGGATTTTATGCGGTTGTTAAGCCTAGTAGTAGAGTAGTAACCTTTAACCTTGTTTGTGTAGTATAGTCCCTAATGATCCCTATATAACCAAAAAGGTTACCATTTAGCTCCCCATGATTCATGATACCCGACAAGTAGGTAAGGGTATCCAGGTACTCCGCTTTGAGCAGCCCCTCAAACCTTTTCAAGCCCTACCCGACCCGCAACACACAGTCCTATCAACCCCACAAAGAGCCCCCCCCCCAAAAGGAAGGTACCCGAAGCTTAAGCAATCGTTACGCCACTAAAGATCGCTATCTACACATCCACCCACACACCCCTCCAAAACAACAGCTGAAGAAAAGCCAACAAACCTAATCCCCAAGCCTCTAAGCCCCGGAACCTTTAACCCTCAACCGTTGAACCCATGACCTCCCAAACAAAAAAAAGAGAGCAACACCGATCCCAGCTCAGGACAAGAACCCGTCCGAGGAGTTAAGCCCTTGATACACATTTACACATTGAGGTACGTGTCTTGAATAGAAATTTCTTGTTTCGCTTGCTCTCTGGGTATAGTTTCAGCTAAGAACACTAATCAAAGCCCAAATCTCTACTCTACAGCCCTAAAGCCCTGAAGTCCAAAATCCCTAAGGCCCTGCAGCCCTAAAACCCTATCACTACCTATATTGTAGTTCCTTTTTATGGTTTAACCAAATATATAATTAGGATCCTATAAGGTAACCCCAAGGAAGGAACTGCAATGCAGACTACCCAGATGCCCCATAGTAGTTCCTTTTTGGGATTACCCTATAGGATTCTATATACGAATCCCCCAACAGGAACTACTTTGGGGCCTTTGGGTATAGGTAAAGTCCATCCAGTCGCTAAGGCAGGCAGGAAGATGCCAGGAGCGGCTTCCGCTGCGGGCAGAAAAAGACTACACGACTTCTGGAGCGAAGTACTTGGAGGGTCGGGGGACTTAGTAAGTAGGTAATAAGTAGACTTATACATACCCTTAAAGGGATCCTAATTGGGGTAATGGTACTTATAAAATAACTCTGTACAATGACTACTTAGTAAGTCCCCTGACCCTCCAAGTAGGGTTTAGGGGCTTGGCATTACGGGTTGGGCTTGTAAATTCTGTGTTCTTGTTCAGAAATCTAGTTTAAGTTGCCATATCTGGACGCCATACGACTACTACAGACCTCGATATGGTAACCCCGAGTTCGACACATATCGCCCCCTCTCAGCAGACAATATCGAATTTAGGCCTTAGGATTTCGTGTAAATCGTGCCCCACCCCCCTCCCCAGAAGCAGCGCTTCTGTCTAGGGCCGATGATCCCTAGTCACTAGTCGCTGTAGATTTCGGCATTTAGGATTTAAGAACCCCTGCGCTTTTGTAGTCGGCGCTTTCGATCGCAGATGGATTGCTTGAATTAAACAGATGTAGTGTAAACCCCAAGGGTCCCAAGCACCCAACGACGAATACAGTCGGTACTTGGGTTCAGGATAGTACGGATAGTATGTTCTAGTTTATTTCGAGAGGGTCAATTAAATTGTTTGGTAGTTGGGCACTTAGGGAAAGATGCCTGCCATAGTGTAAGGACCTTGAACCCATGAACCCTAAACCCTTAAACCCCGAAACCCCCAACCCTAAACCAAGAGAGCACTGAATGCTCTACATTCTCCAGTTGAAGTGTCGTCTGGTGACATGACGATAGTGAGCAAGCCGATGTTCAAGGTGGAACCCGGCATACCACATCGCAAGCTGTTTCCGGTAGATTACCAGTCGGTGGGACTTTTCGAGGTGATGGAAGCTGCCGCGAAACCGATCCTGCGGACTTCAAGCTATTCTTGCATCTTGAAGAGTATAAAACATGGGCTTCTTCAGCGCATGAAAATCTTGGAGCACATCGAAGCTGGGGGCGCCATAGCATCGCTGGACGCTGCTTCGCGGGACGAGCAACATCATGCCCATGAGCTCAAGGTGACAGCGGATCTTGTGATTGAGGTGCTGAGGAGGTTTGACAGCGGAAAAGCTGAACGTCTCAGGACCCTAAACCCATAATTAAACCCTAACTCAAACCCCCGAAACCCTGAACCCCAAACGCTAATTCCCTAAACCCTAACACCCAAAACCTAAACCCCTCAAGCCTGAACCCTGGGCATCCTCACCTCTGAGATTCGGTTTGTTGGCCGTTAGAAACCCGAAACCCAGAAAAGCACGGCTTAGGTTCAGGTTCTAAGCCGCTTACCGAGACAAGGTTTAGGGTTTACTAGGGTGCAAGCTCAAGGCATTGGGTTTATTTACGAGGGGCTTTCAACTTTCAGGTTTGGGATGCCGACAGTAGTGTCAGTCGCGTGTAGGATGTGGAGGCTTTGCGGCGTAAGTTATACAGGGCTAGATACAGGGTCCGAGTTGTGCAGACAGTGACGAGGTCCCCAGAGTCATAGATTGAAAGGCAATAGGTAGCCGGACCAGGGGTCTACAGGGTGCTAGTTGCCTTGATTAAAGGTTCTGTCGTTCGGAGCCATCGGTCTAAGTTATCAAGAGTGGAAGCCAGAAAGTTGGAGCATCATTGTCCTCATAACCCTTAAGGTAAAGCACAAGGAATCCTAGCACTAATCATCCTCTACCCATGTTCCAACTTTCCGCGGTTCCGTATAAAAAGTCACTATATAAACCTTTTGTAATCCTGAGCCCAATGCCAGGCTTGTCGCAGATGTCGTTCAAGCCTCGCCGGACACGATTGGTTCTTTGTATCATGGATGCCAGGTCTCGATTTTGGGATTTGTGCAGCTAGCTATAGTCCGGCAGAAAGACACATATGGGAGTTTCCGAAAGCAGGGGACCCTTAATCTAGTACCCTACATAGTAGGATCCCTATTTTAAGGACCCCCAAAATAGGGTACCCCTAATTTTCGGGAACTCCCATATGCCAGACATCCGATTATCAAGCAGCCCCTGCCTCGAACTATACCTATAGTCTCCATTGTAGTTCCCTTGTTTGGTTTAACCAAACATATAAGTAGGATCCTATAAGGTAACCCCAAAAGGAACTACAATGGAGACTATAGGTATGCCTGAAATTGCAGAGGGCCCTGAGACATGATTTGAGGTGCATTCCTCTGTTCCTCGCCAGTACACCCTCTGGAACATGGATCGAGTGCGTGCGCGGATGTATACACGAGTCATAATGGGAACGGCCTTCAAACCCTACGCCCTAAACCCTTAACTGTGGTGAACGCTTAAAGGGCAGCGTCAGAAGGATATAACGACCCTCAGAGCTTAGAAGCCTTAAGCAGTAGGATCCTCACAGAAAGAGTTTCTACCGTGACTCCTCAGTTTCCTGGCATCCCATAAGGCTTCACTATTCGTATACTGTTGTGCATTAGAGTCCACTGGTCTGCTACAGTATATTAACGCAGCATAATTTTGTAGTACATCACTGTCGTAGACTAGAGCAAGTATAGTATAGTCTAGTCTAGCATATGATAGTAGATGATCGTATATAGAGGATTTAGGCCATGAGCGTTGTCAGCGGCGCCAAGGATCCAGATCTTCATCTATACCCTACAAATCGTATACTCCTCAAGCCAGATTAGGCACCCAACTATAATTATAAGGTATATCCAATTCCTTATCCAAGGGATCCCACCATAAGTCGAGGTTCCTTAAAGGATTCGACTACGGCTTAAGGCATATGCCTTAATGATTAGACCCTACTATAGTTGAGACCCTTAGGCGGGTAGGGGGGAGGGGGGTAGGGGACTATACTTCCTCAAATAGGCTTTGTCAAGTCCTTATTACAAGTATTTAGGGCCCCCTACCGCCCTCCCCCCTACCCCCCCTAAGGGTCCTTATCATTCCTTTGTCGCTGTTGGGTAACATTTTACATTTTTATGGGTACTTAAACCCAATAAGGAATAAAAATGTACATTTTTAATCCAATCCCAACAATGAACTAGATTCCTTCAGTAAGGGATCTTGGAAGATCCGGGCGCCCCCCCTCCAGAACGATGGTTCCGCCAGGTCCAAGCTCAAGCGGCTGGCCGCGTCGACACCGGGATCGACGGGGAACCAAGTTTTGGGGTTTAGGATTTTGGGATTGAGTGGCGGGTATTTAAGGGTTTTGGGGTTTAGGGTTCAAGGTAGGGTTTAGATTAGATTATGGTGGAAAAGGGGTTTCGGGTTGAGTATGGTTGAATACAGGAGCCTTTTAAGAGCTCCATGCATAAAGGTTACTATATAGGGGTTCCTCAAGGGGGGCTTGAGAATAAGAATACGCGTCTGGGGTAGATCATCCTATCAGTATATTGGAGAGTATCAAGGAATCAGCCAGTATTGGTAGTTCAGGCTTCCATAGCCGGGCTTCAGGGTTTAGGTTTCAGGTCTTAGGGCTTTGCGGTTTGGGTAAGGCAGAAGCCTTCAATTGGGCCGACCGCTGGAGTTAGAGTGAAAGAACGAGAGAGAGAAAGAGTGAGAAAGAGAGAGAGAGAGAGAGAGAGAGAGCCCGAGAGCAAGAGTGAGCGATATGTATGTATGTATGTATGTACGTACGCATGTATCTGTGTGTGTATTATATATATATATGACTTAATACATCTGTATATATGTGTATACACATATAAACATGTGTATATATATATATATATGTACATAAATACATATGTGTGCGTGTGTGTGTGTGTGTGTGCTCGTTCGTTTGTGTGTGTGTGTGTGTGATTGTCTGTATCTGAGCCTCTGTGTGTCCGTCTGTTCATGCGTAGATCGACAACCGCGTACACAGACGTGCTGGATGTCGTTTCATACGGCATGAGTTGGTGCTTTTGGATGGTTCAGGCTGGTTCTGGGGCTAGTGCCACAAACGACCATGAGCAAGCAAGGACTTGGTACTTGTCGTACGTTGTTTGCTGTCTTCCACCGAATATCTTTGAATCCGGTATTGTGTCTAGATGCAGTAGCCTTGTTTTTCGTGCAGGAATCGTTGGCAATGCTTTATGACAACTTAGCTGAAGACATCTGACGATGGCTTGGTTCGGGGGAAGAGTCCTCCACAACCACATGACTGACCTTTTCCGCATTGCCTGCGTTGCTCGCCAAGGACTGTGTACACCGAGTCCACAATCGCCAAGAATCCAGGCGGGACGGTGAGGGCATGAAGATCAACATGCATTCCACTCCACTTAGTAACTTAGTATCGTGGGTTAGGTTCGGTACGAGGATCCTGTCCCGACGAGCAACTTCCACGCCCTCCTTTGACGTCGTAGTTGCAAGAGTTCTGCTGCTCACGCACAGGAATCGCTGAAACCTGTCTACATGAAGCTCTAGTTACTCCAGTTATACATACTTTTGGGGACTGTTGAGATTGACACGAAGTAGAGCTATCCACATCATTGGAGCTAAACCATGTTAGAGGTTGTGCATTTCTTTACAAAGTGCGTTTCTTCTCATGTCGGTTATTGTAACAGTTGCACTGCTCAGCGGCAAATCAGCCACTGTGGAAGCCGGCTTGGATGAAGAAGTCGGATCGCTGAAACTTCGGACAGAGACTGCACTGGGAGTCCCAAGAGGGCGCCTGCTGGATGCCTCTGGATACGTTCTGGATGTAAGTGCACCGATCAAGCATGCCAGGATACAAACGGGTGATATACTGACACTGCAGGTCAACAGTGTTCAGGTTCAAGCCACTCGCAGCTCTTTCGCAGCCATTGTTGGTGACGGATCGGTCGTGACCTGGGGCGAAGCTAGATGCGGCGGCATCAGTAGTGCTGTGCAGGATCAGCTGAAGAATGTGCAGCAAATCCAAGCTTGTGCAGGTGCTGCAGGTGCTTTTGCAGCCATTCTAAGCGACGAATCGGTCGTGACCTGGGGTGATGCTCTCAATGGCGGTGACAGTCGTGCTGTGCAGGATCGGCTGAAGAATGTGCAGCAGATCCAAGCCTCTTGCGGCGCTTTTGCTGCCATTCTTGGCGATGGATCGGTCGTGACCTGGGGTGCTGCAAATCATGGTGGTGACAGTAGTGCTGTGCAGGACCGGTTGGAGAATGTGCGGCAGATCCAAGCCACACGAAGTGTTTTGCAGGGTGCTTTTGCTGCCGTTCTTGACGACGGATCGGTTGTGACCTGGGGTGCTGCGAGCAGTGGTGGCGACAGTGGCGCTGTGCAGGATCAGCTAAGGAATGTGCAGCAGATCCAAGCCTCTTCTGGCGCTTTCGCTGCCATTGTTGGCGATGGATCGGTCGTGGCCTGGGGCAAATCTGGCTGTGGCGGTGACAGTAGTGCTGTGCAGGACCAGCTGAAAAATGTGCGGCAGATCCAAGCCTCTGAAAGTGCCTTTGCTGCCAGGCTAGGCGATGGATCAGTCGTGACCTGGGGTCCTCCTGCTTTTGGCGGTGACAGTAGTGCTGTGCAGGATCAGCTGAAGAATGTGCAGCAGATCCAAGCCACAAGAAGCGCTTTTGCTGCCGTCCTTGGCGATGGATCCGTGGTGACCTGGGGTCGTGCTGACCATGGTGGTGATAGCCATGCTGTGCAGGATCAACTGAAGAATGTACAGCACATTCAGGCCTCCCATTGCGCTTTTGCTGCCATTCTTGACGATGGATCGGTCGTGACCTGGGGTGCTGCTAGCTGCGGCGGCGACAGTGGCGCTGTGCAAGACCAGCTGAGGAATGTGCAGCAGATCCACGCCAGTGCGCTTGCGTTTGCTGCCATTCTTGTTGATGCATCCGTCGTGACCTGGGGTGAGGCTGATCATGGTGGTGTCTGTAGTGCTGTGCAGGGTCACCTGAAGAATGTGCAGCATATCCGAGCAACAACAGGCCCCTTCGCTGGCGCGTTTGCTGCCATTCTTCGCGACGGCTCGATCGTGACCTGGGGTAAGGCTTCACATGGCGGCGACAGTAGGCCAGTGCAAGATCAGCTGAACCTATAGTCTCCAATGTAGTTCCTTTTTTTGGGTTTAACTACCAAATATGTAATTTGGACCCTATAAGGTAATGGAGACTAAAGGAAGAATCCTTCGACTTAAGCAGCTGGAAGATTCTGACATAAAAGCGACGGTGAGGGACAGCAACACATGGGTGGTTGTCAAAATTTGGTCCCTTTTTGGGTCCCTATTATAGCACGGCACCTTTTATTTGGGGCACAAAAAAGGGATTATACTTTTGACAACCACCCACCCGTGTCCGTGTCCAGCCTTCTTGAGGGGGAGTGCTTGTCCTTCAGGCGTTGGGGTTTGTTTGAGGCTGAGGAGCAATGTAGTCAACGGGCCTTAATAATCAGAATATGTTTTTGGGGCCCACTATACTATAGTTATAATAAGGAGCCCACCAAAAGAATATTGGTAATTATTCAGGCCCCTATACCATAGTATCCTTATAGTAGCCCTTGTATAGAACCCCGTTTAAGGATCCCTCTAAAGGGGCCCCTACATTGATTTTGGGGTCCATGTTTACGAGATCCACGAACCTATGGGCTGCGCATGTTTAAGATTTAAGATTTGGCGCCCACGGGCTTCGGAGGGTTCTAATTAGTTTCCCAGACCCCCGGGAGGATCTAGAAAGTAGATCCCCGAATTTGGGGCCCTATACTACTAAGGGTATTTTCTAGGAACCCCCATTAAGGGATCTACTTTTTGGATCCTTCCGGGAGTCTGGGTTACGGGTTGGCCTTCACATCGAACCATGCCGACATACTTGGAGGTCGGGGGACTTGGTAACTGGTTATTTTAGGGACTTATAAGTACCATAACCCCAATTACGGTCCCTTTTAGGGTACTTATAAGTCTACTTACTACCTACTTACTAAGTCCCCGACCCTCCAAGTAGACCCAAACCGGCGCAGAACCATTCAGCTGTCCAACCACATTATATATAAGGCGCTAGAGCCCTATACCCCAAAGGGTTCCGTAGTGTCGATGCTAAAACCGACCAAACTGCGCAACCTTCAAAACTTGGAACGCTTAAGGTTAAGTATCCTTTGAAAGTTTGATCGCTACGATTCCGGAAACCAGCTCTCCGTAGATGAGCACCACTATGTAGTCTAGATCCAGATCCCACAGCCACCGCTTTGTCGTGGCCCTGATAACTGCACAACCCTAAACCCTAAACCCTAAACCCTAAAGCCCCCGAAAGCCCAAACCTGAACCGCAAAACCCGAAACCTATTGCCTCTTCAGGTGATCTGCCCGCCCAAAGGGGCTTTTAGGACGCTTCATGCAGACTGATAAAGGGCCCGTAAAAAAAACGAAACCTAAAACCTTCCGCAGATTCTCAGGCCCTGGTACCTATGGGCGGAAGGGGTCTATAACGCCACCGCCGATGTGGGGAGCTGAAATCAACATCCCATTCTTGATCTATACCTGGATCCCAAGCGTATATGTAGACCGATAGCCATTTATGGGTGTTGAGCGATAACTTTACCTTTTTTTTTCAGGCTCGGCTGGGGTTCCGGGTTCAACATTTGTGGGTTTGACAGTAAGACTCCTAGTAACACCCCCAGCACTAGCCGTTTGGTGCTGTACATGAACGGTCATGGAGCTTAGTAGGTAACTATATATATTATTATACAAACGCAACTCTAAAGATTTATGAGCCTAGTTCACATCTTTACTGAGGGATACTTGTAACCCTCATGCCAGTATTTACTCAGAAATACATATAACCCCCAGTCATGTACTTGTTAAGCCCCATGATCTTTTAAGCAGAGTCCCCTAAACCCTAAACCCAAAGTAGAGGATGTCGGAAATCCGGACATTCAGGTAAAAGGGTGTCGAAAATTCTGACACAGCCCTCGGGGCCGCTACTTGTTGGTATTTAGCATATGGGAGTTTCCGAAAATTAGGGGTACCTTATCTTGGGGTCCTTGTAATAAGGATCCTACTATTTAGGGTACTATATTAGGGTCCCCTATTTTCGGAGACTCCCATATCATCATCGAAGGTAGTTGTCTTTTAAGGGTTCCAGGCATTGTGCTGAGCTGTAGGAAGTTTTAAAGAAAGCCAAGCAGAAGAACGTTTTATCATGGAAGCGTTTACAGTTTCTCCTCATAGGTGCAGTCATACAAAACGGTCCCAACGCCCTATTGGAATTGCTAAGGCCCTTGAACTAGAAAAAGAAACCCGTTGAGACCCGGTTCTAATGAAACAGGTCTTTACTTTGAGCCGCAGGCCGTGGCGACCGAATCCTTGAGAATCCCCCATGGCCCTTTTTCGTGGGTTTGGGGAGTAGGCTTAGAGAATAGAGCGTATCCGAACCCTTCAAAAGTAGGCAAAATGACGCTACCCTGAAACCGTAGGTTAACGTATTTGGGTTTAGGGTTTCGGTGTCAACTTCAATTCCAGGTACTCCCGTTTAAAGGTCGTTCATCCCTGGAAGTCTTTGAAAAGGTATCAAATCCAAGGTGTATGTGATTGTAAGGTGTTTGTAGATCTTGAGAGGGTTTGGGCGACAATTTTTGATACCATGCGACCCCAAACCTACCCCAAGGTCTTTGACTCAAACGGTAATAGAGACCCTGAACCAGCAAGCCCGAAACTCCCATAAACAGGGATACAATACTGCACCGAAGCTTTTTGGGAGTTTCCGAAAATAGGGGCCTCGAATATAGTAGAGTACCTTAAATAGTAAGATCCTTATTATGAGGACCCCAAAATACGGTTCCCTGAATTTTCGGAAACTCCCCGCATTCCGTGCCAAGGTTGGACTTGATGCCGGCTGTAAAGCCAGTTCTGAAGGACCGAGCGTCTTTTGCAATCGCGGGTGGTCTTGTTGTATAGGGATATAGGGGCCTTAGTAACCACCTATACTATTTTGAGGCGGCTCCTTACTACAATTATAGTATCATGGGCCCCCAAACCCTATTCCAATCATTAAGGCCCCTATAGTTTGCGACTTCGAAGTCTGGAGGGCTTGAGGGTCCGGGCAGTTTGCCGGGGTTTAAATACTACGGGGCCTAAATAATTACCGGTTTAGGGTTTAGGGTTTTGCTTAGGCTTCACGGTTTAAGGTTTATTTCTGCCTACACTCTTTTGGGGGTTCCTTATTATAGGTATAGTATAATGGGGCCCAATACTCAATACCCGATTCTAATTATGAAGGCCCCTACAGTAGCTCGGTAGGTAGGCTGTGGCTAAGCAAAACTGTGTCGAGACGGACAAGTAACCTCCTGGCCATCAGGTCCCATACTTAGTAGTGGACTAGGTAACCTTTGACCTGTCTGTGGTACTATAACCCCTGCATAATCCCATAGGTTAACCTTTATAAGTTTCCCTAGGATATTGGACTATACCACATAGCAGAAGAGGATTTGTAATATTCGGTTTTTGCTGACCATCAGGATCATAGGGCTTCTGGAACTCGCCCAACGTGTCTCTCCAACCGTATAAGGGTTCAAGTATTCAAAAGTGGGTTTTAGGTACCGAAATCTTGGGGATTTGGGAGACCTATACTATACTTGTTGGGTACTTTTACCCTCTGCGTAAAGAAATTAAAGAATCAGTCTCGGGTGGCGGTTTGGGGGCTTAGGATGTTGGGCTCAGGTTTGGCGCATATCACCTTCCATTCTGTATTTACGTATGTATGCATGTATGTATGTGCGTATGTGTGTCTAGAAAATATACGGGATGTAGCATGACCTGTCAGCCTGCCTGGGTCCACCGCTAATTAGAGTCTCTGGGTTGCGGGAAAGGACAGAGACAAGACAGCCCCATCAGTTCCACCGATGAGGTGCGGTGTCTGAAGATGTCCGGAAGAAGTTGACAATGTGGGAGTTTCCGAAAACTAAGGGTACCTTATTGGGGGTCCTTATAAGAAGGATCCTACTATTTAGGGTACTATATTAGGGTCCCCTATTTTCGGAAACTCCCATTTGTTGTAGTTGAAAGAGGGTTACCGTAGTAAAATGAGAGCCTAAGCCCTAAACCGCACACCGTAACCGGGGAACGTAAGGAGATACTGCTACTCTCCCCCGACCCGGAACCCAAAACTTGAAATGTTAGGCCTCAAACCGTCAACCCTGAAAACCGCATGTCCTGTACCCTGACATGGAGCGGTGGCCCAGAAGAACTCGAACAGGGTTTGGGTGTTATTCAGGGACTGGAAGGGGGCACTTTTGCTAGACTTCCAGAAGAACGCAAAACCCTTCACTCGTCTTGAACAGCTCGGCGTTTTGGGTTTCTTCTCTTGTTAGGGTCCAAAGCTTTCATGCGTAGGGTGCGCAGTTCAGGGGCCTGGAGTTGAATGCTTTAAGGTACAAGGCTTACGAGTCATTCTACGACCCTCCACACACCCAGGCCCAAAACTCGAAGACCGCCATGCCCTAAACCCTCCCACAGCGGCGAGGTAACGCAAGAAAACAGCAAGGACACCCCAAATCACAAATTCCAAACCCCATTCCCTTAAAGGGTGCTTGGGCGGTCTTGGTTAGGGCCTTAGGCTAGGCTTATAGATCCCTTATAGTAGCCCCTATAGATCCCTTTAAAGGAACCTTATCCTAATTATGAAGGCCCCGATATTAGGGCCCTTGGGGTGTAGGGCTGCCAGGTATCTTCCAGGCCAGGTCCCGCAGACAGAGGCTGCTTCGGCAGATGTCGCCAAGTTGTTGGGAGACCTGGTCCGGGATGTGCTTAGGGTTGAGGGTCCAGGGGTCTAGGGGTTTAGGGGTTTAGGGTTTAGGGGTATAAGGTTTAGGGATTTAGGGGTTTAGGGATGTTTTTTGAGGTTTGACGGGCTTGTAGGCCTTTACAGGGTTTTGGGTTTAGTGGGGTTTGTGCTTAGCTGTGGGTTTACAGGGTTTGTAGGGTTTACCAGGTTTAGGGGTTACTTTTGTTTGGGGTTAAGGGTTTAGCGGTAGGGTAGCAATGGTTGAATACGGCCTTTGTACAAGAATGCTTAAATGCTTGTTCCATTGCATGCTTGTACAGTTTTCGTAAGACGTTGCTATGACTCAGTGTGTGTTGATGGCCCTTTCGGCGGTTTATGAACGACTTCAAGAAAAGTCATAATGCTTCGGTTCTATTCGTGTTTTGTTTCTGAGATTCTTACAGGGGCCTATTAGGGCTGCATAGGGCATAGGGTACTTTCGATGCTTTTCCAGGATTTCATTGAGCGTCGCCATGAACGTATCGGCAGTGGTTGCAGGTAAACTTACATTTGGTTAGTAGGGAATGGAAGAATGGTAGCAATAGTAGTTATAATTGTACCCCATTCCCCCATTCCCTAGTAACCAAAGGCAAGATTATAGGATTATGAAGGCCCGAATATTATAGTACCCTTATAGATCCCTGATAGTAACCCTTATAGACCCCTTTATAAGGCCCCTTTGGACCCCATATTGCTGCACTGGAGCGGTGCAAGCAGTTGTGATTTCGTCATGAGCAACAGGTGCAGCAGGAGCCATTGAACCAACTGTCGATCGTCAACTCTTTCGGGCTCTAGCCCAAATGACAAAGGGTAGTGATTCTTCTCTTGCTTAGCCATGTGGGGGGGTTTTTCTGTGATCCAGCAAGCTTGCAAATGCCGCTGAAAGAAGGGTCGCAACCCCTTCACCGCAAAAGACGATCTCCCACAAATGTGGCCCGGGATCGTCGCAGGCGAACAGAGTGGCTGCTCAGGAGGACAGGTCAGCATGACATAGTGCCGGCGGAACGCATCTGGCTGTTGGACAGGCTCTGCAGCACATGTGAGCGCACTGACGGCGCTTTCGCTGCTTCCTCTCGGTGCTTCAGTGCATCGCCGTTATCGTCAGTTGCAAGGTCGCGGGAGATTTTTCCGATGGGCGGTGTTGATGAAGCCTTTTTGAGTTCTTTGCGATTGCAGTCGTGGAAACAGAAAATCATGTGCAGATTCGTGAACCTCGTCATCATGATCTTGAACTTTTTGTTTGGGGTCGGGAAATCTGCCGGAAGGCCGCCCAGAATGACAACAGCTCAGACCGACGTGGCTCGACGCATTGTGGATCGCTGCAGTGATTTCTACGACCGCCTGCGGGCTGCTGAGGATGGGTCACGGGAGCACTTGCTCCCGGACTGGGTGCCTGGTGTCGTGAAGCCGGAGGGCCCTAAGTATGCGGCTCTCATATGTGATGCCGTGGATGTTTTGGGCAGTTGCGGGATGCTCGACCCCTCGCCGTACTTACCTGCAGCCTCACGTGCACTGCTGTCTGCTGTTTTCCCTTCGCCTTCGGCAGGCTTGGCACAGTTCGACAGTATTCCTGATGATGACAGACCCGAGTACGTCAAACTTGTGGCCAAGCAGTTGCGAAGTGGAAAGCTGGGCTTGCGTACCTCTGTGTCCGGTGGTGGCACTGTTTTGGTGGTGACAAAGCCTGGCACTGGGAAGCTGCGCGAGATTTGGCACGGAAAACGGGTCTCGCAAGCTGCCGCCCCTCCTTTCCCACCACGGCATCTGGCTTCGCCGACTGCTTTGCTACACATGGAGGCAAGTGCGGACAAGCCTCTGCGCGTTAGCAAACGTGATGCGAAGTGTTGGTTCGACCAATTGGCCCTGCCAGAAGAGCTCCGACAATGGATGGGAAGGCCGCCCGTCAGCATGCAGGAGCTCCAGCTGTATGGGGACATGAGCATCTCTGAAGTGGCATCGTATGTGCAATCGGACTGCTGTTCGGCTGAGCGTTTGTTTCCTGTGTCGCACGTCTGGCCAATGGGCTTCTCTTGGTCGTCGCATGTGGCCCAAGAGGTGCTTCTCTCGTGCTGTCAGGAAGCAGGTCTGGGGGAGGAGTGCGTGCTGGCGTGCGACGCGCCCACTCCGTCCCAGTTTGCTAACGTTTTCGCTGCTGCCACAGACGACGCAATGTTTTTCAGCAATGCCGGGCCTGGTGTGACAAGCAGTGTTGCACAGCGCTTCGACGAGGTTATGGCAGAGCGCGGGGCAATCAAGCACCCAGGAAAGGATGTGAACGACGAGCTGGACGCCACGTGTGTGGGGGTGCGGCTGGAAGGTGGCACTCACTTGGCAGCGCCGCCAGCCCGTTGCTTGGCGCTCACCATCCTCGTGCTGACCCTTGCTCGCACTCCGTATGCCTCGCCGAAGGAGGTTCACTGGGTCCTCAGCATGCTGCAGTGGTACGACCTGCTCAGGCGCTCGAAGTTGGCTACTTACCAGAAGGTCTACTCCTTTGTTCAGCATCCTGATGACACGGATCTTCGCCACATTCCGCCCGAGGTCGTCGAGGAGTTGTTGCTCGGCTTGGTTCTCGGCGTTTTTTGGAAAGCGGACCTTTGCAGACCTTTCCTTCCCTTGGTGGCTGCATCCGATGCTAGCACAGAGTATGGTTTTGGAGCATCGGTGGCCCGTCTTCCGCAAAGCAAAGTTCGTGAGCTAGCGAGAGCTGCCGAGAAGCAAGGAACTTTTGTCACTCTTGGCAGCGGCAACGACTACGCGGCTAGAGCTGGGTTCGAGCACAAGCTTGGTCTTCCAAAATCTGCTTTCGTGCACATCTTCAGCGCCAAGAAGAGACGCGATGCACATATCAACATTCTGGAGGGTGAAGCTTTCGTGGTGCTGCTGCGATGGCTTTTGCGGTGTCGGAGCAGACACTGCTCCAGGGTCGTTATCTTGGTGGACTCAGCTGTCTGGCAAGGTGCAGCGGCAAAGGGAAGGTCTTCCACGTCACTGAACAGGTTGCTACGCAAGGTCGCAGCTCTGACGATGGCGGGAGACCTTCACTTACACTTGGTGCTAGTGCCCTCGGCAGAGAACCCGAGCGATGAACCGTCCAGAGGCGTTCGTGTCCGTAAGCCAAAGAAGCCTCCGAAATTGCCAAGCTTCCGTCGATTGCTGTCCAAACTATGTGCAGCGGCAGTGGCGACGGATGCACCGGCAGTTTCCGCGAGCTTCAGGGCATGAGAAGGCGTTGAGTTTTGTTTTTGAATTTGTTTGGTTTGTTGGCCCGGTTGTAGCTGGTTAGCCGCCGTTCAACGTCAAGTGGAGCTGGAAGTGCAAACTAATCAGCTGTATTCCGATGCCATCAACATCCATCAACGAAGTTTTGGTTTTCATGACTCTGCCACTTCCGTCTGGACCATCCGGGCTACGTGCTGATGGTTTTTGATCGGGTACCTCCTTGCGAAAGTTGCTGCGGGCGCACAAGGAGTTGTTGCGCTGTCCCTTGTCTTGGTTCAGGCTCGCGGAGCGCTTGACGGTCTGCCATGACAAGGGCTCAAAGGCGTGAGCAAGATGCCGTTTAGCCTTTAGGCTGGCTTCTTGCAACCTAAATTGGCGGCCACACGACGCCGACTGGCTGCCGTTGGCCAGGGCTGTGGGGGTGGGCACTTTTGTGATGCGGATCTGAGACAGCGGTGTTCAGCCAACGCATTTTTGCTTGATCTCTACTTCCTGGCAGATGCATGGCAGGCGGAAACACTGCGACGGCATGCACATGCTTCAGGGTCAAGGGCGACAGCGAGCATGACAGCAATGGACCCCATATTGCTGCACTGGAGCGGTGCAAGCAGTTGTGATTTCGTCATGAGCAACAGGTGCAGCAGGAGCCATTGAACCAACTGTCGATCGTCAACTCTTTCGGGCTCTAGCCCAAATGACAAAGGGTAGTGATTCTTCTCTTGCTTCCCACCCTTCCCGTCCCTAAGGGGCACTTTTGTGATGTGGATCTGAGACAGCGGTGTTCAGCCAACGCATTTTTGCTTGATCTCTACTTCCTGGCAGATGCATGGCAGGCGGAAACACTGCGACGGCATGCACATGCTTCAGGGTCAAGGGCGACAGCGAGCATGACAGCAATAATTGTACCCCATTCCTCCCATTCCCTACTAACCAAAGGCAGGTAAAGACAACGGCATGACGCGCTGCTGCCGTCGACCTTAAGTCTGACAGTCCCACGGTACGTGGATTGCCGGGTGCCACCATCTACATGGGTGGTTGTCAAAATTATGGTCCCTTTTGGGGTACCCCAAATATTAGGTAAAGGGACCCTAGTTTTGACAACTACCCACGTAGCACCGTGTGTGCTTCTGCGCCGAGACGTTTTCCACCAGGCAGCGGAAGATGTTCATGAAGAGGGTTGCCGTGTCGTCTTGGGCAGCGTCCTGAAAGAACAGGAGGAGCCGTTCAGTCGGTGGCTGTGTGAAGAGCTGGAGCGGCAGAACCCACAGGAGTTCCAGCAAATCCTTGAAGCAGAGCAGAAACTCATGTCGGCAGCACGGGAGTTGATTCCCTACCATCGCACCGCTGCAAGATGTTCCAGACGAGCAAGTTGGTGGCCTCCACAAGAACGCCGATGGCCAGCCGGAAGGGTTTAGGGTTTAGGGTTTGGGAACCGACCTGAGCTTCTTAGTCGCGGCAGAAACGCCCCGAAAGCAACTTGACTCTATACCATCCAATTTCAATGGCTTGGATTGCCACAATAGCAAACCACAGTCAAGGATGAATTCATTTAGGGGGTTCAAGGTTGTAAGGATTGGCTTTTGAGTGGTTCAGGACATTGGGTTTGGTGACCCCCATGTATGAGGTTCCGGCTTCCGGAAACGGATCACGAATGTACTGACTCGTGTAAGTGCTGAGATTTCCTATAGTTTGCTTCGGACCATGTAGGCAACAATTTTTGAAACACCAGAACTTACATCAATGGTTTTTCGTCACCCAAACCAAACAGTTGAACAATCCAAATGCTGAAGCCTCAAGAGTTTCATGTGTTGGGCTTGTACCACACCCACATTTGAGCATCGAGTGTTTACAATCCCCAGTGGCATACAGTCCGATGTCCTTGTCACGGTCAGCTCTTCAGCAAGACCTCGGTGTCAGGACAAGCCGCCATACCGGTGAGCCTCGGGACATGGCCTGCCTGGCGCGTTTCCGTTTCACTGTTGTCGGGTGTGGGTTTGGACACGTTCATATGCTAACTGCGAAGTGAGAAGCACCACAGCCCATAGCTTAAAGGCTAGTTACATTTCTACACTTGCAGCCCGGATTTCGGAACGCGCACAGCATGCTTGTGTTCTCAGTTGCTTTTGCTGTATTACGACTCGGCCTTTTTCTATGCAGGGGCCTTATTAGCATGATGCTTAGCAGGTACATTCCTCAATTCAGGAGTATCAGGCTCTTCTGGCTAGGCTTCTGCATGGAGGTGAGTGTCAGGGTTTAGCAACGCCTATAAAAGCCATGAAGGGTCTGGAGGAGATGGCCTAAGGTTTGGGGCTTTAGGAACGTGTCAGGGAAGCCCATCCGCCCTTGATTGAGAGGTTTATCTTGTTACCTTTTGCCTCCTTCAAGGTTTGATGTATATTATATTCCTTCATGTGGAGTATAGTTTAACCTGTACTTGTACCAGCGTTTGAATGTACGGTTGAAGGGAATAGCAATATAGAAGCCTAAGTAATTGGTTACATCATGTTGTTCCGTTACACCCCCGATAAGAACCAAACTATAACATCCACCGAAAACTTGTTCGTGTCTGTAATTTAGTAATTCTCCTGTGATATATATATATATATATATTCCAAAATTAAGGGCTTTTTTGCGGTTCCTCTACGAGGCTAGCAGCTGATCGCGATGTTAGAATTTTTTGTCTTGGAATTCAGGGTTCAGGTTTGATGGCTTGGGTTTAAATAAAGGATTTGAGTTCTCGGGTTTTGGGCTTGGGGCTTGAGGGTTTAGAGTTTAGCGGTTTAAGGTTTAGGGGTTTAGGGTTCGATGGCTTGGGTTTAAATAAAGGCTCCCCCCCACCAAGACTCTACACCATGAGCCCTAGACCCTAATCTCCAGACCGATGAAACTCGGCTCATCCCTTGATCCAAGGGGAAAAGGAGGGACCCTTAATGGGGACCCCTACCCTATAATGGGCTATATAATCGGTATCTAATAGCTATATTAAGGGTATATACCTAGGGGTCCTTATTAAGGGTCCCTCCTTTTACCCTTGGACTTGAGGAGGGTTGACATGGAAGTCCAAAGGAGCCGGTGGCGACCCCGGGTTCAGGATTTGAGTTCTAGGGTTTTGGGCTTGGGGCGACTTCCTAGTCTAAGCTAGTTACAAGGCCTAATTTGAAAGACCATTGTCAGTCAGGTTCACAACGACCTCTTTCTTAAATTACTCGGCCCTCCCGTCAGACAGAGTCATCATCATTAGGGCTTGAGGTTTAGGGTTTGGCCTTTATAGGGTTTAGGGTCAAGTATTGAAGCCTCCAAGAACTATTTCTGCACTCATCAGCCGCCCCACCTTCGCTGTAAACCCTGTTAAAGCCTAAACCCTGAAGTCTGAAACCTGCAGCGATACGACCCACTAGCGCACCCTTGAGAATCCATGCCCTTTTTTGTGGTGAATGCTCGGGTCGTTCTTTTCACTATGTGTCACGACATGTATGAGCTGATGTCCTGACTTGCTGTAGTCTGCTGCTAGGATGCCCAGCAGTACCTTATTCCCTTTTTGTAGTCATAGGTTCCTTATAAAGGTACCCAATACCAAAAAGGGAGCCCTTTGTATTCCTAGGTTACTGGGCATCCTAGGCTGGGTTTGGACCTGGCGAGGAGGCTCCTAGGGTGAGCCCTCCCAATCCCCTGGAAGAGCCATTCCGACTTAGATAATGCCCCCATACAGTAATAGTCTGTAATAGGGCTATTATTTTCGTACTAGTCTATAATAGGGCTATTATTATTGTACAAGTCTATAATGGGGCTACTATTAAGGTCCTAATACATCTGTATTGTGAATATTACTCAACTATTACTGAGTGGGGGCCGTACCCAGGCCATTCCTATGTTGCCTATACGTCGACCCCCAAGCAGCTCCATTGAAGACCCCTTTAAAGCCAAGTTTAGGGTGCAGAGGTTCAGGATTTTTCGGTTCAGGGCTAGAGGTTTAGGGAAGCAAGGTCGGGGGATTTGTGGCGTTTCGAGCGCATTCTTCAACAGACGCGGGCACCCACCCAATCTTTCGGCTCCTCGATCTTGCATGTGGGCTCCGGCGACAATGCTGAGCTTCGGCGTGGTGCTCCGCGTCTCGAAGTCGCCGACTGCGTCGAGAAGTACTGGATCCGAAAATTCATGGACGCTGAGCTAGCAGCACGTGCTGCTGAGTTCCTCGAGGCGTTGCTTGGTAGCGCAGCCCACGGCGTCGGATGATCAGCCCACATCCACATGCCGAATGACAGTTGAGACAGGCAGCAAGGAGGTCAACAAGCAAAGCCGTTGCATCCTGAATCCTCGTCCTTCACATGAAGCTGCGATTCTGGCCCAAGCAGACCATGGTAGCGATGGATGGCATGGAGTTCCGGACGCGGTCACGGGGAAACATCTGTCGTCAAGCCATGACGAAGATGCACATGACGTTGGAACTCAGAAGTGTCAAGATAATCTTTGTAATTTTCTCTTTAGTCGTTCCTCTAACACCCTCAATCTGTATGCCTTAACACGCTCATAGGCCCGTAGTGATCCCCAAAAGCCTCGTGCAACCCTATACGAAGCCCCATGTAGCTCCTCAACGACTCTTGTACAGCCCTACAAAGCTGCGCAAAACTCTACCCTTCAAAACCCCCTGAAGAAGCGTAAGCCCAAAGCAACCACCTAAACCCCCAAAGGTAAATAATCAGGATAATGGCCCAAAACCTA
This sequence comes from Symbiodinium sp. CCMP2592, assembly GCA_905221615.1. Lineage (NCBI taxonomy): Eukaryota > Dinophyceae > Suessiales > Symbiodiniaceae > Symbiodinium > Symbiodinium sp. CCMP2592. The sequence goes on from CAJNDT010004035.1 coordinate 254,611, forward strand.
CAGCGTGCTATTATTCCACAAATTTGGGGTCCAGGTACAGCCTAATCCCTAAACCCTATAAACCCTGAACCTCAAAAAACCAGAACGCCGCTTTTTAAAACCCTATAAACCCTGAACCTCAAAAAAAACGCTATAAACCCTGAACCTCAAAAACAAATTATAAACCCTGAACCTATAAAAAAAGAACCGAACGCCGCTTTTCGTTGCGAGCCAGGCTGGCCCAGGCGAGTACGACATCATCGGCGAGCGGAAGCTGCAGTGGATCCCAGGGCACTCCTTCAAGGGATCCTTTAAGGGGGCCTCTTAGGGTTACAGTAGTAAGCCTAATCGTTGGAAACCCCATAGCCTCGATCCTTAAGAGTATTAGTAATGTATAGGGAATCCCAGCACTATTTGGCCTTAATCCGGTTTCCAACTTTATGGGGTTTACTGCAGGGTGCCGGCTTTACATGGGGCTTTGGGGATTTTGACTGATGCTTTTGGGTTAGGCTTTAAAAGGGTTTTCGGCCTCCTATGAGGATCCTCTCAGGGTTTCTTTCTGGGCTCCTTTAAGGGGGTTCTCTAGGGGTTCCCCTAAGGTTCCGTCAAAACGGATCCTCCAAAGGGGGCCTGTTGCGGTTGGGGATAGGATAGGATGTAAGAACTTACTGTAAAGGGGCTTCGGGCGTGGCAGGTTTTAAGGCGTTTTGTTTTTTTTGATATTTTGGGGATGTGCAGGCTTTAGAAGGGCTTCGGGGTGTAGGCTCCTTGGGTTTAGCACTGTTGGGGTTTAGGCTTTCGAGGCTTCAAGCGAGAAAGACCTGAACAGAAGCATCCTAAGGGAGGTAATGTCACATACTATAGGAGCCTCAGTAATTCCCCATAGTATGTTGACGGCTCCTTATTATATTCATAGTATTATGAACCTCGAAAACCCTATTCTAATTATTAAGGCCCCTATATTACCGTACGACGGTACTGAATGACTAGCAGCGACTAGCATTAATTCTGATCCCTTATGGTCCTTATGAGCTTTTCTGCAACATACACCAAGCCCTTCTTCTCATGGTTCCTATAAACCCTACACACTGAATCCGAAATGATTAAAATTCTTTCTCTTAATCCGATAGTACCTGAGCTCTATAGTAGAAGCCCAAAAGTTGGAAACCCAGTAGCTCACATCGTGGAGAGTAATGTATAGGGAGTTTCAGCACTATTTGTCCTAAATCCGGTTTCCAACGTTTTGGGGCTGACTGTAAGCTCCCCCTTTCGGCTGTGGGAGTCCCTCCGGCACACAAGGCAGTGCTTGCACCGGTTTAGGGGCATTTTAGGGGTTACAGGAAGGGCTTAATTTTAGGAGCCGTAATAATAGAATAGGGTTTTGGTGGCCCATTATACTGTAGTTATAATCAGGAACCCGCACAATGTAGTATAGGTATGTATTACGGCCCCCTTAGTATGGCTTTTAGGGTGTACGGCCTAGGGATTCGATCGTCGTCCGGATGCGGATTGATTGGCTTGCTCGATCAAGCCTGGTGGTCAAAGAAGTGTTCGTCCACATGCCCCAGCATATTGTAGAAGCCGACAATAGTACAACCATTTGTGCCACAATTACTTACACTCTATTAACCCTAAACCCCTAAACCCCAATAATGTACCCACCTTCTTCGACCGATCCGTGCTAAGTTGATTTCGTTTGCTGAGGGCGCACCCACATGGAAAGCTCGATCTGTGCTTTCGGCCCGGCATTGCCGAGGAAGAGCTGATAACGAACAATTCACCAAGATCCACAAGTCTTTCGATGCTCTTCTATGTGATTTGCAAATGCATGCTGCGAAGAGCCTGACGGAGAGAAAAAGAAGGTGCTGGCAAACCTTGTCCAACAAAGGTCCACGTGGACCGTAGACCTTCCGCGCGACCTTGACCAGCAGGACAGACATCTTGAAGGTTGCGTGGTCCGCCGAAAACAAGCAGCATGCTTTAAGTGCCTGTGAAAGCACCCAAAATTACCGAGCCGCAGAATCTCATCCTTGAGTGGGCATCCTCCAATCCCCCGAAACCCATAGACTTCTGTATAAACCCATAAATCCTTAAGCCTAAACCCCTATATATACCGAAGCCCGAAAAGAAGCCACTGAGACTGCTGGGTGTCTTCTAAGGGCCAAGAACGATCGCATCACCGTCTTTCACGACCCGCCCCGCTGCCTCGTCTTTGAGCTCTTTTAGGGCTTACACAGAGACTCCAATTTCCCTTAATTAAGGAATTTTACTTCAATTATGGTAGGATCCCTTATATGATTTAAGGTATATTCCCTAATTAAGGGATATTGGAGTCTCTGGGTAGTGTACACGACGTCTTGAGTTGAGGGTTGAGGCTTGGAGGGTTTTTTAGACAGGAAGTGGTAAGGTGCAAGTATAGGAGTATAGGATTCGGGGTTTCTGGTTTCGGGCTTTGCAGGGTTGATTGGGATTTAGGTTTAGGGTGTCGGTGCTTTTGCCTTCAGAGTTCGGCACATGGGGTTTCAGGCTGAGTGGTTGCCGGCTTCAGGTGGAGGTATGGGGGCTGAAACGAGTGTGTGGTTTCCAAGCTTAGGGTCGGTACCTTCTGTCGGGTTTATGACGCCTATTAGGTGGGGTGTGCATATGGGAGTTTCCAAAAGTTAGGGGTACCTGATTTGGGGGTCCTTATAACAAGGATCCTACCATTTAGGGTTCTCTTTTAGGGTCCCCTATTTTCGGAAACCCCCATATTAAATAGCATACGATCCTTCACGGTATCAGGTTTAGGCATGCTTGACAATGACCTGACTCGAAACCTGAAGCCGAGGCCTACACAATCTATAAACTTACAGTAAAAGCCAGAAAGTTGGAATATGATTATCGTATCCCCTTTAAGGTAAATTATAGGGGATCCTACCATTAATCCACATTCCAACTTTCTGGAGTTCCCTTTAAGCCCCTAGACCGTGGACCCGTACTAGACCTGACTCCAAGGCCTTGACCCACAACCCTAGGCCCTAAACCCTGAACCTTGCAGTAATCACACCGTTGGCCCTCGAACTATTATGTTCAGGGACAGACAGCACGGAAGTATTTATTTCACACAGACCCCGGAACTCTAAACCCGAAACCCTAAGCCCTAAACTCTAAACCGTAAACCCTTAAACCCTACATAAACCCTAAGTTCTAAACCCAACAAAACACAACCCATGCTGTTTGCCCTGAGCCGGGGAATCGGTAAACCCTACATGGTCCGACACGCTAAGCCCCACAACGCAAAACTGTTAATATCAGTATTACTAATATGATTAATATTCTGAATATTACTGATATTAATAGTATTAATTGTAATGTATAACCTGAACCTTTATCCCTGGACCCCAAAAGTATGCAGAATAATGGCCTTTTATGGTTTTGGGCCATTATTTTACCTACCCTGGGGGGGGTCTGAGTCTAGGTAACCTTAAGCCATCAAATCCCCAAACGCTGAAAGCCGTAGAAGCCCCAAAACAAAGCTTCAAACAGGGCAAAGCGAAAGTTCCGGCAGCTGTGGGAGCCATCCGCCGGGACCTTCGGCGAGCTTCTGTTCTGGGAGGGTTTAGGGAGGTTTTGGAGGTTTGTTCAGGTTCAGGGTTCATGGATTAGGGGTTCAGGTGTTCAGGGAGGTTTGGGGTTGATATGGACTGGGGGGGTGTGGGTTTGGGGTAGACGGGTGCCTGACAATTGTGTTCGGTAAGCTTCTAGTTTGTTTAGTTTTCCCAAACTTATAAGTGGTGTTATTCTGAAAGTGTGACCTGTTGTTTGTTTACATATTGGGGAAGTCCGGGGGAGGGTGTATATTTTACAGATGCTTTTGAATTGGTCATTTCGGGAGGTGAGGGTTGACAGCTTTCCCATGCATGACATGCGACAAGCCGTAATACTGTCCATACTACGGTTGATGATATAAATCCTGCATTACCTTAATGACCCTAAACTTTGGAATTTATGATATATATATATATATTATGGATAATGCAGGATTCATATCATCAACTGAAGTGCAACAGCCGGAGATGATAAGCATACGAATTAGCTACCATACCCCCGGGACCCTAACACTTTAAACTCAAAGGGGAAAAGGAGGGACCCTTAATGGGGACCCCCTACCCTATAGTGGGCTATATAATGGGTATATACTAGCTATATTAAGGGTATATACCTAGGGTCCTTATTAAGGGTCCCTCCTTTCACCCTTGGATAAACGCCCAGGACACTGAAGCTCTAATTAAAGCATACCAATAATCGCTATGCTCGGAACCCCATCGGCTTGGGATTGAGATTTTTTCTAACTGTGCAATACTAACATCAGGAAGGTTAGCTACGCTTGGAGTTCGCCGTCAGTCTGTAGACTATGAACAAGAACCTCCCATGGTGGAATCTTGACACCACGGCTGATTACACGAATTAGAATGCTGGAAATAGCCACTTTAAGCAGTAGCGTGGTACCAACAACCTGGCTTCTACAGTTCATCATCATGACACTTGCTTTTGCCATATACGAACCAACAAAAAACATGTTCAGAATACCATAACCTGCTATATGTTGAGAGTGGTCACAGAACATAGAAACGCGACCTCGTCCGACATGGAAGGGCCACTTGGAGGTCTGGGGACTAGTCATAACTCGACTTATAAGTACCCTAAAAGGGAGCCGAATTGGGGTTATGGTAATTATAACTCTACAGAATAACTACTTACTAAGTCCCCCGACCCTCCAAGCACCTCCTCCGAGGTCGCAATTGATTGTGCCGTAGCTCCGATGGATCTGCCTGGCCCCGGCGCCTACGACGGCGCGATGGCCCGGTAGCCCAGCAGGGTTTCCCGGAGACTCCAATATGGGAGTTTCCGAAAAGAGGGGTACCTTATTTTTTGGGGGTCCTTATAATAAGGATCCTACTAGTCAGGGTGCTGTTTTAGGGTCCCCTATTTTCGGAAACTTCCATATCCCTTCATTGAGGAATATGTGCCCCTAAGGGCTCCTTGAACGGATCTATAGGGTCTATAAGGGCATTAAGGAACATGCAGTAAGTTACATTAGGATCCCTAACAACTCTAATTTAAGGCATATTCCTTAATTGCCGTAAGGGATATTGGAATCTCTGGGTGTAGGGGTTTACACTAGAGGCAAACCTCCTAGCAGCTTGAGGTCGTGCTCCCTGAAGCCTTTGCGTGAAGCCCCTAAGGTGGGGGTGGCTCTTCTGAATTAGGCTCCCGTTTAGGGTTCGGTTGCCGTGCTTTCTGGGGGGCCTAAAGAGGTATCCTGCTTTAGAGAAATTTCTTCTGGAGCCATGGCCGAAGACCCACCCCAAACCCTTTAATGACCTAAAACGACTTCAAAGGCAATCGCGTATTGAATTATTACGGGCCTACAGCCTTAAACCCTACATACAACCCCCACAGCCCTAAAGCCCTAAAGATGATAAAAACCAATCAGGTTTGAACAGTCGGTAAGGGTTCTCTTCCTTTATCCCCTATAAGTACACTGATATGTGATATCATACTACAATTTGCAGGAACGTCTTTCAGGCCCCTTTATTGCTGCCTTGGATAAGATCTCGTACCTGACATTCTCAATTCCTATACTCTCCCAGCTACTAACCTAGAAAACTACCACCCTATGTAAGCCCAAGTGAGGATAAGATGCATCATGTGAACGGAGCCGCCTTCCATGACGAGGTCAACGCATCTAAACCGCCCCGAAGCCCTCCAAAAGAACGCTGAACCTATACCCTGAGGGTCCAGGACCTAATGATTAGAGACTAGTAGTGTTGTAGGTCAGCATTTTGGGGAGTAGATGAGAATCAGGCATTTTGATCTTTCGGTTAAGCGCTCAACCTTGAATCCTGCAACCTGAGCCTTGCCCTAAGGGTCCGAACTATCAGGGAAGGTCCGGAATCTCCCTTGCAGAGCCCTTGGGTTTCTTGGCTAGGGCTTAGGGGGTTCGGGTCTATAGGGTCCCAACAGTGACAGAGGAGCTTCTGGGCAAGCCTTGAGAAACCAAAACCACGAGCAAACTGCAAGGGCACAAAGTAGCAAGGACGCAAACCCCCGACTTAGGTTTGCGGGTCAGAAATCTTCAACCCTAAGCCCTAAACCCTAAGCCTATACATGAAGCCTTGAACCTGCCCCAGACGGCTCGACCTGGCAATCACGCCGGCGCTGTCACGCAGCATGGAGCCCGAGAACGCCTTCGGTAGGTTTAGGGATTGTTCCCAGAGAGCCAATACCCCCTAATTAAGGAATATGGGTTGAATCATAATATGAACCCCTATATAATTTAAGCCATATTCCTTAATTAAGGGGTATTGGGCTCTCTGGGTTCATGACCAGGGCCTGGGTGGAGTTGCATTTTTGTGTTTTAGGGTCGGGCTACTAGGGCAAGAATGTACCCTTCTTAGCCAGTCTAGTCCCTATGTAGGTCTATTAGACTGTACACCAAAGCCGTATTGTAATTGTAGAAGCCTGAAGACTTAGCAACCGATTGTTTCCTCAAGGTATAGTTACGGTTGAGTTAGTATGAACCAACGAGGATATACTTCATATAAACGACAAGCCCATTGTAGTCCTTAAAGGCCGCTACATCATCGGGTTTCCTGCGCCTATTTCTTATGGGCTTTACAGGATGCTTGAGGACCTAGACTTCGTATTGACTGGTTCATGATGCGGCTTTAAGGGTCCTTTTCAGGGTTTTGGTTGCAGGGTTTACAGGTCCCTTTTTGGGTTTACAGGTCCCTGGTTCCCAGAGACTCCAATATCCCTAAATTAAGGAATATTCCTTAAATTATGGTAGGATCCCTTATATGATTTAAGGTATATTCCTTAATTAAGGGATATTGGAGTCTCTGGGTTTGGGGGCCTCGCATCGATTGAGAAACTGCTATGAATGTTGCGTGGTCTGGGCGCAGCTGCACTGAACCCTTTTAGAGGAAGGCTCTTAGCGCAGAGCCCACGCTTCGAGTCGTCAAGATTCCAGCTTATAAAGAAGAGTGAAGGAAAACTGTGCAATTTTCTTTGTGGATATCCTTGACATCAGAGCCTGACCCAATGCCGATAAATTTCTTTAGGGTTCCGAGTTAGTTAGTATAGCTGACCCTCAAAGCCAATTCTGAGAATTAGGGCACCTTTATTAGGTATGTATAGAGTAACGGATACCTGATACCTGCCTTATTGGGCTTCATTATAAGGGGGGTTATATGGCGCAATGGGCGGGACCCTAATATGATATCCTAAATAGTAGGATCCTTATAAGGACCCCAGAAGAAGGTACACCTAATTTTTGGAAACTTGTTTGTAGGATATCCCTATCCTCGTGTTTGCTTATGTGCTTTTTCGGGGCCCTAATGTGGCAGCTGTTTGAGGTTCGTGTCGAAGAGCCCAATGGCGCACGACGTCGAGGCACCCAACCTCAAGGGATCTGGCTACCATAGGGGCCTAAATAATTACCAGTTCCTTATTTATAGTTTGGGAATACATGCCCCAAACCTCCATTCTAATTAATCAGGCCCCTGTACTATGAAGCTTGGGCATTGGGCCTGTAAAGTCACGAGATTAAGGGATTAGGGTTCGGGGTTTAGATTCTGAGACTTGCGGGTTTAGGGTATACCGGCTTACACAAAGAGGCAGTGGTGCTTTGATATTCTGCATCAGAAATGTCACTCTACGTGTAACCCTAAGGGTCCATGTACCCAAATAGTTATATACTTTCCATATTTACCTTGAGGGTCCAGGTATCTCCTTAGGAGGGTCCGGAATGTCCTAGGGAGAGGCTTCGGGATTTTGAGGTTCCCCAATTTGTTGGACCCTTAGGGTAGGTACATTGGGCCCAAAGTACATACTATTTGGGCACATGGACCCTTAGGGTAAGTCATTCGAGTCGTCTGGTGAACCTGTCTCCTGTGAGCCTCGATGCTCCTGGGCTTTAGTCTATTATTATTATCATTATTAGTATTATTGGTACTAAAAGTACAAGTCATACTATTTGTAGTATTAGGAGTAACGTATTCATGGTATTAGTAGTATTGGTGAAAGGTTTAGAGTTCAGGGTGGAGGCTTGCTAGGAGGGATCCGAAATTCCAGGAGCTGCCACAAGACCTCTCATGTCCACAGTAGTTCTGCAGGTTCTGGGTTTAAGGTTTACGGTTCAGGGTTTCGGGCCCAGTGCAGGTCAAAGACAAGCAGCGCACCCCTGGACCAGGCGCATTTTCTCGAACAGAGTGTTCCTGTTTCAGAGACTGGTATTTCCGAGGTGAATGTGTGGGATTTCTGTTTCTTAAACGTTTGATAATCTACAGAGGTATTGTTTCAGAAGTACTGTTGGGACAAAAACCTGTAGATTGTTCTTTTTGAAGGCGAGCGTTTGTATTTCCGATTTCATTATCGTCGTTGTCCGCTCAACATGGAGTCTCCAGGTTCAGGTGACCTATCCCGACAGAGCCATGTAATCATCTAGTATGTGGAAAATAAATATATATATATATATACACACACATACTTCTTAGCTAACTAACTTACATACTTACACTTATACTTTAGCCTTGGAGGGGTTCCTCTCGGGCGGCTGTTGGGCTGATGCTTTTACCTTAAAGGTACATGGACCCTTGCTGGATGTGCAAGGGTTTTGAAGAAAGTTCCCTGAACGAACTCACGCAGAAATGGCTTCTAGACTACTCGCAGACTCTATTCGGATCAGGATGTCCTTCTAAGATTATTCTAAGAGATCCTGTAGATTCGTAGATACTTGCTGTGTTTTCAGCTGGATCGTTGCATTGTAGTAGAACTTAACGTACAAGTCTCCATCAGGGGCGCAGAGGATCTGCAAACGCTGAGGGGTGCGGCGTGTAAGTTAAAGCTTCAATTCCGGGCCACGCCGTTCGCTACTTGTAGAGTTAGGACGACCCTGATCACGGTCTGGTACCTCTTCTTACCAACAGCCCTCGGTCACGCACTGCCAGTTACAGGATATAAACAACAGAAATCGGCCGCTTCTCGCACGACTGGTCCGACACGTTGACTCCTCGTCATTCACTGGAGTCTGTTGATAACTATAGCAAAATTCCCTGTTGTTTTTGCCAATCAGAAGAAAAGGTAGGTGGAGTGGCCATTATCCTTGCAACAAACCCAGTGGACCAACTTGTGGCCGCCGCCATTTCAAGCAAAACCTGCCGCCCTATTTGCCATCATCGTCATCGGAACAGCGTGGTAACAACACAACAAAGCGGCATGACCAGTTTGTAAAACTATGCCTTGGGTTGGCTTGGGCAAGTTTGGTTCAGAGCTGACCTCACATAACGGGAGTTCTCTAAATGATGCTCCCTGCTATGCCCGAAGACTTACCTTTCGTTAGTATAGGGAATGGAGGAAAGGGTTACAATTAGAACTACTATTACAACCATTCTTCCATTCCCTACTAGCCAAAGGAAAGGAGTTCTCTAAATTACCCTACTAACCAAATCTCTAAATTATGCTCCCTGCTATGCCCGAAGAGTAGAGAAGCAAAGCCGCTCGCCCGACAGCAACCGACAAGGCCCAAAACTCAGCAGGGAGTTTCCGAAAATAGGGGACCCTAATCTAGTACCCTAAGTAGTAGGACCCTTATCATAAGGACCCCAAAATAAGGTATCCCAACTTTCATTTCGGAAACTCCCAGAAGAAGATTAGCAAAAGCCAGCTGAACTGACAGTAGTCAGTAGTCACTGAGTCCCATCCCGATCCAGCCCACGAAGCTTCGAGAATGTACTCAGATAGGGGCCCAAAAGTTGAAGTGACTCCTGACTTCTCTTAAAGTATAAGCCATAAAGTTGGAACATCATATAATCCTCGTGCCCTTAAATAAAGTATGAGGGATCCTAGCGCAAATCATCCCAAACCCATGTTCCAACTTTCTCGGGTTCGCTGTAGTAGAAGCCCAACCTAAACGGACAGAATCGGGCCTCGTTGTATGCTTACCCCAACAAGCACTCACGAAATGTCCGTCGGCAGTATGGTGACCTCCTTACACGCTTCAGGCGCATACACCATCGTCGCCAAAATCGACAAAAATCTTAACGAACAGCAGGCCATGGGGTTTTCAGCATCCGGGGTTCAGGGTCTAGACTAAGTGGGAGCTTGTTGAGGAGCCTTACCAGTCTACCAAAACATGCCAAAACCTACATGTTATTTGTAGGTTCCTATTATAAACCTTAATACGGAGTCCAAAAAGGACCCTGCAAAAAAGTGGATCTGGTGCATTAAGGTAGATGACAATGAGTATCGCAAGCAAAACCGGTTTCTACTTCGCGGCGGAAGGCCCTCAGTTTATGGTACAAGCCCTCATCATGCCTTAACCCTTAATCCTCAAACCTAAATTATGCCCTAAGCACCGAAGAAGATGGGCCCTGACCCGAATCCCTGCGCAGTAGATCCCGAGCTACAGATAGATCTTCTTACCTTTGGTTTGTAGGGAATGGAAGAAAGGTAGTAATAGCAGTTATACTTGTACCCCATTCCTCCATTCCCCACTAACCAGAGGTAAGTACTAGTTCCTTTTTGGGATTCATATTAAAGAGTCCCATGAGGTAATCCCAAAAAGGAACTACTATGGAGCCTTAGGGACTATAGGTCTCGGGTACAGCTATAATGTACGAGAGCAGGTCCGACCAGCAGGTGAAAGCCGACAGAAAAGTTCATGTCGTAGGCGGATAGACATGGAGCTCTTAGTAGGGTACTCTCAGTTAGGGACTCATAAGTCTATATATTATGTGTATGAACATATACCTATACATACATACCCTTGATGGTCGATGTAGACCCTGACTAGTAAGCCGCGTGTTACACTCCGTTCTCGGGGAGACGCTTAGTCAGCTCAATCTGGTGTCTACATTTAGTATCACACCCTATAGAATCGGATTCCCAAAGCCTGAATGCTAAACCCACACATATTCCCTGTTGGAGTTCCCTGATTAAGCTTTGCAGACTGCAGGCAGGTTTCCGAGTTCCGCGTTAAAGAGGATACAGCGTGAAATACAACAAAACTATAGGGGTCTAAGCAAACTGGTACTCGTTTTGCCTGCTATAGTTGTACTTGTATTGTACCTCTGAAACCCGACTCTTAACTCTTAACTTAACTGCTCAGGCCCCTACACTTGTAGAATCCTTCAAGGGAGGCCGAACGAGCCTGGAAGGTGTAAGGTCTTCCTACCAGACACCCCCGTAGATCACTAGTATGGCGGCTTCATGATGTGGATTCTCCCAAAAGTTCTGGGTAAGGGACCGAGGAAGGGAATCTTGCGAGAGGAGTTTCTGAGGGTCTCCTAAACCTTAACGTGCACAACCTACTGTCTCCATTGCAGTATTTTGGTTTGGCAAATCAATGTTAGTTGGTTGAAACAAGGAACTACAATGGAGACTAGGGGAGTACTGGTAAACCTAACTCTGAACCTAGCATTTGAGGCTTAGACGGCTTAGCCCTGAGATCCCAAAGCACCACCGTAAGACGGTCCTGTTCAAGGTGGCGGCTTTTGGACGCACCCTCCTTATAATAAGACGGATCTACACATTCCTAGCCACAACTTCGAACCCGCAACAAACAACACAGTCTGGGTTTAGGGTTTGCGGTCTTGGTTTAAACCAACAAATCGCCAGGAGCGGCTGGAAGCCGTGGGCAACAGCCGCCCAACTCAGATGGATGTTGGATGCAGGGCTTCTGGAGTTTACCAAGTATGCAGTGTAATGCAACCGATTGAGAACTAGGCACGGAGGTCATCGAGGCACGTTGTGTCGTGCCGTTTTCCGTTTTGCGTCAGAAGTGAGCTATCATGGAATGAAGCACTTGCTCACCCGATATTCGGTATGACCAGAGTCGCTCTTGGCCATTCATGCACCCGCGACATGATAAACTAAAAGCTTCTACCAAAAAACTGTGCTTCCGAGATTCGTGCTTCATTCGAAAAAGAACCACAGCTACGTACGCTTGTCGCGATCTTTTCCAGATGATTCGGTCTTGGGGCGGTGTTATGGATAGAACCAGCCTGTCGAGGGCTCGTCTTTAATTTAACTTGAGGCCCGAGATTTCAGGATCTGGAACCCTTTACTACTCAGAGTCGCACAACGATTCAGTCAAACTGCCGCCTAGTTGAGGAGTCTTTTTCTCCAGGCTTGAATACTCGTGCAGTAGCGGAGGAGCACATGCGATGGTCTGTTCTGCTTTAACTCTGTGGTATGAGCTGTATTCAGTGCTATTGTCTCTAATGGCTTCACATTTTCTGTCGCTTGGGTGAGCAGAAAGAACGCTCAAAAGTATCCAGACACCAACTAGCTCACTAGCTAGCTATCAAGCCGAATGAAACACGAATGACAATTTCGCTCTTTGAAGCTCCGTTCAGGAGTTCAACAAGGTTTGAGGTGCATTCTGAATTAATGGATGTAGTTTTGGTTTCTCTGGGTGTCAACACCCTCGTTGCAGAAAGTTCAAACCCTTGCCAAGACCTGAAAACCTCTGCAAGTAGAGTCCCTTGCTTACAGGGACGGCAGTTTGCAACAGAGTTGCTCTTTTCTGAGGTCCTGCAATATGGAATGGACAGATCGGTTAATGTAGGTCTTTTCCTCAATTAAGGGGTTTGGGAGTCTTTACGTACCTTGTTCATTGGTTCCTGCGATTAAACGGCTGGGGCGGAGGGCGTGTCTGAGGACGAGCCTGGTCTTTGAGGGACCCCTGACCCATACTTGGAGGGTCGGGGGACTTAGTAAGTAGGGAATAAGTAGACTTATAATTGCCCTTAAAGGGATCCTGATTGGGGGTATGGTACTTATAACTCTCTAAAATAACTGCTTAGTAAATCCCCCGACCCTCCAAGTAACCTTAAGCCCTTGAGCCCCAGAAATTTTGAACCTCCCTGATCCGAAAACCCTGAAGTTTAGGGCTTCGGGTTTATAAGCTTAGGGCCCAAACCAGGATGAGGATTATTTTTTTAAGAAATACACCCACCTTAACCCTAAGCGCCTACCGGATTGAGGCCAAACAGTGCTGGGATGCCATGTATATGTGTGTGTGTATATATATATATATATAACTAATCTTAAGGACTGTGCACCCATAACCCTAAAGCCTCCGAACCCCCGCAGCAACCAGAGCACCCACCCTAAACCCTAAAAACCCTTACCCCCTTAGCCCTAAACCCTAGGCCTTGAACCCTAAACCCTAAACGCCTACACCCTAAACCATTACACCCATGACTCTAAGCCCCGAACCCCAGAGCAGAAAGAGCACCAGGTGCAGGCTTCGGGTCCATGACGGAACGTGTCGGATGGCCGGGTGCTGAAAGGGTTACACAGGGGCACCCTTAATGCTCCATGTACCCTCAAGGCTCCATGTACCCATTTAGTAGAGACTTAGGCCCTAGGCCTTGAAGGGGTTTCTGTCTTGGTCCTCTAAGGCCCCAGTACAGACCAGGGGTTTCTGTAGGTCGTGTGGGCCTTTGTAAGGGCGTTTCTCGGGCTTTATAGCTGCGGGAGGACGATGCCAACCATCACCATTTTTGCAGTCAGGACGCTCTTGATGATGACGATGATGCCGAAGATGATGATGATGATGATGATGACGATTCATGCGGGCAAGCTGCTTTCGGGTTCCCTGAAATTCCTGGAACCTGCGACGAAAAAGGCTGCAAGACTATACTGTGCCCAAGGCACCCTACCCTGAACTGCAATGCCTTGCTGAACCCGAAGCCCCAAAGCCGTAGAAATAGGTCGAATGTTTGAGGCCCGTCTGTTGCATCCCAAACCCGCAGAGGCCAGGCCCTGGGCCCCAAGCCCGAATTGTCTGTAGGACTACTCCGGAGTTAGGGTTTATATGCTTCATCAACTAATCTACTATATCTCTACTTCTACTCCTAAGCACTACTCTTCAGCTTTGGGGTTTATATATGGTTTATCTGATGCATATTGTAACACACCCCAAAACCACGAAACCTTTTTCGAACTTCAAACACAAAGGCTCTTGTAGTAAGGCCCAGCAAGCTTTCCAAGACCTCAAAAGCCCCGCAAAGGATCCAGCAAAGAACAAGGGTTCATAAGCTCACAAACTTTAGGAAAGTTTGGAGTTTAAGTTGGGGTTTAGGATTTTGGGGTTTCGAGTCCAAAGTTTCGGGTGTAATTACGGTGTACAGTGCATGCCGTTTTCAAGGCTTCAGTCTGTACAAAAGAATACGCAGAAGAAAAAGTTAGGCTGGCTCCAATCCGGCAATTCTTACTCTGCTTTTGAGCTGAGCCTCTAAGTACGGCCCCAAACCCCAAAAGTTTCAGGAACCCGAACGACTCAGACTGTCTGGTGCTTAGTAGGGAACGGGGGAATGGATCCCTATATAGTAGTCCCTAGATAATCCCCAATACTAGTCCCCATAATCCATTCCCCCATTCTCCACTAAGAACCAGACGGTAAAGCCTAAACCCTCTATAAAAGCCTTGTAGATCCCTTATTGTAAGGGATCCATAAGGCTCCTATTAGAGTAGTTCTGGCCTCCATGACGTGGTTTTCTGTATTGTAAGGGATCTATAAGGCTCCTATTAGAGTAGATCGAAGCCGCGGACCAGGTCACGGGATCTCAACCAACCGTTCAAGGATCCTTACCACGCCCCTGGGCGCCGCAGTTAATTCGGGGTTTCAGGGTTCTGGGGGGGTCGGGGTTTTGGAGGGGTTTGGGTTCAGGTTTAGGGTTTAGGGTAGGGTTCGGGTTCAGGGATTAGGGTTTAGGGTTGGTTAGGGGTTGAAGCCTGTATAGATTTTGATGATTTCAGGGTTTCGCGGGGTAAGGGCCGTGTAGACGAACTGCTAGCTCCCATTGGGGTTGCCCCTAGACCTGGAGCAACACAGCCCCTCTCAATGAATGCGTCAGGGTATAGACTGCGGGGGTTTAGGGGGCTGTCGAGTGTAAAGTTCAAGTTTCATCAGGGATACACCACATGGATATGTTTAGAATACAAGGGTGTAGGGTGTGGGGGTTGACGGTTCAGGGTTTGGGGGTTTAGGCTTTAAGAGCCCGTGGTGCGTAGGGTTTAGGGATAGGTGCTATCTTGGCCCCCTGAAGCTTAGTAGCTGAGTAGCCTTTCGGTGTTCACATATTTTCTCTTGCCATAACTGGAAAGGGTTCCCTAAGGAAGTGACAAGCGTAGCAAGCTTCACTCGAGTTTGTTTTCCAGTGTATCTCCACATAGCAATAGATACATAGAGTTGTAGGAATTACGGAGATGCCATCATCGCTTCGGTCTACAGATAGCTTAGGGTTTGGGGCAGAGTCTGCTCCTGGCTGCTGCTGCTGATACAAAGAATTTTGCCGAATGGGCTTCTTTTCGGGTTCCTTCCAGGGAGGGTGGCAGCTTTCACAACGAAAGCTACAGCTAGAGCAACACTTGCATACGCCTCGGGGCGAAAAGTATTCGTACTTGTCAGCTTGCACCAAAAGCCTTGAAGCGGATTTCTGAAAGCCCTAACCCGTAAACGCCAACATCCTAAACTTAGGTCCTAAACGCTGAACCCCAGACCTGCAAACACCAGAATCCTAGATCCCCCAACTGCCCGATCCTTAATTCTAAACCCCAAAGCCTGAATCCCAGACAAACCCTGACCCGCAACTGTTGCCCAACAGAAAACAAAATACCGCTCAGTTGAAGCACGTGCCGGGTCCTGGCGCGTCGCTGAGTCAATTTTCGGGTTTTCGGGGTTTAGGGTTTACCTTAACCCACCCTGTAAAAACCGATATTAGGGGTTTATAATAATTAAGAGCCTTTTTGTTATGCTCAGGTGGGGTCTAAGATGTAGGATTGAGGGGTGTTTAGGGGGGGAGTCTATAGGTTTTTGGAGGTCTGGGAGCCGTAGGCTGTCACCCTTTTCTGTGATTTGGTAATGTATCCACCTACTTGCTTATCAAACTTGACAGACTAGGATGCCCAGTAGTACCCTTATCCCCTTTTTGTAGACCTTAGGTTCCTTGTAAAGTTACAACACCCAGAAGTTCGGCAAGTGTGGCCATGTATAGAAGGTTAGGCTCAGAAAGTCATTCTGGAGCTTAGTAGCGCCGTGAATGTACGGCCCAACTACGGCTGCTGATCCTCGGCGACGTGCTGTGTCTTCAGGGATCGCAGTACAGCGCTACCTTCAATCAACTACCTGGACGGTGTGAATCAGTGTATAGACAAGTTCAAACACACAAGCAACCCAGCGAGACTCCAAAACGCTAAGAATCTAGACGATGCACATTCAAGCATTCATGAAGTATCGTTTCATATTCTAGGATGCAAAGTAGTACCCTTATTCCCTTTTTGTGGTCCTAGGTTCCTTATAAAGTTACCTTTTTATTCTTAGGTTACTGGATATCCTAGTATTCTACATAGCATGGTCGACAAAGACGGAGAAAGCACGAAGCCGGCGTGGGACAAGCAGGAAGAGTAAAGTGATGCAGAATAGACGATAGTTTGTAACGCAATGGCTCTCCTCAATTCTTGTCCCTTGAGGCCACTACACCATGGGTCCGGGAGACTGGAAGGACCGCCCCCGAGTATTTTTTTTACGGTTCAAGGTCGACCCTGAGGGTCCAAGTACCTAGGGTTTAGGGTTTTTTAACTCTCATCCACAATCTCATATCCTAACATACATAACTACATTCCTAAATCCGAGTATCTGATTATTGGTTCCTGTGGACCCTTAGGACTAGGGCTTGAGTTTGGGAGCTTCCCCATCCCTCTTTGTAGAGTTCCACCACCGGGCTTGGAGTGGTTGTGTATGGGCTTGAAGGGTTGCGTCGGGCAACAAAGGGATCTATGAAGGCGTTATAACTCTTTGGAGGCTTGATAGGGTACCTGTAGCGATTTTATGAGGGTTTCACGATACTGGGGTTTTGCGCGGGTCATCATAAGGCAGGTTTTGATGGGCTTTACAAGGCCTCTACACTGTCTCAAAAAGGGGTTCATAGGGGTGCTCCTGTTCGGTTGTGTGATCGAGCGACCAAAAACAAGACTTTAATTCTTTAATCGAATCCTAAGCCGTGGCTCTAATCATTGGTGAGGTTCCAGGACCCCCGCACGCGACAGGGCTCTCAGAAGTTTGACGCCATGGTCCAACGGGATTTCTCGAGAATTTAACCCCTAATCCTTCATTTTGCATTTTTATGGGTTCTTAAGCCCAATAAGGAATGAACATGTAAAAGTTTAATCCTATCCCAACCATGAGCTAGAATCCCTATATACCCTAAACTCCAAACCCCAGCTCTATAACCTAGGCTTTATACCCTGCGCGCTATACCCTAAACAAACTCACCCCAGACGCCATACCCTAAGCCCTACAGTAGAAGCCCAAAAGTTGGAAACCCAATAGGTTCAATCCTGAAGAGTACTGTACAGGGAATCCCAGCACTATTTGGCCTTAATCCGGTTTCCAACTTTATTGGGTGTACTGAATACCCTGAACGTCATCAAGATTTGATGCATCATGCCTCGGGGAATGCATTCCCCGACCGACCCTCTCACTCCCTCAAACTTCATCGGTAATTTAGGGGGCGGATTCCCAATTATAACCAAAGTTTGATATCCCCCAAAATGCTATGGCCCCTATGCTATTTAAAGCACCCGCACCCTAAGCCGGTAAGCGGAGCATCCCAAGTTTGCAGCTCAATGCATCCCCAAAGTCGCAAGAGGAAAGCCCGGAAGTCCTGGGTTAGGGTGTACCTATAGTCACCTTTGTAGTTCCTTTTGGGGGTTACCTTATAGGATCCTAATAATATTTGGTAAGGAACTACACTGGAGACTATAGGTAGGCTTGGAGTTTAGGTTTGGGGTTTGAGGTCTATAGGGTTTTAGGTTTAGGTGTTTAGGGTTGTCGGTTGAAGTTTACGGTTTAGAACAGGGTTTTAGGGTTTAGCTTTAGGGTTTGAGGTTTAAAGTTTGGGGTTTTAGATTTTAATACAAGGATTAGCTAGTGGCAACTCTACTGGGAACTTACTTGCTCTACAGATCCTCGTGGTGCCCTGGGCCCCAATGCCCCTACATGCCACCTCTCACGCTTCAGGATCCAAACGAGATCGATCCGAACAAGGCCTTGGCTGCCGCTGTGTTCTTCGCTGTTGCATTGCCCCGTGTTAAAACACATGCCTTCAGAATGATCGGGGAAGCTAGTCAGCAGATTGCAAACAGAGCCGTGATTTATGACCATACGTATTTGATCACCCATACGGGACAACAATGTTAAGAAACCCCCGGACCCGTTCCAAATCCCACTAATTCCTGAACCCTAAACCCTAAACCCCAATGCCCTGAACCCCTGAAGCCTTAAACGCTGGACCCCAGAACCCCAAACCCTTAAACCCCAAGCCACTATGCCCCTAAACTCTAAGCTCTTCAAACCCTAAACAGCTAAACCCCAAAGCCCTTAAACCCTAACACCCCTAAACCTTACACAGCTAATTAATACCCTACACCATAAACCCCTGAAGAGCTCAGCCGTAAACCTTAACCCCGGAAGAAACCGCAAAACCCTAAACGTTAAACCCTAAACCTTAAACCCTAAACCCTAAACTCCAGTCCTAAACCCCTAAACCCTAAACCGCAAAGCCCTAAACCGCTAATGCTTAAGAGCCCGGCTCTTCAGGTTCTCCAGAGACCTCGGCGATCTCTCCACGGCGTGTCATAGCAGCAGCGGAGTTTAGGGGTTTTGGGTTTGGGGTTTAGTGTTTCGGTTAAGCGTGTGTGCGAGTATAGTGTATAGGATTTAAGGTTTAGTGTTTCAGGTTTAGGGTTTGAGGTTTAGCTTCGTAGTTCTGTGGTTGGCCAATTTTCTTGCCTACTTTTGGTGCCAACGCCTGGCCTAAGGAAATTCGGGCTACTTGCATCCCATACCATAGTCCACTTACTCTACGTACGCTGAGCTCCAAACCACGACAACCAATACATAATACATTTAGCTCATTTTTCAGCCTGCTTCCCATTTGATCTCCGCTAAGCCCCGAAACCCAAAACCCTAAACCCTAAACCCTAACGAAGCCCTGAAGAATTTTCGCAACCCCGCCGGATGCTCCTCGAGGTGCACCATCCCACGCTGATCCTGGCCCTCCAGGAAACGGAGGCAGCCTCCGCCGTCGAACGCAAATACACTTTCGGATTCAAGGCTTCAGGCCGTAGATACTGCGTAGGGATGAGAGTTTTGGGTTCGGGGCCGCAGGGGGTTATGCTTTCTGGGGTTTTTGGTGTCTGGGGTGTAGGAGCCTCAGTTCATCATCATCATCATTATCATCATTATGATCTGCATCAATATCAGCAATAACAATAACACAACAACACCAATAATACTAGCCGCAATAATGATCATACGAGGCCCAGCCCTAAAGACCGAAACCCGAAACCGGCCCTGCTTGGAGGGTCGGGGGACTTAGTAAGTAGGTAGGAAGTAGAAAGTAGGTAGCAAGTAGACTTATAAGTACCCTAAAAGGAACCCTAATTGGGGCTATGGTACTTATATGTCCCTAAAATCCAGTTGCTAAGTCCCCCGACCCTCCAAGTTTGGCAGCTCTCCAAGACAGGATCTCTCGTTGGATCCCCTGCACAGTATGTCGCTCCTCACAGTAGATCGAAGTAGGGTTTAGGGCTCAGGGGTTAGGGTGTAGGGTTTAGGGAATACTGAAATACCTACACGTGGTGTCAGCCCAAAGGTTATTATCCAATCTTCGGGTCTTGATCGTTATCGCACCGGCAATGCCTCTATTCCTGTGAATTCCTATTCTTGTTGTTACACTCCGAGTTCCAAAGTTTCAACGCGGACATCAATACTGTTACCATTATTGTATTCTCTAGGGCTTCTAAATTTCTGCCCAGTGTGCGGCTCAGGGACCTTGTACACGCAGGCCGTGGGCCTGAATCTTCGGTTTGTGAAGACGAGCAGGAGCAAACCGCGATGGAGCAGCTGCTGTCGGACAAAAGCGTGCATCATCCGTGGTACTGGTAGGAACTATACCGTACCGTGGCGTACCTTGGATTGCATATTCAACTTCATGCAGGTTATGTCCGTCAGCCGAAACACCCAACAATCAGATCCCACGTGCTCACACGCAAACTTGCTGTCCTAGACCCAGCTGTTGGGTGCTGTAGGGGCCCACGTGACCTCCCCCCCCTCCCCAAACCCCCGATTTAGGGTTCAGGGCTTGAGGGAACCCGAAGTATGCGGTATTTTGGACCCTCACTTACGGAAAGACCCACCAGCGCTTTGCAGGGCCCTTTGCAGGCCTTCAACACGTCGGACGACAGGCGCTACTTTTTGCGCGGTTGTCAGAGGTCCTGTAAGAGACATGCAACATAAGTCCCACCAAGACTTTAGGATAGATTTGGGGGATACCAAACGTGCGGTGTCCTGTAAGAGACATGAACCAAATGTCTTTCCAAGACTTCAGGAGAGATGAAGGATAAAGCCTAACAGCACTGTTTTGAGGAGTACATCTTAAGCGGTCCTCGACTCTTGCCCGAGAGGATCTAGGGTTTATCTCTAAATGAAGGAAACCGTAGGTGAACCTCTTTAAACTTGACGGATCAGGCTTGCCCCCGAGTAAGGGGTCTCGGGTTTAGGGTCTGCAGTGCTTTGGTTTTGAGTTATAGTTGACAAGAGACCAAGCCTACAAGTGAGATAGCCGAAGTGTTCAGAAGTCAAGAAGCCCTGCTAAACCCTAAGTTTGAAGACTGAGCGATGGATCAGATTTGACAAGAAAGCCCAAGGCCCTTGAACAAGGTATACATACATACATATATATATATATATATGTGTGTATATGTATTCACATATATATATATATACTCTATATATATATATATACACACACACCGCGTAAACCTACTTCCTAGCACGTTTAATGCAACATAGCTCGGTCTACTTACAAGAAACTGACCCAGACACCGGTCCCGCAATGAGTAATTCATCCTTACAAGGCCAAGGGAGAAGTTTTGACATGTTTTCAGGTTTTTGCACGAGGTTAGGGTTTAGTAGCATGCAAAGATGCCTGAATTTCCCCGGAAACGATCATTGTTAGGTCGCCCACTATTCAGTTACCCTTGTCCCTGGAGTCGCTAGAGACTGCAAATCCCCTACCTTTAGCCCAAAAGCATGGAACCCGCACCCTGTGAGACCATGGGCCTAGACCAAGGGTCCAAGTACGTACAGACCCAGAGTACCGAGACCGTGCAGGCCGAAGTAGTACTTTGCTTTAGGTTCATGGACCCAGGGCATCCTCAGATTCTTACGAACCTGCTTGGATGAACGAGCCCTTGCCGTCGAGCACTGAACCTTTAGCTTTCCTTGCAAATTCCGAGTTGCGCACCATAGGGGCCTCTAAAATTACCAAGACATAATTATAGTATAATGGGCCCCAAAATCCTGTTCTAACTATTAAAATGCCCCATATTAGTTCCTGCAGGGTCTTATAGCTAGGTTCAAAGTCAAGCATCGAGTGTGGAGGGACCTTGTGAGGAGTAAGCTTTCGCACGGTAGCCCGAAACCTGCAACAGCAAGTTTTTGCGCCTCGAGGCCTTGCAACAAAGAGTTCGGACAGTTGACGCCTGCTCCCTGGCAGTGCCCTTTTGCTTTTGGGCCTTCTCGGCGGTGATGGTGATGGTTGCGCTCGCGATGGTGGTCGTTCTTGGTTATAGATGCAGCTTTTGCAGGTGGTGTGTGATGCGGCTTCTGCCTTTGATGCTGATGCTGATGATGGTGCTCGTTACTTCTTAGAAGATTGTGGCCGTAGCTGTCGTCGTGCCAGTAGTCGTAGTGTTTGTGGCAGGAGGATTGGTAGCGGCAGCTCACTACCATCACGACGACAGCAGCAGCAATAACAGCAGCAGCAGCACTACTACTCCCCCTCCCCTGCTGCTGCAGCTAGTATTACTAGTTGCTAGTACTAGTACTACTACTAGTACCCCTACTGCTACTACTAGTACTACAACCACAACTACTACGACGACGACTACTACTGTTACTACTGCCGCCTCCGTCAGAATGTGCAAAAGATGGATCGCAGGTACCTGCCGGAAACTGCGAGAGGCACCTCAATGGTCGCCGACCTGAATCCTGGCCGTAGTTGTTGGGGTCAAGGCTTGTAGGGTTTACGTTTTAGGCTTCAGGTTTTAGCGTTAACCGGTTGCAGGGCTAAGGTTTTAAGTGTTGTGAGAGTTTTTTGGGTTTTCACTTTATGAAGTGTAGCTCAGGAAGATTCAGGGACGCCGGTATCTGTTGTTCGCGATAAGGCTGGAGTCGACGGCATGGGGTGCAGGATGTTGGGTGCATGGTCAACCCTGTACGCTAAGGTTGAACCCCTTAACCTTGAATACTGAACCCTAATGCTTAACGGTTAGGGACGGGTTCAGGCTCTTTACAGAGACCAGCATAGGGTTGCTGCAGTACCAACGGGCACCAACTAAGGAGCCAGCCTTTTAGTGCTTAGGGTTTCGGGTACAGGGGCTTTACGCCTCGCGAGGTTTCCTTGGTTTAGAGTTTAGCGACCAGGATTCCGGGTTGTGGTATCAGGTGTCGGGTATGGGCATGACAGGGCTCACATAGAATTGAATGCTACATCAAATCATTCAACCATACAGTTCCTGTGCTGGAGCTGGCTTCAATCACTGAATCTTGGCTGGGTGCAAAAAGCCCCAAAACCTCCTGGAGCCCTTGTAAGAAAGCATAAACGCATGAGGGTCCTGAATCTGAAACCCTAGGACGCTAAAAACCCTGAGCCATATCGCGTACCTTCTGACGTAACTAAGACGTCCTGTAACTTATCTAAAGCAAGCTAATGTAGGCTCCTGAATGAGAGGCTGTGGGTGTACTTGCTTCAAATGATTCGTACACTTTGGTACTATTGTAATATAGAAGCCGGACAGCTACCACTAACTATTCCTTAGGGCTCCTTATTGTAACTATGCCAACACCCCATTATGATTGTTATGGCCCCTAAAGCCGTAAAGAAGGGTGCACCAATTCTCGGCTGCTGCCACATCCAAACCGAGGAAAGAGAAGGCGAAGGCGGAGGGGGTCCAGGGTTTACCGGCTTTAGGTTTTAGGTTTTAGGGTCGGTTTCAGTCCAAGAATCCCTGAGTAGAGGAATACCCTTAGTTTATGAATTCTAGCTTAAATTATACTCCGTTTCGCGCAAGTTTTGGGTTGTTGCTCCACTTAGAGGATCCGGAGGCTTGAAGTACGTCGTGAACCAGCAACAAGGGATTTAGGTTTAGGGTTGGACCTTCTTGGTCTCCCAGAGGGGCCTTTTTCGCTCTATTATTGTGGCTTCAGAAGCTTCATTCAAGTATTCAATACCAACAGGAGCGCTTGTTATTCCTAGGTTGCTGGGGCATCCTGCCATTCCGCTGGCCTACTTACAGTTCTAGTTACTTGCAATCTGCTTACCACACGTCACGTCCTCGAAGCAAGATGAAGAGTTGGAGGTTTAGGATTTCGCTTGATGCTTTTGGGCTAGATTGGCTCGTCCTCTAGACGTCAAGCATAAAGCCCCCCCCATTGATCCTGGATTTTAAGCGACCCTTATCGAACCCCTATAGATCCCTAAACCCTAAACTCTAAACTCTACATGCCCCGATGCCTGTCAGCCAAAAAACCCAGAGACGCCAATGTCCCTTACGTAATTAAGGAAATATGCCTTAAATCATCGTACGGTTGATGATGCAAATCCTGCATTACCTTAAGGACCCGAAACTATGGGAATAATGGTATATTCCTTATTATGGGTAATGCGGGATTTATATCATCAACAGTAGGATCCCTCATATTAGTTAACGTACATTCCGTATTAAAGGGATGTTGGAGTCCCTGGGAACGATGCCGGCTCTCCCCTTGCAGATCGGTCGCAAAGGCGTCTTCGGTAGTTGCCGATACCTCAGAGCGATGGTCTGGTTGCTTCTTCTGCGGTTAGGGTTCAGGGTTTGAGGGTCAGGGTTTTGGGGTTTTAGGGTTCGGGGTTCAGGGTTCAGGGGTGTAGGGGTTTAGGGGTTTAGGGTTAAGGTTCCACTTCTTGGCAGCTGAGTAGGTAACCTTCCTTTAACTTTCTGGGGTTTATGGAGTCCTACCATAATTCCACAGGTTAATATAACCTTTTTGGGGGCGTACTCCGCCCCTGGGTCTACGGCAGCCACGCTGTTCAAGGTTCTTGTTTTGTTCATGCCTGAGGTGACGCTAAGAATAACGAGAGGTCGGAAGACGAAGACAGCCGCGACGGCAAGGATGAGGCGTAAACAACGAAAACGTCGACGACGACGAACACGAAGACGACGAAGACGAGGACAAAAAAGACGAAGGCGACGATGACGATGACGACGATCAGGACGACGACGAGATGTTTGGGTTCAGCTAGCGGTGCTTCAAGTTGTAATTTGTGACGGGTTGCAGGTTCTGTCAGTTGGCGAACTCGTCGCACAGCCATGTGTCCATGGCAGAGCAGAGCCAGACTTTAAATCGGGATCTTAGTCGATGGATGCTGCAGCGATTGAATTTCCTAAGTGTTGATTCAGATTCAGAACCCTAAACCCTAAGCCACAATGCCGCGCACTTCTTCCAGTGTTATGTCCAATCTGGGGTTTATACCCCGTATTTCACGTACCAGCACCCTAAGCCGTCAAAGCCAACCCCAAATCCTCCTTGAGGGGTGTAATTAAGGTTCAGATACCATATGGGGGGTTGTCAAAATTAGCGTCCCTTGTTGGGTCCTTACTACAATACGGCACCTAATATGTAGGGTACCTATAGGGCCCTTACTTTGAAGGTTCATAGGGCCCTTACTTGGAAGGTTCTTTTGGTCTTTAAGGCTGAGCCCTTATAGACCCCTAAACACAAAAAAAACAACCCTAACCCTGCAGCCGCCCTAGACCCCCCAACTACCCTGTATTGTAGTCCCTAATTACCTCTTAATGAGAAATATTGGAGCCCTTTAAAGGGTACTTGAGGGGTGCCAAGGTGCTGACCGCTTCTTCAGAAGTCCGCTGAATGCGCGCGAAGGGCTGCCTGATCCCAGGCCGCGTCTGTGCTTGGCCCTACCTAAGTTCCTGAAATAGTCACCTTTTGCTCCTCTTAGCTTGGGGTCTCCTTGTTGAAGCAGAAGGGTAGGAAAAAGGGTAGCCTTATATTGTAATGAAAGGGCAACTCAGGAACCTAGCTAATATAGGGTTCCTTTAAAGGGCTCTATTGAAAAGCTTTCAGGGTTCTAGAAGGGTGATTACGAGGAGATCAAGGCTTAGGGTTTTCCAGGTCTACTAAAGACGCCTGAACAGGCACCAACAGTATTCTTCACTTGGAGGGTCGGGGGACTTATACTAAGTAGTTATTTTAGAGAGTTATAAGTACCAGCTCTACTTATTACTGACTTACTAAGTCCCCCGACCCTCCAAGCAGGTTTCCTACCTTAATTATACTATACATGTTGGCATCAACAAGATCCCTGTATTAGGGTTGCTGAACCATCACTAAAACCCTCGTGTTAGGGTTGTTATCGAGGGCAAGCTGACATCTACTACCCTTGGCCTGAGCTAATGACTAAACTCTAGGCAATCCAAGTCTGAGATATAATCTCAGCGCAGCTCCTCCAACCACTGAGCCCTAAACCCTAAAGGCCTTTAAAAGGTATTGAGCCCGATGCCATGCGCTCTCAAAGCCTCCAACACTCCAACCCACCCCTTGAAACAGAACCACCGCTCTAAGCCATCCTAATTAAACCCTAAACCCTCAAGCTTGAACCATCCATGCTAAGCCCCCCTGAACCCTCAACCGTGAACCATCCATGCTAAGCCTCCCTAACCCCTAACCCGAAACCTTGAACCATCCATGCTAAGCCCCCTGTGAGCGTCCCTACCGTCGCTGCCAGTTACGACGGGGGCAAGATCAACATGGGCAAAGATCCCAGCTCGCCAGAAGCGAGGCTTTGGGCTCTTAGGGTTTAGGGCTCAGGGGTTTAGGGGTTTAGGGTTTAGTGTTTAAGGCTTCGGGTTTAGGGTTCCGGTGGGAACACGGGCTCCCTGAAAGGTTGGGGGGGGTAATGAAGTGGTGACTTGCAGGCTTCTAGTCGAACTTCAAAGATCAACTGAGGGAGCATGCCAGGGTTTTAGGGTTTAAATCCTTGGAGCTCTTTGGATGTGTAGATGTTTGTAGAGATTTGGGTTTATTGCGTGGCATTTCATGTAGTTGTCAAGAGCTTCATGTGGATCGTATAGAATGCCTACCACCCTGAACCTTTCTGCCGTAAGCCGTAATAATCGCGTAGCACTCTGTTATGACCATGTGTGCGCCAGTGTTCTTATACGGCTCACTAATCCCTAAACACTATATAAGCCGTTCACAGGGTTTAGGGGTTTAGGATTTTAGGGTTTGGGGGTTTAGGGTTTTTTCCCAGCCCTGCATCAGAAGTGACTCGTATCCCCTCAACTGATTGCTCCAACATGCCAGGGCTGAACTGAGATGGTTCGGGTTCGGGCTGATGTGGGAGTTTTCCAAAAATTAGGGTACCTTGTTTGGGGGTCCTCATAATTGGGATCCTACTATTTAGGGTACTATATTCGGGTCCCTTGTGGAACCCTGAGCCCTAAACGCAGACCCGACTCTGTGGCAGGTCTCCGTTCCAATCAGGCTCTCCGCGAATGCAAGCGGCGGGCGACGCCAAAGAGGTCCTCCGGCCAGGGTTACGGGACCAAAGAAAGCCTAAAGCCCTTCAGTAAAGCACCGCACCTTGTGCGCAAAAAATCGTTTATGCTGTGAACTTAGGACCTTAAACCCCCAACCCCAAGACCTAGGCCTTAACGGCCCCGATAGAGCCCCCGTGGACTCTAAACAGTTGATACGCCCTAAACCCTGAACCCCTATCTTTAAAGGTTGCTTCTTGAAAGTTCCCGTTCTATGTCCGTGGACACTGTTTTCCGAGGGGCGGAGTGGTTACGTCGAGCCTGGAAACCAAACCTAGAACCCTGAGCTAATCTTGGTTTTGGGGGGTTCTGTGGTGTTTACAATGCAAAACGCTTCCCTGTCTGCAGCGCGCGCATGAACAGGGCTTCGGAACATCATACCCTAAGGGTCCATGTACCCATATAGCATATACTTTGGGCCCAATGTACCGATATAGGGAGTACTTTAAGGCCAATGTATATACTATTTGAGTACATGGACCCTTAGGGATAATTAACTAACTGAAACAAGAACTCTCGGGTTCAGTTGGCCTAGGTGGGCGTGATTCGTCTCGGTGAGTTGCAGACGCCGGCGCCGGGCGAGTACGAAATCAAGGCGGTCGCCGGGGTTCCATACAGGGTTGCTTTCAAGGGGGGTTCCTTCAAGGCACCCATGAGACTGTTTAGGGTTCGAAAAGTTTATCAACTGGCTCCTGATTTCTTCTTTCTTTCACCTAATTTTCAAGACAAATTACCACGAGCAGTTGTAATATGAGTATTGTTTGAAAGTCCCTGTTATGGCAAAAACGACCCTTTACCCCGAAACCCGATTCTGATTCCCATCACTATGCCACATCAAGCCCAGTATCTTGATTTGATTCGCTTAAGGAGAACCCCCAGGGCTCTTTAGTGGCTCGAAAATGAGAGTAGGCAGATCCTATCCGCGGGAATCGAAAGGTCTGGGGCTTCAGGCTTTCGCGCTTCAAGGGTACAAAGTGCTTGAGATTGAGATGCTGGAGCCCAGTCAAGAAATTAAATCGTTATATTTTCGGGCCTTGTATTGTGCTGAAGATTGGAAACCAGTGGCTGTAACCTAATAAAGGGGCCTATCCTATTTAACTACCAGTACTAGTTTGGGGGTTCCCTTAGTACATCTATAGTATACTATAGTATAGTATACCACAAAACATCGAATTATCAAATACTAGTTTGCAGGGGAAGGGTAAAAGGAGGGACCCCTAATAAGGAAACCTAGGTGTATACCCATAATATAGCCATTTTATACCCATTATAATTATTGCCCATTATAGGGTAGGGGTCCCCATTAAGGGTCCCTCCTTTTCCCATTTGATTTTTAAGGCCCCGATATTAGAGCTGCCTTCATGGCAGGATCTTTTTCTTCATCCGTCGGTAAACTTGCTTGGCTGATGGGAGAAAATTGCACTTCCTGGGCTTCTATATCGCCCAGAGGCTCCATATATAGTACCATTATGAGTTTAGGTCCCAAAAGACCACCCATATGATGGCTTTGGGGACCTAATTCCATAATGGCACTGTATATGGAGCCCTCTAGGTCAGTTTAGGATGCAGGATTTGCCGTAAGGGTCCGGGTATCTCGCTAGGAGGGTCCGGAATCTCCCCAGGAGAGCCCTTGGGTCTCATTGGGGTCTCACAAATCCTACCTTTTGAGGTTCCCCGAAGTGTTACAGTACCCTGAGGGTAGGGTTTATTTGGTTCACATGGACCCTCGACCCTAAACCCTGTATTGGGGCCTGGCTCTTGACGGACAGAGGCTTAGGGTAACCTAGGAGCCCACTTCGCATAAGTCGGCTACTGTCGCGACAACCCGATATCAACCGTAGAGTAGCAGTCATTCAGCAACCTACTATATCGATATCGGTAGTTGTGCTCTTGGGGTGGTTAGGCCTTATGGTTTTACTAGCTCCGCTTCCAAATCCACACTTGTGACCTTAGGCTGTAGAGCTGCGGGTCCACAAATGTATGGAAGGGGTAATATAGAAGCCTGAGTAATAACCTATGTTATTCCTTAGGGTTTCATCCCCATTTGTCTATGGTTGTATTGCAACTGAAACTTTTTCCAAAGCCTTCTGACTATAAGGCCCCTATACTAAGCCCTTGTGACAACCTAGACGGTACCCTGGTCCTTCTATGGACGCCCCTATACCATATGTAAAGCCAAGAAGCCAAAAAAGAGCCGTGCCCTCAGGAGCCCAACTACCGCTCGCCGTACCGAGTGCCCAGGCGAGAAAGACCGAGTCTTATTGTGGATGGACAAAATCCTGCATGACCCATTATAAGGAATATATATATATATATATATATATATATATATACCATAATTCCCATAGTTTAGAGTCCTTAGGGTCATGCAGGATTTTGTCCATCAACAGTATTGTGGAGGGGGGTATCGGGGTGGGGGATTGGGAGTTTTGGGTTTGGGCTTCAGAGATGAGGGTTTGGGGTTTAGAGTTCAGGGATGAGGGTTTAGGGTTTAGGGTTTAGGACGGGTTTAGGGTTTAGGATTTGGGCTCTGGAGTTCTGGGTGTTGAGTGTAGGCGTTATGGTTAAAGGGTCACTGTAACGTGGGGTGAGGGCTTACTTACGGTACATGGATAATTGATATCACAACCTCAAACTCCAACACATATATGTTGCTGAAACCTAACTTTGTCTGGTAGGCACATGACCTTGACTAGGTTATGTTATGATGTGTGCCTAGCTTCCTGCAAAGGTTCTTACTGCGAGAGTTGAGCGCCGTATGTGCACGTGTTTGCACGTGTCATGCTTTTGATCCGTGTTTATATGTACGGTGGAGTGCCGAACCCTAAACCCTAAACCACGGAACCTAAAACTACCCTTGTACTAATTACTATCATCTAAACCCCAATTAAATCCCAAACCCTGTCCGAGAAACCTAACACCTAAACATGCCTCAGCATGCATTGGTGCGTGGAGGGTGTCTCCATATACCAGCGCGTGCTTACATATTCGGTTGCTGTCAATGCAGGTTTTGCTCATCCGCAAGTATTTCTTTTGTTTGAGTTGAGTGTTTTCATTCTTTTTTGTTTGACGATGTCTCTGATTTATTCACGTGTTCATGGCTTATTGTGAGCCCAACTGATCCTTCTAAGGAGGCCGTCGGCTTGACGCCTTTTTCGCTGCTCGATGTTTGGGTTTAGGGTTTAGGATCTATGTGGGAGTTTCCGAAAATAGAGGACCCTGATAACATACCCCGAAACAAGGTACCCCTAGTTTTCGGAAACTTCCATGTTTAGAATTCAGGATTTCTTGTTGCAGGCGTCGGATCTTTTAGTTCGTTTAACACGATGCAAGGCTGAGGAGCCCGATTCCAGTAATATAGGGGCCTTAATAATTTCAACAGGGTTCGGGGGCCATTGTACTATAATAAGGAACCCCCAAAATAGTATAGGTAATTATTAATTATTGAGGCCCCTACATTCTATACTTGTATTGTGCAAAGCTATGATAGGCAATCTGCCAAGTTCAGTGACCACGTAAGGTTCCCAGCTGCTAGAACGGTTCAGCAGCTGCATTGTTCACCAAATCAACGGTGGACGTTTGCCCATGTGGGCTAGGGTGTACAGATTGACTACATGTGATTTGTATATACACTATACACACACGTACGTATATACATGTGTACACCTCCATACACACATACGTACACACATACGCCCGGATACACAGTACAGTCAATACATGTGTACATCTGTACATATGTATACATGTTTGTACTTGTAAGGGACTGCCAGGCTCTCGGATCCTTCAATACCTTTGGCTTCCCAACACCCGATGCTCGAACCAGCGGCAGCTCCCTTGTACCCTCCATTTCTTGAATGGGTCGCGCAGCAGTGCCCTCAGACAACTGAAGCCTTGAATACTACCGAAAAGGGCACCCTGGTACTTGAGGAGTTACTGAGGAGTCTGAACGTTTGAATATGTAGAGTTTATTCGTAGTTAGTTAGACTTGCTTTTGGGTTGTTTACTCTAACTTCTTACCATATACGCCCAAGTTTCATTTTAATGATTAAGGCGCCTATGTCAGGCTGAAGTTTCAATGTGCAGTAAACCCCAAAAAGTTGGAAACCGCATTGAGGCCAAATAGTGCTGGGATTCCCTATACATTACTCTTAAGGATTGAAGCTATTGGGTTTCCAACCTTTTGGCCCATACTGTAAGGCTCCTATATCAGAATACCCTTATAGCATAGTACCCTTATAGATCCCTTGTAGTAACCCTTATAAACCCTTTAAAGGAACTCTAGAGTGGCAGGTCCGAGCATTTGTCGTTTGGATCTGGCACCGCGCGCTTCAATGAGAAGCAGGACTGTGCTAGGTTGGATTTTGGGGACATTTTTTATTGACCTTATTTGGGTTTATAATATTTTTCAGTGTGTTTTAAATGCCAACCCAGCGCATGAATGGGCTGCAGGTTTGAGGTGCAATATACAAACCCTAAACCCCCCAACCGCCAAATCGATGCAACCGAGTACTTCGTAGTACTCGTCCTGAGGTTTGATTCGTTTTTTGTTATGCAACTCCCAGCCCCCAGTCTATTTGTCAAAGTCCCCTATATTCATCCTTTGCAAACCGTTTGACTCTATACTAAAACTTTGTAAAGGTCAGGATCCCAGTAATAGATCAGGCCCTGTACATTGGGGATGTATCCCCAGAGACTCCCATATCCCTTCATTAAGGAATGGAGGTTAAGGGGCCTGAAGAATTGCCTATTATACGATTTTGGGGGTTCCTGTTTGTAGTTATATTATATTGGGCCCCAAAACCCTAGTCTAATTACTGAGGCCCCTATATCAGAATTTAGAGGATAGGATTTAGGGTTTAGGAATCATGAACCCTAAACCCCTGAGGTTCACGATTTAGGCGCGTACTTTGCCGGAAATCAGCTGCTGCAGATCTTTGTGTCGGAGATGTTATTATTGTTTTTTCCATTAGGAGGGCGAGCCTGGTCTCAAAATGTATCGAATGTGCAGTGTACTGTTGATGGACAAAATCCTGCATTACCCGTTAGAAGGAATATACCATAGTTCCCATAGTTTAGGGTCCTTAAGGTCATGCAGGATTTGGTCCATCAACAGTACGGATGAGCTTCCATTTCGGGGTTT
This sequence comes from Symbiodinium sp. CCMP2592, assembly GCA_905221615.1. Taxonomy (NCBI): domain Eukaryota; class Dinophyceae; order Suessiales; family Symbiodiniaceae; genus Symbiodinium; species Symbiodinium sp. CCMP2592. Next base: position 286,448 of record CAJNDT010004035.1, read on the forward strand.
TGAGACTTGTTCGGGTCTGGGAGTTCGGGATTGAACTTCAAACGCTGATAACTGACATGGAACTTCATGCAGTTAGGATTAGTGCAGGGGCTTGCCGGGCTCATATACCGCAAGCCCCTGTCGAGCTCCACTGGAACCAGTATAGGATCCTGAAAAGATTCTAGACTTCCTGGGTAGAGCACGTTGTGTTTCTTTTGGATTCAGGTTTCGAGCCTCTGGCCACGCAGACCTGAATCCCGCCGAACAATCTAACAGAAGCCTCAACTAGGTACCGGTTTGGGATTATTTTTAATTTCACCGTTTTTTAGTATACAACCCGAATAATTATGAGCATTCTGGGGACTGTTGAAATCGACACCTAGTCAGGGAGCGCAAAGGGAAAAGCAAGGATGGTTTACGGCAGGGCTACCCAACACACCCAAAAACCTAAAGCCTCAATGTAGGAACCTGATTAAGAAGCCTTGGGCCTTTCTTAGGGCTCTTAGGGTTCCTTTTTTGAATCCTACTATTTTCGGGTTATTGGACCAGGTTTTCCTAATCAGGTTCCTACATTACCCTGGAGCCCTGAACCCTAAACCCTGAACCCCTGCACCCTTAAACCTCCTAAACCCCTAAACCCCCCAAACCCTAAACCCCTGCACCCTAAACCCTTGAGCCCTGAACTGCCACTGCAACGAACGGCAAAAAGTCGGATGGCGGCTGCCAGGAAGTGTGCCCAAACTCTACACTCTAAAACCCAAGCCCAAAGGACACAAAGTAATAGTAGGGGCTTACAAATAATTTCCAATACTTTTGCGGGGGGTTCCGTATTATAAGTAAAGTATAAACCCCAAAACGCAATTCTAATGAGCGGGACTAAGCCCTTATCACAGGAACCCCTATAGTAACCCCTATAGAGCACTTCAAAGACCCTTTCAAAGGAGCCTTATTCTAATTGTTCAGGCCCCTACACTAGCGCGGCAAGAAGCTCCTGAACCCTAAGCCCTGAACCTTCAAAACCCTCAACCCTAAGCCCTAAACCCTAAGTCCTACTGTTGATGGTATATATCCTGCATGACCCATAATAAGGAATATACCATAATTCCCATAGTTTAGGGTCCTTATAAGGTAATGCAGGATTTCTATATCATAACCCTAAACCCAAATCCCTATAGATCCCTTATAGTACCTTTATGAATCCCTTTAAAAGGAACCCTAGGATTTATATCATCAACCCGTAGACTCCTTCGGCGGCCAGGAAGTCTTTACCAAGTTCACGCTCCCCGAGGGGCCGTCTCCTGGCGACTACAACACGCCCGGGCCTCTGGCACTCGCTAAGCCCAAGGGTTTAGGGTTCAGGGTTTTAGGGTTTAGGGTTTTAGGGTTTTAGGGTTTAGGTTTTAGGGTTTCAGGGTTTAGGGTTTTAGGGTTTTAGGGTTTAGGTTTTAGGGTTTTAGGGTTTAGGGTTTTGGGGGGTTTAGGACCTAATTCCAGAGTGGTACTACATAATGGAGCCTCTGGGTCAGTTTAGGATTTAGGGTTTTTAGCCCTAAGGGTCTAGGTATCTCCTTGGGAGGGTCCGGAATCTCCCAAGGAGAGCCCTTACGTCTCTGTGGGTCTCAGAGATCCTACATTTTGAGGTTCCCTAGTTAGGACCCCGAGGGTAAGCCCAAGGGCGGAGGTGCATATTTGCTAGGGCTCTTAAGTGTTCTGGAAGGGTTGTATAGGGGATTATATGGGTGGTTGTCAGAATTGGGGTCCCTATTTGGGTCCTTGTTATAATACGGCACCTATTATTTAGGGTACCCAAAAAGGGACCATAATTCTGACAACCACCTATATAAGGGTCAAGGTGATGTGGACGCACATGCAAAGTGTGCGGCTTCAGATGTTCGAAGATTCCGGGTTTGTAGAGCTGTCAGGTTCTATGTTTCAGGGGTTCAGGGTGCTAAGCCCAAAACCCTAAACCCTAAAACCCGAACCTCAAGGCAGTGGGTGGGACCACCATGGCGCAGAGCGACCCAATACCCCTGCCCCCCTCCACAGCCATGGGGACGGTAGCATCCACTTGTAACAGTAGCAAGAGTAATTATTAAAACTAGAATGGTAATAATGGATAGACAACAATAATAATAGTAATAACAGTAATTAAGTAATAGTAATAATAGTAAAAGTAATAATAGTAATCTGGGCCCCCTCCACAAAGAGGGGCTTCAGGCTGCCAGCGAGCAAAATTCAACGACCTAGGGGGGCCTCCTCGAGGGGCTTGGTCCAAAACTGCTCCCTTCCCCAAAACGCCTTGATTCCTGGGCCCTGCTGGGCCCCCTCGCCTGCCTTGCTGCCCTGTCCTGCCCTGTGGTCATCTTAGACGGCTCGGGGTGGGAGAATGAAAGGAAAGAGCCATCCACAATCAGGCTCCAACGGCCAATCGTCATACTACGACTCGACACTACACTGTGGCAAAATATTTCCGCTTATGCGCCACCCTACGGCAGACCCTAAGCCCTAAGGCCTAAACCCTAAACCCGAAGCTTGGACCTTGGAGTGGAGGGCAGCTTGATTCAGCGATCATCTGCAGGGTGACGCGATAAAGCACATTACCCTGAGGGTCCGAAGGGCTTAACACTGAGGTACTCGAGTCGTGTGCCAGGGAGGGGTGGGAAGGCGGCATTTATTGTAGAAGCCAGAAAGCTGGAACATGGCTTCAGGAGGATTAGTGCTGGGATTCCCTTATACTTTATCTTCAGGGCACGAGGATAATGATCAAAATTCTGGCTTCTGCTACAGGGGTTGAGGGATCAGGGGTTCACAACATGCAGAAATCGCAGTCTCAGCTCTATCATCTGGCAGCGAAGACGAGGAGGGATGACCCAAAGAGATGTGAATGTGAAATGGACATATTGCCAAAATGCTGATTTCTAGTTGTTGGGCTCTTTACATATATGGGTGGTTGTCAAAATTATGATTTCTGTGGTTATACTAGAACATGCGCCAAAACCCCGTTCTACTCATTGAGGCCCTTCTGGCCCTCAGAAGGTTTATGGCTTGAGCATCGATGAAGGGTCCAACGAGAGATTCTCAGCTCCTTTCGTCCCACCTGAGCTAAGGTTTAGTGAGGATTTTGGGTTTAACCCTGAACCCCGCAATAGGCAAGTTTAGGGTTTCGAATTTAACCATGAACACCACAATGGGCTAGTTTAGGGTTTCGAGTTTGACCTTGAACCCTACACTAGGCTAGTTTAGGGCTTTGGGTTTAGGCCTAAACTCTAAACCTTTGAAGCGTTCCGAAGTCCTCCTGAGGTTGCCCTCGAAGAGGCATGTGGTCGGCGGCGCGCGTCTGAAGGAGTTCGTCGGAATCGCTGGGTTTAGATGCTTAACATATGGGTTCAAACGGCGTCTTGGTGTACATTTAAACATGGAAAATCTGAGCCCCGAGCCCCTTGTTGATCATCGAGGCCCTGCGGCGTGAGTTTAGGATTCAGGGTTCCGGGTTTAAAGACGTTAAGGGCTTCAAACAGACTATAAGATTACTTGGGTTTCGGGCGCCGAAGGCTTCGGTTGCTGTCCGCATAGAGCCCAAGAATTCCTGAACCGTAGCCCAAATCTGAGTTACCCAAGGAATGTATGGAAATCAGACACTGACAAAAGCGTAGATTTGTTGGGTGACAGGAAAGCCCTGAACCGCAAACTGTAGTGTTTGTGGTAGTATGTCAGGCGGCCGCGATAGAGAACACCAACAGCGTTTCTTTTGTGGATTAGACTTAATAATCCTGAGCTCAACCCTAAACCCCACACTCCGAACCCTAAACCCCAAACCCCAAGCCCTAAGCCCCAAACCGTAAACTCCTAAACCCTAACCCCCTTCAATCCGAAGGACAAGCGCAAGCCGGCAACCGTCGGGTGCACGACGACCACCGTGTGGGTCCTAAAAGAGCTGCTGGAGCCCGGTAGGACAGGGGCCTTAATAAATACCTATACCATTATGGGGGTTCCTTATCATTCTAACTGTAGTATAAAGGGCCCCAAACCCTATTCTAATTATTCAGGCCCTGCATACTTAGATCCCTGAACCCCGAGTAACCTAATGCCAAACTCTAATGCTCTAAGTCTACAGCCCCAAACCCTGAACCCTAAAGCCAAAACCCAAACCTTGAACCACAAACCCCAAACCCAAAACCCCAAACCCAGGGACTGGACCAGAAGCCCTGCACCCCCAGCCCTAAACCCGAACCCCTAAACCCATCTAAGCTCCTAAACCCGTCTAAACTCATCTAAACTCCTCAACCCATCTAAACTCCTAAACCCATCTAAACTCCTAAACCCATCTAAACTCCTAAACCCATCTAAACTCCCAAACCCATCTAAACGCTTCAACCCATCTAAACTCCTAAACTAAACCAAAGCCTGGTGCCCCAGGTTGGCCCTGGAAGCTACGGGGATCAGATCGACACTGCGCTCTTGAAGAAGCCTGGCCGGTGCGTTTATATAGGGCTTCTTGGGGGGGGGGGTGGTCTATGAATATAGGGCTTCTTGGGGGGGGGGTCTATGAATACAGGGCTTCTTTGGGGGGGGGGTCTATGAGGCTTCAACTTCCTTCTTTAAGGCTCTATAAGGCTCACTATACGGGTTCGTAGGTTTCTAAGGTTTCGTTTAGGGGGGGTGGGTCCATGAGGCTTCCTTTTTAAGGGTTCTATAAGGCTACTATACATCAACGGTTTAGACACGACTCCTAACACTACACCTTAACTTAAAGACCAAATGACCCTTAAAACTACGGGCCTTCTACCCTTGTATGAATTCATGTATGGTATATGAACCTTCAACTGTCAACCCTTTTAAGGTACATGTCGTCCTTAAGGCAAAGACTAGGCAGCACTTTTGGGAATGTCATTTATGTTTCTTGTAGGGGTACCAATTCAAGATACTCCCACTTCAAGGGCCCCAAAACTACAACGCAGAAGAGCATCAGAAAACCTAAATGCTAGGGGCAACACCACTTAAACCTTGAAGTAACGTATAAATGCAGAACCAGAAGAAAACCTAAGATGACTCACGCCCTAAACCCTGCAAGCACCTGGGAACTCGAGCATGCGGCTCTGGCTAAGGAAGACTTACAACGTGACGACCCAGGCACCGGAAAGCTTTGGGGATCCGAATTGAAAATCCAAGCCCAAGCACTACATCCAAAGCCCCAAAGCCCTGGTTAAGGAAGGGCCTACTGCAATCTAAAGCCTTTCAAGTCTCTAATGTTTGAAGATTTTCGAGGTTTGGGTCGTAGGATGTGGAGGGTTTCGGGCCTCTTGGCCCTACGTACTTCACCGGAGAGCAGGGCTTTTCCGAGGCTCGGGAGCCTCAGACTAGATGTGCAAGGCTCAAGCTCCCTGAATTGAGAATCTCCCGTTTCTTTTGGCTTCTTATGCCTCCGTTGACCCACTTTTTGCTTGCAAAACCTCGCAAAACGACCTGGTACATCCTGAACCCCGCCGCAAGAATCACCTTTAGCCTTGCCTGAAGGCCTTTCAGCATGGCTTCAAGCTTTTAAATGCCAGTATTACCAGTACGGTGACGACGACTACTTGCTGCTGCCACGACTGCTACGAGTACCAGTACTAGTCCTACTTAGTCCTAGTACCAGTATTTATAGCGACTGCTGCTACCACTACCACTACCACTACCACTACCACTACCACTACCACTACCACTACCACTACCACTACCACTACCACTACCACTACGACTACTACCACTACTACTACTACTACTACTACTACGACTACTACTTCTACTACTTCTTCTACTACTTCTTCTTCTTCTACTACTACTACTACTACTACTACTACTTCTACTACTACTACTACTACTACTACTACTACTACTACTACTACTACTTCTACTACTACTACTACTACTACTACTACTACTACTACTACTACTACTACTACTACTACACCACTACTATTGCTATTGCTATTGCTATTCCTATTACTGCTACTGTTACTATTTCTATTGCTATTACTAGTACGATTACGATAATCATTGCAATTACTATTACTGACACTATTACGATTGTTGGTACTAGTACTAGTACTAGAACTACTGCCACGACTACTACTTTACTTCTACTACTGCTGCTACTACTACTACTACTACTACTACGACTACTACTACTACTACTACTGCTACTACTACCTGAATTCTCAACTGGCCTTAAATCCTAGAACCCTACGCCCCCAGCCATCAACCCAAAAACCCTAAAGCTTAAACCCCCAATTCCTACAGCCCCAAACCCCGAACCCTTAACCCTAATTAGACCCTAATCCCCTAAACTCCTAAAGATCAAAGCCTAAAATCCTAAGCCTTAGGGCAGTGTGCCAGGCCCGCAGCATCTTAAATCGGAATGCGCCGACGCCGGCAGAGCCCAGCGCCGCTCCCAGCCGTTTGGTGTGGGGGTCGGGTAGTGGTGGTGATAGTTGTAGTATTGGTAGTAGTAGTAGTAGTAGTAGTAGTAGTAGTAGTAGTAGTAGTAGTAGTAGAAGTAGTACTAGCAGCAGCAGCAGCAGCAGCAGCAGTAGTAGGCGTAGGCGTAGGCGTAGGTGTAGACGTAGGAGTAGAATGAGGTAGGAGCAAGAGGATCCTTACAACCAGCTCCTAATTTTTGGTGTCTGGGGTTACTTAGGGTTTACGGTTTCGGGTTTCGGGAAGGGATGACAACAACACCGACTGTATCTACCCGCCGCGGCGCCACCGGTCAGGTGCCCTTTTGCGTCAGGGTCACTTGGAGGGTCGGGGGACTTACTAAGTAGTTTTTTTAGAGAGTTATTAGTACCATAACCCCAATTAGGGTCCCTTTTAGGGTACTTATAACTCTACTTATTACCTACTTACTAAGTCCCCCGACCCTCCAAGCAGGCAATTCAGAAGCAGAGTCAAGGTTCCTACGTAGCATTGGGGAGGCCCCTTAAAGGGCACCCTTCTTAACGCTACTTCTGGCTCTCTGAAAAGGGACCTTATGAGAGGGTCTATATCCCCAAGGGTCCCCCTAATCCTAACTCCTAAAGGTGCTGCTCCAAAGACTCCAATTCCAATATACCTCAAGTAAGGAAGATACCTTAAAGTAGACTAGCATCCCTAATTAATATGATTTTAGGTCTATTCCTTAAGTAAGGGGTATTGGAGTCCCCTAAACCCTAGACCCTATATGGATCCCTTATAGCTCCCAGAAAGGAACCGAGACCGATAGGTGCAGGCTGTGGTTTCGGCCCAGGAGATGCTGAAAGGCCGCGATTGCCCAGACCCAATCCTCGAACAACCTCAAAGCGGGTCTAGGGTTTAGGGGTTTAGGAGTTTAGGGTTTTGGGGTTTAGGGTTTATGATTTAACCTCCATGGGGTCTACCAGCACCGCCCAAGTACCCTCTAAAGGGCTCTAAGACTCCAATAAAGGGTAGTTGAGGGGGGTCTAGGTAGGGTCTTTAGGGGTTTGGGGGTTTAGGGTTTTGGGGGTTTAGGGGTTATGGTTTAGTGGTTGAGGTTTTAGGCTTGATCCCTTTAAACCCAGAAGGCAAAATCCCAACCCCCTCAACCCCTTTCATTGGCCTCACCTAGAGACAAACGAAGGGACATGAATGGAACTCTACTGAATGATCTACTTGCCCTCCCGCTTGATCCTTTCAGCATTAGCATACTGAACCCATTAACTGATAGAACTCCTGTTAAACCCTTGTACTATTCCCGCTAACCTGTCCAACCAAACTAAACCCCAAGCACTTTAAGCCCCAAGCCTCAAACGTCAAACTTCAAGCCCAAAGCCATAAAGCACTTGACACTCTGAACCCTGAGCCTTAAACCTCAAACATGTCAGCTTGGGACGAACGAGCAGGCGTAAAAAGGAGTTCAAAAAAAAAAACCTCAAACAGTGAACCCTAAGCCCCGAAGCCTCCGTTGCGCCAAGGTTGAGTTGGCAGCGGGTGCGGAAGGGACTTCCGGTGTTTCAACCCCGAGAGCCCGAAACACGACTAGCGGCCTTAATGTTCAGACGAGGCGTCCTTGAAAGGGAATTCTGGGGGGCAGTTCTCAAATTGGGGTCCCTCCCTAAACCCTAAACCTTAAACCCTCATTCAATGAATGCGGGTGCCGACCCAAAGTTAAAGCACTGGCCACGGGGTTCCTGGCAAGGGCCTCTTAGGGTTTAGGGTTTAGGGTGACTCTCGACCGGCAACAACACGGGTTTTGTTCTAGTGGCCTTAAAGGGAACTCCAGAAAGTTGGAATATGGATTAATGGTAGGATCCCCTATAATTTACCTTAAAGGGGTTACGATAATGATATTCCAACTTTCTGGCTTCTACTGTAATGGTGAGAACAGGGTTGAGGGATCTAGCAAAGTGTAATTGCCAGAATAAGGAGCCTTCAGGAGCAGTTTTGGTAACACTTCAGGAAACTATAGCAAGCTTACAGCATACTTAACAATACCTCCGAAGGAATCTTTATGTAGCACATGTTGCATGTCTCAAACTTGCACAAGTGACTACCAATTCCTACGCGCTTAGAATACCCCTTATCGACAGGTATTGGGGGATCTCTGGGAACTTCTCCGCGCAAGGTGCGGGTACCCGGCTGCCGCCAAGCCTAGCGGAGGGCATAATCTGTAAATCTCTTAAATCCTTGTGGAAGCCGCGTAAAAGCTTTCTCACTCACAAAGACCCCTCCAGGCCCCTAAACCCTCATCCCAAAATCTGTGTATCACGGTTAAAGACGCCTCAAGGCCCCTGAACCCTAACCCCTAAATCTCAAACCCTCAACCCTAAAAGCTGAACCCTAATCCCTAATCCATTCTAAACCTCAAACCCTAAACCCTGAACCCCAACCCCTAAATCCCAAACCCTCAACATCAAAACCATTTTGCAGCAGCTGGCCTGCATTCTGCCCCGAGGTTGCTTGGAGGACCGTGGGACTTAGTATCTGGGATTGTAGAAAATCATGTAAAGCATCGTGTAATATGGAAGAATATACTATGAGTGGAATATGCCATATTATGCTGTATAGTATAACATACTATGAGAAAACACATTTTCACAAAGTGCTATAAAAGGTACCCCGAGAGGTATACCGTTATTTACGAAGTCCCATGATCCTTTAGGTTCAGGCTGACCAAAACGGTGGCCCCCTCCGAAATTGCAAAGTTGCCATCTGCACACACATCCATAGGTCCATAGGTTCGCAGTCTGAGTGACTGAATGATAAGTACTGATGGCCCTTTATAGCCCCTATTTGCGATTTTGCTACAGTATATAGAGAACCCCAGAAAGTTGGAACATGGATTCAGGATGATTAGTGCGGGGATTCCCTCTACTTTACCATAAAGGTATAGGGATAACGAGGTTCCAACTTTCTGGATTCTACTGTAACAATATGTCGCAAAAGCTTTGTTCTGATCCTTAAAGCCCCTATACCATGCTATGCATCGGAAGTCACGTAATTACAGTGCGTGCGCAAGCGCTTCCGCCGATGTCCATGCGCACTACCATCCCGGGGTCATACATACACAGATGTATGTTTTGTGTACGATAGATCGATAGATAGGTAGGTAGGTAGTAGGTAGGAGGTAGATGGATAGATGCGTGCATGAAGCATCCGCGCAGGTGCCTTGATTCATGCATCCGCACAAACACGGGTCAGATTCAATTGGTGGTTTCAGAGCGGTGTTTTTGACAACCAAGTATTGAATAACCAAGTTCCTATATACATAAGGCTTCAATAGTTATCATCTAGACGTCATTGGGCTCAGAGCCTTGGTGTTGTTGGTTGAGGATGTTGCAATGGGCTTAGGGCTATCAGTGATTTTAGGCTTCAGGGTCATATGCGCTAGGCTTTGCCTTGGGGATGAATCACAAATCGTTTTACACGCCTGAGGAAGACTTCTAAGGTCCTCGATGGAGGTTCAGGGTTTGGGTCTATTAGGGGTTGAGGGGTTTAGGGTTTAGCATTTTGGGTTTAGGGGTTTAGGGTTTAAGGCTTTAGGGCTTAGGGTTTAGGGTTTCGGGCTTTAGGGGTTTAGGGCTTAGGGCTTAAGGGGTTCGGGTTTAGGGCTTAGTGGCTAGCTTTTAGGGGATGCGGAACCCACAAAAGGCAAAGTTTATTTTGGGGTTGGTGGTTGAGGGTATCCCCTAAGTATCGCACCCTCTACAGTAGATGCTCGCCTGCCCTGCAGCCCCCAACTCTAAACCTCACCCCGAAACCCTCTAACCTCAAACCTCTGTCAACCCTAAACCCCAAAATCGCTACACCGTGAACCCCGAAACCCTAAACCTTAAACCCAACTTGGCAGCTGCCAGCCAGAACTCGCAGCAGATTCTGGAAAAGAGCGCTGCTTGAGCAGAAACCTGGCTAAGACTTGCGCTTTCACATTTTATGGCTTCTAAAGAGGGCTTCCAGAGGTGATGTAGGGCTGCTGTTGTAGGTGTTTAAGAAGTCATTATGTTCTGCTTCGAGGATTCCGGAACCTCGTAAATAGACATCTAAGTAGGGTAACTTCGATAAGGATACTTCTGCTTATGACTCTGCAAACGGCCTGCCGACTAAGTCGCGTGATCCGTTCAGTTGCTGAGTATGTTACCTGTTGCCTTCAACTGTCGGTTCGGCATGCAGCCTTGCCGTGATGAAAAGGTGGTTCCCCTAAAGGGTCCTATATGGGGCACCGACATGTTTGCTACAATGAGTGCGCACCCTAACGTTCAAGGTTCATGGGCGGCTATGTTCTGGTCTTGGAACCTTTAACCCTAGACCACCCTAAACCCGTCAAGTTCTACCACTTCAACTTTGAAACAGCGAAGATCACGTGAGCTCCTGTTTGGATCTATATGGTATCTGAAGCTGAAACCCTGATAGGTAACATTGTGCCGTAAACCCTAAACCCTAAACCCTATACCCTAAGCATCTTCAAGCAAAGGTGGTTTGAAGCACTGAGCAGCTCCCTGTATACTTTAGAAGCTGGAATAGTGGTATATTAGGAATATAATAGGGCCCTAATATAATCCTTATAGTAGTCTTATAGTCACTATTACAGGGTGGGGGCAGCTTCTAATGTATACTGCATATCCTCTCACGCTTAACTCGCTTTAGCCGCCAGGGCTGTACTTTGGCTTCAAGTACAACCCTACCAAGTGTCATGTTCGGTCAAGTACCTGGTGAAGAATCAACCGATAGTCCCGCAAATCCGAAATTTGTTCTACTCCTTGCGCAGTTGATGTGGAGCACGCCCACTACGCAAACTGTGCAGTGATCGTGGAGCTTCATGATATCGGCATGCCGTCCCGTATCCAGCTACTGAGGCGCAAGCAATTAGCCCTTGATGGTAACAAACACCATAGACCATGCGAAGAAGCATAGCCATGTTACTGCTTGTACCAGTAACAAAGGTTCTAGCGAGACATTCAATGGGCCAGTGATGGATTGCTTCTCTCGGGCCTCCTATGGACCCAAATAACCTTCCACTTAGTCTTGAGAGTTGCAGTTGTAAGAGCAGCAGCAGTGTGAGTCAAACTAACAGCCACAGTCCGAGTGCAGGTAGCAGTAGCAGGCTTTGCAACTATGACGGTATTGAAAAGCAATGGTAGGGCAGCTGCAGTACTAGCAGAGGCAGTCGTCGAAGTCATCATCGTAGTAGTTGTAGCAGTTGCAAGGGAGTAATAGTAGGTACCAGCAGCACAGATTTTAGAGAGCTTCATACGAGTAGAGCCATGGCTTCAGCCATGTACAGCGTTGGTTTGCGCTCGGTCCTACCTGAGAGGAACCAGCAGGACAAGCAAAACACGGAAGGGTTTCTGAAGTCCTGGGTTCCTTCTAGGGGCCTTTTGTTCTAAGAGTTTGTTACTATGCAGGGCCCATAGTCGGGTGCTGCACTTGGAGGGATCGTTGGTGTTTGTAGTCTTTATAGCCGTGCTACTTACCCCTAAACCCTGAACCCTTCTGTAATTAGAGAGGTTGTGCATATAGCTGACATACATACCTACGGATATAGGGAAATGGGGTTTAGTGTTGCCGGTTTGCATGAGGGGTTAGGATTTCGGCTTCAAGGAAAAAGTGTGATGAGTTTAGGGGGATTTGGGGTTTAGGGTGGTGGTAGTGGGATCAGTCGCCTTTCATGTTGTTGGCCTTATACGTTTGCTTATAATCATTTGCGGATCCCCCACGTCAGGAAACAGGGCTTGCAAGGTGTACATGGCTAGTATACGGCCGTCGTGCGGATAATATATATGGGAGTTTCGAAAAAAATATGGGACCCCAATATAGTACCCTAAATAGCAGGCTCCTTATTATAAAGGACCCCAAAATACGGTAGCCCTAATTTTCTGAAACTCCCATATCTTTACATAACTTACAGGTTTGCAGCTCTGGGTTTGTAGTTGTTCAAGGTTCGGACAACCGCATTAAGGTAAAAGCCAGAAAGTTGGAATATGATTATCCTAATCCTTCTATGGCAAAATTATAGGGTATCCTACCATGAAACCATATTCCAACTTTCTGGAGTTCCCTATACATTGCACAAAATGCTCCCTACAGGCGCCGAGGCCTCAGCCCTAAGCTTGAAATTCTTAGTACCTGAGTAGGTAACCGCTAACCTGTAACGTTTGGGGTTCATACGATCCTAACAGGAATTTCAAGATGTTAACAGTTTTTTTGGTCTGGGGTACTCAGCCCCTGAGAATTTTTCGTAGGCGATCATGGGATAGAAGTCCTCAGCCAAGAATGCTAAATCGAGAACCCTCACAGCTACCGCTGAACCCGAAGCCCCACCTAATATTGGGGCCTGTACAATAACACTAGGGCTCCTTTAAAGGGGTCGTTGAGGGCTCATATACGGATTTAGTATAGGGCCTTAAAAATCGGAATATGCTTTCATGTATATTGTACTACAGTTAAAAGAAGGAACCCCCAAAGGAGTATTGGTAACTATTGATTACGGCCCCTATAGTATCGCTCGTGCCCCAAGGCCAAAATCCTAGCCCCAATCCCCAAACCTCTACATGGATGCAATCAGGACGTTGCTACGGAGGTCATTATATTCGCTGCACATATTAGACCAATATAGAAGTCTTGGACTGTTGTGACCCGGTGGCCTTTCCACTTTCAGGGTTTGGGGCGTTTAGAAAGTTATGGTTCAGGTGTAAATCTGGAGTGTTCAAAGTTGAGGTTTCGAGTTTACCGGGAGCCTTTCCAGTTTCTTCTTCTGAGTATGTCGGTGCCGCTTGCAGGTGGAGGTAGGATATCTCAAGGCTTTGGAAGCACAGTCTTTGAAGCGTAGATTCTTGTCCCTGGATTGCCCGACAAGAGGCCGTATGAAGAGTGGCACCAAAAAAATCAGATTTACCCTTTGAATGCAGCTCGTGGCGAGGGAACTCGGCATTCAATGTCATCTCGGATGCTGCAGTTATTTGGTTCGACAACACAGATGTTGATTGACTTAGCGTTTGAGCACTTTCTGAATGTATGCATGGCCTGGCCGTGATTTTGTACTCATGGCATGGCAGAAAACCTGGAACCACTAGATCAAAGATGGTCGCACTGCGGCGACGGATCAGACAGTTGTGTTGAGAGACCAGGTGCGTCTCCATGTGCAGCCGCCTGCACATAACAGCGCAAGCATAGGTGTCACTGTGACCTCATACCCTAAACCCCACAATTCCTAAGCATTACGGAGTTCAGTCCCGAGGGAAACTCTGTCCCCCAAAAAGCCGTGAACTCTCAGCAAGAAGTGGTAGCACATGCGGAACCTGTTTGGGGTCATGTCGGTCCTAGGCTCTTATTGAATGCATATGCCGGTAGGTTCTCCAAAGCAAGGTCCTGCTCCAGGATCCGTACTATCAAAGTGACCCCTGCTTGGCATTGTTCCGAGAACCAGAAAACTGCCCATACATCCTCCCGCTACTTATGCTATCCCCGCAATTGTTACTGAGCCGTGAAGTTTTGAAGGAAGTTCGGTTTGCATCTTGTGCGCCAATGTTTCGTGTGCATCAGTGCCTCATTTTCGGAGATCAGAAAATGGCCATTTTCGTGAGGCGTTGGAAAACGCAGGGACTTTGCAATGCCGGCAGGTTGAGACACGGCAAGTGTGTTTAGGGTTACATGGGCTTTGTTGAACTTCTAAGTTCATATTTGCCCTGTAAGGCTAGAGGCGACAACCCCGTCGAGACCCAAGCATGTCTAGACCCCGAGGTGCGTCAAATTCTCAAACACCTAGGGCTGAAAGGTTACAACTTCGTCGAAGCTTAATCATCTAAACGCTAGGCTGCCTCAAACTCGAAAAGAGCTACGTTATAAGGTTAAACTCTATAGCGCGTAAGTCACATAAGGCTAAAGGCTACAACCCAGTCGAGACTGAGCATTGTAGATCCTAGGCTTCTCCAAACTTGAAACCAGTGTAAGGCTACATGCTACAACCCCGTACTAAGCACTATGACTCCAAACTTCAAAACACCTAAGGCTGCAGCCCCGTCGTAATTAATTAGCCGGCCCCCCACTCACCCCCCCCAACCCCCCACAGCCCCTTCCAAAGCCAGAAGCCTGACCCCCAAGAAGAAGGCAACGGAAACCTAAACAAGGCGCAAACACCTCCACATGCTTACTTCAGAAGTAGGCTTGGGAGGGATGTTTTCTGCCTCAAATGGCGAGACGCAGCTCGTGAGCTCCGCAAATATGCAAGAGTCGCAAGTTGCAGGGGTTTGTTTCCAAAACTCCAACCACTTCGATTGTTCTGCAGCTCACACGGTTATTGATTATGCATGGCATGTGTTTGTCGTGGAAATCTATAGAAATCTCGCTGATAAATGTCGAAGTTCCAGAGTGTGCAGCTTGCGCGTCAGGGTGCTGGGTTCAGAGGCAAGGTGTTTGCGTAACCAGCAATACTGTATCAACTCTCTCATAAATGTATATGTATGTTTGTATGTATACTGTAAATGTATACCCACATGCGTAAATGTGTACACATATATACATATATACATATATATATATATATATACACACAACCACGATATATATCTATACATACACATGTAAAGTATGCATATATATATATATATATATATATATAGATATACGTATATATTCACACATGTAAACTGTATATACACATACAATTACAGACATACAACCCTAACAGACCTAACAGACTGTTGTTTAGGGGCGGAACCCAGACTGTTAGGTTTAGGTTTTGCTTGAAGGGTGCGAAGTAAGTACGTATTTCACAGATCTTAAGTGAAGGGTTAGCGCGCATCCAAGCAGGATCAAAAGAGACGGCAGTTCGCATGGAGGAAGCAAGACGCCAACGGCTACCCACAAGGACCCTGCAGGGATCGAGGATGCTTGATGGTGCAGGCTTCGGACGAATAAATATTTAGGGTACACGCTTTCGGGCAGCCTTCAGAGCACCACACATTAAAGTTCTCATCGCCTCAACCCGAATCCCTAAACTTGAAATTTCGGGCTAACATCCCGGTGCTTGAATTCCCGGAGTTGGATTCTAGCTTCTCTCACAATTTGTAAAGTAGTGGACAAGTGCAATACATCCCCGGCGGTTTGTTATTTCATTATGATCCCCAGGACTCTTTTGCAAGATCACAGTTGTGTAACACTCATCACAATCGCTTGCTCTGTGTTTCCGTCAGGGTCAGAAGTGCGAATACAATCGCACAGCAAAACAATGACAGCGCCGTTGACCACACATTGGCCACGCAAGTCCGGGTCATCATCACCACCACCATCATCATATCAGCACGGTGATAATTTCCAAAAGGTTGATACGCAGAACACAACAGACATGCTCACAACAACAGCAACGCTACAACAA
Organism: Symbiodinium sp. CCMP2592; assembly: GCA_905221615.1. Lineage (NCBI taxonomy): Eukaryota > Dinophyceae > Suessiales > Symbiodiniaceae > Symbiodinium > Symbiodinium sp. CCMP2592. Next base: position 302,271 of record CAJNDT010004035.1, read on the forward strand.
GAACCTTCTGCAGCAGTACTTGGCGCTTACACGTTCTTCTGAAACCCTTGTCGTGGAGCATCTCCACACTCGCTTCAAAACCTTCAAAAAGCCTGCGTGAAAACCGGCCTGCAATGTGACTTCAGGACAACGCTACCCCTTCTAGTCCTTTGCTTATCGTGGCCCGATACAACCTTTGTAGCAAGCATTATCGTAACCCCTAAAGGAACCCTTTCGGAGGAACCCTATCCTAGTTGATAACGGACCGTCTATTGCGAGGGAGGACCCTGGCATCTGCCGCAGGTACCGAGGATGATGAGAGACCGCAGACGGCTGAACAGCCGCAGTTTGACCGGAGCCACGTCTCAAAACATGCTTTGGGAGCAAGGACCCTAAACCCCTGAACCCTAAAGCCCCTAACTCGCAAGGGCTTGTGTTGCTTTACAGGCTTCGGCCAGGATTTTCGATCGTTTCCGAGGGGTTTAAGCAGGTTTTCATGCGGGTGTTGTGGCCGTTGTAAGGGTTTGAGAGAAGGTGATGGATTGGGGTCCTGGGTCTTAGGGTTGAGATTTAGATTTAGGATCCTGAGTTTAGGTTTGGATGTAGATGGTACTTCTCGTACATCCGGGCTTAGGACTTAGAAATTGGGTTCTGCTAGGATAAGCCTTGACTCCTAAACCTGAGGAAACCGTGCGGGAAGCTCGGGGGTCATGTAAAGTTAAGAAGACCTTGGTACCTTGGTTGTAACTTCATCTAAGCTCTTTTCTTCTTGATCCTTGAGTCAGATCTGGTTCCTCGTGCGCAAAGCCGTTTTTCGATCTCGTAACGCCGTTTCCGAACTTGGAAAGATCATCCCAAAGCCCAGAGACACTAATCTAGAAGCGTGTCATGAAAAAAGCAATGGGGTTTCAGGCAGTTTTAGGGTTCCTTCATCTCGACATCCTATCAGACCCCCAGACTTTTTTCCAACTACCAAAACCTATTTCGAAACTTTCTTAACACTTCCACAAAATCCAGAAACCTTGTAAAAGGGGACCCTCAAAGCCTTTGCAAAAAAAAGGAGCCCCATTGCAGATTACTTAGGCTTTCCTAAAGCCTAAACCCTAAACTCTAAGCCGTGCCTAGCGATCCTCGTCCTTTCGATGGGCTCAGCGCTCGAACTGAGGAATGACGATTTTGAGCCTGAACGTTTGCGCCCCTCGGTGAGGAAGCGGGTTTGGGGATTTAGGATTTGGGATGTAATGATCTGGGGCGTTGAAGTTAGAAAGATTTGCAAGTTTAAAAACAAGATACCCTACAAGTTTAGAGATAAGATACCCTAGAATATATAGTATGTTGTGTTACTCTATATTGTTCTTTGTTCTATTACGAAAGATAGAGTTTATCGTTTAGGTGGTTTTGTGTGTTGGGTTTTTGACGGCTGCGATTAGCGGCTGTAGGGTCATTGGTAAAAATTTCGAAGACGCAAGCAGACCCCCGAGGCACTTGTAGGGTCGGGTACTTAGGGGCTCCTTTAAAGCGGATTATATGGGTTCCTTTAAAAGGCTCTATAGGGGTACTATAAGGTTTAGGGGTTTAGGGTTCAGGGACTTAGTAAGTAGGTAAAAAAGTAGAGTTCTAAGTACCCTAAACGGGATCCTTAGTGAGGCTATGGTACTTATATCTCTTGAAAATAGCTACTTGGTATGTCCCGCGACCCTCCAAGCATACTATGATAGGAGCATGAACGATTACCAATCCTATTCCTTAGGGTTCCTGCTATTAAATAAATTTGTAAACGACCAGAATATAGCATTATCCAGCCCAGACCGCCCCAAACCTTAAACCCGGTTGAATCCCAACCGCAAGCCTGTGTAGGGTTTAGGGTTCGCCAAACTTCCCTACAGACCCTCAAAGGCAGAACAGAATTCTAAAGACCCTCGAGAGAACACGGAGCACCTTTCAGCAGCCTTGCACCCACACAGGAAAAAAAACAAAGAAAAAACATATCCAATACCTGAAGCCCTAAACTCCCAGAGCCCTAAACATCCTCCCTAAACTTCCCTAAACCCTATACATCCCTAAACCCTACAATCCCTAAGCCCTACCAGTCCTAAACCCTACGCCCTGAACGTCCCCAAACCCTACCAGTCCTAAACCCTACGCACCCATAAACCCTACACTAAAACCGCCCAAAAAGACCCGGAAGTGGGAAAGGTGTCGATGCGCGGCCGACGCCGAAAGCTGCTCGGGCCATGGCTGAAGAGGCCCAGGGTGTCGTGCTCTGTACTTGGAGGGTCGGGGGACTTGGTAACTAGCTATTTTAGAGACTTATAAGTACCATAACCCCAATTAGGATCCCTTTTAGGGTACTTATGACTCTGCTTATTAGCTACTTACGAAGCCCCCTGACCCTCCACGTAGGGCCCTTTTAAAGGAGCCTGCTAGGGCTAGGGTTCCTTTAAGGCATCCACACGGGCTCCCTTCAGGGATCTATCAGGGTTCCTTTAAGGTTCCTTGTCCCCTTAAGGGATTCAGTGTCAGGGGTTTCTGTTGGGGCTCCGTTAAGGGGATTCTGCAAGGGCTCCTGTATCGGTGTAGGACTCAGTGTTTAGGAATTGGGTTTGGGGCTTTGGCTTTAGGACTTGGGGTTTTACGTTTTGTGGTCTCAGGGGTTTCCCGGTAGAACTTGCAAGAGCTTAGGGCGTGGTGTTGCAACGGCGGACCCTAAACCTTGAACCTTCAGGTTCTATGCAGATGGTGTTGCATGTAGGGTTTGAGTAGCCAACCAGCCCCAACCCTACACCGGGCGTTCTGAGTCAACCCAGGTTGCGGTCTAGGCAGTACCTGGACCCTAAAGAACCTATTTTTTAGGGCTGCTTCTTATGATTTCCTTCTTAGAAAGGTAGGTTCTTCAGGGTCCAGGTAGAGTTTGTTCAGGGTTTGCAGATTTGGGGTACGGTTGCTGATATAAATCCTGCATTACCATAATGACCCCAAACTATGGGAATTATGGTATATTCCTTATTATGGGTCATGCAGGCTTTATATCATTAGCAGTAGTTCGGGGTGCAGTGTATAGGGCTTCGGCCCGTGTCTCTCGGATTAGTGTTTAGGCTTTAATAGGGGGCCAAAAAAGCACGTAAGCATAAGCATTTTATAGGGATATCCCTAGCTTATTGGGCTTCATTATGATGGGGTTCACATGGGATATCCCTATCATAATTCTTGCTTATGTGCTTTTTTGGGGCCCTACTTTAGGGTTTAGGTTGATGGGGACCGCGGCCTAGCAAAACCGATTGTAATGACTCGGGCCTTGTACTAGGTAGTTCAAAGATGAAGGTTGCTCCTAAATCCTAAACTCTACTTAGAGAATCACTGATCATGGGATTTAGTATTCAAGGACATAGGTACCTTAACTCTAAATTACAAGTACTTTAACTAACGTTGCTTTGTTTTAAACCTTAGTTAGGCTTGCTGCTAACACCCGTGATCCTTTAAGTTGATCTTTCTCCCTAAACCCGAAACCTTAAATCCTGAACCCCTTATATAACCCAAAACCTTAAACTCCTAAACCCAAAACCCTAAACCCCCAAGTAAACCCCTAGAAACCGTGACTTCGCCCCTTAGCGCCTTGTTCTGCAGGCCGTTCGGGAAGTGGCGTACCTGGCCAAGGAGGTCCGCAAGTCAGAAACTCCAGTCCAAGTTTAGGGTTTAGAGCTTAGGGTTTAGGGATTTAGGGGTTTAGGTTTTATGGGTTGAGGTTTCTAGGATGCCCTGTACTACCCTTATTCCCTTTTTGTAGTCCTAGGTTCCTTATAAAGTTACCCAATGCCAAAAAGGGAGCCCTTTTTGTTCCTAGGTTACTGGGCATCCCAGGTTTAGGGTTTAGGGCTTAAGGACTTAGGGGTCTGGGTTTTATGGGTTTAGGCTTTAGGGCTTAGGGTTTAGGGGTTTAGGGCTTAGGGATTTAGAGGTTTAGGTTTTAGGTGCTTAGGTTTTAGAGTTTAGGGTTTAGGGGTTTAGGGTTTTGGGGTTTGGGGGTTTAGGCTTTAGGGGTTTAGAGTTTAGGGCTTAGAGATTTAGGGGTTTAGGGTTTCGGTGTTAATCACCAGGAACCCCCCAGCGCCCTTGAATACTGCCCTTCCGGTCCTGAGTAGTGGATATTTGGGGTATATTGGAGATAGTTGCAGGGTGTAGGTAGGGTTTAGAGCTCTAGGGTTTAGGGTAAGCGCTTGTCCCTAAAGGCCCAAGTAGTACCAAGTTATCACCTACTCTCCCAAGTACCAACCTCAAAACTTCTGTCCTAAACCCGAAGTGACCCCTGATTTATGAACTCGTTTTCCTTACAGGCGGCCAAACATATTCATCAGGGGCCTGCATCGCCAAAGGATAACGTGTGGAGCAGCGTCATAAAAGGGTTTGAACCCCATATTCGGTTCCCGCTACAGTGTAATGTATATTGCTCCATTGACAGGTATTGGAATTCTCTATGCGGTGTGTGGCAAATTCTGTTTCCCAGCTTGCCCCTTCTTTCAAACCTCAACCGCTAAGACCCCGACCCTATGCCCCTAAGTTAACGTCTCCACAACCCCAAACCCTAAAATCCAAAGCCCCAACCTCAAGGCCTTAAGTCCCCAAAACCCCTACACCCCAAACCTCTAAAATAGAAGTCAGAAAGTTGGAACATAGCTTTAGGAGGATTGGTGCTGGTATCCCCTATACTTTACCTTAGCGGCATGAGGATAATGATGTTCCAACTTTCTGGCTTCTACTATAATCCCCTAAACCCAAAACCCCCAACCTTGAGCTCCCAAGTTGATCTCTCAAAAGTTTGCCGAGGGCCTCATCGGGATTGAGGTTTCGGTATGCAGAGAGCAGCTCCCCGTTCATCTTACCTTTGGTTAGTAGGGAATGGGGTACAAGTATAACTACTATTACTACCAGTCTTCCATTCCCTACTAACCAAAGGCAAGTCATGAGAGCAATTTACCCCCTGACGCTCTTTCCCTTGAGCTCGTAGCCCCGTGTTTTTAAACTCTCAAACTTTAGTCTGGACATTCGGGCTCTGCAAATATCCCCAATAACATACGCAATAATAATGAATGTCCCTGCAGAGTCCATCTGCGAGTCATGACTTTACCAGAACACACCCCGAAAGCTTGTTTTGTTAGTAGGGCCCTACATTCGTTTATGTATCTTAAAGTCGTGAATCTCTTCTGAACCGGCCAGGCGCTCATTGTAGAACAGGCGCAGGAGGACGGACCGCGGTACTCTTCCTCTGTGGTTCCCTAGTAAGGAGGGTTCCTACAGCTTCAGGTTTAGGAGTTTAGTTTGTGGGACCCGTCAGGGGCCAAAGGAGCTATACTACTATTTAGTAGGTACTTGGGGGTTTAGACTACACAAGTCATAATCATACAGGAGCCTGAACAATAGTCTTTGCCGGAAGGAGAGCATAGGGCTTGCTTATTATGTTTATGTATAATTTGCCCAAAACCGTCTTCTAATTAAGGCCCCTACATTATAGTACCCTTATAGTAACCCTTATAGTAACCCTTATAGTAACCCTTATAGTACCTTTATAGTACCCTTATAGTAACCCTTAGATACATCTTTGCTGGAAGGAGAGCAAGCTGGCGTTGGCCGAATCTGGCCCCGCCGAGTACCTCGTGGAAGCTCGCCCTTGTAGGCTCAGGGTTTTGGGACATTTTACATTTTCTCTTATTGGGCTTAAGAGGATCTTACCTACTAATATTTTTGAAAGGCTTTAAAAGCACCTCGTAGCCCTTGTAGGCTCAGGGTTGAGGGGTTGAGGGCTTTAGGAGTTTAAGGGTTGAGGGTTTAGGGTTTCAGGGTTCAAGGTTCACAGTTGAGGGCACAGGGTTTCGGGTTTAGTGTGTTCAGAGTTCAGGGCTTCGCAGCACAGGCCATCGCAGTAGCAGCTGAAGCAGGGAATATGCACGAAGATAAAAGCGCATGGGCCACTAGACTACAGTAGAAGCCCAAAAGTTGAAAACCCAATAGCCTCAATCCTGAAGAGTAATGTATAGGGAATCCCAGCACTATTTGGCCGTAATCCGGTTTCCAACTTTATGTGGTTTACTGTACAGTGTTTGGGAAGGATTCCTGGGTTCCTGGGGAATGCGGCAATAGGGAGGCTCTTCGGACTTCTCTGAGGGACTGTAAGGGACTATCATCAGGATCCATTCCCCGATTCCCTACAAAGAACTTGTTCTCTTGTAGGGCTGAGTCTGCTATCAGCTCCCTAATTACCCCAAGGCTCCAAAGGGCCCAATAAAGAGGTACTTGGCTTTAGAAGTACTTATTGAGGTCTGTTAGTATTGGGGAAGAGTGTATGATAATCAGGTCTACTGAGCTTTGGAGTACCATACTTTAATGCTGCTTTCTTACAGCAACCATTCTGAGTCCAAGATTATACTTTTTTCTCCCTGGTTACTTGAACGCACAGTCTAAGTAACAGAAAGTGGAATCCACCAAGCTTCACAGGAAGTCTTGCGGCTGATGATCCAAATCCTGAACTACCTTAATGGCCCTAAACTATGGGAATTATGGCATATCCCTTGCTATGGGTAATGCAGGATTTATATCATCAACCGCATTTCAGGCAGTCAAGCTCCGAAATCATCCGATCGCCCAAGGACAACAACGTTCTTCAGGCGCATGCCCCGGGCATCACGCCTCTTGGCATGGGCTCAGGTTTTATGATAGGAGCTTGCATAAACTTTATCCGTATGCCCTTGTCATGCCATGCAGTTGCAGTTGGCATTAGTACAGTTGACATTAGTGTGTTTTTCTGTTTTAACTCGCATTTGCGTACACACACATACACATTTGCATGAACACATGCATGCATACATACACACGCGCTCGGCGACAGACGGAAGAACCTCGAGCCTTGAGCCTGAGTGTCCTGCCAGCATCGCAAAGGCCAAGGGAGGATTTAACTTTATATAGGGGCCTTAACAATTACCTATACTATTTTGGGGGTTTCTGAATATCATCATTGTGTTATGGGCCCCAAAACCTGATTCTGATTATTAAGGCCTCTACTGTAACACAACTACCCCACCGCAGATTCCGTTGTCCACCCGAGGTTCCACCATGATCAGGGGTTAGAAGTATGTGCCGCAATGCAGAGGCTTCAGGAGTTTCTGGGAAGAGGTGCCAGTGCGATGCAATGTAAAGTGACCGAAATCAACGAACCTTCTTCTGAGTGGCCGGTGGATGTGGGAGCTCAGTGTATGTCGTGTTCTAACGATGCATCTGCAACTTGCAACGATGCATGCATACATGTACACTGTAGGCCCCAGGCTTATTCTACAAAATATGTACTAAAAACATCACGGACATGTATCCAAGGTTTCTTCACCCTGTGCTTATCTAGAGACCCTACAAGCCGGAAGCCATCCGCAGGTCTTAAGCCGAGAGAACCTACTATAGGTATTATCATAGGGATCCTTAGGGGTGTAGGGGGGAGGGGTGTAGGGGACTATATTTCCTTAAATAGGCCTTATTAGTCCTTATTATGGGCCTTAAGGCCCCCTACCCCCCCTCCCCCTACACCCCTAAGGATCCCTATGATACTATAGGTATTACTACCCTAAACCCCGCGACTCCTATCTCTACCAGTATGTCGCTCATCGAGGGGCCTAGCAATTCTCAAACAATGTGAGTTTCCGACAATTAGGGGCACCTTATTTTTGGGTCCTTATAAGATGGATCTATTTAGGGTACTATATTAGGGTCCCCTGTTTTCGGAAACTCCCATTTGGGTTGTTCATTTTGAGACCTGGTGACGGAGAGACTGGCTTGCCCGCCAACAACAGCTGCCCAGGTTTCGATTCAGAGTCTCGGCTCAACTCGCAAACTTGCGGGTTCTTGGAGGGTTTCGCTTCTCTATTTGTGTATACGGGGGTTTCCAAAAGTAGGGACCCTAATATGGGACCCTAAATAGTAGGATCCTTAGTATGAGGACCTCAAAATAAGGTACCCCTAGTTTTCGGAAACTCCCAGAGGTGTGGGATTCTTGGCTGTAGCTTGGGCCGTTCTGGAGAGTTGAGGGTGCGTGATTCGCGCTTCGCTCGCGTGAAGTATCGGCGGGAGTTAGGGTTTGCTGCTGTAGTGCACCCAGTGCCAATTTACATTATTGAGGCCCCGACTATGCCGGATGTGAGGCTTTGGGATGTTTGCCAGAGGGTGTAATGTTTCGGTTTCGGGACTGCAGATGGCGACTTTGGAGGGAAGGTGTTGGCCACGGGGGGTGGCTTCCTTAAATCAGGTGTCATCAGTATTGCCGTCCTCCTTGCTGTTATCGCACTTTCAAGCCTGCCATGGTTGCAAGTGGCATCGTTTCTGCGATGCTCCCATCCAGAGCAATCACATCTAACTAGTACCCTTCATCATCGCGCTTGCGCATGTGCAATTACCACGGGTGCATTGAAGCCTCAGTCGTCTTCTGCTATGTATATTCTTGTCGGTGCAGTTTATGGGCTGTTATAGTTTCATCGAATTGGTTTCTGGCACGACAATGTAGCACGACGCATGTAGAGGTGAGAAGCATTCGCAGTAGCATTTTCTGTCGTAGTATCATAGTTCCCAGTATAGCGCAGCAGCTCTGTCATCATAGTTTTGAAGCACGATGAACATATGTATGCACATATACCTATGTCTCTCTCTCTCTATAATATGTATGTATATATATATATATAGAGAGAGAGAGAGAGGCAGGTAGGGAGAGGAGAAAGAGAGAGAGAGAGAGAGAGAGAGAGAGAGAGAGAGAGCGAGAGCGAGAGCGAGAGCGAGAGAGCGAGAGAGCGAGAGCGAGAGAGCGAGAGAGCGAGAGAGCGAGAGAGCGAGAGAGCGAGAGAGCGAGAGAGCGAGAGAGCGAGAGAGCGAGAGAGCGAGAGAGAGAGAGAGAGAGAGAGCGAGAGCGAGAGAGCGAGAGAGCGAGAGCGAGAGAGCGAGAGAGCGAGAGAGCGAGAGAGCGAGAGAGCGAGCGAGAGAGAGCGAATTGAGGCAAATCTCAGGCAAATTGAGCTCAAGGCTTCAAGCCCTTCAAGCATTAAACCAGCCATACTCTCAACAACTAAATATAGACCTGCCCTGTTCTTTGCATGCTCAAAGAACACCGGTTCCCCACCAAGCCTTATGCCAACGAACAGAAGAGCTTCAAACCTAAGCCCTAATAAGTCCCAAGACCCTAACTTGCGTGCCTTCCCTCCCTCCCACCCACCCACCGCAACAAAAGACAAATCCAAGCCCCATCAACCCTTCACCTTAAACCAAGCCTTAAAACTTCAAAACCCACAAGGCGCTAAACCCATACAAAAGCAGATAAACCCTGCACCCGGTCACCCAAGCACCTTCCATAAGCTCCTGCGCACTGAAACCCCAAACCATTAAGCACCCTTCAAGCCCATGAGCAACCCAGGAAAAACTCGCCTATAACACCTAAACCACAGACCCCTAAACCCTACGCAGTCGGAAGACACACGGCGCCCTAAACCCTAAAACCGTTTAACTTTAAAGCCTGAAAATCCAAACCCCTACAACATCCCGAAACCTTCAAACCCTAAGCCCTAAACCCCTACAGTAGAAGCCAGAAAGTTGGAATATCATTATCGTAACCCCTTTAAGGTAAATTATAGGGGATCCTACCATGAATCTATATTCCAACTTTCTGGAGTTCCCTTTAAGCACCCTAAACCCTACACCCTAAACCCTATACCCTAAACCCTGAACAGCAAACCCCCAAGCACAAGGCAAGCGCATGGAGGATCGCGATGACCTCGGCGAGTTGGCTGCCTTCGGGACCTCGGCAGCTCGACCGGGAAGAGTGCTGAAATTACTGCAAGGGGCCTTAATAATTAGAATAGGGGTCTATAAGGGATACTATAAGGGATCTATAGTAGGGTTCTATATAACCGTTAGGGTGTAGGGTTTTAGCACTTTAGTATTTTATGCTTTGGGGTTCAGGGTCTAGGGTTTCACCCAGATCTGAGGCCAGCCTAAGACCTGATACGAGATTATAAGGGTGCGTTTCACTTATCCCCACTGGGTGAACTCGTATCACTCTCGGGGACTGGGCTCGAGATTAGAATTTCAGAGCCTAGGCTTTCGATTCACTGACGGTTTAAGACTTCGGTTTAGGTTTTCCAGCTTAATGGGAAAGAACCCTCAACCCTAAACCCTTAGCCCCCTAAACCCTAGAGCCCTAAGCCCTAAAACCCTAAATCCTAAGCGTTTAGGATTTTGGATTTCAGATCAGGTCTTGCGGCCGCAGTCGCTCGACAAGTTTCGGGCTCCCAAGACGCTAACGGTCCTGATGAAAGAATCATCCGTAGAGGCTCGTCCCCAGAGACTACTTGGAGGGTCGGGGGACTTAGTAAGTAGTTATTTTGTAGAGGTATAATTACCATAACCCCAAGTAGGACCCCTTTTAGGGTACTTATAAGTCTACATATTATCTACTTACTAAGTCCCCCGACCCTCCAAGTACAGTACAAGGCCAAATAGTGCTGGGATTCCCTATACATGACTCTTAAGGATTGAGGCTATGGGGTTTCCAACTTTACGGGGTTTACTGTAAAACATCTGCCTCAATGGTCTCTTAGTTCAGGGTTTATAGGGTTTAGGTCCGAAATCCCTTAATTAAGGAATATACCTAAGGTTCCGTTGAGGGATCTATCAGGGAGAGATAGGTTTAGGAATTTAGCGGACTCCAATATCCCTTAATTAAGGAATCGACCCTAAGTTCTCGTAGGATCCGCAATATGGTTTGAGGTATATTCTTTCATTAAGGGATATTGGAGTCCCCTACAGCCTCTTCCCTATGGATCCCGTATAGATCCCTTAAAGGAACCCAAGGTACGTTCCTTACATGACGGGATATTGGAGTTTCTGGGTTGTCCTATGTTATTCAGAGCCCTTAGAAGTGCGGACCCGTGCAAGCCAACCAAGAGCCAAGGTGCTGGGCATCGATGAGGGTGACGGCCGCTGGGAGAGATACAAAAGGGCTTCAATAATTACCAATATTATGGTGGGGGGGTTCCTTATTATGGTTATACTACAATGGGCCCCAAAACCCTATTCTAATTATTTAGGCCCCTATGTTATTTTCGGATAAGGGGCCCCACTTGGAGGGTTAGGGGACTTAGTAAGTAGGTAATAAGTAGAGTAATATGTACCCTAAAAGGGACCCCAATTGAGGTTATGGTACTTATAACTCTCCATAATAGCTACTTAGTAAGTCCCGCGACCCTCCAAGCAACCCCAAACCGTGTCTTGTCGCGGAGTGTTCAAATTCAGAAATCAGGGGGGTCAGAGCTGAAAGTTCAGGGTTTCGGATTTGACAACTGTATGAGCCGTCGTTATCTAAAGCATGGGAGTACCTTCATGTTACTGTTAATGTAGACAAGTCGCATCCAAGGCCCCAAACTCTAAGCCCTGAAGCGATCTGGGCCACGCCAGCCCAACAACACATAGTGTAACATACAACCGGTTCCTTACTATGCTTATACAATGATATGGCCGAAAACCCTTCTCTACTTATTATGAGGCTCCCAAATTGAGCTTGCGGCCTGAGGGTTCAGGGTTCAGGGTTATGTTCAGTCAACACTAGCCATGATAGCTGTTCCGGATAATGTCGTCGCCACACACAATAGGAATCGTAACAGTGGCATACATGGGGTTTACCAGATATGCAGCAGCACAGAACCCACCAAGTGCTAGAGCTAACATCGGTGTCCTGTTCGCCTTAGTTTGATCCTTAGGCTCACTTCTTGGCGTTCTTCTGGTTGGCTCTTAGGACTTTAACTTTTTGGGTTTCTATATGAACCATAACAAGGAGGCTAAAAGTTATCTTTTTGGAGGGGTTCAGAAGTCAGCGCCAAGACTTGTTACCAATTTTCTTGTGTTGGTCTTGTTTGGCATCAGGAATCGTGAAGATGAGTAGGATCAGTTTTGTTACGACTCTTTTTCCAGGCTGGCTCCGAGTGCAAAACCCACATGGCGAGATCCGATATCTTCCAACGGAGATCCAGGTGGGATCGGTTCAGGGTTTCAGGTGGCGTGCATCTTGCTTTAGGGTTTAGGGTTTCGGTTTAGGGTTTAGGGTTTTTCGTTGCTGCACGGTCGTGAGATAACGAGCGCATGCTTACGCGAGCGCCTGCGTACCTGTTTTTGGTCGTTTGCGGGTTTGGGTTTGACGGTTGATGTTGCAGGGTCAACCCATCATGCCAGGCAAGTCCTAAGTCCTAAGTCTGGAAACTGCAGCATGTTGTTCCAGACAATGCGGCAGTCGATTCTGAAAGTTTCAACTTGTATTTCCTTGGGTTCTCGGCCAGTAAGTTAAAGGACCAGGAAAAGGAGGCCCTAAAAAATCCCCCTGCAGCCCGGCCATCGCAGGGGGTGACAGTTCTGTCGCGAGCTGCAGCAACGGAGCAGCGAGAGGCCTGCCCTGGCTTTCTCACGTAAAATGAGTCTCAGAGCTTTTAGGGTGTGGGGCTTAGGTTTAGGATTTATGGAGTCTCGGGATTCAGGATTTAGGGATTTAGGGTTTGAGTTTACGGCTTAGGGTTCAGAGTCCACGACTTACAGGATCAGGGGCGTTCAGTGTAATATAGCTTCAAGCAGAGGTATAGGTATCCTAATCGATGCTTATCCGACATTGAACTCTACACTTCTGCCCCACTTGCAAAGCCCCCTGGCAGGATCTACGAAGTAGAGAGCTGTAAGGGTTACCCGTAGCAAACCCTCTGGTAGTGCCTGCAAAATCTTCCGCTTGCCTCCAAAAAAGCAAGCATGTCTGTCTTCGTGATGTACTCTACAATATAAGGGTCCTAACATTTAAAATAGGGTTCCTTTGAAGGGATCTCTCAGGGTTACTACAAGGGACCTTTCAGGGTGCTATAATGTCGGGGCCTTGTTGTGATGTACTCAGCTTCCGGCAAAGGCGAAAACCGCTGAGATCAAGAAACAGCATCCTGAAACTTGCTTTTGCGGGACGAAGCCCTGAAGCATAGCTTAAGATACCCCTTATAGGGTTCCTTAAAGGGATCCATAGGGGAATTAAGGAATATTCCATATTAAGGATCCTACAAATGAACCTTCTCCCGAAATCATCCCATAAGCTGTTTTGAAGGGCAAAGCTGTAAACTAGACCCTACACCTTAAATCCTAAACTCTAAGCCTTTACACCATCCCAGAAGCTGTTGACGAGGGACAAACCGCGGGACTCCAATATCAGTTTAGTCAGGAATATACCGTATATTTCGTGTAGGATCCTTCATATGGTATACTCCTTAATTCCCTTATGGATGCGTTTAAGGCACCCTTTAAGGGGTATCTTCCTTAACCAAGGGATATTGGACTCTCTGAGAACCCTGAACCCTAGAGATCCCTTAAAGGAGCCTTTGAGGATCCCTTATGGGAACCCCAGGTATTCCTTAATTGAGGGGTCTTGGAGCCCCTCAAACCCTAAACCCTATAGATCCCTGAATTTTCCGAAGCCTAGGTATTCCAAAGTTAAGGGATTTCTGGGAGGGCTCCCAGTCCGAGGCCCGGGAGGAACCTTTAAGGAAACCTTTAAGGAGCCCTTTTTTGCATCCCTTTAAGGATCCCTTTCAGGATCCCTTTAAGGAACGGATTTTTGGATTCCTTTACAGTTGAAGCCAAAAAGTTCGGAACCCCATAGCCTCAATCCTTAAGTGTAATGTAAAGGGAATCCCGGCACTGTTCGGCCTGAATCCGGTTCTCAACTTTATGGGGTGTACTGTAAGGATCATTTTGGGAGGCTCCGGGAAAACCGCAAAAAATTAGCGCTCCGAGGCCCGGGAGGAACGGAGGAAACGAGCTGAAGCAGCTGAGCGCCAGCACCGGGATCTCGAGGCCCTCAGAGGGTTCCATAAGGGGTTCCTTTAAAGGATCCTTAAGGGTGCCTGTAATTTAAGGGATATATAAGGGATCTATAAGGGTTCCCTCAAAAGAGGCTCAAAGGGTTCCTTTTTGGGGGATCTTTAAGGGCTCCTTTAAGGGATCCTTAAGGGCTCCTCTGAGGGTTTCTTAAACGCTCATTTAAGGGATCTGTAGGGTTTAGGGTTTAGGGTATTCCTTTAATTTAAGGGCTCTCGAGGCCTTGGCGGCTCCAATATCCCTTAAATAAGGAGTATACCCCTAAGGGTTCCTCAAATGGATTTATAAAAGGTTCTTTAAGGGAAATAAGGAGGTTGAGGGATCTCGAGGCGTTCTGGGAAGGGGAGGGGTGTAGGGCTTAAGGGCCTCGGGGTTAGAACCACTATCACAGGGGTTTAGGGATGTTTAGGGTTTAGGGTTTAGGGATTGGGGTGGGGGGGGGGACGGGGTAATTTCTGAGTGTTTCGATTGGGCTGTCGAATCGGACATGCTAAAATTGTGCAAGGTCAAATTGGCGAGGCCCCTGTGTTAGACCTCTCGTACTACGTCAACGCCCAATCTACCCTTACGAACAGAGTAGATGCAGGGAACCGTCAACTGGCCCTAAAACCTACAGCCTGAACCCTGAAACAGAGACTCTTAGTAGCTGAGTAGGTAACCTTTAATAACCTTTAGCCTTTTGGGGCTTGTATAACCCTACCATAAGTGGAAACGTTAGCCTTTTTTGGGTTAGGACAATCAGCCTCTAAGGACAAAGCCAGAGTAGCAGACAGCCCTAAGCTTTGTCATAGTTGGGTAACCTTTCACATGCTTATGGGTACTTTATAACCCAATAAGGAATAAACATGTGAATTTTCCATACTATCCAACCATGAATTCGTAAATCGTATAAGCAAAGTGAGGCATGGCAGCGCCGCGCAGAGGAGGCGGAGCGGCTGCGACAGGAGCGGCTAAAATGGGAGGCCGGAGAGAGGGAAACCATGAGTTAGGGTTTAGGGGTTAGGGTTTGCTGTTTTAGGGTTTGGGGTTTAGGAGCTTGCGAGGTGTTGTTTCTTACAGGGCTTTAGAAGGACTGTATGAGGGTGCAAACAGAGCTTTAACCGAATGTCTTTCAGTTTATCGGGCCTTGCGAATTCTTTCTCACTGGCTTTGGCTGCAGAAGACTGTTGGAATCGAGCATACCCTCTAAGCCCAGACCCCTAAAACCTGAACCCCTACACCCTAAACTCATACACCCTAAACCCCCTTATAAAGCTTGCGAGAGTCGAAGCTTAAGCCTTCCTGAATAACTACCCCAGAATCTCTCTCTGCAAATAATACCTTCAACTGCAACTGCGTATTGCATCTTCGTGCCGAAACCCTAGACCCACCCCCACACCACTGGCCACGCAAACAGATGCAACCGAGCAGGTATTAGGGCACACTGTCGAAACGCTATAAAGGCCTTTTCAAAAACTCGGTGTAAGCAATAACGCCACGATCTTACTCCCTAAGCCTTAGCCCTAAGGCGCTGGTTGAAGGCTTGGTTCTTTGGTTCTGGACGGCAAGGGGATCATGAAGGGTTGAGGGTTTAAGTTTTAGGGCTTAGGGGGTAGGACAAAGATCAGGGAGCAGGGTCCTTTGCAGGGCCCTTATGGTCATGGTTACAACAGGAGATTGGGGTAAATATGGTAGCATCGTTATATGAAGAAGCCCTCAGGATGGTCTTGATCATTATTCAACACGGCTTCGGAAGTGGTGCATCCTGCAAGCCCAGTGCTGATGGCCTAGTTTGCCAAAGCTCGCACCTGAAAGGAATTCCAACATCAAATCGCAAATGCAGTGGAAAAGAGGTATCTCACCATCATGGGGTTTCAGAATGAGGGTATCGTATCTTGAAATCTTCAAGGGTTCCCTGTAGTATACCCCCGAAAGCCCGGCCTCGAACATACCCCAATTACCCACTACTAAGAGTTACTAAGGGCCACGAGGACTCTATTTAAAGGGCCCTTGCGGGTGTCCTAGCTTTGGAGGCGGAGCGCAAGGCGCAGGAGAAGCAAGACGACCCAGAGGCGATCCCGACCAGAGTTGTCACGGCTTCGAAAAGCCCGAAAGCCTGAGCCGAGCCTATACTTGGAGGGTCGGGGGACTTAGTAACTGGTTATTTTAGGGACTTATAAGTACCATAACCCCAATTAAGGTCCCTTTTGGGGTACTTATAACTCTACTTATTACCTACTTACTAAGGCCTCCGACCCTCCAAGTACCCTAAACCCTATGACCTATGAAACCCTAAACCCCGAAGTGCCTAACCTAAAACCCTAAACCCTAAACCCCTCAACAGTAAACCCCTGTTATAGTGGTTCTAGCACCCTACTTGGAGAGTCGGCGGAGTTATTCCGTAGTTATTTTATAGAGTCATTTTGTATCGTAAGCGCAATTAGGATCCCTTTCAGGGTACTTATAACTCTACTTATTGCCTCCGTAAGTCCCGACCCTCCAAGTAAACCCTATTGAACCCCAGTGTATGAATCCGAAAGCACTTGGACCGAGAGTAGGCCCTTCTTCCCGTGTTGAGGGTTTAGGTTCCCTTATAACCCCCTTTATCCTAAAAGGGCACCCCCCTTTTAATAGGGAATGAAGGAAGGAGTTAGTTATTGGGATTGCTATGAGGGACCTTCAGGGACTGTCATAGGGATCCATTCCCCTATTCCCTACTACGAACCAGGGAGACAAGGTCTTCGACGAATGGAATAGGTTTGTTCGGGGAGGGGGGAGGGGAGAGTATTATAACGTTTGACTATACCCTATTCGAGTTGTTATACCTCCTGTGATAAGCCCCCAACTGCTCAGAGACTCTCGAAAGGAGTTGTAGGGCATAAGGACCCTTCGTGGGTGGCAGTCAAAAATACTGTAGTGCTGCAGTGATAGCACAGGCCGTGCTACGATAAGCCCTTAGCACCATGACCCCTGGTGTTTTTGAAGAGCACGGGTGTCCTGTATCCTCGCCGTTACAGCAGAAGCCAGAAAGTTGGAATATCATTATCGTAACACCTTTAAGGTAAATTATAGGGGATCCTACCATTAATCCATATTCCAACTCTCTGGAGTTCACTTCAAGGGGATACTCGGGAGCCTGGCGTAAACCTCTTCAGAAAGGTTTTAGGACCTCGCCAAGACCATCATTGGATTTGTTGTTTACTTTCTGACAAATCTCCTTAGCTCAAGCAAGGGGATCAAAGCCTTTCCAACCCAACAGAAACCTACAGTTGATGATTTAAACCCTGCATTATTACCCGTAGTACGGAATATACCATGATTCCCATAGTCAGGATCATTAAGGTAATGCAGGACTCCTGCTATTTATATATATATATATATGTATATATATATATATATATGCTATATATATATATATATATTAACCCTAAACCCTATTAAACCCTAAACGGAACCCCTGGATTTATATCATCACCCGTAGCATTGCGCCCAAACGCCCTCAAAACAGGACCCCCTTCGACGGCCTGAGAGTCGAAATATCGCAGGTCGAACAAGGACCGACCAAGGTTTCAAGGTTTGGAGTTCATGGTTAAGGGTTTAGAGTCCAGAGTTCGGTTTTCATAGTTTAGGGTTTGCTGGGTTCTCAACTTTTAGAGTTTGGGGTTTGCGGGGTTCAGGGTTTAGAGTTCAGTTTTGGGAGGCTTAGGGTTGGCAGGTTCGGGATCCTATTATAATTTAAGGTGTATTCCTCAATTAAGGGGTATTGGAGTCTCTGGGTTTATGGTTGGCTGCGACTTTTCGTCACTGGTCTAAGTGGGTTACCGAAGAGAAATGCGCAGTCCGTGGGAGAATAGTACCTGTGATGAGGTTGCGAAACTCTTCATGCCTGCGGAGTTGCTATGCGAGAGACTTCGAAGGGGCTACGGGCGAGGCAAGCCTTCGACTTCTGTGCCAAAGGGACCGTCGATGAGCACAACCCGGTCGACTATAGTGCGACATGCTCGTACGTCGTGGCCTTTCTGGTGCGACGTATCTGCGCAGGAAGGCCCACCCTCTGTAGGGGTATTTTGAAACCGAAACCCACAAGCAAGAAGAGGGAGGTTTAGCGCAACGAGAGCGCGGACCAGGTCTCCTGACTCACCTGCATTCTTGAGCAGTTCCTGAGCAACATACGGAACCTTGTATGCAAGGCCCGAAATCCAAGGAAACCTCAATCCGAAACCGGAGCTCCATGGCAATCCTTGCTTTCCTGCTGATGAAGAAACCTAATTTAATTACAGGACCCATCAAGCAAAGAGAGCACACCACTGTTCCCGTAGGTTAGGGTGATCAAGGTAATGCAGGATTGTCTCCATCAGCAGCCGCACAGCAACAAAAAACCCTAAAGAACCTAAACCCTACCCTAGACCTTGAGAATCGAAGCGCATCCTGGCAGGAATGTATTGGATCGGCACTATGCCGGTGAAGACGAGGAGGCATTTCCCGAACGGAGATCTAAAGATTAGTATAGAAGCCTAAATCACCCAACACGACCTGCACCAAAAGGTGTATGTCACAATAGCCCTTCATAGCTTAGTATAGAAGCCTGAATTGCCCACACTACTACCTGGGCCCCCAAAAGTGTGTAGAATAAGAACCCTTTAAAGGTTTTGGGCCATCATTTTGCATACATTTGGGGGTTTGGGTGTTCCTCAGGGCTCCGATTATGATTCTACTAGACTTTAAACCCCAAAAACCCTATTCTAACTATGAACCCTTTGCTAAACCCTTGGAGTAACCCCTACACTAACCATGAACAGAACTCCATTACGGAAGCCCTTAGAGTATCCAGCCCGCTTTTTCCTTGGATCTCCTGAGCCTCGTTTTCATTCCAAAGCTGCTATAAACCACGGCGGTTGTTTAAGCTATTGCTTCAACTTTGGTATATCTTTATATGAACAAAGTAAATAGATACACAAACAGTGGGGACATACAAGTGCAACATATAGACACGTAGTCTGTGCAGTTGGATATGAAGCCGGTTTCGGTTTGGGTCCAAGGCTTATAGTGCTTCGGCTCCGCAAGCCAGAAATCTAATTGAATTTAAAGCCCTGCTTTGGGTGCTGCAGTTTGACTTTCGACGACGTTGCAGGAGACGGTACACGCTGGCAAGGGTCTTTTCATTAGTCGGATCTGCCCAAGCCGTCGGACAAGCCTCAACCTGCCAGGTGCCTGACCACTACCAGGTGTCGGATGCTCGGAACCAGCAGAACCGTATACTATGTCTGTGGTTTATGGTGTTGGGTTGCGGAAGTCTTAAGCTTCAAGATTCATGGAATATCTCCTCCCACAACCCCGAAGCCGAGTCTGATAAGCATCGAAACCAATATGGTTGCCATTGTTGGAACTATTGTAGTGTACCTTGCGGCTGCAAAAGATTAAAGTGTAGTACACCCCCAACTCTATGTATTAGTTGTCCCTAGAATCGAGTATAGCATATCAAATTTTAAAAATAGTGTGACGAAAACTGTTGAAGACACATATTATAGTAGAAAAAATATTCAATATTTTATGACACAGTACAATCTAGTGTAATAGCCCCATGTACTAGCAGAGGTTCTTATCCCACGGCGTAAAGCATCGAGCCCTCGGCCAAAGTCCCAGCGACTGCCGACGCGAAGCTAACCCCCGACCCGCAGACACCTACAGGGTTTCTTTAAATGGGTTCCTATAAACAGGGTCTATAAGGGATCTATAGTAAGGTTCTGTAATCTAGGGCCTTTAAGTTACAACAGGTTTTTGAGCTCCTTTATAGTAAAACTATAATCAGAAACTTTAAGGAATAATGTTGGTCGCTATATATGCTTCAACATTAAGTTAGGGTTTAGGGTTTCTCCTTCAATGGCCTGCATAGTTAGGCATAGATTTCCCGAATGTGCCTGTATCAAAATTTACTCAAAACCCATAAGGTAAGGGGATGTGCATGCTGAGCCGGTATTGCTAAAACGGGGTAGTGCGTAGGTGAAGTTTGGAATTCAAGGTTTCCGGTACTTCCTAAAATCCTTCAGCATCGAATTTTCCCAAAGGGTCCCAAGTTACTATATGGTAGACTGTGGTGTTTCGAAATTAGGAATTACTACTATGTTTTGGGGAAGGATTCCCCAGAACAGTACCTACTGCTGATGGACAAAATCCTGCATGACCATAAGGACCCTAAACTATGGGAATTATGGTATATTCCGTATAACGGGAAATGCAGGGTTTTGTCCATCAACAGTAGGACCCCTTGGGATGCAGAGCCGTCTCTATGGTCTCCTTGGAGGATGGTGATGCCCATAAAGGCCTAGGGGGCCCTGAAACAGATCTATAGGGTTCCTTGAAGGGATTTATATAGGGTTTAGGGAGTTTAGGGTTTAGGGTTTACTTGGAGGATCACGGGACTTAGTAACTTAAAGGGTTCCTCAAAGGAGCTCCTTAAAGGGTTTTATAAGGGATCTATAAGGGTTTAGGGTTTAGGGTCTACTTGGAGGATCATGGGACTTAGTCCTAGTAGTAGAGTAGGCAACCTTTAACCTTTTTTTGGGTAGTATAGTCCCTATATAATCCCTATATAACCAAAAAGGTTAACCTTTAGTTCCCCATGATACCCGACAAGTAGGTAGTAACTGGGGTTATAAATAAGGTAACAATACTTACAGGTACTGATAACCCCAATTGAAGTGCTGATATCCTTACTTACTAAGTGCCATGATCCTCCAAGTAGCGATCATGACACGGTACAGAGGCATGACATCGGCTGGCGGTTGCCCTAAACCTTCGGACCTAGCCCAGAAGCCCTAGATTTTAGGTCTTGCCGTAGGTCGCCTATGCTTTAGGCATTAAGCCTCTTAGGACCAATGAGCCTCCAGCCCTACCCCTGCGTTTTTGTTGAAGAAACTCATGTAAATGGTGTACCTAAAGAGGGATCTAAGCGAACAATCCTGTTTCCTAACTACGGCAACTTAGACTAGATTCCTTAACAAGAACCCAGTACCTCTCAGACACCTACATGGTTGAGGAGTGGCAGTTTGTGGTTTCAACATGTGTGTGGATTAGGGTGCATATGTGAACTGTCTCGTCTGTGTGTTTATGTATCATATGTTCGTTACGTGCTTGCAGCCCCCTGTTAGAATGTGGGCTTTGCGGTGGTGCTTGTGTGGGAGTGCATGCAAATACCTTCTGCAGCCTACGCGAGATTAGAGTAGAGTTCGCGTATATAAGAGGATCCTTCTCGAAAGCTTTGTTAAGCCTAAACCCCCACCCCCACCCAAACAAAGTAGGCCCAGGGTTTTGGGGCAGATATCTAAAATCTAAACCCTTGCCCTACCCCTTGCGGCGCCATAAGCCTGAACCCCACTCTCAGGTTGGGCGTTCCACGACACGCGACGCCAGAGGAGATAACTCAGGCGGCGGTTTCACTGGGTGTTCCTTAGGAGCTATCTTTCATTTTCTTTGCGGGATAGACCCAAGAGGTCGTAAAAATCAGTGTGTCTATGTTGATTCAACAGGCTTAATTATAGTCCTAGACCCCCCCAACTACCCTCTAACGTACCCTAAATACCCAGCAGTACGGGCCATAAGGGCTCTATGAAAGGGTATTTTTGCGGGGTCCTGGAAGTCAAACCGTAACCCCAACTAGACTGCTTTTTTCATGACTTATATGAAAAAATCATTTTAGGGAACCCTCAAAATTAAAAGGTAAGTTATCCAGAGACTCCAATATCCGCTAATTAAGGAATATGCTTTAAGTTACAGCGGGATCCCAAATATGATATAAGGTATTAAGGAATGCTGTACAGACCCGTTCCTTTCCTTTAGGGGTTTAGGGTAAACCAGGATTATAATGCAGGTTTCATCAGGCATTCGTTTACAACAAAGGAGAGAGACCCTTAGCAGCTTGGCCCTGGGTTGCAGCAGTTTTTGTTCGGAAAGCGAGTCTATGGTTCGGATCTTATTTTCGGAGAATTAGGGTCGAGGGTTGGGGGATTGAAGCAACCAGCAAAAGATACTCCAATCCCAGGGTCTACACAAACCTACCGGTTTTGTCGGGCATACGCCAAAAAATACGGATTGTATAGGGGCCCTGCAAAAAGCGGGTTTTGGTGGGTTAAGGTAGGTACGGCTTACGGTATATTGCTTAGCGAAAGCAGTTTGGTCTCTCTGGGCCAGGGGCTCAGAGACTCCAATATCCCTTAACTAGGGAAATATGCTTTAAATCATATGCCAAGCTTGGATCGTTCCTCGCAGCTGGAAGACCTCTAGTCTTGGAAATCTTCCGAACACGGCAGGAGGCTCTGCTCGCCTCTTTCATTATCCGCACTTTGCGGAAGCCCGCGGAGCAGTACGATATTGGTGACGTACTGAAGCACTTACATGATGCCAACACTGTACCCACGGAGGGCCCTCGTGATCTCACGGTGTGGGCCTACCGCTCCCAGTGGAGTCTCGGGGGCTCAGATGTAAAGGGAACTCCAGACAGTTGGAATATGGTTTCAGGGTAGGATACCCTATAATTTACCATAAAGGGTTTAGGATAATCATATTCCAACTTTCTGGCTTTTACTGTAGGCTTTCATGGACATGGGAGCGGGAGCTGTTCGGATCCCAACAGCAGCCATGACCCACCGAGCAGGGCCCTTATGATGCTTCATAGGGTTTTAGACCCTCTGCCCTAAACCAGGATCCTAAACCCCAAAACGCCCTGAAATCATCAGCTCTAAATTGAAGCCCAAGCCCTAGACGCCACGCCCAAACCTGAACCTTAAACTGCCACTTTAAAAAAATGGGGGTTTCCGAAAATAGGGGACCTTAATATAGTACCCTAAATAGTAGGATCCTTATTATAAGGACCCCCAAATAAGGTATCCCTAGTTTTGGGAAACTCCCAAATTGCAAAAATTAAATATACTACAGCCCAAACCCTAAATCTTCAACGATCCCGGAAGACCTTAAGACCCCAAACCCCGAAGACCCTAAACCTACGACTTTGGGGTTGTGCTACCCGGAGACCCCAATATACTCTTTAATCAAGAACTATACCTCAGATTATAGTAGGATCCTTTCTATGATTTAAGCTATATTCCTGACTAAAGTGCTATTGGGCTTTCTGCGTAGGGGCTTAGCCAGCCAGGCCTATCGGGCTCTTGCCAAGCATGGGCCTTGGGGGTTTCAGAAGTGTTTCGAGGACTCGACTTGGGGTTTGGGGCTTGGGGTCCGGGGTTTCGGGTGTGGGGTGTAGGGTTTAGGGCTCCGGGTTCGGGGTTTCGGGTTTCTTTGTAGCTGTAGGTAACTTTTAAGCTATTGGCGTTCGTATAATCCTACCAGAACTGAAAGGTTAGCCCCAGCACATTGCAACAAAAATGTTGCGTTTTTCCGGATCACAGCATTCCAGGCTTTAACCCTAAACCCTAAACCCTAAACCCAAAAAAAAACCCTAAACTTGTCGATCCGATGAAATCGGCTCCGAGAGGTTCAGCCTAAGATCGTACCACCGGGGTATCGGGGCCACCCTACTGCATCCGAGGATTCCAGCAAATCTTCATAGCCTAACGCCTGAACTCCCTAAGAACAAAAAGCAACAACGCGCCACCCCCTAGGAGGTTGTGGGTTTTTGGACTCTAGGTTTTCATTTTCTAGGGTTTATGAACGTTTAGGATTTAGATTCTGAGGCGTGCAGGCTGCTCGTTGTGTTTCTTTGCATCTTCGGACAGCTGTGCGCGCGGAGGTTTGCCAAGCATTCCACATAGCCGCAAGTCAAATCTCGCTTCGCGGAACATGCAAAAGCTTTCTCCGCCCCATGCCCAAACCCAGAACCCCTCAACCGCACACACTCGAAGAACCTGCGGGCCTTCCGTCGCCTGCCAAGCACATTGTCCCCAAACCTATCATCAAACCCAGATTGTGACTCATGACCCCAGCGGTTTACATCCTTCACAACTCCTGCATCCAAGAGAGCGTAAATCCCAAAGACATGTCAAAAGCCTCATCTCGAAATCCCCATAAGTCAAACCACAAATACCGAGACCGAGTGTACATGTATGGACTGATACATAGAAGCCTATCAATGCTATTCCTTAGGTCAGGTTTCCCTATTATAGGTATAGGTATACGCGAATATACCCCTCGATAAGGCCGTTACAGCAGGGCGTGGGATAGTGGTCAGTGTCACCTACCCAGAGACTCCAAAATCCATTACTTAAGGAATATACCTTAAATAATATTAAGGATCTTTTTATGATTTAAGGTATATTCCATAATTAAGGGATATTGGAGTTTCTGGGTACACCCTGATCAGAAGTAGAAACACCTCGTGCGCTACAAACTACCCGCAACGTACATTCACCTAGCAAAACCTACTTGTTTGTAGGGTCTTGATATCTTACAAAATTGTATATCCGGGTTCAGAAGGAGAACCCACATAAAAGCAGGCTATGGTCTCTAGTTCCGGAGCCATCGCAGCCAGCTGGGTTTCAAGAAGCATCTCCACCGCACTGAGCCTCATTCTCCGATCCTTCGCAATGGCGGCCATCGACAGGCATTTCGGTCCGAGAGTGCGTTAGGTTAGCGGTCAGGGTTCAGGAGTTTGGCCGGAGACTGTTTGAGAAAGACAATGGCAAAAGCTACCCCAAAGCCCAAGTCTACTTGTTGAGGCCCCTACCTGATGTTGCTCAGCTAAGGGCCTCTGAGGGCTCAAAGCCCGATACAGTCCGGAGAATGAAGCCCTGAGACCCCAAACCCCAAAACCGCAACTTCCACAAAAGTCATAAGCCCTAAACCTCATCATCGAAGCCCCGGGCAAACCGAACTGCCCCCCACTCAAGTAGCCTCCTCAGCCACTTTTAAACTAGCCCTTAGCTTTAGCCCCTGTTAGCGCCCTTATGAAAGGAAACGCTCAAGGAACGCGCTCCCCTCACCTCAAAGTGTTGGCTCTGCGTGCCAGGACCAGGGGCGGTGCTCTCGAACTTCAGGCCCTTTTTGGTGTCGATTTTCAGGTTTGGGATTGAGGATTTAGAAATTAGGGTTCAGGGTTTAGACTTTGGGCTCTGTGAGGGTCCGTTATTGGGTTTTCCAAGAGTTTCATGCTGGTTTGGGAGTTAGATCGTTGTGTTTAGGGCTGTAGGATTTGGCTCATGGTTTTAGGGTTCTTGCTTAACCCCCCCAAAATCGTAGGATCTACCGCCCTACAGTTGGCCGGGGATTTGGTTTCCACATTGGGTGAGCTTCAATCTGAGTTCAGGGCTTTTTGCGAGGGTTACTATAGGCGTTCCTAATTTTCCGTTTACAAGGTAAATGCATTCGCCGTCCTCACCCAAGTACAACACAAGGTGAAGCTTTCGGCAGCATTGACTCCAGAAGTAGGAATTTGCAAACATGCAGCCTGAACAGTTCGCAGGACTACTCCTACGGTTGATGATATAAATCCTGCATTACCCATAATCAGGAATATACCATAATTCCTATAGTTTAGGGTCCTTAAGGTAATGCAGGATTGATATCATCAACCGTAGCTTAAGTTTCCGATGATAGATCCATTATTTACAAAATCCCAAAGCACTATCCGCCTTCATCTCGCCGTACCAACTGCAAACCGCGGACGACACAGCTTTCATCGCTGCCCTGACGCAGCATGTGGATGAAGACCCAAAAGACACCATGCGAGGCTATCGCCCCAAACCCTAAACCCTACACCATAAAACCCTCAACCCTAAACCCTCAACCTGAACCCTAAACCCTTAAACCCTAAACCCTCCCATGTCCTCGCTCCAGCCGCCGCGAGAATTGAAAGACACCTTCGGGCCGGGACAAAGAGCGATTGAGGGGTACTGGGCCGACCTGTAACACCCGAAAAGGGTTCAGGGTTTAGGGTTTAGGATTTAGGATTTAGGATTTAGGGCTTAGGGTTTAGGGTTTAGGGTTCTGGGATTTGGGCTTTGGGGTTTAGGGTTTAGGGTTCAGGGTTTAGGGGTAGGTTTTAGGGTTTAGAGCTAAGTTAGGGGTTCACTTGTAAACCATAGTCCTTGAACCCAAACCCTAACTCTGTCCGGGGACTTCTGTTTTGGGGGGATGCTTACAGCGGCCTGGGACAAAGCGCGCGCTCTACAAGACCCTAAACTCCAAACTCTAAAATAATTGCTGGAACGGAACAAAGTCTCCTAAATGTTACTCCCCTATAGTCCCTATATAGTTGCACGATGGCAGACCCGAAAACCCAAGATTCATGTCCCCATTTTGGACCCTAATTATGACTCCTATAAGACTGAAAGGGTCCTCCACATTGCTTGCAAACTGTCTCTCTCTCTCTCTCTCTCTCTCTCTCTCTCTCTCTCTCTATATATATATACATATGTACACATATACAACTCTATATATATATATAGAAATATATATATATATATATATATATATATATATATAGATATAGTCGTCCCGCTCTGTGTGGAGAGGCGGAGCAGGGAATGAAGCTGATGAAAGCCAACGCTCCTTGGCGTTTCACAGGCGCAAGACAGGAGTACTTGATAGCGTTTTGCAGAATGATTCACGGTGTGTCCATAAGGTTGTATCGGTGCATTGCTGCAGGATTCTTGTTGAAGGCTGTACCGGGTCTCAAGGGGTTTTTGATTAGAGGACGTGTGCAGCGGGTTTTAAGGGCTTCAAAGAACAACTTGTTTGTATAAGATCTTCACACAACTTCATAAGATGATAAGAATACCCAGACCTTGCAACCATCCAGTACTGAATATACTTAATACTTAAAAACAAGGTCTCATGAATATCTATTATTGTTACTATTACTGTTAGTATTCTTCTTATTGTTTTTAGTATTATACATGCTAAGCTAAGCATATCCTCTGAGCTCTTTGGGTCGGGGCCTATGGCCTAATATCTTAAACCCGAAGCCCCACAGCACAACCCAGTCCCAAACACCCAGTCCCGTAAGCTTCAAACCATTCGTACAACCAGTAAGGCCCCCCAAGCCCTAGCCCAACCCAAAACTCCAAGCCCGAGAACCCCGCATCCCTACATATACCTTGCAGCCTTACTTAAATGGATCAAGCCTTATAAATCTGGCAACTACATGAAAATGTTTTGTAGTCTTTTTTTCAAATATTCGTACCCTTACTTACTAGGTCCCATGATCCTCCGAGCAATACAAGCGCCTGAGCATTTGGGATACTATTCCTGCGGGCTCCTGAAAATGTTTACAATAGAATATATCCCAAACCCTGCTTGTTAAGTCCCTATCTTAGATAGAATCTTGCCTAAACCCTAAGGCCGTAAGGAAGCAGCAACCTACCCTTTCCGGGCTTGTTATCACGAGTTCCTTCTATCGGTCCTGAAAGAGGTGCATGTTTCGGGATCCGGCGAGGCTTTGAACTTTCGGAGAGAGGCTACGGCCTTGCTTGGAGGGTCGTGGGACTTACTAAGTGGTTATTTTAGAGAGTGATAAGTACCATATCCCCAATTAGGATCCCTTTTAGGGTACTTACAACTCTGCTTATTACCTAGTTACTAAGTTCCCCGACCCTCCAAGTACAGCACCGGAAGTTCAATCCCTGCTCAGAGGATGTCGGGCCTCAGCAACTATGTTGAGGTAAGATAGGGGTCTTAATAATTGGGTTCTTCGAAGGCTTCTGTAAGAGGGTTTAATAGTGTTCTATGCCTTCATAATTTGAATACAAGTGAAGGGTTCAGGGTAGCTGGGAGATATGGTCTCAGTAGAGCTTATCTCTGCTTAACAATCCAGATCCCCATCATCTATTGTCTAGGTTAGTATGTATACATATATATATATACATATAAGCATGTATGAACCGCAATATTGACCCTTTATCGTCCCTAATATAGGTGTAGTATAAAATGACCCCAACCCCATTGCTTCTACAACTCCAATTTTAAACGGACGCACATGCTAAGGCCTCGGGCTCAAGGACGATACTATCTAGGGCTCTTGGGCGGTTTAAGGTTTAAGGTTTAGGCTTTAGAGTTAAAGTTGGGTGACGGGAAGCATTGCAGGACCAGAACGCCTGAACCCGTAAACACCAAAGCCCCGGAGCCAAAGTGCCATTGAACGCAAAGCCCAGGAAGCGAGCGGTGCGGAGTACGATGTTGCGGCTGCTGAGGACTCTCCGCTGATAGGATCACAGATTTCACGGTGGTAGGGTACAGGAGTTTTGAGTGCCTGAAATCATGTTAAGTTAAGAAACCCTCTGTACTCGAAGGCGCTACCTTAGATTATACATCGGCATGCATCCATGTATGCATGCATGCATGCATTCATGGAGGTAGGTAGGGACGTAGGTAGGTAGTTTGGTAGATAGGTAAGTGGGTAGTTATGCTGTGTAGTATAATATACATACATACATATATATATATATATAGAGAGAGAGAGAGAGAGAGAGAGAGAGTGAGAGAGACAGAGAGAGGGAGGGTTAGACACAGAGAGGTCGAGTCGGAGCTTAAGTTGTTGAGAGATCCAAAAGCGTGTTCGAGTCCCCAAACCGTAAACCAAAAAATACTGAATCCTTACCAACCCTAAACCCTAAACCCCCGAACCCTAAACCCCTAAACCCTATAAACACAACCCTCAGCCTCTTGCCCGAGGCCTACAGGAAAGACGTCGAAGCACAGATCGCCAAGACGCTTGGCTTGTGCTGCAAGCCATCCTAAGCACCAGGTTTAGAGGTAGAAAGTTTAGGGTTCAGGGGTTCAGGGCTATGGTTTACCAGCTTTAGGCTTAGTTAGTGAACTGGGGGGCTTTGGGCTTTTGGGTCTTATATATGAGCTCCATCTTAGAAAGTTTGAACTTTTTGGGGCCCGGTTGTTGAAAAAGAGAGTAGGGCTTTCAAAGTAATGCCCTGGGCCCCACAAGCCTAAACCTTGAGACCGTAGCCCCTGAACCCCCTGATCCCTAAACCCTCTAGACCCTTGCACCGCAGAGGCGTCGCCTAAACCCTGAGCAAAGGGTCCCCTCGCGAGTTCTGTTTAAATAGGGTTTTTTTTCCGGTTCTGCGTTTTTAGGGTTTCTTCTCAAGTGACAGTGTAGGGGAAGGGATGATGCCGGACTTGAGGACAGTCCCACACAAATCTGTTTACAGCAGCCTAGACTAGATCCTAAACCCCTAAAGCCCGCAATTTTGTGGCAGAGCGAAAGGACACTGACGGTCGCCTATATTCGGAGATAGGGCCAGTTAGGGTAGCCTAGCTACACCCCACACACTCCACGATATGCGGTAACCCTAGGAGATTGTGCTGTTCAGTTTGTTTTGGTTTAAGGTTTTAGGGATAAGGGTTTAGGGTTTGGGGTTTTTTAGGGCTTAGGCTTCAGGTGTCTTCAGAGTTGTTGTTTGGGGGCTTCTTGGTTTCAGACTGAGGATATGATGTTTCCGGCATGGTGTTGCCAGAGTCTCCGTACACAGTTGGCACCGGATTGTATCCAACATCCTGACTGCCGAAAGGGTCAGTGGCTTACTCAGTAAACATATTGAAATCGTACATATACTATCTGGGTTGTCCTACATATGACCCTACTTACAGCCTACTTCCTACTTCGCTACCCAGAGGCCCCAAAGTAGTTCCTTTTTGGGATTACCTTATAGGAGTCTATATATGTGGATCCCCAAAAGGAACTACTGTGGGGCCTTGGGGTAAACCCTAAGCCCCAAGCCCCGGTCCTTTGAGTAACATGCAGTGTCAGGTTGGAGATGGAGGCAACGCAGCTTACCGGCAAGGACAACAAGAAGGACACGAGCTTTGGGGTTTAGGGACAACAAGAAGGGGAGGGGCTTGTGTGTGTGCTCACCATTCAATAGTGCTGTCCGATGCTATCCCTGCATAGAGCCGAATCCATAAGAATCCATTGTATAGTAGCCATAGCATCCCTCGACACCCCGTTGTGTCGACGTCAGGAGCGTTCGGCCAAAGGCAAGGAGGCTGGCTGGGTTTGGTTCGTCTTCTCTCTGCCTCCCTCGCTCTCTCGCTCTCTCCTCTCTCCCTCTCTCTTTCCCTCCCCACCTTCCTTGTCGCTTTCTAGTTTGTGAGACGGTTGAGTCGACTGGACTCATCATTTTCTTAGTCGTCGCAGTTTCGGCTAGCAGCAGACGCTCCGAGTTGCCGTCCGCCTCGTCACGTCGTGCCCCTCGTGCTCGACCTCTGCCAAGAACACTGCATGTCTTCATGCTGCTGCCAGCATTCCCATAATTACATGGTACGGTACAGTAATGCAGGTTCTTTGTACATCAGCCGTGATGCTGATGCCTCGCGCATCCTCCTCGCGGTCAGCAATTCGGATCACACATGCAACGTGTATTCGCATCACCATCGCCGACATCCCTGATCCTCGAAAACCGTAGCATCTTGTGGTATTTCTTGTGGATCTGGCAGCGATTGAAACGGTACTCGTGTTATCGGGGAGGTGGCTGACTTGAAGAACGAACACAAGTACGTGGATGCCTGCAAGATCGTGTGCCTTGCTGCAGCACAGCAATTAGGGTGGGTTTTCGGCGCAAGTGTTGGTGACCATCATTCGGGTTTTGTATGCTTCTAAGCTGCAGTTGGCTAATTGGTCGGAACAGAAAACCCCCCACCCCAACCAATAAATCCCTGCACCGTGAGCACAGAAGAAACAACCCTTAATATCTTCTTGCGGAATTATAACCCTTACACTAACCCCAATGTATTCCCAAGGGCTAATCTTTAGTTATTCAGGATACTGGACCAGTAAGAAGACCCTCATACAACCATCTAAACCCTCCTACGCACACATCCAACGATGCCTTGAACTCACTCCAGGTCTCAACAGCGTAAACACCCAATTCTGAGTGGGAAAGCATATAGAACCTATGGAACCCTTATGGCAACCCTTACAAAACATTGAAGGGATTCCTCAAAATGAAGGCCCAGGAAGCCCTCAAACCCGAAACTCTCAAGAAGAAAGAAACCCAGGAATTGCTGAACCCTAACCCCTTTGAAAAGCTTCTGAACCCCTACAGAAACCACTTTTTACAATGCTCCCAGGAAGGGTTTGGAGCCGAAATTCGGACACTTTGTCACGAAGGAG
Source organism: Symbiodinium sp. CCMP2592 (assembly GCA_905221615.1). Lineage (NCBI taxonomy): Eukaryota > Dinophyceae > Suessiales > Symbiodiniaceae > Symbiodinium > Symbiodinium sp. CCMP2592. Next base: position 333,214 of record CAJNDT010004035.1, read on the forward strand.
GCCGTCTATGCAAGAAGACCTTCGCTGGGTTTATAAGGGACTCAGGGGTTTAGGGGTCTAGGGCATTCAAGTGGCACTTGGGGGTTTAAGGCCTTGTAAATCGGAGGAGTTTAGTGTTTTGGGGGAGTAAGGCCTTGTTGGACTTTTTGCATTTAGGGGAGGTATAGGGCCTTTTAGGGTTTTGTGAGGCTGTGAAGCCAGAGATCGAGGCCGACGAGCCGGTGCAGGAGCGGGGACATCCAGGGCTTGAGGTTTAGGGTTTTGAGCTTAGGGTCGAGGGCCTGGGTTTAGGGTCGAGGGCCATGGTTTAGGGTTCAGGGCTAGGGTTTCGGACTTAGGGCTTGGGGTTTAGGGGTTTGGACTTCGGGCTTAGGGTTTAGGGTGCAGGGTTTAGGGTACTGAGCTTGGGGCTCGGGTTTAGGGTGGGTTGAGAGTAGGGGGGTGAACATGAGGTTCTAGAAGGGTGCTACAAGCGCTTCATGGGACTAGGGACAGGGTTCAGGGTGAAGGGTTCTGTGAGTCTTTCTATTTACTATCATGGTCTTATGACTGCTAACTACGGCCCCTGTAGGAACCTGTTTTGTGCCAGCTTTGTGTGTGTGTGTGTCCCCTAGACCCCGAGCCCGAAGCCCCACCACTTTGTCATAGTTGGTCAACATTTTACAGGTTTTTGGGTACTTAAACCCAATAAGGAATAAGGATGTACATGTTTAATCCTCTCCCAACCATGAGCTAGACTACACTGAAGCCCCAAAGCGCCAAACCTTAAGCAGTAATTTCCTTGAGCCCTGAACCCTGCGCCTGATTGCAGACATGCCTTGCGTCAGGAGGCTGCTGAGAACAAGCCGAAGAAAGAGCCCAAGAAGGCCAGGACAGGGGAGAACAGCATCCAGGGGTTTAGGGTTTAGACTTCAGGGTTTGAGGGCTGAACTAGAGGTTTACACCAAGAGTGAGTGTCAAAATTATGGTCCCTTTTTAGGTCCTTATTATAATACGGCACCTAATATTTAGGGTACCCAACAAGGGGCCGTAATTTTGAGAATTACCCATAGTTAGGAGGATCCTTGTGGGTCCTTGAGGTTTAGGGTTGGAGATTTTTGAGTTCAGGGATTGCCTCAAGCATCTGAAGCTCCTGATTAAGAAACCTTGCGCCTTTCTTAGGGCTCCTTGTATGAATCCTACTGTTCTGGGGTGGTATGCCCAGGGTTTCTTAATCAGGGTCCTACACTATCGGCAATTATAAGTGTAGTTACCTTGATTACTCTAGTTCCTACGTCCTACCTTAGACGCTTATATTAATACCCTTTAGAACCCCTTGGCCTCCCAGTGGGCCCTTTTTCCCTTGTCGTAGTCCTAGGTTCCCTATAATCCAAGGGTGAAAGGAGGGACCCTTAATAAGGACCCCTAGGTATATACCCTTAATATAGCTATGATATACCCATTATATAGCCCATTGTAGGGTAGGGGTCCCCATTAAGGGTCCCTCCTTTTCCCCTTTGATATAAAGTTACCCAAATACCAAACAGGGAGCCCGTTTGATCCCTAGGTTGCTGGGCATCCTGGACCCTTTGCAGGAAGCCTTTTAAGCTACAGTAGAAGCCAGAAAGTTGGAACATGGCTTTAGGAGGATTCGTGCTAGGATCCCTTATACTTTACCTTAAGGGCATGAGGAGTCTAATGTTCCAACTTTCTGGCTTGTACCATACTACGGTTGATGATACAAATCCTGCATTACCCATAATAAGGAATATACCATAGTTCCCATAGTTTAGGGTCCTTAAAGTAATGAAGGGTTTCTATCATCAACCGTAAGTCCCATGATCCTTCAAGCAAGGAGTCGAAGGCCTAAACCCTGAACCCTTAACTGCTGAAATGAGAGTTTCCGAGATGAGGGGGTACCTTGTTTGGGGGGTCCATAACCCCCAAAAGCCTAAGCCCTAAACCCCATCAAAAAGGATCCTACTAATTTAGGGTACTGTAATAAAGTCCTCTCTTTTCGGAGACTCCTCAACGGAAGTGCTTAAGTCTTGTCTTCTGCGCCTTGGCCTTCGATGAAAAGAAGCTTTTCGTGTTCCGTCATCCTCGTGATGCTTCCATGAAGCTGGGCGCTGGTACGATGAAGGAGCTCCAGAATGTGATGCCTACGTCATTGGTGGAGATGAAGAAGCTCCATGACCAGATTGTGGACAAGATTTTGATGATTGAGCACATTGACAAGATGATTGGCAGCACGACGACAAAGGTTGATCACATTCAGCTGAAGCCTTATTTCAAATTTTACAAAGCCCTAAACGCTGAACCCTGATACCCTGATAGAGAGGAGGAAGGCATAGAGCCAGACATCAGGGACTTCAACGTAAGTAGGGGCCTCAATAATGAGAGTAGGGTTCCTTTAAAGGGTTCCTTCCAAGGGGTCTGTAGGAGATCTCTCATCGAGTTCTGGAATGATGGATGAAATTCGCCGTCTCTTCAGCTTCAAATGGGCCTTAGCAGTGGGGTGCTGCTGGGAAAACGGAACACCAAACCCTGAGCCTTGAAGCAAAACCCCCCTAAACCCTAAACCCCCCTAAACCCCCCTAAAGCCCCCTAAACCCTAAACCCCCCTAAACCCTAAACCCCCCTAACCACCTAAACCCCCCTAAACCCCCCTAAACCCCCCTAAACCCCCCCTAAACCCTAAACCCTAAACCGTGGCCCTGAACCCCAAGCCCGAACCCCCTGCTCTTCAAAATGCCCTACACCCCAAACCCCCGTAAACCCTCAACCTAGGTAGGGCTTTGGGACATTTTAATATTTTCCCTTATTGGGCTTAAGGGGATCCTATTTATTAATATTTTTCAAAGGCCCCGCCTAGCAACCCTAAAGCCAAAACCCCACGCCCTAAACCCTGAACCCTGTAAGCCCTACACCCTCCCTAAGGCCCTAAGCCCCAAACCTCTCTAAAGCCTAAACCCTAAAGCCCCCTAAATCCTAAAATCCCTCCCCTGAACCCTACACCCTACCCTAAAATCCCCTAAACCTTAAACCCCTCTAAACCCTAAACCCTAAATTCTAAACCCCCCTCAATTCTAAACCCCCCTAAACCCTAAGCTGCTTGAAGCGAGGAGAAGAAGGCCGAGAGTGCAGGACTCAGTCCCGCCGAGACCAAGGCGGGGGGGGCGGGGGGGGGGCACTTCTTTTGGTAGGGACCCCAAAAAGCACATACAGTAAACCCCATAAAGTTGGAAACCGGACGAAGGCCAAAAAGTGCTGGGATTCCCTCTACGTTATTCTTAAGGATTGAGGCTCTGGGGTTTCCAACTTTTGGGCTTTTACTGTAAGCATAAGCATTTCATGGGGATAGCCCTACCTTATTATCCTTCGTTATAATGGGGGTTTATATGGGATATCCCTTGATTCCCACCGAGGCCATGGGACGCTTTGGAGTTTAGGGTTTAGGGTTTAGGGTTTAGGGCTAGGGTTTAGGGTTTAGGGGTTAGGGTTTGGGGGTTCAGGGCCTAGGGGTTGGGGTTTTGATTCCCTCAGAGGTCGTGGGCCTTTTTTTAAGGGTTCCTTTAAACGGGCTTATAAGGGCTACTATAAGGGATCATAATAGGGTACTATTTCGGCCTGTGGGGGTTTAGTAGGGATTAGGGTTCCCATAATAGGGTTCATGTTAAGGAATCTCTACCCTTCTTGGAGGGTCGGGGGACTTAGTAACTGGTTATTTTAGGGACTTATAAGTACCATAACCCCAATTAGGGTCCCTTTTAGGGTACTTATAAGTCTACTTACTACCTACTTACTAAGTCCCCCGACCCTCCAAGTTGTGGCCTCCCATCATTGATTCCCTCACGCGGTTTGGAGTTTATAGGCTTACAGGGGTTTAGGGTATCGGATCTAAAATGTAGGGTACAGGATATTAGGCTTCGGGCTTAGGGTTTAGAGTTTGGGGTTCAGGGATTTAGGGTGTAGTGTAGTGGTTTAGGATTTACGGATTTAGAGTTTAGGGGTGTAGGGTTGAGGGGTTTTTCAGTTTAGGGGTAGTAGGAAAACAGGGTACCCTTTTCTGATGGCTCTTGAGGTGTTGCTAGGAAACCTATAGCTATAGATCACCTTTTGGAGTCTACAGTTTGTGGGACTTGTTTTTTGATGCTGTACTCTGAAGTCTGCCTAGGTCTGAAATAGCCAACTGTATCAGTATCTCATGGCTGTCTTGGCTGTGTTCACTGCAGCAGACGGTGGTGGGGCTTGTGGCTATCTTAGCTGTCCAGTGGGTACCCTTCAGCCCTGGAAAACAGTAGAGTCTGCACGATACACCTCTAAAGGCGAAACTTGCGAGACGTGTAAGCAACGCTGAGTTACGGAATTGTCCGTATCCACGCAGCCCCTAGACAGCGTTTATGGTCTACGTAGCTGAGGGTACTTCACTTGAGGCAGTGCAGCAGCAGAAATAGCAGTCCTTGCAGGAGCTGGAGGACCTGAAGCAGAAGATCGTTGAGGAGAAGGCTGGGATATATGTGGTCCGTTCCTTCGAGCCTCATTGTTTGGGCATGCTTGATCTGCAATCGTTTGCCTGTGGCAGACTCTGTGGACGCAGTCCGCATGCGTCCCAGAGGTCGTAGATCTCTTCCCAGTTGCCCTACCCAAAGAAGTTGTGGCTCGGAACATGGCAACTTCCAACACACCGCTGGCCGGGTGTGGGGCATGCATGGGCTGACTGGCATGTCGTCGGAACATGCTGCAATAAGACTGCCTTTGAGGCCAACGCGCGCAGGGCCAGCGTATGACAGCGGAGCTTCTGAGCTAACGCGTCCGCTGGGGGCGGTCAACTGTCGCCTCAGTACACGGTCGGTACGGCAGGTGAGGCCCATGTGGAAAGGGAAGGCCGCACAACATGTCCTGTGCCTTTTCGTCCCGTCGGGTCATCATGCCACAGACTCCAGTTGCCCTAGTTGGTTTCGGGTAGCAGAGACGTAGCACCGCATAGGTCATGGAGTGTTGTCATTGCATGCTGCGTTCGATTCTCAGCTGGCCGTGGTACTGCACGTGATTTCCGCTCGCTTGATCCGGCAATCAATTTAGGGTGAGATGAAAGAAGGCTGGAAGTGCGAAGTTGTGTGAAGCTGAGTGGTCTCGGCGACGTCGGCTGATACGAAAGCCACTGTGTTTGGACGTCACAGTGCTTGTGCACACCGCACAGCAGAGCAGCTTTCCTGAATGTGTGTATGTGTCCCTGCAACCTAAACCCTACCTGTGGCCCCAAAACACCTACCTTTCCAAGAAATTATTTTTGGAAGCCACGAAAAGGAGCCCCAAAAAGGGTAGATTTTCGGCGATGAACCCTAAACGAACTCTTGCAACGCTGAGTGCACGACGCTCAGTTGCGACCGTGTGCGCTGTCGGCCCGTGCAGAGATTTGACGGTTTAGGAATTTAGGGCCACAGTTTAGGGTTTGGCCTAGACCAAGCAAAGGTTGGGAAAGAAAGGATTAGGGTCCAGCACAGCTACGCCTGCTATGATGATGCTTTTTCTTGTGTGTTACTGACACTTTCAAAGTCGCGAGTGTATCGAGGACTGAAAACGTAGGAATGCAGAAAATGCTCAGTCGGAGTGATTGGCGCTGTAGCTCTGCTTTACAACCTGCGTTACACTTTCTCTTATCACCCCATGAGTAGCCTAAATCGTGAGCTTTGAACCATAAACACGAAGTTCTGGCTTGAATCCTGAATCCGAAATCCGAAGCCTCAAACCGCACATCCGAATCATCAGTTCGAAGCTCCAAGAAAGACCCTAAACCCTAAACCCCTGGACCCTAAACCTCGAAGAAACAAAACAAGACCTGAACCCCCAAACCGTGACGGACCCACTAAACCCGAACCTTCAAGGCCATCCTCAAGGAACAGGGTCTCTCTGGAGGACAGATCAACAAGGACAGCGATGAAAACCGATTAAGGGTTGAGGCTTTCGGTTTTAGGGAACTGGACGCAAGGAATGTTACGGGTCCAGGATGTAGGATTTGGGGTCTAGGGCTTAGGATCTGGGGTTTGCAGACTACCATGCAAACAGAGGATTGTCACAATGACGCGGGTCTACAAAAGCCTTTAAAACCCGAAGGCCAAAGATAGAAGCTCTGTGTTCCTTCGGGGCCTCAATCATTGGAATAGGCGTTTGTGTCGCATAGTCTTTTTTGGTGGGGACTGCCAGGAGGCATTGCATTATTATAAACTATCCATGCCCCTACGTTTCAAGGTTTCAATACGTGTTGCTTGGTTGCATAGATATGTTGTCAGGTTGGGCGGTTTAGAGTCTCAGTTCCCAAACACTGATACACAATATGGGGTTCTATCGTAGAGTGTAAAGAGACTGGTTTATTGTGGGGGTTTAGGGTTTTCGGGGTTAGTGTTGAGGGTTTAAGGGTATTGGTCTTTGGGTTTCAGGGTTCAGGGTTTGGTAGGGCATCAGGTGCAAGTGGAGAGCGTCCGTGAGACGGGCTTCCCCCTGCGGCGCGATGCATAGTATAGAAGCCCGCCAATGTAATTCCTTAGGGTTCCTTTCTATACCCGAAACTCTGTGTCAATTTGTTAAGACATCTCAGTCCTTGTCAATCTCACAAGTAATTGAGGGAAGTACTGTAGTCAGGGGATGCTACTCCATCCTGAAAAACTTGAAACAAAAACACTATAACAGCAACAAGGACCCCTACGTATATACCCTTAATATAGCTATTATATACCCAATATATAGCCCATTATAGGGGTAGGGGTCCCCATTAAGGGTCCCTCCTTTTCCCCTTTGAATAACAGTAGTCCTACATCCCAAACAGTGGAGGTCTCCCAGTGCCAGTCGACTTCTTGGTCGTTTACGTAGTATTATTAGGGAGACCCCTTAAAGGGTACCCCTCCTGAACCCTACTTCTGGCTCTCTTAAAAAGGGCCTTATTGAGAGGGTCTATATCCCCAAGGGTCCCAGTAATCCTAACTCCCATCGTTCTGGTGGTCATGGGGTCCTGCTAGTGGTAGTGGTGGTTTGGGCGCGGATCAGAAATATACCTTCAAGCATGCCATAAAGTTGCCTGAAGGTATATGATCTAGGGCATAGTTTGTATGGGTAGTTGTCAAAATTATGGTCCCTTTTGGGGTACTGGGTGCCCTATTATAATAGGGACCCCAAAAGGGACCATAATTTTGACAACCACCCGTACGAGAGCTTCCTCTTCGAGGTTGTTTCGGTGTCATTTCGCATTTTGGGAATTAGGGTCTCCCTGGTTACTTGCCTTCTCAAAGTCGGCGTGTCATGCGAGATTCCTGCATTACCTTAAGGACCCTAAACTATGGCAATTATGGTATGTTCCTAATTATGGGTAATGCAGAATTTATATCATCAACAGTTCTACCAGGGCGTCATAAGGACCACAAGGCTTCTGGCGTGTTTTGTGGCCTTAACAAGACTCGCCCCGCCCCCCCACCCAGCCTCGCAGACAAGAACCCTAGACCCTAAACCCCTAACCCCCTACACCCTAAACCCCAAGGACAAACCAATGCAGCCCCTCCTACCCGAGAGCAAGCCCCATAAAGGCTTGGGCTTTTTAGGCTTAGGGGTTATGTTTATTTGTTTTGGTGTTAATGGTTTAGGGTTCGACATGTGACCCCAAACCCTACCAAAAAAACAGGTTACGACCTTTCAAGTTTTAAATCTATGGGCTAACCCTCAAAGCTGTGGGTTATTGGAGCCACACGTAAACCATTCCTAAAGAGCCCCAGTCTTGCAGAACGAAAGCATCGTGGCCATGGTGAACAGACTCAACGAGCTCAAGGACAGCAGAGCTCTCAAAACCTTCAGATCTTAAAAAGGTGCTGAGGGTTTGGGATGTTGGTGCTAAGCTTTGGCGTTTATGGTTCAGGTGTTGCGTGTTTGTAGATCTCCCTCCCTCTCTCTCTCTCTCTCTCTCTCTCTCTCTCTCTCTCTCTCTCTCTCTCTCTCTCTCTCTCTCTCTCTTTCTCTCGCTCTCTCTCTCTCTCTCTCTCTCTCTCTCTCTCTCTCTCTCTCTCTCTCTCTCTCTCTCTCTCTCTCTCTCTCTCTGTATATATATATATATATATCTACATAAATGCAGATATTAAGTTGCGTGTTTTCATGGAACTGTACAAAAGCAACCTAGGCAAGAACCCTTTCTCGGGGCCTTGATCCAGACGTCCTGCAAGGACCTTTCAAAGCTACAGTAGGACATAATACGTCTAGCCATCTACGAACCTGTCAGTAGAGATGTTATTCTTTCTTGGCTGCTGGTTACTGTAGTACTAGCATTATTGTTATTGGTAGTGTTATTATTTTGCCTATTTGTGTTGTTGTCATTGCTTGTGCTGTTGCTATTGCTGTTTATTGCGATTATGATTGTGATTTTGATTGCGACGGTTATTGGTATTGTTACTGTTGTTACTGCTATAGTGACTGTAAATGTCATGTGCATTGTCATTGGCAGTGTGATTGTTGTTGTCATTGTTCTATTGCTATTGCTATCGTTGTCGGTATGTTTAGTGTTATCGACACGATTGTTATTCGGGGATTTCCTACTATGTTTCAAATGTATGGCTTCACTAGACTCTAAGATTAACCCCAAACCCCCTCAACCTTAAACTCCTAAACCTTAAACACCTTAACCTCTGACCCCTGAACCTGACAGCCTGAACCTCAAAGCCCCAAGCCTTAAACACCTAACCCTAAACTCTGGTTCAGGAGAAGCAGGACCCTGGAAGTTCGAAGAAGGAGAAGGACGCGAGGAGCTCAGCAAGAACAAGGCTGCAATCGCGGTTTCTAGGGCTTATAAGTGCTTATAAGCACAGTAGAGGGATCCTTGAAAGGGAACTATAGGATGATTTGGAGAAGCATGGGATTTCGTAACTTGAAAGGGTTTCTTTAAGGTTCCCATACCGGCAACTGTAACTTCTATAAGGGTTCTATACGGAGGATCACGGGACTTCGTAGGTAAGCCGTAAGCTTATAAGTTCCCTAATTTGTGGTTATAAGTGATTGAAAGTATATAGTTACATATACGTACATTATGTATAGCTCTAGTAGGCCCTCCGGGCTTCTATTGCAGAATCCGCCCTGACCATGACGAATGCAGGATAAACCGCAGCTCCCATAGTTTCTGCCGCCAGTACTTGTGGGAAACATACAAAGTGGCAGCATGAGCGCCGTCCACCTGAATCCCGCCAGTAGATGCGGCTGGTGGCCGTGCCTTGAACCGGGCTTAGGATTCAGGGTTTCAGAGTTTGGAGGTTCGAGTCTACTGTAACCCGCCGGCGGGACGGTGGGCACGTGTTTGAAACCTGGCCATGTCTTCGAAAAAAACGAGCGAGTGCCCACGTCTGCTTTCTTGCAAGGAAATTCGGCGTAAGCCATATTCTGAGATAGCCATGAAGAACTTTAGACTTTTTTTAGTTTTTGGCCTTATCTTTTAGTCTATGTATCAAAGTCGAAGCGGCTGGCCCGGTTGAAGTTCAAAACATAACCCTAAACCCTGAACTCCTGCACCCTAAACCCTGCATTGGGCACTCGTGGACTTATTACAACTATAGTATATTGGGCCCCAAAACCCTAGTCTAGTTATGAAGGCCCCCTGTACTATAGTACCCTGTTCGATCCCTTACAGTAGCCAGCAGCCCCTACAGACCCCTGTTTAAAGGAACCCCATTCCAATTATGAAGGCCTCCAAATGAGTGTGGCCGATCAAATGGGAAAAGGAGGGACCCTTAATGCGGACCCCTACCCTATAATGGGCTATAGAATGGGTATATAATAGCTATGTTAAGGGTATATACCGACGGGTCCTTATTAAGGGTCCCTCCTTTTCCCCTTTGATCCGTACTGTTCTGATGGTCCGTGGACGAGTCCTGGTCTCCTCGTGGTCTCGGTGCTACGGTTGATGATATAAATCCTGCACTACCCATAATAAGGAATATACCATAATTCCCATAGTTTAGGGTCCTTAAGGTAATGCAGAATTTATACCATCAGCCGTACGACTAGGGCCCCAACAAGGCACATCAGAAAAACAAGCATTGGGACCTCCCATATAAAGCCCCTGATAATGAAGCCCAATAAGGTAGGGATACAGCTGCAAATGAGCCTAAACCCTAAACCCCTAAACCCGAAGCCCCTAAACCCCTAAACCCCTAAACCCTTAAATCCTAAACCCCGAAACCCCTAAACCCCTAAACCCCTAAACCCTAAACTCAATTCGTGCTTGGGTCTCTCATGTGCGTCCTCCACAGAGACCCCAGGGCCCCTTCAGTCAGGAACAGACCTCAAATCGTACCAAGACCTTAAATCTTAGGGGTACTTAGAAATGATTCTTAATATTTGGTTATTATAATCCCTAAGAAAGAGCTGAAACTAAATTTTTTGCTAGGGTTCTAAGTTCAGTATAGAAATCCTAAACCCAGGATTCCTGTATAATTTGAAAGATTTACGGCTTAGGGCAAATCATACTTGAAGATCCATTTTATGTTTCAAGGATTTGGGGCTTACTTTAACCATAGTAAGGACCCTGTATATCTTTAAGGGTTTGGGGTTTACCCTAAGGGTCCTAACACTTCGGGGAACCTCAAAATGTAGGAGTTCGGCAACCCCAAAGAAACCCAAAAGCTCTCTCTAGGAGATTTCGGATCCTCCTGAGGAGATTAAACCCTAAACCCTAAACCCTAGATACCTGGACCCTTAGTGTACGGGGTACCTCGAATCACAGTGAGAATTTGATGGGGATCTCGGATTGTCATTTAGTGGTCCATAGCCCAACTTTTCAACTTTTGGTGCTCCGATACTTAGAGAGTCGGGGGGACTTAATGAGTAGGTAATAAGCAGAGTTATAAGTACCGCAAAAGGGATCCTTATTGGTACTTCTTAAGATTTGGGAACTCAGGTCAAGAGTTTTGTGGTCGTAGTAGGAAACAGCGAAGCCTTGTGTCTACGGGGTTTATTTGCGGACCTACTTGGAGGGGGGACTTACTAAGTAGTTGTTTTTTAGAGTTATAAGTATCATAACTTCAATTAGGATTCCTTTTCGGGTATTTAGAACTCTACTGAATACCGACTTACTAAGTCCCCCGACCGTCCGATCGCCTCATGATCCCCTAATAGATCCCTTTAAGGATCCCTTACTAACTTCTTAAGTTACTAAGTCCCCCGACCCTCCAAACAGATTTTCAAGAGCCTTCATGAAGTCTTGTTTCTCCCAGGGCTCGGTTCCCTTCAGTTTTCAGGGGTTGCTGGGGAACGACTTTTCTGGGAAGCCCAAACCAATACCGGAAAATAGGGCTCGGAATAGTTAGTAACATTGTCCACATATAGTCCTTGTGAAAATTTCAGGATCGGACAGCCAGAGTCACAAAAGATGGATTCAAAAAACAGTCTGAGTCCTATTCTAATTATCAAGGCCCGATGAAATCTGCTTCCAGTCAGACGGGCCCGTTTGAGTGTAGGATCTAGGGCTTTAGTGACTTTAGTGCTTAGAGTTCGTAGAGGATCGGGTACGAAGGGTTTGGGGTTTTTGGGGTTTAGAGTTTAGAGCCTGGGGCCTAGGGTTTAGGGGTTTGGTCTTGGGATTTGGGCCAACGTTTCAGGGTTTAGGGGTTTGGGTTCAAGACTGGGGGGCTTGGTAAGAAAGAACGTTTGAGTCGCCTGATCCAGGTAACTGGGCCTTCTGCAACTATGAGTCTATGCATGCTCGGATTTCGGAACCAGGATCGTAGGGCCTGATTCTGAAGCCCGGTATGGACAGGTCCCCCCGGGTAAGAAGTGCTGCTAAGGGAGTGCGGTCGCAATCAGCATCAATCCCATACATGTAAACCACAGCATGGACTCCGCAAACCTGTAGCCATCGCTTGGGCCCAGTATGAGAAACCCTGAACCTAAACAGTGGTGCACCCATGTATACAGTTTTCAAGCCTGCAACCCACCTGCATCTATGCATGGGTGCCTATCTTGCATGGATTTTGTTCGTTCCCGCATGAAACATCTAAGTTATAATCCCCTAAGGGTCCAACGGATCCAGGCATTAGGTTTTGTGGTGTAGCTTTTGGCGGATGATCTGATCATCTGGTATCCCATCGCAGTAGCAGCAGCAGTGGCAGCAGTGCTGGGATAGCTGAGAATGCATTATTGAAGTTTGAATGCTCCTGTTGTTGAACGTTTACTGAGCAATCTACAGCTGACGACCACCCAGAGCATCATTAAGCAGATTGCTCTTAGGGGCGAGACATATAGAGCACAAAGGCATCAGAAGAGAAAACAAAAGCATGCGAGCCAAATGCCGCGTGCGCCTGTCGCAACAATGTGATTCTGTCAGGAACTGCACTATCATGTTCCGTGTGACTGGATGAGTGGCCTGACTGACGACGTTCGAGACGATCGCATCTAGTTCAGTAATCATTGCTAATCCGCGTGATGATCCATGCTGGTGTAAAGTCGGTCGACGCGTCCGGGGCTTCGACAATCCTGAATTCTTGCAGGTCATTGAATGCTCGCATGGTTTTCCGTCCATGATGCCGTGGTACTCAATCTGTTGATTGTCTAAACCGGTTTGCCCCACAATTCCCTGACCCAGGCCAAGAAGGATTCGAAGAAGAAGACTCCTCTCAGCGCGGAAGAGCAGAAGGACTCCGCTGGAAGTCCAGAATTTCCGAAGCATCGCTAATTTTTCAGACTTAGTGAGCCCTACGACCGATACTTGTCCTTGATGCGTCAATTGCTGCCGCGAAAGCGCATGTAAGTGGTAGGCTTGCGGATTGGAATTTCCAGTCTTCATGTTTCTTCGCATCTCACCAACAACAACTCAGCAAGACTTCCGTTCGAAGCTTTCCAAGGGAACTATTCTTCAGCTTGTGCACCGTGTTCAACATGGCACCCGAGATTTGGTGATCCAATGACTGTCAGTGTCGGAGATAAAGTACTGACAGCTGCGTTTGCGATAGCTTTGCCGGCGAGGAGTATGCGCAGCTGCAAGGCAGCTTGCAATTGATCAGGGTTGCGGCACCCGGGTTTGTCCCACGCTACATAATCATGAGCAGCCGATGCTTGAGTGTAAATGCAAGACGCTCGTGTCGTACAGTGTAGACGGAATTGGTCATCATTGTGTTCTGCGGAAGTCCGCAGATAGACAAACAACCCCCCCGAAAGGTTGGGAAGAGCAGTTTATGGTTTTGGCCGTCCGAGCGGCGCATGCTGAAGATAACGCAAACGGCTTCGGACCTGTATATCGCGGTACTGCATTGGACCTGCTTTTACGCCGTTGGCACCCATGCTTCACCGGTGTACTCCAGATCAAGCAGGTTGTCCCGAATGGTTGAAAGTCCTAAGTAGTTAAAATAACTGAAGCTGCGACACCCCAAACCTTACACCGCTGAACTGCATAAGTTTGCATGTTGAAATTCATGGCAGGTGATATCGAGGTCTACAAGGCCAAGCTGAGAACTGAATTCGGCTACAGTTGCCGAGCTGCAATGATGGCATCAACTTGAAGCTGTTGGATTTCGGGCTCCCTAGACCCCCAAAGTAGGCAAAATCATGGCCCAAAACCTTTAAAAGGCCATTATTCTACATGCTTTTGGGGTCCGGGTATGAAGAACATGCTTCGGATGTTTTTCGAGTTTCAGACCCCGGAGGCGCAGATGTGAATGCAATTTCGCACTGCGACTGATGGTGCAGATTGCAACCTTAAACCCCTCGACCCTAAACCCCTCAACCCTAAACCCCGATGGTGAACATGAGCTTCATGTCCATTCTTGTGAGAACTTGTCATTGAGGCTACATAAAGCATCAGAGTCCCCAACAGTTACCTGGCAGGGAGAAAACGCGCGATTAAACAGCAAAGCTTTAAACCTTTCAAGCCCAAAACCAGCCCTAAACCTACACCTCCTAGACTTCAGAGCCTTACGGACCTGTCCAAGACCCGCCTTTGCAAACCCCTAGACCACCCAGAACCTAAACCCAACACCCCTAGACCCGGAACCCCTTACTAAGCCCCCAATCTCGAAACCCTAAGCCCCTCCACATCCCGAACCCCTAAACCCTGAACCCCAAGAGACCCAACCCCGAAAACCTAAGCAACACCTTAGAGGAGTTGAAAACCGACACTGAGGCAACAAGGACATGAAGGCAGACCCCGACCTGAAGGACGACCGCAGGGTTTGGGTTTGGGTTAGTTTGGGTTTAGAGGTTTAAGCTTCAGGGTTTGGGGGTTTAGGGTTTGGGGTTTAGGGTGTAGGATGGTGTAGAACTCTTGTTTCATATTTAGGTTGTAGATGTCAGGGCTTTGGGGTTGTGGCTGTCGGCCTTGCTTTACTGGCTTTCTGTAACATTGCTCAGGTCTCTGCAGTCAATTATCATTACTACCTCGGAAATTTGTCCGAGGCATCAATGTGGCCTAGCGGCCTTGAGATAGGGATCTGCCTTCAAATTCCTTTTGGATCTTCATAGCGTTCATTGGCATAGTCTCACTGCGAGGGCTTCTGGGCAACATAGAGCCCTTTCTTTCAAGAGGATCGGTACTTAGTAGTTAGTAGTGGTGGTGGTGGTGGTAGTATTCGCAGCAGCAGCAGCAGCAGCAGCAGTGGAAGCAATTGTTAGTAGTTGCTGCGTTTGTAGCATTTGTTAAACCCTCAACCGTCGCCGTCGATTTTCGCATTACACTAAGGGTCCATGTACCAAAGACTATACTTTGGCCATCTTTGGCCTAAACGACCGGTATAAGGACTGGTTCAAGGCCAAAGTTTATACTATTTGGGTACGTGGACCCTTAGGGTTAAGCCGTTAAGCATTGCAGAAGCATCATTGTAAATATGATGAATTTAGTGGTAGTAGTAGTCGTCGTCGTAGAAGTAGTAGTAGCAGTAGTGGTGGTGGTGGTGGTGGTGGTGGTGGTGGTGGTATTCTCTTCTTGTTACGACCAAAAATATGACAATGAATATTCGTATTAAAGGACATGGAAGCCCGCCTTGCGGCCTTCGAGAAACGCAGCTGATGTGCACGGTGCTTGGACACGGGTCCAGACTATGCAGGGTTCTAAGCGTACATTTTGGGTTTAAGCTTTAGGGTTAGCCATATTTGAATACCTTTTTTGGACCTGTTCCTTAAAGGAATCATAACGAAAAATGTCCATGCTTTTTGCTCCCTGGTCACTACAAAGTCCAGTAATAAAGGCATATAGGGGCCTGAACATTTCCCAATGCTATCGGAGAGTTCCTTAGTAAGGTTGTAGTATAACGTAGCCCAAAACACTATTGTAATTATTAAGCCCCCTTTGGCACGTGGGCCGAAGAAGCAAATACATTATTGAGCGAGCGAGTAGTCCCGTGCATGCAGGCATTCTCCTGAGTCTATCATTTAAATCTCTCTGGTGTTCTACATAGTGCTTCATGTAGTATGTGTGTATCTACTCGTGCATTTTGCTAGTTTTGCGTGTTATTTTATCACTGCTAGACTTATTGCTATTCTCCAGCTCTCCTTGTCCAGTCGTAGTTTTGCTCATGACTGTTTCCATACCGAAGGCCCTGCACGCAACGAACGGGTGAGCAGATGTTCAGACCAAGCTTTGACACTGAATCTGGCTTCCTGTGAGGCTCAGCAGATCTATTCAGTACCTAGAGGTCATACCCTACCCGTTTGGGTACCTACGTTTCTTTTTCAAACAGATCTTAACAATAAAACTAGGTACATTAAGAAACGGTTAGGCTGTGACACTCTGAGCAATGCTTACGCCCTGAAACCCGCCCCGAAAACGCTAGCTGCAACCCAAAGCACTAGTTCCTAGTTATGAGGCCCGATATCGTCCCTTCACAAAGTAAGACCCTAAACCCGAAACCCCCTGGCCCAACTCTTAAACCCCAAGGCCTAAGCCCTAAACCCAAAGCCCTTAAAAATAACAGACAGAAGCAAAGCCCTGAATCCTAAACCCAAAGCCCTGAACGCTAACCCCCAAATGCCGAGCCTTAAACTGAACCCAATCCCTAAGGGTCCATGTACCCAAATAGTAAAAAAATTGGGCCCAATGTACCTTTTTAGGGATTACATTAAAGCCAATGTATATACTATTTGGGTACATGGACCCTTAGGGAATGGACAAAACGACGAAAGATCCTCCAAGGGGCCCAAAAGCGGACGCGCGGCCAGTGGCGGTGCACGGCGTGGCTCAGGTGGCTAACTTCGGTCTACAGCCTTAGTAGCTTTGGGTTTAGGGTATTGGGGTGGAGTGTGTATAGTGGGGATACTGAAATGCCATAGCATTTGAAGAGTTTTGAGTTTTGCGTCGCGCAGCAGTGTTATTCTAGAGGCCGGAAGAGTAGGCTGCGATTCTGGGGTATGCTAGAACTATAACCGATCATTTGGTGCCGGCAAACAAGCAGTACAAGCTTTGTGCAGGCCCCTGTACTTTTGCTTGAGGGCAGTTCTTATAGACTGGAAGCAAAATCATTTCATGCATAGCTGCCTCATTGTAGGTCCTTGACAGTGTTGAGATATTGGGAACCCTCAACCCTAAACCGCCAGTATCACAGCCATTGAGGGCCCTATGCTAAGCTACTTCAGGTCCCATCGAAAGGACCATGTGGGATAATGTAGGAACCTGATTAAGAAACCCTGGGCCTATAACCTCAAAATAGTAGGATGCAAAAAGGAACCCTAATGAAGGCCCAGGGTTTCTTAATCAGGTTCCTACAGTACGAAGTTGTGGTGAAGTCTTGGCATGAGTTGATCAGCGCTGGGTTCCTAGGGTTCCTTTTAAGGGTACCTTTAAGAGTTCCTTTAAGGTCCTAGGATTCCTTTTAAGAGTTCCTTTAAGTCTGGGTTGTGCACGACCTGCCTACGGTGTAGGATTTAGGGTTAGGGCCTTCTTCACTCTCATTTTAGCAACACATACCTATAGTCTCCATTGTAGTTCCTTTTTGGGGTTACCTTATAGGATCCTCATTATATATTTGGTTAAGCCAAAAAAAGGAACTACAATGGAGGCTATAGGTACCTTCAACTACCAGACCCTGACTTTCGTAGGCTCTCATTCCGAACCCTAACATGGGAGTTTATAGGGACCCTTCAAAGAGCAGGTGTTGGTAAGTTGAGGCAAGCCCAACACTTTATTCTATTTATCACAAGGCCCCTACACTACATGGTGCAGATCTGAAGTTGAGGAGACGAGGACTTAAATTTGAATTTTGTAGGTTCTGATTATGAAATTGTTAAGGAGGGCTTGGGTAGAAATTGTAGGAATGTAATTACTCAAGAGAGGCGTGCATTCAAAAACACAATCTGCGCTTATGCGGATCCTCCCAAAAGGCGGGGTTTGGTAGGTTCAGGTACACCCTGAGCTGTGCATGAGCTACCAAATGGGGCTTCAGAATAAGATCCTACACCAAGTAGGCTCCTGTGGGAGTTGCGGCTTCATAGCCGCAGGTCTAGGACTCGTAATTTAAGGTTTGGTCAGGGATGCTAGCCGAGGTTACAATTCAGCGGTTGGGTGTTTTTGGTTTTTTGTTTAGGATTTTACATGCGGCTACGATCCAAGGGGGTCTGGCTCGTATTCATGCGGGTTGATTTTCAGTAAGCTGGCGCACGTGAGGCTGCGCCTGCTGCATTTGCTGGGCGGCTCCGTGATTTATCTATGCCTAGGAGGCACGTGGCTCTGGACAGATTGGAACTGGGCCACTTGAAGTTCGCACACTTACAAACAGACCTTGCCCTGCAGCGGCGTAAGACCTGCGCCCTGTCCTGAAGCTCATACCCAGAGCCCCAAGCCTAAGCCCTAAACCTTCGAAACCCAACGCCATTAACCACCTTCGAATCTATTCCGTCTTCCATTTACGGCTCAGGGTTGAAGCTTGTGATTACGGCCAACTGCCCGTATTGTCCCTAAACGCCTAATCTAAAGCCGCTGTGCCCCTAACCGGTATACCCTAAATGCTCCCAAAGACTCACCCTTGCAACCTGAATCCTTCAAGCTTAAACCTGCGCCCCCAAGCCCAAGTAAAGCAGTGTCATGTCAGCATACATGCAATGCTTGCTAGATGCCGATCTCCCAACCCCGGAAGCATATGCCCCAAAGCCATGTGTCTTCAGTATTTCATTCTATGCAGCCCCAGAAGAGGAGCTGCATCCACGTGTCTCGGAAGACTCAATTGTTTGTGAGTGTTGGGCAACACAGGCCTGGCCCATCCTCCCCCTTAGAGTCGCGCAGTAGCACACTTGTATCCTGTTTAGTTTGGGTTCCCCAGGGTTTAGTGGGCAAGGTTGGGCAGAGGACTGTTTGATAGGTTTTACGACGAAGGGTTCACATCGCGTCGGGGTCGAGTGTGGCCAGGCCACGTTTCATGTGCGCCCCATGTAATCAGACCTGCTCTGACATTTGAAGTTCAAACGAGATCTCCCTACTGGCGTCCAGTGGCAACAGTGGTCCGGCTCGCATACTGTATGAAGAGTCATCATGATGCCCGAAACCTTAAACCCCAAACCCCAAACCTGCCTGAGCGTGTTTACTTGACCCAACTCACCCAGAATCATCCACCAAGTCGCCTCCATAAAAAGGCAGCAGTCGCCAAGCAAGCATACATCAAAAGATGTTTCCGCGCTTTTTCAATAGAGTCATCCCATGACCCTTCTTCTCGGACTACTATGACCGAAACCATAAACCCCGATATGCCCTGAAGCCTCAACCTTGAAACACGATTTGTAGGCACCCTGTGTGCAGGCGGAAAAGAGCTTAAAACAAAACTATTAAGAAAGCCTTGATCGTAAATATCCTAGATCATCGGTTCCAAAGCACACAGCTCTACTGCAACCAGGGTCTCTAAACTCATCTTCCCAGGGAGTCCACCATCCCTTGAGGATCCTACGGTTGATGATATAAATTATGCATTACCTTAATATAAGGACCCTAAACTATGGGAATTATGGCATATTCCTTATTATGGGTCATGCAGGATTTATATCATCAACAGTATTACATGCCTTAGGGCTTTAGAGCTTAGGGGTTTAGGTTTTGGGGTTCGGGGCTTAATAGCGGTCGCGGCGGCTTAAATTGAAGTCCTGCTGAAGGCGTCCTAGGCTCTTGAGGCTTGAGGTTCCTGTGTTACTTTTCTCATAGGGATCCTTAGGGGTGTGGGGGGGAGGGGTGTAGGGGACTATACTTCCTTAAATAGGCCTTATTAGTCCTTATTATGGGCCTTAAGGCCCCCTACCCCCCCTCCCCCTACACCCCTAAGGATCCCTATGATTTTCAACCCTCATCTCCTCACAAAACGTGGTCTCCCCACTACTGGGTTCTTGTTAAGGAACTTAATTTAAGTTACCATAATAGGGATCTATCGTAAATAATAGGGTTTCCTTATTATGGTAACTTAAGTTAAGTTCCTTAACAAGAACCCAGACTATCACCCTTTTCCCCTTTTCTGTCGGTGTCTCTTTGTTAACACCGAATACTTACAAGGCAAAAGGGCGCCCTTACACAAAAAGGGGCTACTGGGAAACGGAGAAACGTAGTTCTACTGTTACTCTGGGGTCCCTAAGCCCTAAACCCTAAATCCCTATAGATCCCTTAAAGGAACCCTTTTAATATATACCCTTGTTACAGTTGGCTTGGGGTTTAGGGGTTCTCGTGGCCTCGTTCGACGAAGCTTCTTCGACTATAGACCTGGTCATTATGATTGTTTTTAGTACTGCGAGTAGCATTGTTGCTAATGTTGTTATTGCCTTTGTTATGACCAGTGCTGTTATTGCTATTGTTATTATGATTGCCATCCGTGCAGTACTATTTCATCTTAGTATGCCCTTGAACCCCTTATACTAGGTAGGCGACATGGGCTTGCGGCTGACGTTGGCATGGAGTTCGCGTAGTCACTCAACACCGCTGCGACGTAGCTCACTCATTCTCAGCTTCCACAGCTTCGACCAGCGGGAAAAGTCCGAACCAAGTTTCCCAGAGACTCCAAAACCGCATGATTTCAGGGACAGCTACCTGCTTTTAAAGACTCCAAACCGGCAACCCCAAACCCTTCATTCGGGAAGATACCTTAAACTCCCCTGACCCCTAAATTTATTGATCCATCCCCTACCGGCTGAACCTGCCCCCGAACCCTAAGCACACCCCAAATGCTACACGAAACCCTAAATGCTTCACGTTGAACCCCATTCGATTGTATCACTACGTAAGTATGCAGTTTGGGATTCTTTTCGCAATTATTTAGACACGTTGCTCGCATACCATCTACATCTACAGGGACTGCTACAGCCAGGAATTCGATGTTGGTCCGCAAGCCCCGCCACCCTCCTGAACAGCCCCTTCATGTAGGAGCCCGAATATTTAGGAGTGCCAAGCAGTATGCTTTAAAAGCCCCATTTTATTGTTAAGCTAATGCCTTCATAGCTACCGCATAAATCCCACAACCTTCTACGCAATCCCACAAAGCCCTGTAGTATAGAAGCCCTATTCTAGCTGCGAAGGGGGGGTTAACAGAAAGCCCCGCCAAAAAAAAAAAAAATGCAAGTCCCGAAACCCTAGACCAGATTGGGGACTCCAGAGTCCAGTAGTTCTGCTGAGCATGGCCGACCCTTTCGTCAATAAATCGGGACATGACTCTAATATGGACTATGGAGTTCAAGAATATGTTATGGCACACTTCTAATCAAGAAAAAGAGTGTGCATTTCTCCTTTTGATGCGGAAACTTAACGAAGCCGCCAGCTCTTGAACCAAAACCCTGCAGGGTTCAGGGTTTGGGATTTGGGGTTTAGGGTTCATGGTTTCGGGTGTGCGATTTGGGGTTTAGGGTTCAGGGTTTCGGGTGCAAGGTTTTGTGTTTAGGGTTTGGGGATTAAGGTTAGGAGACTTGGGGTGTTTAGGTTTACCCCAACCCATAACCCTACACCATGAGACCTCCACCCTGAACCCCCGCTGAGGCTGTATCACCCAGATCGTCTGAAGAGCTCTGGAGGAGTCCTCAGCAAGGCGCGTCTTGCCCAGAGACTAGAGAAACGAGAGGCCATACTGTAGGGTTTTAGGGCTCAGGGTTTTGGCCATGCCTTAGGGTTTAGGCTTTAGGCCAGGGTTTAGTAAGGGTTCAGGGTTTAGATTCAGGGTTTCTTGCCATGCTTTGGCTTTATCTTGAAGCGTTGAAGGATTTCTAATCTTCGTCACATGCACATACTCTCAATGACATGTCCGAAACACGCTTATTGTCGGGTATGGGGTTAGGTTGAGAGGCTTGCTTTTTTGTGGTTTGGGGGTTCCTGATGTACAGAAAGCCTATGTACTTCACAACACTTAAACCCTGAGCAACTCATATAGATTGCCAACAGAAAGCTTATCGACGTCACATAAAACCCTATAAAATCTCCAAACCCTGAACCCTGTAAAACCTTCGAGAGCCCAAGTATTCTGTGGAGGCGGCTGCCCAACGAAGCCACGAGCAGCGCATGGCCTTGCTGAATGCTGCGCATCGTGTGCTCTCGGATCAGAGGCAAAACCTGGAGTAGGGGTTTGGGGTTTGAAGTCTAAGTTTTCAGTGCTTACAGGGATTAGATGAGGAATTAGGGTTTTGGGGTTACGGTTCAGGTGTTTAAGTGTTCAGGGCTTCAGGGTTCTTGGTTTAGCACCTAGAGCCTGGAGAAGGGTATAGGCTCCAAGGTTTGGGGGTTAGGGAATTTTGAGGAACAGGAAAGAAAGCTTCTAGAAGTCTTTACAAGGGTGCTTAGAACAGCAGCGGTGACAACAACAACAACAACAACAACAATAATTATCGCAATGATGGTCAGAACACTGCGTCACAAAGGCATACATACTGTTGAGAGTTGAGACTGCTTGGAAATCTGGTTGTGTGAACAAACGACGGCAATAACAACAGCGGCAATTTTGCAGAGGCTACGCCTGGCGTACGATAAGACGCTGCCTGAGCCTGACGGCGTGCGTCCCCCAGCATTAGCATGTCTGGGTTCTGGGGCACAACTTAAAGATACATCATCCAGGCTGTTCTGTGGTACACTTTTTTACTTTCAGGTTTCTGGGTTCCTATTATAAAACAGGAAGCCTAAAAAAGTATAGACTTTTTCCCAGTGGGTTACTATCGGCCCCTGAAACCTGAACCCTAGGCTCTCAAGCTTCAGTGTTTGTGTGCCAAGCTTGGAATTCAGGCGTTGCAGGTCCACCCTCACATTTTCTGAGTCTCCGGCTTCTGCTCCGGTGCCTTAAGCTGCATCCTAATTAAAGACGTAGTCCTACGATCGGGGCTGAAATAATACCTATACTATTGTAGGGGTTCCTGAGTATATGTCTAGTATCATGGGCCCCAAATCCCTATTGCAATAGTCAAAGCTCTTGTAGTAGCAACCCAGCTCCCGCTGCCCAGGCAGACGAAGTCGACTTCGCCACTCTGACTTGTCCTTGAATGCCCAGCGTTTCTGGAGTATCTTCGGTATTTCCCAATGAGAATGATGTGGCTAGAAGGACTTGTGGTAAGACGACGAAAGCAAGCCCTAAAATCCACTGCAGATCACGACGCAAGGCCAAAGTCCCAGAGCCAGGCCGCAACCGAGGGTACGAAGACGACCATGAAATATCCAGGCCCCGATAGTCCTGTCCTATTGATGCCAGTTCCTAAACCCGAAACTCTAAACCTAAACCCGAGGACCTAAGGTCCAAAAACCCTAACCCCTAAACCCTTCGACCCTAAACCCCCAAACCCCTAAACCCCTAAACCCCCAAACCCCTAAAACCCCAAACCCTGGACCGTGGCAGGCACCAGGCCGTAGTAGCGAGAAAGCAGAGGAGATCTCCGGACTTCAATGTTGAGTCCTTCGTTTCTGAAGGGATTAGGGTTTAGGGTTTAGGGTTGAATCCTTCGTTTCTGACGGGACTAGGGATTAGGGTTTAGGGTTGAGTCCTTCGTTTTTGAAGGATGCTTTAGGGATTTTGGCTTAAGGTTTAGTTTGTCGGGTTGAATCCTTCGTTCTGAAGGGGGTGAATACAGAGTTTTCGGTTTGGGGTTTATGGTTTGGGACCAAACCCCCAAAGAGACCCAATCCTGAACCCTAAAGACCCGTCACTTGAATCCCCAGACCCTAAAGCCAAACCTCCGAGCACCCAAAGCTGCCAAACCCCTGAACTCCTAAACCAAAACCCCTAAACCCCTGAACCCAAGATCCTGAGCCCCTAAACCCCTAAACTCCTACACCCAGAACCCTCAAATCTCTACACCCAAAAACCCCGCACCGCAAACCCCAAAAGGAGCAGTTCGATTTCGATTTCCTTGGCTCGGATCGGCATGGCCCTCGGAATTCCAGGGTTTAGGGTTCAGGGTTTCGGATTTAGGATGTACAGGGCTTAGGGTTTAGGGAGGGGTTTTACATCCTTGTCCGTTATATACTTAGAGCTCCGAGACCCCAGACAAATACTCAGGCTTTACTGCCGGCCTTGCCGGAAGGGGGGGCCAGGTGGTAAAGCCTGATTCATTTGCGGAGCTCAAATTGCTGGGCGTTTTGTAACCGACAAAATCGGGGGTCCGGGTGGCTATTCGGGTGAGCATGTGATGCTTATACGGTCCTCGGTTCTCGGACTCGTGGGGTCTAGAGTCTAGAGTCTAAATAAGTTCCAATACTATTTTGGGGGTTCCTTGCTCTACATATAGTGTGAAGGGCCCCAAAAACCCTGTTCGAATCATTAGGACCGCTATTATATAGAGCCCACTAAAATTCCCATTATAGTAGCCCAGCCCCTATAGACCCCTTCGAAGGAGCCCTATTCTAATTAAGTAAGGCCCCTTTTGTTACCGTACCCTTATAGTAACCCTTCTAGCGAGGCCCTTTCGAGTTGCCCTCGGGCGCGCAGCGCGAGCGGCCAAAGCCTGCGGCAGTTGGGCTCCTAGTGGAGACATGGTTTACTCGAAAGTAGGCTTTAGGGTTTACAGTAAACCCCATAAAGTTAGAAACGGGATGAAGGCCAAGTAGTGCTGGGATTCCCCATACATTACTCTTACATAAGGACTGAGGCTATTGGGTTTCCAACTGTTGGGCTTCTATTGTAAAGTAGGGTTTAGGGGTATCGATTTTGGATATTTTTAATTTCCGTTATTGTTCAATATACACCCCTAGTAATAATAAATTTTGGGTGGCTTGCTAGTACATGATTTTATCTTGGGATGGAGTAAGCAATGTAGACCTCTGATGAATGAACCCTTTCTCATTCAGAGCCTGAAGATTGATTAGGATCGCTATTCAGAAAGAGAGGGTCTATCAACTAGGGTCTGCATTGTAAGTAATTCAGAAATAGAGCTGTCGGTACTTTGTTAGCTGGGTTATCCTACATAGCTTTTTTTCCCTTTCTAGCCTGCTCACTCACTCGCTGATCGTAGGGTTTAGGGATTAGGGGCTTTTGAGATTCGGATTGTGTTTCAAAAGCAGGTGGTGTACACAGAGGATTTCAGGATCAAAAGATTGTGCATAGGGTATCAGGTAACGTATTGTGGATCTGCATCCTGTACTTGGAGGGTCGGGGGACTTACTAAGTAGTTAGTTTGGAGAGTTATAAGTACCATAACCCCAATTAGGATTTCTATTAGGGTACTTATAACTCTACTTCTTACCTACTTACTAAGTCTCCCGACCCTCCAAGTAGAGGGTTTCCGAGGATCTTCTCAAGGGTTTTGTCTTGATGGTACAAGGTACTTCAAGGGCATTTGACTCGAGTACCGAAATACTTGCTGGCCCTCCATGAGCGTCGTCGGCGCATGCCGCGCCTCGGAGTGGCTTCCGTCTTCTTGGAGGGTCGCGGGACTTAGAAAGTAGGTAATAAGTAGACTTATAAGTACCCTAAAAGGGACCCTAATTGGGGTTATGGTACTTATAAGTCCCTAAAATAACCAGTTACTAAGTCCCCCGACCCTCCAAGTTGCTAGGGGACAGGAGTCTGGATTGGATGTCCCACAGCGCAGTTCCGCCAGCCCAACATTCCGGCTGAAGCATGCCAAGAAGAAGAGTCCAGCAGTATCCTTGTACCCTTTTTGCTTGCGGGTTCCACTATAAGCTAAATACCGGGAAGAGGGGGCACGCAGACTTAATTCAAAAGGTAGGTTATGACTCCAGAGTTACAGGTCACAGCCCTTCGAATCCTAGGCGTTTGGATCTAGAGCCCAGGACGTTGAGTTTCCTTCTTAGAGCTTGGAGGTTGCTTCATAAGGCTTTAAAGTTGTTGGGCTCAGGGTTTAGGGTGTAGGGTTTGGAGTATAGGGTAAGCTTTCAGTCGGGATTCATACGGGCCTCATATGGCATTTCAGGGAATAATTCTTGGGATGTAGGAGGTTCGAATCCAGAGCCGCACAAAGAAGGATTGTCAGGAGCCCTGCACACGGTACCCCTTGTGTACAAAAAAGCAATCCACATGTTCAGGTCCAGGTGCCCTGACTCATGATCCTAGAACCAGCACCCTCGAAAATATTTTACCCGCTTGTGTTGCCTGTTGAAGCCCAATTTTAACAAAAACACATGTAAAACCTCGACACAACAAACAGAACTTCAAATGGAGCCGGTTATAGAGCTCCGAAACACAGGCTTCAAAAGATCGCCCAGCTCGTTAAGGGACACTCCTCGTGCTGTCTGAAGCCCTGTAAGGTCTGCTCTGAGGTCCTTCGAGGGGTCCTTTAACCGTTCCTTCATCGGAACGGATAGGAACCCTTAACGGAACTCTTAAAGGAACACCTTGAAAAACTCATTGAAAGGAAAACTTAAGAGTTCCGCACCCTTAGGGGTTCTATAAAGGCTTCCTTTAAGGGTTCTATAAAACTGTTCCCGTAAGGGGTCCCTTAAGGGCTCCTTTGAGGGTTCCTTCATTGGGGTCCCTTAAGGCTTCCTCTTGAGGTCGGGATGCCGTGCGGAAAGCCATGGACCAGCTTCGGGGGAAGGAGCCGAACTCCCTCGCACTCCCATATCCATCCCTTAAACAAGGGATACCTAGGGTTCCTTTAAGGATTAGGGATCTATAAGACTTAGGGTTTAGAGGACTCCAATAAAGGAATATACCGTAAATGATAGTAGGAAGTTGGAAGGGCCGAAAAAATTATCAATACTATGTTGGGGACCCTTATTATGGTTAATCACAGTATGATATACCGCAAAAACCTTGTTCCAATTATTAAGGCCTTTATGGTACCCTACTTTGGGGGTTGTTTAGTTGAGTGTGTATAGGTTCTTACACGTTTGTATAGGGTTAACATACCCCGTAATTACAGAATCCACTAACTCATCACATCAATGCCTACGTCAATTTGCTTGGCGGCGGGTTTTGAATTTTGCTGGAGGGAAGTGAGTTTGGCTTCAGGGCTCAGGGAATTGTAGGGTTGCTTTGTAGGGCTTTACGAGGGTTTCTGAAGCTTGCATAGGTCGTTTCTTGAATTATGGGACGCAGGGCTTCAGGATGCAACTTTGGGCCTAGGATTTAGGGTAGGGTTTAGGGTTTAAGGCCTAGGATTTAGGGTAGAGTTTAGGGTTTTAGGGCTTCGGGTCTACGAGCTTCAGCATCTCAAAGGGGACAAGGAGGGACCCTTAATAGGGACCCCTGCCCAATAATTGGCTAAATAAGGGGTATATAATTGCTATATTAAGGGTATATACCTAGGGGTCCTCATGAAGGGTCCTTCCTTCTACCCTTGGAGCATCTGTAGAACTCCGAGGCTTGGGGCGCCCAGGTTCAGGGTTCAGGCTGGTGTGGTAAGATTGAGAATGCTACGGTTGATGATATAAATCCTGCATTACCTTAAGGGCCCCAAAATATGGGAATTATGGTATATTCCTTACTATGGCTCATGCAGGATTTATATCATCAACAGTAGTAGGAATACTCATAAAGATATTAATACTACTAATAATAGTGGGAAGAATAATAGTAATCGTAAAAATGGCACAACTTAAAGATACATTACCCAGGCTGTTCAGTGGTACACATTTTGACTTTCAGGTTTCTGAGCTCCATTTACAAAATTTGACGCCTAAAAAGTATATGCTTTTTCTCAGTGGGTTACTGAACAGCCTAGTCTAGGTCCTGATGTTTGTAGATCCTGTCTATGCGCAGTTTCCCTGTCCTGCGTGATGCCTGCGGAACGCTGGGCATTCATCTTGAACCGAAGCCTCCCCAGAGACTCCAATATCCCTTATTTAAGGAATCCGGTTTAGGGTTTAGGGTTTAGGGATCTAGCTTAAACCATATTGGGAATTCCCTACTATACATTGACGTCTATTCTTTCGTTGGGTATATGGGAGCCTTTTTCGTGATGCCCAGGATGAGCTTTAGGCGACCCCAAATCCCCAAAGAAGCTCCCCCGAAGCGCAGGAGAGGATAGCTCTGGCGGACAAGGATGGACAGATTCGGCCATCAGGCGCCTTGAGGTTGAACTCGGCTTTCTTGATATACATGAAGCCGAGTGAGAATTTGAAGTTGGAAACCTAGCATACCGTAGCAGATGTTTCACGGCGCCCATTTTGAGTGATGGCGCCTTGATTTCGAAGATAGTAAACCCTAAACCCTAACCCCTAAACCCTAAACCCTGAACCGTATCTGGTGCCAGAATAGAAAAGTCCACATAGGGCTCAGGATGTGGGGCGCTCAGGGCTTGGAGCTCAGGTACTAGGGATCTAAGGTTGCCGACTGCAGGTCGCTAAGAATGTGTGTACTACGGTTGATGATATAAATCCTGCATTACCCATAATAGGGAATATACCATAATTCCCATAGTTTAGGGTCCTGAAGGTGATTTATATCATCAACCGTACCACTAATGGTCGGCCTTTGGTGACTGTCAGTGGGGCTCCTTTGGAAGATCAATCTGAAACCTGAAACCGACATTTCAAAGCCCTGGATCGCAAGACCCGTTCTCTTCAAGCCTGCATAATGTAGGGGCCTTTACAGTTAGAATAGGGTTTGGGGGGTAGCTATCATGGGGAACCCCCAAAACCATATTCTAACTGTCTTGGCCTCTAAGTTCGCCCTCCAAGGCCTCCTTGTAAAGCCCAGCCTGTATCAAGAAGCCGACACTCTGCAAGCTCCTCTACGAAACCCTGCATTGGACCCTAAACCCTAAACCCCAAAATTCATAGTTCAAAACAAACCCCAAAATTCAACCCAAAACTAGGTACATGGATCCGACAAGCCTCTTGAGCCCTTCAGACTGCTCAACCTCTTAGAGACTCTAACCCGGTTGGATTTTGGGACATTTTCCTTATTTGGGTTTATAAGGGACCCTATATCTAAACATTTTTCAGGGTGTTTAAAGGCCAACCCAGCTAAGCCCACACCATCCTGGACAATATCTGTCCCTTTACCTTTGCAGTAGACACAAACATAGCTAGCCTTTGTAAGGCCCTGTTCAGAGACCTTATAAACCCCTGGAGCTAAACCCTTTAAACCCCTTCCCTGCCAGGCCCGACATCCAAAACCCTAAACCCTTAATCCCTTCAACCCTAACCCCTTGAACCATCGAGTTTCACGTAGTGTATGTCTGTAAAGACAGACTACACCGACCTAGCCAGTACACTGTAAAAAAGAACCTTAAACCCTATACACCCTAAACCCTTAAACCCTAAACCCTTAAACCCTTAAACCCTAAACCCTTAAACCCTTAAACCCTAAACCCTTAAACCCTAAACCCTTAAACCCTAAACCCTTAAACCCTAAACCCTATACACCCTAAACCCTTAAACCCTAAACCCTTAAGCCCTAAACCCTTTAAACCCCTTCCCTGCCAGGCCCGACATCTCCCTTCTCGGGGCTCGGGGAGTGCGCCGACCCGGACTGCCGGGCTCATCGCCTGGCCTGGCCTCAGGCCTTTTCTTCTCGGATCCCAGAGACCCCAATATCCCTGAATTAAGGAATATTACTTAAATTATGGTAGGATCCCTTATATGAGTTAAGGTAGATTCCTTAATTAAGGGATATTGGAGTCTCTGGGATGGGTATAGCTAGGGGCCTTAGTAATTACCTATACTATTCTTGTGGGGTTCGTGATTGTATAGTACAATGGGCCCCAAAACCCTGTTCTATACGATGATGACAGCCCCTACATCAGGCAGAGGGCCCTTGTTAGTTTTGGGGTCTAGGGTTTTACAGTTACTATAGGGGCGTAGATAATTCAAAAAAACTAAGTTGCAGAGTGATGATGAGTTGAGACGAACAGCAGTAGTATGAGTAGTAGAATAAGGTGAAATAGATATAGTACAATCGCAATCGTAATGACAGTAGTATCAGTTTTCGTGGTAGTAACAATGGCGATGATTGTTGCAAGCGTCCTCATTAGCACGCGACCCGTGCGTTTCTTAACTAAGGGGCCTAATAATTACCAATACTATATTGGAGGTTCCTTATCAGGATTGTCGTACAATATACCCGAAACCCTGTTCTTATTATGAAGGCCCCTATACAAAACCCTTATAGTATCCCTCAAAGCATCCCTTAAAGCCTTTATATAGGAACCTTTTAAAGGAACCCCTATCCTAACTGCGAAGGCCCCACAGAGAGTGGGCTCTTCTGGCAGGTCCGCAGCCGCTTCAGGGACTTCATCGTTGCCCGAGTTCGGGCGGCGGCTCGCCAGGAGGAGGCGGGTTTAGGGGTTGAGGGGTTTGGAGTTTAGGGGTTTAGGGGTTTAGGGTTTGGGGGTTAGGGTTTGGGGGGTTTGGGGTTGTAGAGTTTCGGGTTTTAGGGTATAGGGTTTTAGGGCTTAGGGTTTTTTGGGGTTTCGGGTCTTAGGGTTTAAGGTTTTATAGGCGTGTGGTTTGGCGCTTTAGGGGTTTCAGGGTTAAGGCGGTTTAGGGTTCAGGGTTTCGGGTTCAGTGGTTTAGGGCTTCGGGTTTAGAGTTTTAGGGTTTAGGGTGTGTGGTTTGGGGCTTTAGGGTTTAGGGTTTCAGAGTTTAGGTGGTTAAGGGTTCAGGGTTTGGGGTTTAACGGTTTAGGGCGGTTTAGGGTTTCGGGTTTAATGGTTTGGGGTTTAGGCGTTGGGGTTTATGGTTTGGGGTTTTTGTGGTTTAGGGTGCAGGGTTTATGGTCTCGGGTTTTAAGGTTTCGGGTTTAGGAGGAGGCGGGCATATGGTTGCAGGCTGGATGGTTTGGGGTTTAGGGTTCCCTTTTTGGGGAACTGTTGGGGTTTACTGGTTTAGGGTTTAGGGTTCCTTAAGGGGAACTATACGTGTTCCTAAATGGATCCCATAAGCCATAAAGGTTTGGGGTTCAGGGTTTAGGGTCTAACGGTTTAAAGCTTCGGGTTTAGAGTTTCGGGCTTTAGGGTTTCAGATTCAGGGTGTATGGTCTTGGGTTTAATGGTGAAAGGTTTGGGGTGTCGAGTTTTAGGGTTTTCGGGTTTAGGGTGTAGGGTGCTTTCGAGAGACTCCGGCTATTTAATTGGATTTTGAGCCTTTCACGGTGGTCCTGAGGGTTTAGTCTTAGGTAGGGCAGGGAGCTCGGCAAGTCAACCATCTACTTGGATGATCAGGGGAATGGGCGGGGCTCACAATCAAAGGTTCTAAAAGGGTCCGGGTTCAGAACAGTTTTTGGATGCGGTACGTAAGGCAACAACAGTAATCAGTGTCTACGTTCCCCCCCCACTTAAGTTATCAAGGTTCTGATTCTTAGATACTGACCCTCCTCCTTAATAATAAGCCCCCCTGTGCCCCAAGTAGGTGGAACACGAAGGTGTGAGCTGCTGGAGGGATGGGGAGAAGCTCATGAGCATATTCGATTGCCTATGGGAGGACTTTAAAAGTTTTGCCTGAGCATATATGTCTATCTTAAAAAAGAGAAGTTTGAACTATTTTGGGCCTGGTTTTTGAAGAAGAGAGACACCAAGTCCTGTAGCCCGATCGACTTGGGGGTCTGGGGTTTACGGTCTACTTGGAGGATCATGAGACTTAGTAGGTAAGGAATATAAGTACATTTCTCAGGAGTATAAGCTGAGCCGTAGAAGTAGATATGACACGATCCCTCAGTTTGAATCTGTGAGGGTCCCACTTGGAGGGTCGGGAGACTTAGTAAGTAGGTAATAAGGAGAGTTATAAGTACCCTAATAGGGACCCTAATTGGGGTTATGGTACTTATAGCTCTCTACACTAACTTCTTAGTAAGTCCCCCGACCCTTCAAGCACTTATCCAAATTCGCTTTTCTCAGGGTGTGCAGCCTTGGTGGAACCAAGAGGTGGGGCTCAGGCCAGACTTTCTGGGGGCTTGCCGGGGTTTCTGGGAGTTTTGGGGTGTTTTAGGAGGGTGCACGGGCATCTCGGGTTTTGCAGTGTTTTATAAGGGTTTCTACAACAAGGGAACCGCTTTACTATACTATACCAGTAGGCAGTCAAGGAGTATACTCCGGTCCCTATTAGAGCTAGAAATTGCTCTGGAAAGGGTTCGCAGTATGAGGGTTAAAGATAGAACTATAGGCAACGAATGGGATTGCAGCATTTGTTACTAACCTGGGGTTGCGAAATATGTTCGTAGTTCCAGCCATTCCAAGCCCTCTTCCAAAGAAAAGGTCCCTCTTGTAATATCGGGGCCATAATAATTAGAATAGGGTTCTGGGGCCCATTATACTATATGTAACTATAATCAGGAACACCCCCTGCCAATAGTATTGGTAACTATTTAGGCACCGACATTAGGCGGAGCCTGACGGTAAATGTCGCTGGGAAGGCAAAGCTGTCAGCAAACTTTCGCATGATCAAGGAGTAGTGGAGCAGCAGGAGGCTTATTCAAGGACCCAGAGTAAGCCCTTACTCCTTTTTTAGGGTTCAAGTTCCCGTATAACACCCTTTATACCCAAAAGGGCACCCTTTTCACTCCTAGGTTACTCTTATGTCTTGCATTAGTGTGGGCAATGCCAACGCGGTGGCCACGCACCTGCACCTATGTATTGGTATGATACCAGTTGGCTCTCCGAACAACATGAAGCAAGACTTGGAGGAAGCAACACCCTAGCAAACTTGTAAGCATCGGAAGGACCCTACGTGATTTATACATCCTTGAAGCAGTCTGAGAAGCTTCACCCCGAAAGCGCTAAACTTTGAAACCCTCATCTCTGGAAGCCTTAAAAGTAGAACCCTAACAAAGACAAAAGGCTTGAAACCCCTAGAAATGCAACTAAACTCTGAACCCCTAAACCCTAAGCCCCCAACTGGAGTCAGGTACACCTCAGTGGGCAGTGGCCAGTTGTTCTTTGACCTCGAGCTGCTCGAGAGGAGAAGCCTGCAGTATCCTTCTACGTCGCCCAGTAGTAGGTTTAGGGTCTATAGGGTTGTCTTGCACCGTTTATTTTGGGGGTCTTCCACTTCCTGGGTACTAAGGAGAATGAATGGATGCCTTTTCTGCCGCTAAAGGCTTGTTGGGGAATCTACGGCTGCAAAAAGCCTGTTGTAGAGAAGGTGCCGTTGGGAATATACTTCAACCGAAGGACATCCTATACATAATGGAATCCTAAGCTTCTGGCTGCTTTGTGGCTTAGGGTCCGAGGGCGAGGCGTTTTGAGACGGACCACCATGTGCACGGGTCGGGAGGTGATGGGTGGGTTTTACGGCTTGGCGTGAGGGCTTGGTGCTGAGATTTAGGGTGTCTAGTACAGGGGCCTGAGTTCTCTAATCAGTGTATGTGGTAATACTCCCCAAAGCCTTATCCTAGTAGTAAGTCTCCTGGGTCCTATACTATTTATTTGGGCCCTGGCTCAGAGACACTCTCAGGTGGCCCACATAAGGCAGATAGTGAGGTTGTTGTGCATGATGTAATGCACACCTGCCCCAGCTACTCAACTGGAAATGCATAAGACCAGCAAGATTTTGCTCTTCACAGACAGGATTGAAACAAGAGCTGCAGGGCGGGTATCGCCTCTTGCGATGGAGAGACAGAACATTTGGAATCGAGACCCCTCCGAGGTTGAATTCCCCATTATCCATGGAAATGAACCTAGACTTTCCCTAGGCATCTAAGGACTCATATATTAAGGCTTTTGGGCCCAAAGACCATACTATATAAGGCTTTTGTGCTAATTATTTTGATGCCCAGGGTTTTGCTCACGGTAAAACCTGAAATAGTCTAGTCCGGAACGTGCCCCGCTCCTCCAGGATCCGATATCTTGGGGTTCGCATCGCGCAGATCTGTCTCATAGATACGGCACCTTGGATTTTACTCAGATCAAAGGGGAAAAGGAGGGACCCTTAATGGGACCCCTACCCTATAATGGGCTATAGAATGGGTATATAAAATCTATACTAAGAGTATGTACCTAGGTGTCCTTATTAAGGGTCCCTCCTTTTACGCTGGATCAGAAGCTGGCGGTCTAGGGCTTCGGGGGTACTCTGAGCTGGCAGACGCTGATGCTTCTGCTGTGGCTACATTAACCAGAGACTCCAAAGCTTTTTCATGAGCCAGTTAAATATACCTTAAGATTTGGAGGGATCCCCAATGTAGGGTTTTGGGTTTTTGGTTTAGGGTTTGTCCCAATGTTTAAGGCAAAGCTGAGTTTTAGGAGTTTTTCCTTCAGTGCTCTACCCGTGCCAAGGGGCCCTAAAAAGGCGGTAGCACGTTGCCTCAAGCGGTGGTCTCCAGGCAGCTCATTGCAAGCATTGAAACTTTTGAGTGGATACACTTTACACTTTTGGGGATAACACTACCCACCATAAAACTGAAGGTGTACACCTTGTGGGTCTTATGAACTCAGCATCTCAGTTCCGGAATGTGAGACTACTAGAGATCTCCGCTCAAGTACTTAAATCTCTTGCCGAAGAAGTTCAGAGTTTCTGCTGCTACCAGAAGGGTCGGGCTTTGCACTCAGGCCTGACCTAGGATTTGTAGGAGATCAGCCTATATACGCAACAATAAGGCTTTTTGGTTATGGTTATGTATTGTTATTTGTAAGAGAACAGTCTATATCGGCAACAATAAGGCTTCTTGGTTACGGTCACATTGTTGTTTGCAGAGTTTGTGCTTTTATTGGAATATGGTGGTTTTGACAACTTGAAGCTCTTTTGCTCAATGAGGTCGGCAGACAGACCCTGCGATTTTCTCCTCAAAACTTCGGAGACCTCGACGATTAGGGTAGGGGTCTTGAGGGCATATAATACTTATGGTATTATAAATTTATGATCGTAGTAATACTAGTTGTCATGGCATAGTAACAATAACAGTTTTTACCAGCTATCCAGGCTTCCGTATCTGCTTATGGTTCTTGTACATAGGTGACGCATAGCTTTGCTCTGTTAAACCTCCAAATCTATATGCTAGTTTTTGAAAACTCGAAGCCCCAAGCCACCATGTTTAGCTCGGCAAAATTGTACGGCACCCTTATAAAAAGGACCCCCAGAGGGACCCTCATTTCGAGAATGACCTTCATTGCTCTAAACCCTGATCCTTGATTAAAAAAACCCTCATGGCAGTCGAGGCATATGCTGGCTCTCCACCAAGTGCCAGGATCCCGGTTTTTCGGTAGTTTCGAGTCGGGTTCGGGTTTTAGGCTTTAAAGCGCAGAATAATGAAGCATTAAGCTTTGAGTGTTTGGTTTGCGTTTGGGGCCACACTCCCAGCCTCAAACCCGATTCAAAACCTAAAAACAACTGTTCAGACTCCTCCAGTAGGTGTTTCTTCGGGGTTCCGACGTTCACAGCAAGTCCACAATCGGATTTGGGGCTTGTCTGTACGCAAAATACACTCTTTGATGGGTTTGGTTCATCATGGTTCCAACAAGAGAATATTAGACAATACGAGGGTACCTGATAGTTCTATGCAGATTTCAGCACCCCAGGCGATTGCTCCGTTCTGGCAGAGGTCTCAGTAGCTCCAGGTTCTATCATTGATGACGGACTGCAACCAGTGTCGAGTCCCGAAAGTGGGAACAGTGATGTGGAAGAAGTGTCATAGCATCTATGGGCCCATTATATTATAGATATAATAAGGAACCCCAAAATAATATAGGTAAGTATTTAGGCATCTATGCAACCGCTTGTCCAACCTGCCACGAACCTGCAACCGAGCCTTGTGAGCACAGTCTACCCGAGTACCCGAGCAGTCGCAGCAGTCTGTGCCGAGGTGGACGTTCGGCGCGCACTCCGTTTCTGGTCAGCAAATAGCTTAGGCAACACAGCAGCACCAACAGCATCAGTGGCATGAGCACCAGCAGCAGCAGCAGCAAATGCACCAGCAGCAGCAGCAGAAGCAGCAGCAGCATCAAAAGCACCGGCAACAGCAAGAGCAACAGCAAGAACAAGCAGCAGCGGCAACAACAACAACAACAACCGACAACGACAACAACAACAACAGCTGCAACAACAAAAGTATCTGATTACACAACAAGCATAAGAGTACTAATAAGATAATAATATCAGAGTACTAACAAGATGAAAATTATGATCACAATAAAATCGGGGCACCTAGGCGAATTCACCGACTGGCAACGAGCCGCCTCTCAGTTGTGCCGCCGCCTGGCCAAATGAGGAGGGCTGGCTCTGTTTTTGGGGTTCGAGGGGTTTAGGGTTTACGGGTTTCGGGCTTAGGGGTTTAGGGAATAGGGATTTAGGGCTTAGGGGTTAGGGGTTTAGGGGTTTAGGGCTTAAAAGTTTAAAGGGGCTAGGGAGTTAGGGGTTAAGGTCTCGGGAGCTACTTCTGATGGACTCTACCTCTGATGGACACTATCCTATCCGTAACGAGGACTTGACTGTTCCATAACTCGTATCGTTTATGGTGCTGAAGCGCAAGCAGGATTGTGTACGTTGCCAATAGCCGTATAAACAGAGAATCAAAGGGGAAAAGGAGGGACCCTTAATGGGGACCCCTACCTTATAATGGGCTATATAATGGGTATATAGTATCTATATGAAGGGGGGGTTTCAAGGGAAGCAGTCTTCCTCTTGGCTTGCGACTCTTCGTAATGCATGTACGGTCATATGGGGGTTTCCGAAAGCAGGGGTACCCTATTTTGGGGTCCTTATAATAAGGATCATACTATTTAGGGTACTATATTGAAGTCCCCCACCTTCGGAAACTCCCATGAACCCAACAACCCTGCAGGAATGCTCTTCACCTTGTGATTTCTATACGTTTTCGCCGCCCAGTGGGCCCTTTCACCCTTTGTGTGGTCTTAGGCTCCTTGTCTTAGTAGTCGAGTAGGTGACCTTTAACCTTTTTTGGGTAGCCTAGCCCCTATATAACCAAAATGTTAACCTTTCCCGACAAGTAGGTTATAAAGCTATCCAATACCAAAAGGGCGCCCTTTTTTGCTTACGGGGCATCGTCTAGAGCCCTCGCAGGACCCTTATAGATCTCCTAAAGGCTAAAGGAAAGGAGCCATTGAAGGATCCCTTACTTACCTTTGGTTTGTAGGGAATGCAGGAATGGGGTACAAGTATAACTACTACTATTACTACCATTCTTCCATTCCCTATTAACCAAAGGTAAGTTCAGGGATCCCTTAAACTAGGTAGGGCTTTGGGACATTTTAATATTTTCCCTTATTGGGCTTAAGGGGATCCTATTTATTAATATTTTTCAAAGGCTTTAAAAGCCCCGCCTAGTTAAGGAACCCTTAAAGGATGCCCGAAAGGCATCCTAGAAACCCTCGCTCCGCGTGTTTGCCGTTCGGTCTTCGAGAGGGAAGCCTCAAGTGCTGAGTTAGGAGTCGTACCCCAAAACGGGAGCCTAAGGTTTCCTTTACCTGGACCCCAAAAGTATGTAGAATAATCGTTGTTTATAGGTTTTGGGCCAATATTTTACCTACTTTTGGGGGTGTAGGTAAGGGTTTGAGGGTTTGATTGACGGTTGGGGACTTGGTATCGATGAGGGGCTTGTTCTGAAACCCCCTTATGAAAACGACACCTAGTAAGTCTTCCTTTGTATCATGAACACATGTTGTGGTTGGCACGAGTTGAAGGGCATAGGGGTTTGGGGTTTAGAGTTTACATAGGAGTCTTGCGTTTGCAGTTGTTGTTGCTCTAACCCCTGAGAGATTGCGAAAATTGAACTGTTTTCAGGGGTACCAACTTCGGTATACTCTGTCCTTGTTGACCTAAACAATTGTGGTTGTACATGGGTGTGTAGCTTTAGTTTTGAGTTTGATCTGATCTGAGTACCCAGCTGAGACTCCATCCTGTTGGGAGCCGAAAGCCGTTGAATACTACAGAAAGCTGAATAATTCAATAGTTACCAACATTTCCTGACGATCATTTACCCGAATCCCATTATGATTCTTCAGGCCTCGACCCTATATTCACACTAAACCCTGAGCTATAAGACCCCTATCTTACTAGCACGAGACATGTAGCGGCAATGCAGCGCTGAGGTCACGAGCCTGCTGAAGTCTTAGTCTTCAGCGAGGTGTGGGACTACTACGAAACATGCTGCCACTCGTCTGACGTGGAGAGTTAATGCGGATGCTCTTCCTAATACTCTTATATTCGAGCGTTGGCTGAGCCGTGATACGACTAGAGAGTCAATAAATTTCATGCAGGGGTTGGTCCACCATAAGCATGGGTCGCGAAACAGCAGATGCGTACTTGAGTCTCGAGACTGTTTCTAACTTACGGTCCCGCTTGGGTGCAATGCATATTGCTGCGGGCTTCACGAGTAGGGTTTCAGTTTCTCCTGTTACAAAAGCGAAAAAAGAACTACTGTAAGGGATGGTATATGGGGCAGTTCTGGAAGCCTGAATATAGAAGCCTTCTAACGGAACCCCGCTTGCATGTCATGCATATTGGGGCGACCTTCGCGCGAGTAGGGTTTCAGTTTTCGTGTGCTTCAAAGGGGACAAGGAGGGACACTTAATAAGCACCCCTATGTATATACCCTTAATATAGCCGTTATATACCCATTATATAGCCCATTATAGGGTAGGGGTCTCCATTAAGGGTCCCTCCTTCTCCCCTTTGATTGCTTGCTATCTGCAGCCCTGAGCCTGAGCTCCGCATGCCATACTCCCTGAGACTCCAAAAGCTCAATCTGCGATAAATTGCAGTGACACAGGAACCCTAACGGACCCTAACTAAGAAAGCCGGGGTCTTCATGGGGGCTCTTTTTGTGAATCCTAATATTGGGGTTATAGGGCCAAGGTTTCTTGATCAGGTTCCCCCCTTAGGAACGAACATAGTATGATTCTGAGGTCTATTCCTTAGTAGTAGAGTAGGTCAAATTGAACCTTTTTGGCGCACTGTAATCCCCCATAAGTTAACCTGTAGTTCCATTAGCTACTGGACATGTAAGATCCCTTATTTGAGGGGCTTTGGGTTCCAGTAACCAGGTTCCTACTGTTGATGATATAAGTCCTGCATGACCCATAATAACCATAATTCCCATAGTTTAGGGTCCTTAAGGTAATGCAGGATTTATACTACGTTAGGAACTAACGCAGCATGAATTGAGGTTTATTTCTTATTGAAGGGGGCTTGGGAGTCTCTTGGCAGTGGCTAAGGTGAATCCCAAGAGAACTCCAGCAAGTATCCCGACCTGGAGCGGTATAGGCGCCTGCTGGATTCTGGAGTCGGTAGCTCAAGGTTTAGGGAGTAATGTAGGGACCGAAGTAAGTACCAATACTATCTTGGGGGTTCCTTATTATCATTATACTGTAATGGGCCCAGAAACCCTATTTCAATTATTAAGGCCCCTATACTGTATTACCATGCTTGAATGTTTTTTTCGGACCTGATCCTTCAAGGATACTTTAAAGTCCAGAGCGCCTACTCTGAAGGCCATGGGTTTACGGATTATATAAGGGTTCCCAACCCTGTCCCCTCAAGCTGAAACCTAAACCACCCCAAGTGAAACCCTTAAACCCCAAGCAACTTTAAACCCTGAACCTTACCTTAAGGGGTCCGAATGACCCAATATGTAGGTGCTTGGGTTGAGGATAGTAGTTTTATTCTGATGCTGGGAGCATGTTATAACTAGATACTTGGACCCTTAAGGGTTATAAGTATACTCTAAACTTTAAACCCTAAACCGTTGCTCCAAGCCTGAACTTTTGAATCCCCCTTTTCAGGCAGGTTTTGCAATCTTTGGTAGTGCCGGTAATCGAGGGTCTGCGACCAGCTAGAAGCATTGGGAAACAGGAGTTTGAGGATCTTATGAGGATTCGACATTCTGAACTATGGGGTTTCACCAGCATTTCGAGATGTTCCTGTGCACAAGAAGTACCCGTACACACCTTTTATTTCGGTGCCGATTGTCTCAAGAGGTGACTGGAGTACAGTGTACTGTAGTATGTAGGTCTCAATGACGAGCATTGAGTGGAAGAACGCCCGGTCAGTGCAGCGAAGACCCCAATGGTGAGATAATCTGCCTACTGAGTCGCCTGCTCCTAGATAATATAGGGGCCTTAATCATTAGACTAGGGTTCTGGGCCCCGTGATACTATAGTTATAAGAAGGAACCCCGCAGAAAGTATGGTAATTATTAAGGCCCCTGCAGCACCAAATCTTGAACTCTTAAACACAAGACCCACACTCCTCTGGAGACCGGACCCTAGACCCTATATCCCGCAACCAAGACCTAAGACCTTTCGGCCTAGTGACGTGTTGATAGTATAGGGTATGTATAGCACTTGTGACTTTTGGGATAAGTGCTTCGGGGGTGGGGATCTTCGCAGGCAGCCCTGCGATCTCTTCGTGCACTGCCCGGCCCATGGTGATCGTGAAGACGGGAGCACGATTTAGGGTTTAGGGGTTTAGGGTTTAGTGGTTTAGGGGTTTAGGGTTTATATAGGGGTTTAGGGTTTAGTGGTCTAGGGTTTGGGGGTTTGGGGTTTAGGGGTTTAGGGTTAAGGGTTTCTTACCTTTGGTTAGTAGGGAATGGAGGAATGGGGTACAATTATAACTACTGTTACTACCATTCTTCCATTCCCTACTAAACAAAGGTAAGGATTCAGGGTGCTATCCTAGGTGTCGATGTGGGGTCATCTTTAATGGAGCTCCAATGATGAATAAGTTTGGGGACTGTTGCAACACACTCTAAACTCTTGTAGGAGTCTTGACAGAGCCCTGAAAGGAAACGTAGTCTACTGAGTAAGGCTCCCCCCATATAGGGGTTTCATACGAGGCGCTCGAGGTGCCCGGATCTTTCGGCCTTTATTCATAGGGACCGTTAGGGGGTGGGGGGGCGATGGGGCTGGGGGACTATACTTCCTTAAATGGGCGTTATCAGGTCCTTATCATTATGGGCATTAAGACCCCCTACGCCCCCCTCCCCCTACACCCCTATGGGTCCCTAGGAAAAATGGTCGAAGGGTTTTGGGTTTACTTGGAGGATCATGGGACTTAGTAATTAGCTTAAAGGCTTCCTACAAGGACTTCCATCAAGGTTCTACCTGGAGGATCATGGGACTTAGTAGGGGTAAGGAGATGCAGTAAGCGCCCGTACCAGGGTCAAACGTTTAATTACGGGTATAGGTCCCCTATGTATATAGCCATGAATAACCAAGTTCCACGATCCTTTAAGTAGCGTTTAGAGTTGAAGGGCGTTGGGGGTGCAGAGTTGCAGGGGCTTTGGGGTTTTCACTAGATGGGAGTTTCCGAAAATGAGGGACCCTAATACAGTATCCTAAATAGTAGGATCCCAATTATAAGGACCCCAAAAACAAGGTACCCCTAATTTCCGAAAACTACCAGATTAGGGTCCTAAAGGAACCCAAACGGAGGCGGCATCTCTTATAGAAAGGATCCTAAAAGGGTTCAGAAGTCATGTATGTTTTGAATAAACTTCCTTCAGGCCGTTTTGGGAAGATTACAAAGGTCCCACTGTCCCACAGCCCCTAGGTCCTAAAACCATCAACCAAAAGAGCCCCTAGATTCTAAACATCATAGTCCCGAAACTGCGGCCGAGGTGATGCCACATGGCCCGGTGCAGACGAGGCCCAGTGCGAATGCTGTGAAATTCATCCCTCCAAAGGGTTGTGTGAGAGATATACAAGAGTGTTGTGGGCTTTTGGTTTGGTTTAGAGTTCGTGAAGTTTAAGGGTCTAGGGGCTTCGGCGTTTTGGGCTTATGGGTTTTATTAGTTGAGGGTTGTTAGGGCCTCTTTTTCGGGTGGAGCCCGTTATCAGGAAATGTGCGCCCAAGTGGTCCCTTTTCTTTAGGCGGTCCTGAGGGCAAAAACCGTACAAAATTCCTGTCCTGGGGCATCCTGGTGACACACTATTCACCCGAAACCCTAAATCCGTAAGCCCCAAACACAAAAGAACCGAAACCCTAAACCCTATGAAACCCTGTAGGAAGGACGCTTAGAATAAGCATCTTCTGCCTCGCCATGAAGCACCAAACCGCAGAGTCATCCGACGGTCTAGGGTTCAGGGTTTAGGCTTAAGGGTTTAGGATTGCGAGGTTTAGGGTTGCGACGCCGGATTCGCAAGCCATCTCAGCAAACAGGTTTCCGAGTTTGAGGTTCGGGGTTTAATGTTCAGGCTATCGGGCTCGGCTGTTCCAAGGTTCCTTCCGAAAGGTTGCATCGGCTTTCGTCAGGTCCCATCCGGTCCATACATAGGGGGTTGGGGTTTGTGCTTTGCAGATCCTTCTTATCGGTGGCCCACCTAGATTGCAGCTGCAAGCCGCCCGAGCCCAAACCGTGAAGTGCCCGCGAACAAGGGCCTGTGTAAGTAGTAGTAGTAGTAGTAGTAGTAGTAGTAGTAGTAGTAGTAGTAGGAGTAGGAGTAGGAGTAGGAG
Source organism: Symbiodinium sp. CCMP2592 (assembly GCA_905221615.1). Lineage (NCBI taxonomy): Eukaryota > Dinophyceae > Suessiales > Symbiodiniaceae > Symbiodinium > Symbiodinium sp. CCMP2592. Next base: position 374,876 of record CAJNDT010004035.1, read on the forward strand.
TAGGAGTAGGAGTAGGAGTAGGAGTAGGAGTAGGAGTAGGAGTAGGGGTAGGAGTAGGAGTAGGAGTAGGAGTAGGAGTAGGAGTAGGAGTAGTAGTAGTAGTAGTAGTAGTAGTAGTAGTAGTAGTAGTAGTAGTAGTAGTAGTAGTAGTAGTAGTAATAACTAGTAGTATTCCATCGCAGTCTTTGCATGACCGTGTTATAACACTGCCCAGCACACAGTCTATTTTGGTGAGTGGGGGCTGTTGTGTTGACCCCGAAACTCCGAAAGCCCAACCCTAAACCCTAAAGCTTAAAACCCTAAACTAAACCTTAAAACCCCTAAGCATAAAACTTGCACCCTAAACCCTAAACCTTACACCTGAACCCCTAAAACTTGAACCCTAAAAACCCTAAACCTTGAACCCCTATAGTCCCAAAGCATATCCGTTCGGACAGGAAGTCGAGCAGTTGGCGCAAACTTCTCTGGCGCGAGGTAAGGATTCCTAAGATCAAAGGGGAAAAGGAGGGACCCTTAATGGGGACCCCTGGGTCCCTGTAATGGGCTATATAATGGGTATATAGTAGCTGTATTAAGGGTATATACCTAGGGGTCCTTATTAAGGGTCCCTCCTTTTACCCTTGGATAAGATGTTCGCGGGAAGGGTTTCGGAGTGCTTCATCTTAGTCTTGGCCCAATGTGGGAGTTTCCGAAAATTAGGGGTACCTTACTATGAGTTCCTTATAATTAATTAGGATCCTACTATTAAGGGTATTATATTAGGGTGGCCCCATTTTCGGAAACTCCCACGTCGGGATGGGAACGATTGTTAACAGTTGTTGTGTCTTGGACCCCAATCCCTTGTTCTAATTATGGACGCCCCTAGATTGGGTTTGGGGGTCCAGGGTTGACGGCTTCGGCTGTCTTTTGGACACTGGGAGAGGTTTATGTTTGACTAATTGCCGGACGCAGAGGGGAAGCGCGGCTCTTCGAAGATTTCGGCCGATGAGGATAAGGATTACGAAGAGCAATTCTTTTAAAATAGGGACGGAGACGAAAGGGACGACCTGCCACAAGATGCAATGGGGCCGGTGCTGCCGACGCTTCAGCCGCGATAGAAACGATTCTGCTGATAGTCATGGTAGTGATGCTGACGGCGAGGATGGCCTTGACGGCAATGATGTTGCTGCCGCCGTCTCGCCTAGAACATGAAACTGATGATGATGATGATGATGATCATGATGATGACGACTTGGTAGCTGAGTGGGGAACCTTAAACCCTTTGTGGCTTATAAAACCCTACCATAACTGAAAAGCTTAGCCTGATTGGGGCTAGGGTACCCGGCCATTGAGATCATGACGATGATGATTTCCTGGAGCCTGGTCTTGGGAGGCCCATAGCCTCCCTTGCCTTGCGAGTTCCTTCTCCGGCAGGTCCTTCAAACCCTTAAATTTCAGGCAAGGGCTCGAAGCTAGGCTAGGTATCGATTTGGAATCTTTTATAAGTTCCTTGGTTCTGTAGGATTGAGCCCTGATGGGAAATACTTTTGGCGGAGTTTTGGAATCGACACCTACTAACTTATGTAGTAGGTGGCCCCGTAGTGACCTTATACTTTTTCGATGTTGGCATTTCTCCTCATCAAGACTACGTATTAGCAGGGTACCACAGCCAACATGTTTAAACGTTTAGACGCCCTAAGAATCTAATCTCAAAAAACCTATGGAACAGTTTACTTATTAAACACCCCATGACAAGCACAGCAAGAACCTATAGAGGAACTTATCTTTTGAGTCTTGACGGGGTAACCTGGAAACTTAATGACAAAAGAAGCCCTATGGAGCAGTTTGTCTTTTGGGATTTTTCTGTGGAACCTAACCTGGATTCAACCCTAAACCCTAAACCACCAAACCCCTAAACCCTAACCCCAAAGCCCCTAAACCCCTAAACCCTAAACCCCTAAACCCTAAACCCCACTAAACCCCTAAACCCTAACCTGGGAATCGCAGGCGGATTGCTGGCCCGGCTGTCACCCTCCTCAGAGGAGCCGCAGATCAGCGTGGCCGGTGCTGTGGAGCCTTGGTCCTTAGTTATAAGTGGGGTTACAAGTAGGGTAACTATAGTTATAACTTATAACCCAGATTAGGGGACTGATAACTCCATTTATAACTCCATTAAAAGCCCTTGTTTTTTGGAGGCTCTCTATGTTAAATCTGGTATCATCTAGCCCGAAAAACCTTAGCCACTGGGAGAGGCTTAAGCTTGTTGGGCTTGGTCATTGAAGAAAACAAGTCGAGGTGGGGCCTTAATGATCCCAATGGTTCGTAGTAGAAAGCAGAGTTTCTATAGTAGGAACAACGAATATAGTTTGGGTACGTCTTCCCCGGAAGAGTACTTACCACCGTCTGGGACTCTCAGATCTCTCAGGCTATCTTCCTGCCTGTGGCACGAGCAAAGGCTTTGGATGCAGGGTTTAGAAAGTAACATCCTGTTGCGGGTTTCCCGCAGAGCAAGATTTCATTGTCAGAGCTCCCCTAGGCTCCAGAGGTCTGGCAACGAAGTAGGATGAGGGCCATGATAATTAGAGTAGGGTTTTGGGGCCCATTAATACCATGATCAAAATAAGGAACTCCCCCAAAATAGTGTAGGTAATTCTTGGGGCCCCTGTATTAGGAATCCCACCCTGATCTTTTCTTGGAGCTGGGGCTCAAAGAGCCCTCCAAGACGATAACCCATTACCCTCTTCTGATACCAGTACGGAATGTAAAACAAAAAGCAAATTCCGGACCCCATATGGGTATTATTTAGGGCACCAAGAAAGGGACCCGAATTTTGACAACTACCCATATAGAACTGATATGCTATATATTCCTCTCTTATGTACGGCTTCATAGGGGCATGAGTAAAATCATTAGGGTTTCATAATCAGGGGTCTCTAAGGGTTACTAGAGGGGATTTTTTGTAGGGTTCTATAATATAGGGGCCTGAGTAATTAGAACAGGGTTTTGGGGGTAGATTAGAGGATGGCAAATTCTGCGAACTGAGGCTTGCCTTTGCCCAGGAGTCTGCTTGGAGGCCAACCTTCCAGCTTTCTAAGACGATGACCACGACTACTACTGGATACTACTGAATTAGGGCCCTTTCGTATCCTTTTGATAAGGGCGCCGTACTTATTCGGACACCTGACCGCGGACTCGAATTTACAGAACTTCCCGACCAGCCATACCGTACTACGAGTCGCAATGGTCATGCTGTTCAACAAGCATTGGCAGAGCCCGGCAAGTCTAAGTCAGCTCTAGATCCGTGTCCCTGAGCCGTAAAGCGCTTACATCCCAAGCCCCAACAGCCTCAACTCAACCATGAGCCCTAAACTCCAAACCCTAAACCCGAAACCTCTAAAGCCCTAAAGCCCTAAACCTTAAACTCCAGAATCTAGACCCCAATTCCGATGTCAAACCCAGGAAACGAACACGAACTCGTTTGGCCACAGCTCCCTGGTCGCAGATTGTGCGTTCCGGGTTTTTGGGGGGGGGGGGGGGGGGGTCTTGGTTGAAGCGCCAGCAGACGTAGTAAGCGGGTTATAGGTGAAAAAGGGGTCGGAATAAATAGTCGTATCATTCCCTTATAGTCCCTACTATAATCAGCCCAGGCACCTTAACATAGAGATTCAGGGTCCAGGAGTCTTGCTTCAGAGTTCCCGTGCTGATTCAGGACACGGCTAAGGGCCAAAAGTGTATGTTGTTATTCTTTCCGGGTCTACATAGAGGATCAGAGGACTTAATATATATATATATATATATATATATATATATATATATAGGTTAAAGGTAGAGCTATCAGAAGCATAGGCCCAGTTGGGATGCTTATAATGTACTTACCTTTTGGTTGCTGAGCCCCTTGATCCTCCAAGTCGCGTTTCAGACGGATTCTGGACCATGGCTCTGCCTCGATCTGTTCCCCCGCTAAAGAGGGCCGCAGTACTTCATTATAAGACCACAAAACCTTCACTAACGGGCCCTAGACCTTTGTGAGACCGCAAAAAGCCAAACAAATAATCCCCAAACCTGCTTGATCCTTCACTTCCTGAGCCCTTGTAAAGCCATAAAGAGAATTCATTCTTCTTAGCCCTAACCCCTTTCCCCTTCGGTTCCTGTGCCCGAGTTGAAGACATGCCAGGCTTGGCTCCGCTCCTATGTCGCGCCTGGGTCCAGCCGCTCCCTTCATGGCTAGTCTTTGTCCGCTTTAGAGCTTACTCAAAGGATCATGGACTTAGTAGCTATAGGGTTATAAGATGCTTATAGCACTAGGGGCTGTTGGGGTTTGGGATTTAGTGTTTAGAGTTTAGGGTTAGAGTTTAAGCTAGGTCCTTTACAGGTTCGCGGGCTTTCAAGCCAGACCCCACACCCGCCTAAACCCTTCAGGGCTTTTGGGGCTTAGGCCCTGTTTGAAGAAGGATGTAGGGTTCTACACGGAGGATAGCTGCTTTTGCGTTTCGGGCTTGATGGTTTCAAATTTTCGAGTTTAGGGCTCTTGAGCGTTAGGACTTTATGTAGTTCTGGTTGCAAGGTTTCGTGCTTTAGAGTCTAGGTTTTTTGGATGCTTTGAGACTTTGAGTCAGCGAGGTTTGGGTTTGAGTATCCCCACCCTAAACCCCAACGGACGTTGCTTTCAATCCTATGTCTACCTCCGTACCTACCCATGAGTCTTGAGTTCGGACAAACACTTCGGTCTTCACGGAGTTCTTCTTCGATAACTTGCATGTAGTCCTGAAACCCAGGGTGCACACTGTACTCAGGAGGAGAGCAATATATGCTCTGGCCTTTAACACCGAAAACATGCTTTTGCTTCTCCCGTATTTGAAGACTTGCGTACAGCCTGGCATCTAGCCCGCTTGGAGGATCAAGTAAATAAGGATACATGTGCCTCAATTAGGATCACCAGCAATCAGAAGAATCGTCAAACGTTACCCTGTTCATAACCCTCATATAGCGGCCTAAATAATTTGGGGTTCCTTATATGCTATAATATACCCCTCAACCCTGTTCTAATCATTAAGGCCCCTATGTGAGCTGCTATGCCCCGTGACCCTTTGAGTATCAAGAACCGCAAGGATGGATGCGGGCTCGTCTGTGGCGACGTCAGAGTGCCTTGAGCCGGTTTCAGATGTCGCGCTTGGCTATAGGGTGCTCAATTATCTCGGTTCTCCAGTTGTACCCTTTTGCCTGTTTTGTTGGGGGTCTTATTATTAGCAACGCCGCATACTAAGAAAAAGGACACTCCTGTTATTGAAGGGGCTGCTGGGGAACCTAGTTACGTAGTTACAAGCCCACGACTGCCTTCCATTATGATCTTTTGGATGGTGAAAGACTCTGTAAGTCATTCCTTGCTTGTTGCTCTCAGTTTCGCCGGAAAGCACAATAAGGCACCCTCAGGATTAGTACCGGTAAGTGTTTATTCAGGCTTATATACAGTACTTGAACAACAGCGCGATCTGGGGTGAACCCTCAACGTAAGCACCCAGAGTCCTGACATGCGGAAATCCCAAGAACTACCACATGCCGCGCCTAAGGATGAGAGTTTCGCGTAGAGAGTTCTGGGGGTTTGGACGTTTAGCTTCGGGTTTCTTATGGGTGTCAGGATTGCTTGGAGGATCATGGGTCTTAGTAAGTAAGGATATACGTACTTGAAACAGGCAGGTCAATAAACAATTATAACTATAGTTTTTTTATTATGCCAGCTACTACGTCCTGTGATCCTTTCATTAAACCCATAACCCCTACAGATTCCTTATAGGGCCCGCTTAAGGAGCCCTTTAAGCTGCTAAGTGCCGTGATCCTTTAAGTAGGGTAAAAAGAGTAACCGGTGTATCGTAAAGAAAGGACATGTCGGACATGGCCCTGCCAACTTAGGGGTACTTAGAAATGCTTTTTAATTTTTGGTTATTATAATCCCTAAGAAACAGCTAATTTTTGCTAGGGTTCTAAGTTCAGTATAGAAAACGGTTACCTTTCCCGTGTGGTTGAGTAAGATTCCTTGGTTACTCCAGGTAGGGTTTGGAAAGACACCCTTAAGCCTAAACTGCAAATTTCAGGATTGCTGGGGAAGCCAAGAGGGTCCAACTGTTGATGATACAAATCCTGCATGATCCATAATAAGGAATGTACCATAATTGCGATAGTTTAGGGTCCTTAAGGTAATGCAGGATTTATATCATCAACCGAAGTATTCCTTCCTCTGGACTTGTGGCACCCAAGTGGGACCCAAAGTCGAAGAAGGTACTTGGACTTGGGCCCGTTTAATATGTAAGTAATGATATAGTATCCCAAAACTACAATATTCTATATACTATATTAATTAATCAGTTAATGAATTTCAGTAATGAATTGTATAATATACTGTAGTATGTACTGGGGCTTGTGGGTTTCGGGGTTAGGGTGTCGAAAGACCCTGAGGCTTACAGCGACACCGTCCCGGCCTTTGCAGCCGATCTTGGTCGAGGTGGAAGGCGACGCCCAGCTGGCTCCGTGGCAGAATCAGGGATTTAGGGCTTCAGGGGTTTATAGGGTTTAGTCATAGGTGGCCAGTGCCATGCTACTTCAAACATCGTGCTGCTTCCGTTAAGCGTTCTACTCCGGCTTGGGCTTCATTTCAGCGTGCTGCTTCAAATCTGGGATATATTTACCATGAACTTGAGGTATTTGCTTCATTGGTAGGGCTTGCAGACAGAGCAGCGGCTGGGGATCCCTTGCGTCAACATGCAAATTTGGGCGTCAACATGCAAAGCTCGGTTTCCAATTAGCTGATCATTGTTTTGGGCCGATGTTCCTCATGTTAGGACGACATGAACCAGCCATAGAATGTTGCTGCACAAAAACCATCAAGAAGAGATCCAAGTAAAGCATGAAATACAGCACACCGCAGGTCTTCTTACTTTCAACACGAGTCCTGGAACAAATGAGCGTGACAAACTCTCTTAGGTGAGGAAAGTTTTGACAGCGGTTTATCCGCCGTCGGTGTCATGTCTTCGATGGATGGGCCGCCGGCATATTTCGTTGCCATCCCGAGAAATCATTCGGGTTTTGGCCTGGACAAGTCGTACATGACGACGAGCTCCAATCACCGACATTTGGCTATTATTGAGTGTGCATCGCGCCCTTCCATATCGATGTCGGGAATCACAGAACCTCAACACGTTTAACACACAGCGTGCCAACGGGGGTACGTAGGGTTTATTGGAGTTTGCCCATGGCATTTGGCCGCAACTGAGGCTGGCTTTTAGTTTGCTCCTACAGAGATCGGCGTCGAGAATGATGTCACCACCGCTTTGGTCCTGAGAGGGCTCTGGGCCTGCACTCAGGCGGGAGAAGGCCCTGGTGGGGCCGGTCGGACTGGCCAGACCATTGGGCGGAGAGATTAGAACGGGCAGCCAGGAGCGGCCACGGCCACCGAAATGGGCCCAAGTCTCCTGCTCTCATTTGATCTTGCGGCGGGGCCCCTGCTCTTGTTTGATCTTAAGGTGAGGCTTCGGATGCAAAGGCTGCATTAGAGCGTTCTGTCTGGAACAGCGTGCTGCTTCAGTGCGTGCTGCTTGGGGCATTCGTGCTGTCTGGACGGGCGACGCGCGCGCACCAGCGCGGCACAAACGCGTGCCCACCGCAGGGAAACCGCTGAGACAGAACGATTAGTGGGGATAATGCTTAGTTTGGGAAAATGCGAATGTCCCAGGGATTGGACACCATTAGTGCATGCTGCTTCTGCAGCGTGCTGCTTCACTGTGCGTGCTGCTTGGGCATGTCGCGCACGCGCACGTGCGCGCACCAGCGCGCACTCGACGCGCCGAAGCAGCAGGCAGACCCGAAGCAGCATGCATAAGCGCGCGGAAGTCTCATACTGCGGCAACATGGCAGAAGCTGCTGCAGCCTGGCTCCGGTCCAGGCTGCAGGCGTGAGCTGAGTGCCTGGCAGCATTAGTGCGTGCTGCTTTAAGGGGATCGTGCTGCTTCGTTATACGTTCTGCTTCGCAGTGCGTGCTGCTTCGTCCATCGTGCTGCTTCGTTATGCGTGCTGCTTCGGTAATCGTGCTGCTTCGTTATGCGTGCTGCTTCGGTTAGCGTGCTGCTGCGGTTAACCGTGCTGCTTCGTTATGCGTGCTGCTTCGTTAGTCGTGCTGCTTCGGTTTACAATCGTGCTGCTTGGTTATGTGTGCTGCTTCGCTATGCGTGCTGCTTCGTTATGCGTGCTGCTTCGTTGTGCGTGCTGCTTCGGTTTGGAATCAAAGGACCTCGGCCGAACCGATGGAACAAAAAAAGGAATGAGCACGTCGAAACTAAGCTGAACATCCTGGATCATGCTGCTGTATACCGGAAACCTATCGGGGAGTCCTCCACAGCGCTTAGCTTGCTGCAGTGGGAGGATGTTAGACGATCTGCCTCCAAGTTGGAGTCGCTTCGTTCCCTAGGTTTTTGTTTCTGCGCCAGTGTGCTTGAATAGGATGCGCTGGACAGCTTCCGTCAAGCTTTCGCAGAAGCAGATGTGCCACTGCGACCTCGGTTTCGACACGTCGTGGACGCCGGCTCCAGCACCAACGTGGCGCCACCAGACAATCAATGCTCTGCTTTGTCGACCTTCTGCCAGCACTCCTTCGCCGAACCGGGTTTTGACAGAGACTGTTGTCCGCTACCTTCAAACCACGGATGGAAAACACAGACGGGTCTTCGGAATCCACCAGAAGCCCCAAGCCGAAGCAGCATGCACAAACGAAACAGAACGGGGTTTGAAGCAGCATGGCACTGGCCATCTATGATTTAGGGCTTTAGGGATTCTGGGGTTTAGGCAGGGATTCGGGGTTTAGGGGTTAGGGTTGAGGGATTATGGATTCGGGGTTTAGGGCTTTAGGGTTTTGCAGGTTTAGCGATTCAGGGCCTTAGGGTTTAGGGATTCGGGGTTAGGGTTTAGGGTTTATATACCTGGACCCCACATACCCTACCTTTTTGTGGCTCCTTCTTATGGTTTCCTAGTTTGGATCCGTAAAAAAGCGTAGTTGAGTTGGCAGGGTCTATGGGCCTTGGGGTTTAAGAGTTTAGGATGGGGTTCTAGGGTTTAGCAGGGTTTAGGGGTTTAGGGTCTATGAACCTTTCGGCGTTTTTGGGTCGGTGCTTTTGTGTTTTGGAAGTTTTTGGGGCGACACAGGTTCGTGCTGAGGATCGGCGGTTTAGGATACGTTGGAACCCTCAAAGTCCCAAGCCCAAAGCCTTGAGAGCTCGGTAGCCCAGTGGCACCTGACGGTCTCTCTAAGCCCTCAACTTTAAGCCCTTTTAAGACTGGCTACTGCTTCGAGAAAGGTGGATCATAAATCCGGCTTTTGCACGCTGCACCGCCGAACACAAAGTCCAGAGATGTGGGGGCTTCGAGTTTAGGGCTTAGGGTAGGACGAGTTTAGGGCTCTTGGTGTACTGAGCTTTTTGCTAGCTCTTTGAAGGGGATCTGCCCAACAAACGCCTGCGCCCACCTGCAAAGGGGAGTGGAGAAGTTACCTTGTCACAGATGGGTCGTCCGGCTTCTGGAGTACCATAACTGAATATGTTTTGGACCTGTTCCATGAAGGGAATCAGTATGAAAATCTATACCATACTTGTTTCTGCGAACGGTTGTTTCTCCCCGGCTACTTCAAAGTCCAGTTTTTCAAAGCCTCACTCAGGAGGAATGTCGAGCGGCAATCGAGGCCAGGGCGCCGTGGAAAGAAGCTGGGACAGTAGGGATATTCATTAGAGGGAGTTGGTGTGTAAGCTATGCATCTGTGTGTATAATATTAGTATGTCTGCAAGCAAACGTATGTTATTGTATACGTATGCGTACATGTACGCATTGTGTCATATAGTTTACTCTACATGGTATAAATATGCGTATATATATATATATATATATATATATATAATATGTCTATATTCTTTGGTTGCAACATGTTGTAGATAGAAAGATCGACAACTAGATAGACAGATAGTTGGAGCATTTTGGATTGAAAGCTGCTGAGTGCGTTTGGGGTTTTGTTACTGTGATGCGAGAAGTAAAGAGAGTTCAGAATCCTTTACAGTGGAGCTTTACTTGGAGGATCATGGGACGTAGTAAGTAAGGTTATAACTACCTTAATTGGGGTTATAAGTAGTTAGAAGTACAGCTACCTTAATTATAACCCTAGTTACTAAGTCCCAAGATCCTCTAAGTAGGACTGCTGCAACCCGTAGACTGGCACAAACAAGCCTAGCTTTGTCGGCTGAGCTTTGCAGCGCTCCGACACTCGCACCGAACAGCACAAGACGACTAGTCAACGTCACTCTTCCTTCTGAAAATGCCGTCCCAAAGCATGAAGTGGGGGAAGAATCCGGGCTTAGGGTTTTTAGGGCCTTTCGGCCGTATGGTGCAGGGTTTCAGGAGAGCTTGAGGATTTTCCACAAATTCAATGTTGGAGGGTCGGAAGACTTAGTAAGTGGGCACTAAGTGGCGCTACAAGTACCCGAAAACTTCATAGAATGACTACTTAGTGAGTCCCCCGACCCTCCAAGTACTCCCAGTCCTGTGGACAGGACACAGAAACCTCGGAGCCAAAGTGCGACCTTGCGCTTGCCCGGATCCTCGCAGACGCCCGGGAGAATGCCCGTAAGGAGGCACAGCAAACGGGCCGTAACTGAAGCACAAACATGTAGGGTTCTTAATAATTAGAACAAGGTTTCTGGCTCTTTTGGAATGTAAATATAGTAAGGAACCCAAAGGAATAATACTAATACTTATATAGGCTTCTCGTGTTTTAGATTGTAATCAGCTTATTTTCAGGGGTTGACAGTTTAGGATTTGCGGGTTTGGGGTTCAGGGTTTACAGTCTTCGGGTTCAGGTTTCGGATTTAGAAGCTTCACAACCACAACCGCAGTCGAAGTAGCAATAGTTGCCAGTCACCAGAGAGTTGTGCGAGCGGTAGCTATGGCAGGCTTCTTTTGGCTAGCGATATCTCAGTAGCTTATGAGCAACCCAATCCAAGTAGAGATGCCCGTAGCTTAACATACTGCCTACATACGTATTCCGTAACGAAGATCCATTGTATGATCTAGTAATATTCCCTGAACCCTCAACCCAAACCCTTCCCCTTGCTTTAGGAGTGTTCTTTGATGAACGAGTCTCTTCAGTCATCACAGACTCCCGTACACGGAAAATCCGCTAAATGAGTAGTTCTCGAAATTGGGTTCCCTTTTTGCGTCCCCTATGTAATACGGCACTCTTACAATAAGGACCCATTCCAAAAAGCAACCCTCACTTAGAGAACTTCCCAAATCGCCTTTCATTCAGAGGTTAGGGCGAATACTGAGTAGCCATACAGCAGAAGCCCAAGAGTTGGAAACCCAATAGCCTCAATCCTTAAGAGTAATGTACAGGGAATCCCAGCACTAACTGTCCTTAATCCGGTTTCCAACCTTTTGGGATCTACTATAGTGATAACGGCAGTAACGCGAGTCATGATAGAGATTAGCAAGGCACATGTGGCAGTCGTTAAAACGAATAACACTAAACTTAAAGGTCGGAAGGCAAGCAATCATGACAACAAAGAAACAATAACAGCAACAGTAGTCTTAATTTGCGACAAACATCTAGACCCTACAGCCCTGGTGAATAACTATAGCAGGTTACCCTTGGCTAGTAGGGAATGGAGGAATGGGGTACAGTTATAACTAAACTATTACTACCATTCACATAAATAGTTGTAGTCGTGTTTCCGAACACTGCCAGGCCAAGCGACGGAAGCCGCCCACGGAGGCGGAGAAACCAGGCTCCTTCCAAAATCGGACTTAGGGTTCTAGGATGTCAAATCAGGGGTTCAGAGTGTTCAAGGGTGTTATACAAGTTAGGGGTTTTCAGAGCGTTTCAGCGGGCATTCTCGTTCTCGGGTGTGCTAAGCTTCTATACTTCATTGCATATGGTTGTGGGTTATATCCTTAACGGGAGTCAGCCAAGCTCTGGGCTAAGCCGGTTTAGTTTGTAGTGTTTAAACATCCTGGGTTCCCGTGGGCCCCACAGCACCCTGATTTAGGAATATGGTGTTAACTTGTATAACAAATCCCGTTATAACTTCCCCGAGTGTAGGGAAATTCGGTAGATCGTAATAGTAAGTAAAGATCCCTCTACAGTTTGACGTATAGTGCATGATTAAGGGTGCGTTTGGAGTCTGTGGTGTTTGGGATCCTTTATGTTTTTTTCAACCATCTGTCGTGATGAACTGAGGGGTTTGGGAGCCCTGGGTGGCTCTCTTCATCCGTAAACCCCACACCCTAAGACCCGGAACGAAGCCCCTAAACCCTAAACCCTTAACCACTAAAACCTTGAAACCCTAGACCCTAAACCCGTTTTAGGGTTTAGGGTTGGCTCTCCCAGCCAGCTTGGCACGTTGCCTCCTTCGGGAGAGCTGCTCAAGGAACTTGTGCGCCTCGTACGCTTCACCAGTCGACCTTGAAACTCGACGCATGAACCTCCCATTATACGGGCCTTAATAATCACCTACCCTGCACGATTTTTTAGTTCCTTAGTATAGTATGCTCCAAAGCTCTATTCTAATTAGTAAGGTCCCTATATTTCTGCGATCCTGGTCCACCTTACTCCTTACCCGGAGTTGGAACTTGTGGCCTCCTATCATCATCAGCAGCATCGCCGTCACTACAGTCATCATCATCATCATCATCATCATCATCTTCATGGGAGTTTCCGAAAAGTAGGGATACCTGACCTTATTTTGGGGTCCTTATAATAAGGATCCTACTATTTAGGGTACCATATTCGGGTCCCCTATTTTCGGAAACTCCCTCATCATCACCAGTGCAGCTACAAGACTGTCGTCATCCCGACCATCTCACACCGTCACAGTCCTAGCTGAGGTCTCACTTGCCATGCTGAACATGTTGCTGCAAAGCCCTTTGACAGTGTAGGGGCCTGAACGATTGCCCGCACACTTGTTTAGCTAGGGTTCCGTTATGATTTACATATACTACACCATGCCGCAGAATCCCAGCTCTAAGTATGCACACCCGTCAATCTTACCTTTGGTTAGTAGGGAATGGAGGAATGGGGTACAATTATAACTAGTATTACTACCATTCTTCCATGCCCTACTAGCCAAAGGTAAGCATTTACCCAATGAAACACTTCGGAAGCCTGCTGTGGAGGAAACGCCCGGCGCATTTTTGAGGCCCCGGTTCGCGAGGAAGAGATGGCTGTCCCTCGGGTTCAATGAGATCGAGTGGGTCTGCGGGGGTTTAGGGGCGTTGAGGGTTTAGGGCCTTAGGGATTAGGGTTCAGGGTTTAGGGAGATCATCGAGCTGCTGGAAGTAGGCTTTTAAGCTCACTCTTTTAGTTTGTTGCCTTTTCTGAGGCTGCCTCCGTGTTTGTAGGTAGGAGTTTCCGTCAAATGGCTTGGCGCGAAAGGGCGATGGAGTCTAGATTTGGGGGTTTTGAAACCCGGCAAGCACATTCGAACCCATCCCTCCGAGAGTCAAACCTCGAACCGCTAACCCTAAACTGGAATGGCCTCAGCATCAAGTCATTTGCGAGCATTCAACCCTATGATATGATACGATATGGTGTGATCTGGTATGATACGTTATGGCATGATACGATATGGAATGATATGAGATGTCATGAGAATTTATGACATGAAGCGTTGAGAACCCAGAAACCCTGAAACCATAAACCCTGGACCGTGAAGCCAGCGAACCGGAACCCCCAGCAACCCTCATCAGGTGGAGCAGCGCCTTCCAAAGAAGCCTTTAAACCATTTGGAGTTCCATAGCCTATAGTATTAGACCAGAGTTTAGGGTTTAGGGTTTAACCCTGAGCCCTGAAACCCAAAACCCTGAGCCCTGAACCCTAATACACCGGAAACTCTACGATAGGGACCTGAATAAATACCTATACTATTTTAGGGGCTCCCTATTATCATTATAAAATAAAGGAGCCCGATACCCTATTCCAAATATTAAGGTCCCTATGTGGGAGTTTTCGGGACCCTAATTTAGCACCCTAAATAGTAGGATCCTTTGTTATAAAGGCCCCAAAAGAAAGTACCCTAGTTTTGCGGAAACTCCCATAGTAAAATCTTCCACCGAGAACTTCAGCTTCCGGAATGAGCAGCCCCCTCTGGCGTATTTCCGGGATCGAAAGGTTTCCCGCTGCTCGGCTGGTGGTTGTAGGGGCGTTTGGTGGTTTAGGGGTTTGGGGTTTAGGGGTTTTGGGTTTAGGGCTAAAGTTTAGGGCATTTGGCGGTTTAGGGTTTTGGGGTTTTTCTGGTTGTTGATATGATGTTCGGTGATCAGGGTTTAGGAGTTTAGGGATATCGATTCAGAGCTTTAGGCTTTCCGAATTTCAGGGGTTGAGGGCTTAGAATTCGATTTTAATTTTCTGGCTGTCGTGAAAGAAATTTCATGGTGTGAAGGTTTAGGGTCTCGTTTAAGGCTGAGTGAGGGTCTTGGGCATTGGGGTCTTCATTCAGGTTTAGGCTTTGACGGTTCAGGGCTTCGGGTTTAGGGTTTTCGGGGTACTCCGCTACAGAGTAGAAAATCCCAACCCTTTTGGGGCCAAAATTCAGCAACTAGGAGAGACCCCAGCAACGACTGGGGTGCCGGGTTCAGCAGGTCGGGTTTATGTGACGTTGGGGTCAGGTAGTTCGTGCATGGATTCGATCTCAGGTGATAGGGCTTTCGGGTTTAGGGCTGCAAATCCCAACACCCTACACCCGGCTTCTAATTGTAATCAATCAATCAACCTCTGAACGCCCAAGGAAACCCCAGGGCAAAACCCCCTCAGCCATTGCGAGTTCAATATGTGCAAACCTCTAAACCCCAAGGCCGTGAACCCGACACCCAAATCCCAGGCACTCGAGTTCCGGGCAGGGGCCGAGACATCGAGAAGGGTAAGGCGGCGTCATGAATGCAAAGGGGCAACAATACAATAAAGTACCCACCTTAATCAAAAGTCTGCCTCAAACTTTAGGGGCCTTAAATATATTATCACTCAAATTTTAGTGGCCGTAATATTTATGCCTCAACTACGGGCCTTAAGATTATGAGTTAACTCCATAGTGGGTATTGAGCTTTCTGGGCAGTCTCACTCGCTTGGCTCCTTTAGTTCTGCCAACGGCCATGGTGCAAAAGAATGTAGCATAACATAGTGCAGCATAGGCATGGTATGATGTACCAGGACACAAATGGTTTCGTGCATGGCATTCACACACATGTGTGTGTGTGTGTGTGTGTGCATGCATGCATGCATGCATGTGTGGATATATATATATATATATATATATATATATACATGTGGGTGTACATGCATACATATATACATACACACCTGTACATCTATTCTTATTGCAGTACTACCTCTAGTTACCTTTGCTTGCTGATGTATAATGACACACATATGTTGTTCCCTGCTCATGAGTATCATGTCTCTGTTCTATCAAGATGCCTTTGCGAGTATGTCTTCCCTGCTTGCCCAAGCTTCTGGCGACTGAGAGGGGGATGCCCAATTGTCGGCGTCGTGCCACTCGTGGCACTGGAGACGATGGATTAGGAGAGCCTCCACACTTCCAGATGCCTACATCTCAACGGGAGAGCTCTTCTCAACCGCGTGCTGCATCAGATATGCATGTGTAGTTATATGCCTACGTTCAAACAAACATGCATACACACACGCAATGTAACGGTGCGGTTTCAAGCTTGAACGCAGATTACAGGACAGTCTAGGTGCATGCAGCCGTTTGCAGTGCGTTGCAAGGTTTACAATTTAGGATCTAGCCCTTGTCCTCCAGCCCGGAGGTTTGGAAGAGGATAAGCCGATGCAAGCCTATCCACGTAATTAATGATGTCTGCCTACCTGCATGCTTACGGGCAGGCATATCCAACTCAGTAGGCAGGGATCTACAGAAACGTGCGCGCACGAAGCCAGATGTGTACACAGATCTGTTTCAAACTGTTTACATACGTGTACAGCTGTATGCACGTGCACATATCTGTTACGCATACGGAATTACACGCATGCATGACACCAGCCTGCATAGATTAGAACCGTGCTCTTGTGCGAACTGACCCGGGAGGTCTTCGATGGCTTCAAGTTCCTCACTTCCCGCGACGATGAACCTGGGCTCTGGAGTACAATTGCACAAAACGCTGTTTTTGGACCTGTTCCTGAAAGGAACCTTAAACCCCAAACCCTAAACAAAAGGCGCGTGTGTGTTTTTTCTCGTTAGCTGCTTCCAAGCCCAGGAACCCGAGACGGTGTCCGTCGGCCAGCGAACAGTAGCTTCGGCGAATTTGGCGATGCAGGGTTTCAAGGGTTGGGGCTGCATGGGGCTTTTTGGATTAGGCCTTAGGGCTTGAGGGGTTAGAGCTTGAGGAGGGGTTGGTGGTTTAGAGGTTTAGGGGTTAGGGCTTTAGGATCTTAGGGGTTAGGGGTTAGTAGGGTCTAGGGTTGAGGGCTGAGGGTTCAGGGCAGTTTAGGGCTTAGGGCATGTTCGTCCCATTGTTGCTATGGCTGTGGTAGTTGAGTGTCTGACTTATTTTGATTGTTTTGATCAATGATATCTGTTCTGTTGCTGCTGCATGGGCTTCAGGGGTCGGTTGAATTGCTATTATAGTATGTTATCGTTGGACCTCGAGAGATGCTGCGGTCGTATGTGCTTTTGGAGTTGCTTCTTTTTCCTCCGTGGACCGACAAGGGCCTTATCCAGCGCGCAATGCTGCGGAGGGCCATGCCCGCACATCCCTGCCAATGCGATTCAGGATTCACGATTGGGCCTGCCGTGCGTTTCAATGAGGCGGTGATGTTGGCCGCACGCTTCAAGCCAGGACGCAGGGCTTCGAACTCAGCTGAAGGCAGATTCGTGTGCATGCGGGAAGGCCACAAATGAACCCAGAGCCGGGATGAGGGAGGAAGAATGCGAAGCTGCAAGAAAATGAGGGCCCCAGTATAGCACCATATTCCCAAAGCCTAAAGGCTAAACGACAACTCTAAACTTGGGCAAAGCCCTTAGACCCCAAACCTCAAAGACGAGACATTCAAACCTCTGAGCCCAAAAGCCGAAACCCCAATGTTATCCTGTCCAGAACCCTTGGGGAATGTAGCGTTAGCAGAGCTGCACCTGCACTGTAAGCTTCTTCAATTAACCCGTTCGCTATTTCAAAGGGTTTAATTACTCAGGAACCCATTTAGAGCTCGCGCTTCAGGTATCGAAAACTGGCCTGGTCCCCTGGAAGGTGGTCTACCCCTCGCCGGTGGCCATGCGATCCACGCCGAAGGCTCGATAACTCGTGGACCTGAGACTCAATGATTCCGTAAGTTCTTCGAGCACCCATGAATAGACTCGCCCAAGCCATGATTCAGAGCTGCCTTCTGAGTGAAGCCTCCGCAGATTCCAGCAAGCTTTTCCAAGTCTAGATTGCCTTGTTTGACCTTCTACAACACCCCAACAACTAGCTTCGGGATCCTTACCGAGGAAAGCCAAACCCGGTCACCTCGTATCTGAGCCCCGTTCGCTATACCTGGGTTCTGGAGTACCATTCTTGAATACGTTTTTGGGGCCGGTGCCTGAAGGGAACCATTATGCAGTTAAAGTCTACAAGTGTTTTTTCATCGCTTACTTCAAAGTCCAGAAAACCTACCGCGTTAAGGGGCCCAGGGTTAAGGGTTCATGAAAGGAAAACATCACACCCAAATCAGGAGCTACCAAAGCACCCAAACATGATCGTTTAGGTGTGATATCCCGACCTTTTTGGCTACTTAAATAGGGGATTATCTTATATCCCAACCTATGGCTTTTGCTTAGGTGCTTTTGGGGGTCCCTACGGAAGAGGAAGGTTTCCTAGGGTCCAGAAACTCCATAAACCAAAGACGCCCCAAAAGCTCCAAGCCATAGCCCCAAACAGGTGCCAAGCATTAAAGGGTTCTATATACTTGTAGACTAAGAGGCGTTGATACAGATTTCGGGTCAAAGCACATGTTTATGGTTAAAGGTTTGGGGTTTAAGGCTTATACTCAAACCTTTAACCAGAAACATTTAGTTCGACCCGAAATCCGTAACAACACCTATAAGTCTGTAGAAGTATATGGAACCCTTGTAGAACCCTCTAGAACCCACATGGTACCCTTTTAAACAGCAGATTTGATAGCCTCTGCGAACAGGCGACGGGACGTCTCGTCGGCCAACTCCACCCAGGACAGCGGAATGTAGAAGGCTCTTGGTTCCTAAATTGGTGTGGCTGATTGGTTTTGGCTTATTTTAACCCCAAACCAGGTGTGGGTATTATATATATATATATATATGTTTAAATAAATGAAGGAAAAATATGTATGTATGTATGTATATATATATATATGTATGTGTGTGTACAAGCACATGCGTGGTTTTTCCTACTTGCTAACGTGACTGGAGAAAAAGGTCAGCCGTATAATCGAGATTTGGGTAGCATCGCGTGTTTTTGCTCAACTGCTCAGGAAGGTTGTTAACTATCGGCAATGTAGGACCATTTGTGTTCCTTTGTTTAAGAGGTCTTTTCGGGTTCAAGCCACTGGAAGCGTGCAAGACGAGGTTTGCGCGGGGTTATCCCACTTGTAGTTCTACCGGCTTTAAGGGGGGGTGAGGCTTTCACCAACTTACTATACAAGTTTCCTGACCCTCTAACCAATTGCTGCTGTGCCTCCCTCTCCCTCTCACCCGATGGTGGAGGAGACATCGCCTGCTTATGCTTCTATTGGGCATGATAGGGTTTCTAGGCTTTAGGATTTTCGGGCTTCACAAACTCACCTAAGTTTCCAGCTCCGATGGTGGAGGAGACATCGCCTACTGCAGTGCCAAGGAACGTGCAGGTGATTGGGTCCGTGTGGAAGAGGTCCAGTCCGGGAGGGCCCTCGTGATGGGGTTGAGGGTTTGGGGTTTTGGGTTTAGGGTTGAGGGCCTTGAGGGTTTAGGTTTTAGGTTTTGGGTTTTGGGTGTTCGGCTGAGGGTTTAGGCCAATGTTTGCAGGTACTTCCAGCAAGTTGGAACATGTATTTGGTACACTTTTGCTGGCCATGGCAATATTCATGTGCCCACACAGGGGATGAATGCACGAGATGGGGCCCCTTTGCAGGCGCAAGCAGAACAAAGCCTAAACCCTACATCCTGACTGAAAGCCATGCAGCGTAAAAGAGCCCTTCAACCCGTGGAAACAGCTGTCTTTACCCCCCAAGTATGTAACTATAAGAGGCCCTGTGGAGGGCTCTCCATGTGTTGGACCCTAAACCCCTAAACGTCAAGAAAACTCTATAACAGACTTTGTAGAACTTGTGGAAGCCCAGTAGGACCGTTCTAGGCTCGTATAGAACCTGTAGAAGTGCGCCTGGAACCCTGTTGAAAAGGATTGAAAAGAAACCCCCAAGCCGTAGCAGGCTAGCTGCCGAAACGTCAAAAGCCTAGGCCCTAGACCCAAAACTTGTGGACCTTGTACTTCTAGAGCCCTTCTAGAACCCTCACAGGCTACCCTAAAACCTAACTAAATCCTCGGAGGTGCCTGGACAGTCTATCCCAGACGAGGTTTGGGTCCTCACCGACGGCTCAGAGCTTCCCGGAATGCATGGCTTCCATGTAAGCCACAGTCAAAGCTGTTCTTCAGGCTTTGGTAGGGTTTAGGATTAAGGGGGTTCTCGACTGTTTGTGTGTGTGTGGGGGGGTGGTGAGCAAACAGCATCCGTCTTTGGAGATTAAACCCGAAACAGCCCTCCCCGACAGCAACTGCAGCAAGAATTTCCGACAGTCACGCTAAGAAGCAGTACCGCGAAGGATCCTTTGGACCTCATAATTAATTATGAACTTGAGTTGAATTTTGCGGGGGAGAACATGAGTATTCGATACATCAAAAGAAGTCGGCAGAGTTGTGTGCAATCACGGCAACCACAAAGGCATTGCACACACCGGACATGACGGTGTGCATACACGCGGCGTCCTAAAGCCTGGACCACGCAGCAATAGCAAGAGCTGAGCACATTTAACACATACTGCAATGCTCGCAGGAACTCTCGCCAGGACTGCAGATCGCCCCAATCCCTAGACTTCAAACTCCGGACGATCTCCGTAACGCCCCTATGACACTCTACTAAAAAGATCATGTGCCTGAGTATAGAGGGTTATAAATGAGGCAACTATATGCAGAATTACCTTAAGGTCCTTCAGTTCTCCTCAATTGCGCTGAGGTTTGGCATGGGTCAGCTGTTGGAGCAGGTAGTTGCTCAAGTCAAGAAGCCGCACTCCTGAGTGCTGTGCGCCTGCCTGGAGTCCTGAACCCGTTGCCCAGTTAATATAGGGGCCTCAAAAATTATCACAGCTATTTTGGGGTTCCTTATTGTAGCTATAGTATGATGGACCCACAAACCCTATTGTGATTATTAAGGCCCCTGCATTGTCCTCTAAAAGTTCCTTCGGTTTCCACTACGGCATGCCAAGTCGAAAGAGATTGATTCTGAGACCCTGAACCCGAGCGCCCGGGCTACCAGGCTTCCGAAGTCTTTAACCCAGACCCCAGAAAGGATCAAGAAAGTAGAGAGACCCCCAATTTAAGGATTTAGCGCTCAGTATAGTTATAGGAACTCGGTACCTTTTCCACTCCTATGGGCTACCCCGCGGGCTAACCTATAGGAAAATCACTCAAGCCATCTACTTTCGAGATCCTTCTGAGGTCCGGGAAACTTAGCTCTTTAACTTCTGCTACATCGAAGTTTCCCGCGCAGAAGGAGCAAAACCGCGTGCGATAAACCTTTTGGAGGTTGAGGGTAAGGCCATGGACGGAGAAAGCCCTAAACATAAACTCGGCTGGAGGCTTCAGTCCTGTATCCCACTTAATAAGTGCTTCGTCCTCGAAGCAGCATGTAGAGCTGGAGGGCACGTTTTGATAGACTTGGATTTCAGTTCAAGGGTTCACAAAGCATGAGTCGAACATGATCTAAAGTGATATTCTAGTGGCTGAGTAGGAGGAACAAGGCTAATGTAGGACCTGATTAAGAAACGTTGGGCCTTGATTCGAGCTCCTTATATGAATCCTACTATTTTGGGGTTTTAGGCCCAGGGTTTCTTGCTCAGGATCCTAGCGAGTAGTCAGGCTTGGATGTGTGCAGACCGCCTCGCAGCACGCGAGGGTCGGGTTATCGTATGCTACCTCTCTGAATCGCCCGCCCTGGTCCACCCTCTGACTGACATTCTCTATATTTCTCTATTACAGATTGGAAAACATCGGTAAAGGTATCCTCTTCAGGGGTTTCGTCTTACAGGGTGGGTCAGTCGTGGAAGTTGTACATGATACATAGTTACAATCATGACTTCGAGTGCTGTTTAAGGGTAGGGCTTGTTTGCCTCCCCAGAAGGCAAACTGATTAGAACCCCCAGCTTGACTCATTGAAATCTGGGGCTCTGCACAACCCGAAATCGCAAACCCCCAAATCCAAAACAACAAACCTTAACCGACTTTAACCCTTGAAAAGAAGAATTTGTTAAGTTCTGTTATACGACGTCACTACCCTAAACCCCATGCCCAAAATGCCAAAGCCCAAGCCCCAAGCTCGATCCACCTGAGAGGTTTGCTGCGTTCCCTCTTTGGGGCTGGTCTTTGCAAAGCTCTTGGTGCCCTGCAACCTTTCACCCTCAAGGCCGGCGAGCCGAAACCCTAAATCACCCTGCAACCCACCCAGAGAACCCAATCCCCCTTAATTAAGGAATATACCTTAAATTATGGAAGCCTTAATATTATGAGTTAAGGGATATTCCTTAATTAATTGGGTATTGGGATCTCTGGGCAAGCCTAAACCATGGCCTCCACACCCCAAAAACCCTCCTCAGTATGCACCTTTTCTTACCTTTGGTTAGTAAGGAATGGAGGAATGGGGTACCATTATAACTACTATTCCTACCATTCTTCCATTCCCTACTGACCAACGGCAAGTTTTCCGCCTGGGGAAAAACATGGCCGCAGACCGACCCCAGCGGGTCGTTCCTTCTTCGAGGTCGCGCCGCACTACACTGGCACAAGGATCCTACTAGTTAGGGTACTACTTTTGATTACAGAAAAATCCTGCATTACCTTAAGGATCCTAAACTATGAGAATTAATTATGGTATATTCCTAATTATGGGTAATGCAGGATTTATATCGTCAACAGTCTATTAGGGTCCCCTCTTTTCGGAAACTCTGAACCCTTATAGAGCCCTTCAAAGGAACGTCCGAGTGCGCTTTGCGGCTTTGCGGTGCCCAAGTTGCTGGCGGGTCTCCTGTCACTTGGAGGATCATGGGACTTAGTAAGTAAGGTTAAAAGTACCTTATTCGGGGCTATAAGTATAGTTACCTTAATTACGTCCTTAGTTACTAAGTTCCATGATCCTTTAAGCACTGAGTCAACAAGTCCGGCTTACGGAGGGGCCACGAGAAACACTGATGCGGCCCTTGCCACCACTTGCAGAAGCTTCTCAACCCTCGAGCAGCGTGAGGTCCAGGGTATAGGGATGTTTAGGGTTTTGGGGTATGGGGTTTTGTTCTATTCCTCGTCGTGGAGGGTGCTGACATGGCCCCAGCAATTCGGGCTTGCATTTTTCTTCAGATCCTTGTAAAAGGTAGTCGTATTCAGCTCGGGGTATTCTGGGGAGACCACGGGAGGCACTTCGAAGCGAAAGTCGCGATCCCCTCTCTGGGACCGAAGTATGTGAGTGACGTCTCACAGGGTGCTCGATAGAACTGTGACATGTGGCAACCATTCTGAAGTAAGAGAGAGGCCTGAATTACAACGATAGGGTTACGGGGCACATTATGCTGTATATGATAGTACCATAGCAGTAAGAACCCCATGAGTGTTCCAACCTCTGTACTAGTCTTGGCGCAGGTCTCGTGCGAAACTTTAGCTTCACAAACTCCAAACCCTAATCTTTACATCCTGAATTCTCAACTCTACACCCCAAATCCTCCCCTAAACCCTCAACCCGAAGCCCTAAAGCCTGCACCCCAAATCCACAACTATACACTTTATGTTCTCTGTCCTGTGATGGTCGGCTCGCAGCCAGGGATGTGGCCCCAGGAGCCCCAATGACTACGGACACCAAACTCCGCAAAGACCGGACCCCGAAGCGCTAAAGCCGAGAGTCTACTCTACAGAAATTGAAGGGCCTTGAAGTAGATCATTATACTAGTTAATATTATGACTATTATAACTATTAATATATCATGCCCGCAAAATCCTAATCTAATTCTGAAGGAGTATCCAGGCTGAGTCATACAGCCGCTGTTGAGCCCGAACACTTACAACCCCAGCAGGAAGCCCCTCAAAGAAAGACACAAAAACCCACAGCAGCAGCTTTCGGCGCTTGGGAAGCCATGCCGCCACGGCAGGTGCAGTACTCTCCATTGATCTACTGCTGATGGACAAAATCCTGCATTACCTTAAGGACTCTAAACTATGGGAATTATGGTATATTCCTTATAACGGGTAGTGCAGGATTTTGTCCATCAACAGTATGTTCCTGAGTAGTACCCTCTTGCCCTTTTTATTTCAGGGCCCCGGTACCAAAACCGAATAATGGTTAATGGGAGCAAGGGTGCACTAGTTATACAGAGGCTACTCAGGAACCTGGATTTTTCTCCATGAATATATTCAATGCTCTTAATAGCAACAATGTGGCGGAAATGAGCTTAATCATTCGGGTTTTAGGGTGGAGAGCTCTTGGGTTCGGTTTTTGTGGGTTTGATAGGATTGAATATAGGCGCCTTGATGGGATTGTTAGAATTAGGGTCTGGGGGGTTATACTACAGAATAGTTACAAGAAGGAGCCCAGAGCAATATAATGGCTAGGCGAAGTTCGGGGTTTCAAGTTTAGGGGCTTTGGGTTTACAGATGACATAGGCATGCATGCATGTACGTCTGCATGTACTGCCTACTTGCTCGTCGGCTGACGCACAGTGTACTGTTTCCACATGTCGTTATGCACATATGGGATTTGTGTACTTTTGAACTTCATTCGTCCATTGGGGTACTGGTTTCATGCAGTTACAGTCTATAATAGGGCTACTACTACGGGCCTACTAACCACCTGATTTTGCCGAGTGTGCTACATTGGTTCTTCGTGTGTGGGCGGAGGGGGATTCGAAGGACATCCATGTTTGCTTGAGGTTGCACGTGATTTGATGTGGGCATCAAAGGCTTAGATGGGAATGACTGTAGGTTTCTGAACATTGGGACAGCTCAGGACAGTTTAAGTTGGCTGTACTTTGGGCATATGAGGAAACCTAGTCAGGTTGTTTGGTTGAACATCCCTACATCATTGTGGAACAATATCCCACGAAACCCTTCGAGAAAGGCAGTACCGAGCCGTGCCCGGCCGTCGCAGCCTTAAAGCCACGAAGCCCTCACACCCCAGACCCTAAGTTCTTAAACCCAAAACTCCTCAAGATTCAGAGGTTGGGGTTTGAAAGCGGTGTTTGAATCGCGACCATGCGCCAGGATCCACTGAATATGGTTCTTGGAATATGCCTTTTCTAGGGGCGATGATTCAGCAACAGCAATGCGTGCTGGCGGGGTACTCACGAATCAATATAAACCCCGAACACTGAAGCCTGTACTGGCCTATATCCTAAACCCTAAACCCTAAGACTAAACCCCAAACCTCCCGAGCCTTGAAACCCCACCGCCCCGAAGATGAAGCCACAGCACTGAACTCACCGCTTTGAGAAGGGTTTAGGACTCAAGGGTTTTGGGTTTGGAGGTTAAGGGTTAGGGATTTAGGGAGTAGGGGTTTGAGGGTTTATGGGTGTAGGGCGTAGGGTTTGGGGCTTTAGAGTTTAGGGGTTCGGTGTGTGGGGTTTGTCGGTTTAGGGGTTTAGGGTTTTAGATGCCTTCACATTTAAAACAAAACCCGTCAATAGGGTTCGGTGTATATAGTTTATGAAGCGCTAATCAAGGAACAGCATTGTCATGTATTCCCACTTCCATCTTATCGCTGTTTGCCATTCTGTTCAGAAGTCCTCTGACCTTAAACAGAATTCGAAAGATAGAGGCAGTGCTAGTTAGTGCAAGATTTTATTGTGGATTAACTGCAAGGTTCATAGTCGGGGCCTTCATGATGGGGGGCCCTGATATAGTACCCAATTTAGAAGTATCCTTACTATAATGACCCCCCAAAAAAGGTACCTCTAATTTTCGGAAACTCCCAACATAGGGTTGTGGGGTATGTTAGACAAGTCGACGAAAGTTCTATGAAGGAGACCTCATGCCTAAGGAATAAGGCAGAGTTTGTATGTTCGATGTAGGCCCCTGTAGTATAGGATTTTCGGGCTTCAGGGTTCGGGATTAGGACTTCAGGGTTTAGAGTTTAGGGTGGAGAGGCGTCTAAGAGGTTTATAACGGTTTGTATCACTATTAGAGCTACGATTGAGGGCCCTGTGCAATTCAATTTCCTCACAACGGGCTACCTGTCCGCATTTGTATTGGCCGTGACGACAATACTCGGAAGCTTTGGCTGAGAGGGTCTTTTTGCTTGCAGGAGAAGAGGGAGAAGGTAAGAGAACGTGAAAGGTGCAGCGCTAGGAGATAATATAGGGACCTTAATAATTACCTATACTATTTTGGTGGTTTCTTAAAAAGAATGGGGCCCAAAACCCTATTCTAATTATTAAGGCCCCTATATTACTCGCGAGCTGGCCGCCATAAACCCGTGCGAAATTGCCACCTTTACGCTCAAGGAGGAACGAGCTTCCAGCTCTGTTATCGTCCTCCTCATCAAATCCGGATTGGACTGAACAGCTTCCAGCATAAGCCGATCAGCAGCTCTTCGTCGAGGATTCCGGGACCCGCGGTGCTTCCGATAGTGCCTATGCGGCATCTGAGTGGTGCGTGATCACGACAACATTCAACATAGACATAGATGTGGATGGTCCACTTCTTGCAGTCGAACTGGACGCCCCTATATTCTCAATCATAGGACCCAGAGTAGGCCCTTATTCCCTTTTTAAGGGTTTAGGTTCCCTTATAACCCCCTTTATCCCAAAAAGGGCACCCTTTTTATTCCTAGGTTACTCTTGGGTCTAGTATCCCAAAAGCTAAAACTCCTGAGTCCAGCACAAAGTCGACAGGGACCACTACGTGGGCTTTCCTGCACTCCTGTTTCAACCCTCTCGAGTAGAAGCCAGAAAGTTGGAATATCATTATCGTAACCCCTTTAAGGTAAATTATAGGGGATCCTACCATTAATCCATATTCCAACTTTCTGGAGTTCCCTTTAGATTGACCCCTGGATTCAGCCCGCAACCCGAAGAAGGGTACGGTTTGAGTGTACTTGTCTGTGCGCGATTCACCCTGCTCGCAAATCATAGGGGTCTGAATCCACGAGCATGCTAATTGTTAATTCAGCGGTGTGAACAGTATGTCATCAAGTGAAGTAGTCACTTATAGTTGTAGTTATAGTACAACCTCCCCAAAAACCCTATTCTCATCGCTGAGGCCCCCAATGTTGAACACGGGTCGTCAGTGCTTTGGGCTTCATTCTTTGATGTTTTGTCTGAGGTCTCTGGCCCAGGCCGAGCAATTCGTTGCGGCTGCCAGGACCCGTGGCTGTCAGCGTTCTGGGCGTAGCTTCATCTGAGGCGGTCGCCCCCAACGCGACTACAGGGGTCTTAGTGATTAGAGTGGCTGGGTCTTCGGGGTGTATGTATAGTAGAGAGGAACTGTAAGGAGACATCTTACTTAGTATGCAGGCCCCCGTGTCGTTGAGCCCGTCTGGACCCAATGAACTGTTTCGGACGTCCTAGTGCTGCTTACCATCGCATCGTACTTGAGAATACGGGCTGCTACTGTTTAATCATCCTGAAGAACCCAGAGACTCCAAAATCCCCACGTAACAAACGAATATTCCATAAATCATGGTAGGACCATTGTGTGGTTTAAGGTGTATTCCTTAATTAGGTCTTGGAGTCTTTGGGAGAGAAGAGATTTTCAATCTGGAATCAACCGGATCCTCTGCGATTGCGACCGGACACTCAGCAGAAGTGCTACTGGTGGAATCCGAGAGCTTTGTGCCGTCCTGGCCATGGCTTGCATGGACAGGTTCTACTACCAATATGGAACTAGGTCCAGCAAAGCCATAATTATGGTTTTCCAGCTGGGCATGCCAACGGTGGATCCAACTCCTAGACATCTTTTGAAAGGACTTATATGAGAGGAATTGAAAATTAGGGATACCTTGTTTTGAAGTCCTTATAATAAGGATCCTACTATTTAGGGTACTGTATTTGTGTCCCCTAATTTCGGAAACTCCCATATGAGAAATCCGAGTAGTACCGACGCTGAGGCTGCCTCAAATTCAATCCCTGAAACCAAATATATACTACTTGGAGGGTCGGGGTACTTAGTAAGTAGATAATAAGTAGAGCTATAAGTACCCTAAAAGGGACCCTAATTGGGGTTATGGTACTTATAACTCTCTAAAATAACTACTTAGTAAGTCCCCCGACCCTCCAAGTAAGCCCCGAAACCCAGACCCAATACCTCACTTGCGTGCAAACCTGCGCAGGAGCGGCGCGGCGCAGGAAGTACTTTTGTCAGGGCCACATCTCGGTTTCGGGGACCAATACTACTACTACTTTCGCGGTGAAGGCAAGAAAGGGTGAGGCTTTAAGGATTCGGGGTTCGGGTTTCATGTCTATGGGTTTGAAGGCTTAGGGTCTAGGGTTTAGGGTTTACACATTCATGCATAAGAATTTCGGTTCTAGAAGCAGAGAATTTCGTGGGGAAGGGTTCAACATATAAGAGCACAGGGGGGCGAAACCCCCGAACCCCCCGGACGGTACCTCAAAACTACGTGTAGTCCTGCTTCGATCTGCCAGTCCAGGGCTGAAGATCTCAAAGGGGAAAAGGAGGGACCCTTAATGGGGACCCCTACCCCATAATGGGATAGATAATGGGTATATAATAGCTAAATTAACTATATTACGGGTATATACCTAGGGGTCCTTATTAACGGCCCCTCCTTTTACCCTTGGAAGACTCGGCTTGCGGGAATACAGAGGCCTAACAATTTTCGTTTCAAAGACGTAAGAGGGTCTTTGGGAATGGTAGGGAACAAAAGCCCCTCTAAGCTAAACCCCAAGCCCTATTCTGAGTATTGCTACCTCCACGATAAGAGGCCCTCAGGCCATCCTCAAGCTGAGCTTCTTGCAAGGAATCTGATGTAAGACTTACCATATCAAGGAAACCATATGATCTACTATAGACCCTTCTTATGGTAAGTTAAATTCGATTCTTTAACAAGAGCCCAGTACCCTTCGAACTTCAGGAATCAGGAGAACTTCTTTCTACCGTGGCTGCGGACAACGTATATACAGGGGTCGGGATAAGAATTACGAATTACCACTTGTTGTTCCTGAGGCTTCCTTGTTATTGTTCAAGCATCCGAGAACATAGCCCAGCACCGTGTTCAAATTGTCTTGTCATGCCAGACTGGCCGGAACGCTCATCGCAACTACTGAGCAGGGTGCTGCAGAGAATTCATGTTTTTGATTATGATATATTATTGTAAGAACCCAAAGTGTCGTTCAGAATCAGAGTTGTGTTGGTCGGGTCATAGGGGCTTTTCGCGAGTTCTTTGACCATACCCCTCAATCAAGAAATGGACTGTAAATTGAACCCTACGGGAGGTTTCTGAATTCAGGCGGTATGGAACCCTCTAGGCCTGTGCTGCGCTATTTCGGACAAACAGCAAAGGCTCCGGCTCAGGCTCTACGATTCAGGGTTACGGACATGGTTAATCGCTGTTTTTTGTTTAGAGATCTGGGTTTAATGGTGTGAACGGTTCAAGGGGGTTCATGGTGGACCTTTTGGAGTCTGGTGTAAAGGCAGCACCTAAACCGTTCAAACCCTCAGTCGTAAGTTCGAAACCCACACCATCCCAGCAACTGGCCGAAGTAAAAGGGTCCGGCAGGGGTCGGAGTAGTTGGTGATACGATACCCATGTAGTCTTTGTTCCAATTCAGGAAAAGTACAGTAATTATGCCCCAAAGAGTGCTAATTACTACTCCATTACAGTGCCAAGTATGAAGTACGGTACCAGCAGCTCCAAAACCCTTGTCCCTTTATAGAAGGCCCCTATACATGACCATGCTGAGGTTGCTGGACAGCGTGGATCCAGATGCGACGTCTCAGGACACTATCCCATACGCCGAAGATCCCCATGAGAACGAAGCCCGTGAGTCCCGTGAGTTCTGTCAGTATGACTGGTTTAGGGTTTAGGGGTTTAGGGTTTAGATGTAGATGTCATAATTTAGGCTGTATCATACTCTTGAGACTTTCGAATCGGGAGGCGTCAGTACAAGCTGCGCAGAGGGAGTTTATGTACCCTTCGGGGTACGTTCTGTCACCACTTCATTGGACCAGGGAAAGCAGTAGGCATCTGAAAGGGCAAACTCTGGTTTGGAACAGACAGATGTCGCGCGTACTATAGGGGCCTAAATACATACTAATAGCATTGTGGGGTTTCCTAATTATAATATATGTAGTGCAGTGGGCGCCAAACCCCTACTCTAAATATTAAGGCCCCTACATTACAGCCAGGACGGATGGACGCCCCTGCTTGCTGCAGCGGCAGAAGGCATGTCCTGACGTAGTATCACTGTGCTCAGAATCGAGGGGCGGGTTTGTGACTAGGATTGAGGCATTCTTATCCATGTCCCTGAGTCTTCATCATTATTGACATGTCAACGTGCTCTTTAAATAGCAAATCTGAGCATGAACATCGAAGAATGAGCCATCTTCGGTGACCTGTTGACCTGCAGCACCGAACGGGTGTCGAACCACCCTACACCCTAAACGCCCCAAATCGTGACCTTTAAAGTGCTGACAGGACATGTAGAGGTCGTCCAACTTCTGCTGAACGCCGGAGCGGACTCGTCGCGGCTGAAGGACGGACTCCCTCTGCCCATGATAAAAGGAGGGTTCAGCAGGGATCTTTTCAAGGCTTTATAGGGTGTTATCGAGTTTATAGGGGCTCTTTATCAGTGTTTTGATCGCTGCGTTTTTTGGTGTATGCTTGCCATTCTTGAGGCCTCCCAACATAATCATACCTTGCTTGCCTTGCGGAATGCATGTTCGCAAGTGCGGTTTGTATGGTTTTGTAACGGTGTTTCTAACCTTTGAAGTGGTGATGGGTCTGCAGGGGGATTTGAAGGTTTGGGTTCATACAGCCTCGAGCAGGGCTGTGGCTATGGTTCGTGGGAATCAGGATTCAGGATTTAGGTCGTAGTTCGAGGGTCTTTGAGTTCTAGGACTCAGGATTGACGGTTAGGGATCTAGAGTTTGAGAGTCCCGGTTTTGGGGTTTGGGGTGTTGGACTATAGTATAACCAACATTGCCCCTTAGGGCTCATGAATGCAATGTTGCTATAAGATGCCATCAACATCCCATTCTGATTCTAAAGCCGACCCAAACAACAAGCCACAACGCTCACGCAAAAACGGAAAGGCTAAACAACCCCCAACTTGTGGCATCTCAAGTTGAGTTTCCCATTAGGCATATGGACACGGACCTTAAAGATCCAGTGTTTGTTCACCATGGGTCTAAATCCCTAAACCCTAATCCCTAAACCCTAACCCCTAACCCCTAAACCGTAGCTGATGGAAACACTCGAGGTTATCCTGAGAAGGCCAAGCTAGTTGACTTCCCGCTCCTCAAAAATGGGTAAGATCATACCCCTCAATGAAGGAAGGAATACACTTTAAACCATGTTTAGGATCCTACTATAACTTCAGGTATATTCCTTCATGAATGGATATCGGAGTTTCTGGGTAATGTGGCATTTTGCCCATCAGCAGTGCCGCATAAAGGTGTACCCGTGCTTATATAGGGGTTTTCTAGGGCGTGGTCTCTGTGAGGACGGCAGATCTGCTATGCAGCTGGCTTTCCAAGCAGGCGCCAAGAAATCAGATCTGCCTTGCAAGGTTTGACACTCGCAGCTAAAGCAGTCGGGAGTCTAAACCACTGCTACTACTGCTAGTATTTCTACTACTCCTGCTAGTGCTCCTGCTACTGCTACTGCTTCTGAATTCTGCTGATACTACTGCTTCTCCTTCTCCTGCTCCCGCTCCTCCTCTTCCTTCTCCTGCTCCTGCTCCTGCTCCTCCTGCTGCTACAGCTCCTACCTCTTGTTTCTATTCCTATTCCTATTTCTATTCGTACTTCTACTTCTGCTGCTACTACTACTGCTACTTCTTCTTCTCCTACTCCTACGGCCACTGCTACTACTGCGACTACTGCTACTGCTAATGCTCCTGCTTCTGCTTCTTCTGCTCCTCCTCCTGCTCCTGCTCACTGCTCCTGCTACTACTGCTGCTGCTGCTACTGCCACCACCAGGAACCAATGCAAGATACTGTGGAGCACGGGCGTTTGATATTCTGCAGCAAGCCTGTGCCCTGAACCCGACCCTCCGGATTAGCTAGCACAAAACACAGCCAACAAGCCCGACACCCGAAACTCAAAGCTTTGCATTCAGAGCAAAACACGTACTAATCAGGGGTCTACTCCACACCGCAAGCCCCTCAAAACCGTCTCCATATAGAAGCCCTGAGCACTCCCCATGAGATACTTGTAACATCCCCGCGTACAAGCGGTTCACAGGCCACAGGCCCCGTTCAAAACCACCAGAACTTGAAGCACCTGTCCCCAGAACAAGCTTCTTTCAAAGCCTGTCCATCGAAATCCTGCAAAATGCAGTTGCATATCTATAATCACAACCGCCTTTCAATAGAAAAGGCTTCTTCAGGCAAGACTTGAATCCTAAACCCTACCCACCCTCCAAACCCAAAGCAAAAACTCTATTGTACAAACTAAATCCAAACCCTCAATTCCAAACCCTAAACCCTAGTCCCTGCAGGAAAAGCCTGACGTCTCTTCAGGACACAAGTTGGCCTTCCGCCTTCTCTTCAAGTCTACATTCCAAACCCTGGCCGTGCCCTTAGGGGCTTGGGGGTTTGAGGGTTCAGGGTTTAGGGGTTTAGGGTTTAGGGGTTTAGGGTTCAGCTGGTTCTTAGTACTTGGAGGAGCATGTAGCTATCTCTTTTATACGTTCTTGAGTCTCCCTGATCCTTTAAGTTCGGAATCGAGGAATGTGTTATAGGGACTGCTATAAGGGGACTGCTATAGAAATCCAGGCCCCCCATTCATTACTGAGAACGAGAGAGAGGAAAGGGGGACAGTGGCTTCTCAGATTCGTGTTCAGGGTTTTACAAGCAGCTTGATACGAGTTGTGAACGGGATGTCGTATTGGTGTTGCAGGATGTTGCTGGGCGTTTGTTGGGTTGTAGAAGGCTTGTGTCGAAGGCATTCTGTGAGGAATTCTTTCAGGATGTCTACAAGGATTTAGTGGAAAAAGTGTGCGGCCTTCACTGTGCCAATCAGCACAAGAGGTTCGGACACCAGTACTTCCTCATGTGGCGGGTATTGGAAGGCTTTGGGATGGTCGGGTTCGAGGTTCCAGATTTTAGGGTTTAGGGACAACCCCCCATCAAAGTAGAACCCTGAACCCAGACCCCTCGTCCTTGAACCCTGGCTGAAGCAGAAGGTAACCAGGTAGGATACTACTGAGCCATGTGGCCAATGCGGGGGTCTTTGGTCGTACGTAACAGAGCTTTCGAAACAAGAACCGACCACACAAAAGACGCAGATATTCATTAGCTACTACACCCTTTCCAAGCCCCAAGGCAGGTTACCATACGATTTATTACGATTTATGGCTAGTATATGGGGTTTATGAAAATTAGAGTAAAGCAAAAGGCCCAGAGGCGCCTTTTCGTGGGATTTCGGGGCCCTGCCCTTCAGTTTTCAGTTCCAAGAGGCCTTCAATTTCAAAAATGGGAGTTTCCGAAAATAGGGGACCATAGTACCCTAAATCGTAGGATCCTTATTATAAGGATACCAAGATAAGGTAGCCTAATTTCCGGAAACTCCCCAATGTTCAACAATACTCAAAAAGGGGTTTCTGGTTTCAGGCTTTGAGGTGGACTAGGATTGGGGGTGTTGCGGGAGTGTGGGGTTACGGGGGTTTTTGGTTTACTGGTTCCGGCGCCGATTATGACCAGAAGTTTGAGGTCTCCTTATTGAAGCTGACGAATACGAAAGCGCATGGTTGTCCCTGCTTGAGGTCCCGTTTAAGGCATTCGGTTTTCAGGGCTTCAAGGTGTAGGGTTAACCCTAAACCCGTAAAACCCTAAAAACCTCAAAAGCCCCAAAATCCTGAAAACCCTAAACCCTAAAACCCTAACCCTCGCGTTATCTCGGAAGCGTCATCTCAAGGATGGCACTCTACGACCGGGCTACCGCAAGCCTCTCTCAGTCAACTCACAGGCAGTACTTTTGCTGCACTGTGCTCAAGGGGTCCTGACCCGGGTTCCGTGACAGCTTCCCTTAACAGGGTTCCACAATGGATTTTTGGGGGTTTGGCGGTAGAAGGGGTTATGGGACTTAGAAAGTCGGGTTATAAGACAGGAAACTATACTTACATTTACTCTGAACCCCAATTAAAGAATTTACTAAGCATGATCGTCTCTGTAGCCCATCTCCGTACTTCAGAAGGGGATTATGGGATATCCCAACCTTATGGTTGTGTTTAGGTGCATCTTGGGGTCCTTAGTCCTGCAGAGCATTGCTGACCCTTTCGCAAGAATATCGGGACATCGCTATCTACATAACTTTACAGGGTTTTAGGTGGTTTTACGAATAATCCACAATCATGTGCGCTTACGTAGAATGCCCAGATGATAGTACTTCTAGTCATGGCCCCTGTAGTCGGCTTCGACATGGTTTTTAGGGGGGTCGTTCGAAGGTAGATCCTGAACCCGACCCCGAGGCCCCACTAAGGGTGGCCGCAGTCAGCTTGACTCAACCATAGTCAGCCCAAGCCCCCTAAAGCTTCAACCTCGTGCAAGCCCTACGAATGTAATATAAGGCCTTAATATGAGGCCGTAATATTACCTATACTACTTTGGGGTTTCCATACTATGCTTATAGTATGGTGGGCCCCCAAACCTTATGCTAATTATGAAGGCCCCGATATTTTGCATTTGCAAAGACCTTTAGCCTGCATGGTGACAAACCCTGGTCCCCCCCGATCGACACCTGTCCTTGGTGCCGTTTACACCCTCTATAGTTGCCGCTAAGGTTACTACTGTTGATGATATAAATCCTGCATTACCCATAACAAGGAATAGACCATAATTCCCATAGTTTAGGGTCCTTAAGGTAATGCAGGATTTATATCATCAACCGTATTATGGGGTTCGAAAGACCCCAACACAAGTCAGGATGTATACCAATTAGGTAGAACAGCAGGCCCTAAACCCTACACCCCAAGACCCGAGACCTTAAACCCTTGAAACCTAAATCCCAAACCCAAAACTGCCCCAAGTCTTAAAATAGTACTTCAATCCTGAGTTGAAAGGGTTGCTGGGGTACCTCAACGATAAGACGACACACGATAAGGCGGCAACCCCGGTCAGGGACATGCGGTTGTGGCATGGGCCTAGGAGCTTGAAAGATCCCTCGTAACTGCACTTGAACAGCTGTAAAACGCCATAAACGGCGCTCAACACCCTTCATTCCACATTCAAGGTGTAGTAGTTCACGCTTTGGGTTGGCGTGTGTCCTGCTAGAAGATTGTGCGTGGAGAACCAATACCCTTGATTAAGGAGTATACCTAACATGAGACTGCTCTGCCCTTGGTGACTTAAGGTATACTGCTTGAAGTGTCTGGGGCTCTCTGGCTCTCCAGAGACTCCAACAACCCTTAAATCATATTAGGTTTCCTATTATAATTCAAGGCATATTCCTTTAATCCCTCATAGAACCCTTTGTAGATCCCTTTAAGGAACTCTTAGGGGTCTATTCCTTCATTAAGGGATCCTTAGGAGTCTCTGGCCCTAGGAGATTCCAGACGACCCTGACGCCGCCGTGGAGGGCCTCCGGCAGGCTCCTGCTCACTTTAGGGGTTTGGGGGTATTAGGGGTTTAGGGTTTTGAGGTTTATTAGGGTTTTGAGGGTTTAGGGGTTTGGGAGTTTAGGGTTTAGGGGTTTAGCGTTTTGGGGTTTTAGAGTTTAGGGCTTTGGGGGTTTAGGGTTTTGAGGTTTCGGGTTTTAGGATTTTAGGGTCGTAATCTAGAGGTCGGACTACTTCGCAATAGAATTGCCTCGCTGTTGTTTGTTCTCAAGTGTAGTATTACACGCCCCCCCCCCCCCCCCGGGATTGAGGCTTCGGCCAAAAGGTTGGGGTCATTTATGTTTATGTGGTTTGCAATTTCGGATTTCGGGTGGCTAGATGCTTCAGGGGTTCAGAAATGTTGAGAAGCCTTCCGAAATGCATCGGGGCAACAAGGAGATGTAAATAAATCATGATGGTTTGTATGTATAATATATATATATATATATATATATGTATATATATATGTATATGTATATGTATATGTATATATATATATATACACTTAACATATAATAATGCTCGTGTGGGTTAGGACATAGGATTCAGCGTTGATGGCCTCGGGAGGTCAGGTGCATAGTTCAGGATTGAGGTTCTAGGCTCAGGATCAGGGGGCTTAAAAGTTGGATAGTCTACAGCTGAAAATAGGATAAAGTAGCTGACTGGCTTAGTCCTGCTGGGTTCCGGCTGCTGATGGTCAAAAGCTAACTACACATACCGCAAAGGACGAAAAACGGCCTCTTGTGCCAGGTCACCAGACGCCTCGCCCAAGCCGGCCACATTGAGGCCTAAAAGGGATTCACCGGGCCCGAAAGACCAGATAATCGTAAAGAAGCCCTGGTCCTAGAACCCCAACATAGTAGGATTCATATAAGGAGCTCTAATCAAGACCCAGGGTTTCTTAATCAGGTTCCTATATCATAGTATACCCCGAAACCCTCTTCTGGTCCTTAAGGCGCCTACATTAAATAAGTTCAGGGTTGTAACTTAGTAGCTGAGTGGATGCACTTTACACTTTTTGGGATAAGACTACCCACTATAAAGCTGAAAGTGTACACTTCTTGGAGCTTATGAACTCAGCAAATAGGCTAAGGCTTTAAGAGACGTCGGCTTCAGGGTTTTACTGGGTTCAAGGTATAGGGCTGCAGGGTTTAACGTTTAGAGTTTAGGGGTTTAGGGTTTTGAGGTTTGGGGTATAGGGCCGCCGGGTTTAGGGTTTAAGGCTTAGGGTTTAGGGTTTAGGGGTTTAGGGTTTAGGGGGTAGGGTCGAGGGCTCAGGCTTCAGGCGTTTAGGAGATCTAGAGGCTCCTAAAGGTTTGAGTCTCGGGGGCCTCAAAAGGTAGGATGAAGGTAGGTGGGATATTCCCAAACAGGAGTCCTTATATCAGGGATCCTTAATACCACCTACCTTCATCCCACCTTGTGAGGCCTCCGAGAGTCTGAAAAACCATCAACCAGAGCCCTTGAAGCCATTCTAGCAGGTGTCTTCTGGCAGGGTTCGACTTTGTAGATCTGTCCGCAGTCCAAACCCTGAACCCCAAACCCTAAAGCCCTAAACCCCCAAACCCTAGAACCCGCAATGAACACTTAAGTAGGATTTAGGATAGGTTCCTTAGTTACGGGTTTTCAGAGTCTCTATATACATATATACACATATATACATATGTATGTATTTGAGTGTTTCTCTTTCAGGGTTCGCGACATCCTAAACCCGAGCTCTAGCCCAAGGGTCCAAAGTACCCAATAATCAGGTACTTGGATTTAGCATAGTAGATATGTAGGTGAATATTTGGGAGTTTCCGATTTTGGGCTCCTTGCAATATGCATCCTACCGTTTAGCTTCCTAATTATATTAGGGTCCCATATTTGCGGAAACTCCCATTTGGGGAGTATATGATTATTCGGTACTTGTACCCTTAGGGTAGGGTCGTAAGACTTGGAATCAGGCGCGGTCCATTCCTCGCGTTTGCCAAGCGCCGGCTATGTTCGGGTCCTGTCTTGGGCTTGCCTCCTTTTCTGGCTTAGGTTTTGGGGCCTCAGGGTTTCTTTAAAGGGGTATATAAGGGCTGCTATAAGGATGTAATCTAGGGGCCTTCTTGAATACCAATACTATGTTCGGGGGGGGGGGGGGCTCCTTATTATGATTATCGTATTATGGGCCTCAATCAAAACCCTATTCTAATTTCTAGGGCCCCTGTATTAGGGTTTGCGGTTTAAGGATTGGTCGTTTACGGTTTAGGGTTTGGATAAAGACGAGGGCTCAAGAAGGGAATGTGAGGCCTCGGGATTGCGGCTCTGCGGCGTTTTCTGGTCTGTTCTCAGGACATAGCAGCTAGAGGTGCAACAGGGCTGCATGCTTTAGGGTTCAGGGCTCAGGGCTTAGCGGATAGTAAGTAGCTCCGGAAATGGGGTTTAATTTTCAACATCAGGGGAATCAGTGAGCAGGTAATCCGATTGTAGGCGGAGTCATCTCAGCAGCGGTGTTCTTCGCACTCGATTTATTACAGACCGCATCATTACATATTGCTTATATTCCTAATTGACGTAATTCTGAGTCTCACTTACCAAGTCGAAAAATCTTCTACGTTGCAAGTAAATACAGTAGATATAAAAGCGCATTCTATGTATATCCTTCTTACTTAGTCCCTTGATACCACAGGGGTAAGTGGGTTTGTGTAGGCGACAATTCGGGATGATGTTTAGATACCTGGTGCGATATGGCCCCGAAGCGCAAGACACTCAATCTTCCGGACATCCGCCTGTCAGAGAGGTTCCAGACTCTTTCCTTTGGTTAATAGGGAATGGAAGAATGGTAGTAATAGTAGTTATAGTTGTGCCCCATTCCTCCATTCCCTACTAACCAAAGGTAAGGAATGTGACCACCCAAGCCTTTGCTCCGGAGTGCCGCAAGAAGCATCGAAGGGAATGTGCTGACCTAGATGCTGTGGAGGCTTCCACGGTCCTGCTTACCTTTGGTTAGTCGGGAATGGAAGAATGCGGTACAATTATAACTACCATTACTACCATTCTTCCGTTCCCTACTAACCAAAGGTAAGCCTGACAACCATCCGGTACTTTGAGACCCGAACACAGACGAAGCAACAGCTTCCGATGGATCATGCCCAAAATTTGCGCCCCTAGACTCTTGCCTTACACTGCAAACCTCGAACTCTAAACCGAATCCCCAAAACCCTAAGCCTAAGCTGCCATTTTTTGGGGGTGCGAGAGTCCAAAGTTTAACCTGTAGTTCCCTCTTGGATCCTGCTCAACTAACTAGGATGCCCTTCTTCCCTTTTTGTAGTAGGTTCCTTATAAGGTTACCCAAATGCCAAAAAGGGAGCCCCTTTGTATTCCTAGGTTACTGTGCATCCTAGATACTTATAGCTATTAACCTTAGACCCTAAACTTTCCCCTCTTGGATGCTGCTCAAGGAGGCCAACCAAGCCTCGCTTTGATTCACTGAGGCCAAGCAGCCTGGAGGAAAAGGCACGCGACGATGTCCGAGATCTCAGCTTCGACGTACCCGATCCTACAGAAACTCACCGGAAAGTACTGGGTTTTTGGGTTTAAGGTTTTAGGCATTGGAGTATCCTGGCCCCAAAACAGGGCTACCCTTTTTAAAACTATAGTCGGATTACATAAACTCCAAAAGGTTAATTTCTTGTTACGTACTCAGCCCCCTAAGTGAGGCTTCAGGATTGGGATTCGACGGCTTCAAACCGCTGCAGCTTGCAGCACCAGGTGTTCCGTGATTTCAGAGCCTAAACTGTAGAAGGGAAAAGGTTGAGGGACAAAGGTACTGCAATAGCATAACTTCCCTGAACTTTATCTAGGTAGCACGGCACATTGCTGATGGTGGATGCTGCGACATGTCAGTCCTTACTTAAGCCCTAAACCTTGAAAACCCCATCAGCACCCAAATACTCCTGGGCTGCGTTCTTCTGGGCGGTTCTTGCAGTTCACGGGAACAGGGCACGAAGCTTATGGCATGCGCAACAGCTGGTACTCTCGAGCAGAATGTTTGTAGCGGCCTGTCTTCATAACCTAAGCACGACGCCAAGGCGTCCTGAATCCTCAAGCCCGTACATTATCATGGTAGGAACATGGATACTTTGCGAAGTGATGGTCTGTGGGAGACGCGGCTTCACTGCATGTGCAAAAAATCGGACAAAACACACGAAAACTAACAAAAAACAAAAACATACAGTATACGACAATGCCCTCTATTTGCAAAAAGCACACACACGATAACGCCCTGTATGTGCAAGAAACACAGCACAGCGCCAGGGAAAATGAGGCGTGTTGATTTTCTATGAAGGAGAGTTTAGGAGTACTTATCGGATCATGGGGGACTTAGCAAGCTAGAGGAAAAAGTACGTCCAATAGGAATACAAGTAGTTATACGTATGGTTACCTTAGTCATAACCCTAGCAACTAGCTCGATGATCTTTAAGTACCCAAAAATGCGAAAAGGCCTTGAATGCCCCCACCCTAAACTCGAAACCCTAGCCACCGAATGTCGAACCCTACACCCTAAAACCTAAACACCAAAGCCCGCACCTTAAATCCTAAACCTTAAATCCTTAAGCCCTTACACTTCACATCCTAAAACCCTAAACCTTCAGCCCCTCAGCTCAACCCTAAACCCTAAGTTCGAGACTCTTCGGCGCTTGTGGCACGGCCGAGGCCGTTCGTGGCGCCATGAAGCGTATAGCATCAATCTCGGCTCCCACCCGCCGCCGATGTCGGTAGATGAGCAGCCGATTAAGTGCTGTCGCATGTCGGACTGGGCCCAAGAACCGGAGGTGAAGGCATGGACTCTAACATGCAACCCTTAGTAATTCGATCCTCAGGGTGCGTTAAAATTTCAGTATGATGCTTGCTTACCTTCAAAGCTATTCACGCACTGTTGAGGCCCTCGACTCGATGTTCGGGTGTAATATAGGCGCCTTAATAAATGCCAATACTATTTGGGGGGGTTCCTTATTATGGCTTTAGTATAAGTGAAGGGCCCCGAAACCCTATTCTAGTCATTAAGGCCCCTATATTACAGTACCCTACTCTATAGATCCCTTGTAGTAGCCCTTATAGATCCCTTCAAAGGAACCCTAGTCCAATTTTACCAAGGGCCCTGTGGTATACTGTGTAAGTCCCAAGCTGCAAGTCCGACATTCGCGGCAATTCGCACACAGACCAGTTGTGCCATCCCTGCTAATTCACAGCTGGCTATCAATATTAGGTTCCCTTTTTGGGTCCTTATTAAACTAGGATGCCCAGAAGTATCCTTATTCCCTGTTTGTAGTCCTAGGTTCCTTATAAAGTTACCCAATACCAAAAGAGAGGCCTTTTTATTCTTTGGTTACTGGGTATCCTAGTCATGGGTGGCTATCAATATTATTTTCCTTTTTTGGGTCCTTATTAAAATATGGCACCCAAAAAGGGACCATAATCTTGAAATATGGCACCTAATATTTAGGGCACCCAAAAAGGGACCATAATCTTGACAACCACCCTCATGTTGCAACGAAGAGGATGCGAAGCATTGCGATAAACCCTTCTCCAGACTCCAGCATGTCGTTCAAACTTAGCCGTGTTGAGTACATAGTACATGGCAGCTTCGAAAGAGATTGTCAAGGTAACCTGCGAAAAGCTGCACGAATACAATCCTAAACCCTGCGAAGCCCGAAACCTAAAGCCTCACGTCCCAAGACCTAAGCAAACCCTAACAACATGCTGGTGCTGCTGAGAAGGATTCGGGGTGCATAGCGGCCACTCCAAAGGAGTGTGCGCTGAGCTGTCAGCCTCGGTGTCAGTATGTGCATGGTACAGCGTGGAAAGCGGAAGCATGATGATCATAAGTCCGCTCTCAGAGACTCCAGTACCCCTTAGTTAAGAATATACCTGAAATCATAGTTGGGTTCTTAATCGAACTTAAAGTATATTCCTTAATTAAGGGATCTTGGAGTCCCCTAAACCCCAAACCTTCTAGATCCCTTAGAGGATCCCTTAAAGGAGCCCTAGGTATTCCTTAATTACGAGATATTGGAGTCTCTGGGGAGCTGCGGAGCAGCTCTTTGTGTGTAGAAGCAGGCAGGCAGGCAGGTTTACATGACAGAGGCCTTAATAGGGTTTAGGGTTTAGAGTTCTGGGGTTTAGGGTTTAGGGTAGGGTTCTGTAGGGGTCCCTCTTTTTGCAGGGGTCTGGAAGCTACTGTTATAGCACAGGGGCCTTCATAAGTAGAATAGGGTCTTGGGGTATATTACTGTATACCATGCTTATAGTCTTTGAGTAGGGCTCTATAGAGGTCCCTTTAAAGGGATCCTCAAAAGGCTTCTATACAAGGCCTACGACAAGGGTACTATAATATAGGGGCTCAAGCACTTACCTATCCTTTTTTTGGTTTGGGGGGGCGGGGGTCCTTGTTATGATCATAGTACAATGGGCCCCGGAACCCTCTTCTGAATATTGAGGCCGCTATAGTATGATAACGCACTTTTTTGAGAGGGGGTCTGTTTAAGACCCACAGGAGCTGTCCATGCGTTTATGTTCCCATCTGTGGTCCGAACCATGTTTCCTGGCAAGGGTCTCACAGCCAGGCATTTGCAAGGTAGCTTCATGAGAATGTCAGCTCTACGGAAAGTACCAGAGCGCCTAGCAATCGGCTTCTAAGCAAGAGCAGCCGAAACTCAAGCACTTTACAGCGATTCGAATAGCTCTCCAAAGTTCTCCAAGTACCAGTTCAGACAAGGGATGTTTCTACGTCAGATGTTGAACACTTTTTCGTCCCAGGGCCCCTGTCAAGGAACACACATGCAAAAGCAATAGCCTTAGCCCTCATACCCCAAACCCTGAACTCGAAGCCAGAAACGCCCGAAGCCAAAGCACATCCCTAATATGAGTTCCGACCCTAAGCACCCAGAACCCTAAACTCCGAGCCCCAAGCCCTAAAGCAACTGGGTGGGGCTGCGATCGGGGAGCAATGGAATGTCCATCGCTTCCTTCAGTCAGCTGAAAGCGACATACCTCCAAGTCATTGAAAGAACTCTCGAGGCGGGTTCTCAGAGACTCCATTTCCTGAGCCTAGAATTATTACTATTATTATTATTAGTCTTATTAGTCTTATTATTATTATTATTATGTTTATCTGTATTTTGGGTATGTTCCTTCGTTAAGGGGTAGTTGAATCTCTGGGTTTTCGGCGAGCAGGAGATGGTTGTAGGGTTCAACTGGATTTTGATAAATTGTGCTGGGTCCTACTTGGGGTTGTTCAGTTAACCCTGAAAGCCTAGACCTTAAAACCTGACCGTCTTGTGTTCATTGGGTTTCGGCGAAGGGCAGAGTCGTCCTTCAAACAAGGCTGGAAGAGGCCCATGACTTCAAGGGCGTGTAAAAGGGGAGTAAAGTGTTAGGGTTTAGGGGTTTAGGTTC
Source organism: Symbiodinium sp. CCMP2592 (assembly GCA_905221615.1). Classification (NCBI taxonomy): domain Eukaryota; class Dinophyceae; order Suessiales; family Symbiodiniaceae; genus Symbiodinium; species Symbiodinium sp. CCMP2592. The sequence continues at coordinate 417,325 of CAJNDT010004035.1, forward strand.
AGGGCATAATTAGGGGTTTAGGGATCGTCGGGTTGCAGACGTGCTAGGACCAAACTGTTAGTGGCTCTGCGGCTGTGGTGGTTGAGGGATTTGTTCAGTTGCAGTGGGGCTGCACAGGGGTTGGATGTAGGAGACAAGGAGGAATCTCTAAAGGTGCTGGAAAATCCAACAGTATCCCATTTCGGGACTTGACCACATGTCCGCTAATTTGTGGTATGCTGCTTTGCAGTAGACCCGAACACCCCTCTACCCAGTATTCGAGCCGTTTGGATATCGGGGCACTAGTTTATGAAGAAACCGTGGCAGTAGCTTCAGGTGGAACCAGCCGCCCTACATTGGAAGTTATTCTCATAGGGACCCTTAAGGGGGGGTAGGGGGCCATAATGCCCAGAATAAGGACCGAATGAGGCCTACTTAAGGAAGTATCGTCCCCTACCCCCCTCCCCCCACTTAAAGCACCCCCTAAGGGTCCCTATGATTTCGGGTCTTGGAGACCGAAGCTTAAGCAAGGTTCCTTCCTCGCTACAGCCAAAGGGAAGACCCTCAAGCAGGGACCCTTAGGCAAGGGATGCTTGCACTCAATAGGCCTCTGTGACAAGTCCACCTTATCTATGTGTGTATATACAGGTGTACATCTATCCAGAACCATATATACGCATGTATTTATAGATATATACGATATAAGTATATCAGACGACGAGGAAACCTCTTATAGAGCCTGTTAAGAGACCCGGTAAGAATCTTTTACATCAAACCTTCTGACAGCTCGGCGATCCCAGCGACTTCGCCAGCGGTTCGCTGATCTTCGAGCGATGGCGTGCAGCCCTGCAGAGGTTCACAGAGAATCGCAAGTAAGTCACATAGCGGCCTTCCTATTATTAGGGGGTGGGTTACTCATGTCGTGTAGGTTAGTTATAGGGAGATGTAGATATACAGTGGTTTGTGGGGCTTATTAATATTACTGTTTACAAGGTTTGGGGTTTAGGGTTATTGCTCCAATACTACAACCGCCTCACTAACTCGCCTGATCCTTTGAGCAGTCAAATATGTCGCTTTACGGTGTCACTGTCGCAGGGTTTGGGGTTCGCCACATGCACGAGTTCAACCAGTGGTGGTGACGTTGTCGTCAAATGTAGAGGCCTACTCACCGAGTGACCTAGTGTTTGCTTCGCACACCGAAACAGTCACCAAATATGAGAGTCGGTTCATTTTTCCGAGGTCACTTTGAAAGACTTCTGCATCTCCCATTGCATGGCTATGGCCCTGTAAGTAGAGGTACCTTTTCATAATCTTTTGGGGGGATCCTTGAAATACCCTAAAAACTAATCTTAAACCCTAACCACTACACCCCTACACCGCTAAACCCTAAACCCCGAAACCCTAACTCCTAAACCCCTAAACCTTAGATAGTGAACGGGGGAACTTGAAACTTTTTGGCCATATATGATAGCATATATACTAGCTCTATCTTTTCAAAGTTTGAACTTTCTGGGGCTGGTTGTTGAAGAAGAGAGAAACCCTAAACCCCTAAAACCCCTACACCCCTAAAAACCCTATACCCTGACTTACATCTATTGGATCTCTCGCGACCTCCTCCTCCGCTTCCGGGCTCGGCGCAGGCGCCTCCGCGCACTCCAGGAGAAGGCGCTGAGAAGGACTACCCAGAGCCTCCAAAACCCCTTAATTAAGGAATATACCTTAAATCATAGTAGGACCCCTAATATGATTTAAGGTATATTCCTTAATTAAGGGTTTTGGAGGCTCTGGGTAAGATTGATAATGCTAGTAAGGATTCTCATACAGGTACTAGTACTACTAATAATAGTAGGAAGAATATTAGCAATGATAATGCTAGTAAGAGTAATCGCAATAAGAACAGTGATAATGCTAGTAAGAATATTCATAAAGATGGTAATACTACTGAGAAAAGTAGGAATAACAATAATTAGAAATGGTAACAATGCTAAGCACTGGGAAGGGCTAACATGGATCATACTAGTAAGAATACTCAAAAAGATATCAATACTACGAGTATTACTAGGAAGAATTATAGTAATCGTAATAATGGAAGGACTAAGATTGATAATACTAGGAAGAATACTCATAAACCAGGCTGTTCAGTGGCACACTTCTTTGCTTTCAGGTTTCTGGGTTCCTGTTATAAAGTCAGAAGCCTAAAAAGGCCTAACACAGTATATACATTTTCCCAGTGGGTTACTGAACAGCCTAGTAAAGATATTAGTACTACTAATAATAGTAGGAATAATAATCGTACTGGTAATAATCAGAATCACCACAAAGAACAATGACAACTACAATAAGTTTGGTATTCGGGTTTCGGCATTGACGTCATAAGGCTCGTTATCTAAATTCGAGTCCCTATTAGGGTCCTTTTTCGGAGGGTGCGGTATTATTTTGCGGGGCCCCAAGAGGGACTCTACTTGTAGAGAACTGCCTACATGCAGTCTGCCTCGGGCCTACAAGCCCGAACACGAAGGCCTCCGACGCAAGAATTGAACCCCTATCCCCCGTCCTTCGCAGCAAAGAAGGGTTCAAGAACAAGGAAGAAGCCTTGAACCCGGAGCTCCGAACCCTAAACCCTAACAACAAGAACCCACAAAGCCCTCCTTGCAAAAACTGTCTGCCAGAATCCTACGAAGTATGGGGCGCCTGGCACCACCGCGCATTTGCACTACCAGGCCTCGAAGTGGTAAGATAGGGCCTTTGACAAGAGTTTTGTGGCTTTGTGGTACACTTCTAAATCAATAAATACAAAGAACGGAGGCAGGTAACGATGAATTTCTCGAAAAGTAGCAATAAGTAGAAGAATAGCAACAGAACGATAACAACAATAGTAGTGAAGATCGTAGCCACTGCAAGGGAACACTGTGACTAATTTTTCCGACCCCGACAGTAGCGGTATACCCATTCATTAAGTTTGTCCGGATTCCTGGGCTTCTATGTAGAGTCCAAGGGCAGAGAGTGTACTATTCCGTCTTGGAGGCAGGAAGTGCACAGGGTGGAGATTGCAGCTCAAAGGATTCCTCGAAACACTTCCCCAACTTTCAACCTGCTTCATCTTGTTATCTTAGTAGCTGAGTGGACACACGTTACACGTTTTGGTATAATATTACCCACTATAAAAAAAGAAAATGTACACTTTTTGGGGCTTGTGAACTGAGCAACTAGGTTATGGTATACAAGTTATCCGAGAGGTGGGATTTCTCTGGATGCATTACCGGACGAACTTCACATTCAATCGCCGTTCTTGGAGAAGGCCCACTAGTACAAGGGTCTGAATAATTACCTACACGTTTTTTTGGTGGTTCCCGTATGAATTATATAGTCGTAGTATGATGGGAATCATTAAGGCCCCTAGACTGCACAACCTACATGGCAATGCAACGTCCAGTATTTTCCAGCTGCTCGGTGCGGCCGGTTTTGCAACATTTCTTTTTAAGATCCTAAACCCTAAACCTGAAGCCGCAGACCTGCAGACCTTAACTCCAAAAAACACCTCAACTTGAAAACCGGAGACCTGAGGCCCTAAGCCTCAACCCCAGGTAGAACGGCAAGCCCGGAACCACACTCAAAGTTTAGGGTTTAGGGCATCGTACAGCCTGCTTGGGGGGGAGGGGCCATTAATAATAGTTCTGTAAGTATCGTCTTCCTGTTTATGACTCCAGTTGCTAGGTCCCATGATCCTTCCAGTATACCGAAGAGCTTCCACTTTAGTCGCAAGCTTCCTAGGTGCTAAACTTGCCGAGCTAAGACTAGGGCTTTGATGGCTGGTGCGTGTACCATCGTTTAGGGATGAATATCATGTCCAACAGCAAAGCTGTTCTGTTATAGAGCAGATCGATTCCAACCAAGCATGGGCAGCTTTGGCAGCTTTGCTCAGGCGCCGGGACACGAGGATGTCTTGGGTGCGGTCAAGGACATTGCAACTCGCCTCTGTTCGTGCTTAGAATTTCTGGGTTCGCAACACCGCCTACGGAAACGGATTTAAGGCCGAGCTGAAGCGCTGCAGAAAGTATTTTCACTCAGTTCCTCGAAGGAAATATGGAACACTCTGTTCAAAGTTGACTGCCATTACATCGCCAAAGTTCCTAGATGAGGGACACAATATGCAGGAAATGTGGTACTATAGGGGCCTACCCAACTACCAATTTACTATTTGGGGGGGTTCCCTTATCAGAATTATCGTATAACGGACCCCCAAACTCTATTCTACTTATTCAGGCCCCTGTACTAGCTGGTCTTTGTCAGTCTAATCGAACTTTTGCGCAGAATTGAGAGAGCAACTGAATCGTATTCATGCTGAAGAGAATCACGCGGTCGGCTGAAAAGTTTCCTGTACTGTTCCTGTGGGTTGCTGGGCTAGCTATCGTATAATATACCCCGCAAATCCATTTCTAACTGTTAAGGCCCCCAGAATGAAATTCCATGGTTGGCTTGCTGTAGTTTTCCCTGTTTGTAGCTTCTTTCGCGAGCCCTAAATCCTGAGTTTGGTTGAAGTGTCGCGCATGTGAGCTGTAAAGGAAGCCTAAATGCCCTGAAACCATGAGCTTAAAACCCTAAACCGTAAACCCCCTGAAACCATGAGCTTTGAAGCCCTAAACCACGAAACCCAAGCCTCACCTGTCTGGGGTCCGGGACCACAAAAAACAAGCAAAGCTCAAAAGTCCTTAAACCCCCATCCTAAAAGCCACACCCTCTGGACCCAAACCTAAGACTCATAAATAGGCCCTTAATTCGAAAGCTTTGGGAACCTACATCCTAATCCCGCACACCCTGAACCAAATCCATAATCCGCTATGCTCAGGTAGATATAGCCGCAGCGCAAAAAGGCGCCTAAGCGACTCGATAAGATTTGGGGTCTCGAGTCTTAAGGTTCAGGGGTATGGGGTTTAAGGTTCAGGAGTCTGATTTGGAGTTTTTGGGTTTAAGGCTCTGACACACACAATCCTGCTGTACGACAACCATCTTGCTGCTTCGGGATAATGATACATTAATGATATTGAATCGGCTGATGCAATTTGTTGCGTTCACATCCACCAACCCAGAGACTCCTATATCCCCTGATTAAGGAATATACCTTAAATCATAGTAGATCCCTGATATGGTTTAGGGTATATTGCTTAATTAAGGGGTATTGCTTAGAGGATCATGGGACTTAGTAACTTTGGTTATAATTAAGGTAACTATACTTATAATTACTTATAACCCCAATTAAGATACTTATAACCATACTTACTAAGTCCCATGATCCTCCAAGTGGAGTCTCTAGGAATCGAGTTTGGTCTCCGGATTTAGCTTCGAGTTCAGCTTGGCTGCCTTCATTGGCGCGGTTTAGGGTTTAGGGTTCCTTAAGGACGAAATGTACCTTCTGAGGGTTTAAGGTTTATATATACCATATATGGGTTCATACTATACTATAAGGGTAAAAGGGCCCTTACTTTCAAGGTCGTTTGGTCTTTAAGGTTTAGGCAGCCTTCGTTGGGGGGGACCCTTTCGGGCTTCGTGTCGCTTATCCCCCTGTTCTAATTATTAAGGCCCTATATTAGAGGATCCATAGTAGTTCTTTTTGGTGGTTCATATTTAGAAGCCTATAAGGCAATCCCAAACAGGAACTACTATGGAGCCTATGGGTAGAAGCATGTTCGGCGAAGATCTAGCAGCATTCACCTTCGGTTTGCGCGCGAAACTGGAACGACCTTTGTGGGTTCATAGACTAGCTGAGAACCTTGGCTGGGCTGGCGACAACTTCGAATCATTCGGACTTTGGTGTCGACGGGCCACTTGGAGAAGGACGAGGCAAGGCTGAGCTATTGAAACTGTTGACTAGAACGAGCGAAGCTATCAGCCCCGAAGGTGGAGTACAACAAGGTTACTCGTCTACACAGCAGCCCCTAAACCCTAAATAATATAGGGGCCTGAATAGTCATGTTTGAGGGTTCCTTATTATAATGACGGTATAATATACGACCAAACCCTATTCTAATCATTAAGGCCCCTGTAGAAAAGAGTTGGGGAGTCTCGCTGTCGGCAGGCTTCGAAATCTTGAACCGTGTGGAAGTCGCACCGGCTCTCATGATCATGGACCTGGATGCAGAGGCCGCGAGAATTTGGGATCAACCGTTTCACGGGGTTTGAGGTTTCTTGACAGGTTTGCGCATATAAGCTTGCACATGGGTAGTTCTCTTAATGGGGGTTCTTTCTATATGGGTGCCGTACTACTTCTGAGACGTAGAAACCGAACAAAAAGAAATGCTACTTTAGAAAACTTCCCTTACAAGATGGTACATGGGTTCTGCTGGATGCAACTGCCCAGGGGCTCCAAAATGCCTGGATTGAGGAATAGGCCTTAAATTGTAGTAGGATAATTACTTTGATTTAAGGCGTATTTCCTAACTAAGGGATATTGGAGTCTCCTAAAGCTCTAAACCCGAAAGATCCCTTATAGATCCCAGAGGAACCCTAGGTATGAGTCTGTGGATCAAGAAGGGATGACCGGTCGATTCTGCGGAGGTTTGAAAAGAGCCCCAAAGGGTCCATGTACCCAAATAGCATATACTTTGGCCCCAAAGTATGTAATAATATAGGGGCCTTAACAATTAGAATGGGATTTGGGGCCCAGTATACTACTACAATTCTTAATAAGTATTTAGGCCCCTACATTAACTGCCAAAGTATATACTATTTGGGTACATGGATCTTCAGGGTGCTGGCACACCAGCTTAAACAACCTGCGCCCTGGCCTGCAGCGGTTTGAATGATTTGCAAAGACGCCCCTTGTAGCCTGATAATAAAGTTTTGCTAGTATAATAGGCCTTGCAACCCTGCTTCAAGTACTAAGGCCTTATACCACTTCCTTTACGAAAGTATCTACAGTAGTTTGTGGCCTGCAAACCAGAAGGACCGAAGGACAATCAGTACAAGAGCAAGTCTTTTCAGTCTTTTGCAACTTTATATGGGTTATTTTGGCTCATTCTGCAGCCCCTTATGCTACGGCAGCTTTCCCCAAACTCAGAAAGGAGCCCCATGAGATCGAACAATGTAGGAGTCTTTGGAAGAAGCTTTGCGGGCCTGGGAAGACACGACCCTCGACCCCCAACCGTTATAAAAGTCTAAACAAATAAGCTGGAAACCCGAGAGTTTAGGGTTTCGGGGTGTAGAGCCAAAGCCCTAACCCATAAACGGTAAAACCCTTACAATGCCTCCACAAAGGCCCTTATGAAACCTTTAAGATCCCTGCTCAAACCCCCAAAATGCTCACATCCCAGAGAACCCTTTAATAGCATAAAGCCCTCGAAAGCCCCAGCGCCCTATCAAAGCTATACAAAGCCCGGTAACGGCTCTTGGGCCTGGTGATATCCCATATGAACCCTTACGTTTCGCGGCCATTAAAGATAGGACCCCGATACCCGCATACTATGTTTTCCTATATATATATATATATATATATATAGTAATTGAACCCTTAACCCTTTTGGGCTACATTTGGTCCGTAAGGCAGCCCTGCAGAAAGCCCGAGAGATTCCGCGCCGCGTGAGGCCGCCGGCGGATTCCCAGAAGTCCCCGAGGCCGAGGAAGGCTCCGCCACAGCCTCGGAGGAGGCAAAGGGTAGGGCAGTTAGGGTTTTCGGGGTTCAGGGGTTTGGGGGTGAGGGGCTTAGGGTCGGAGGAGGCACCTCAGGGGGGATGGAGCTCAGGCTTACCTTTGGTTAGTAGGGAATGGAGGAATCGGGTACAATTACAACCACTATTACGGAGAAGGCAAAGAGTAGGGCAGTTAGGGTTTTCGCGGTTCAGGGGGATGGAGCTTAGGGCAGTTAGGGTTGTTGGGGTTCAGGGGTTTGGGGTTGAGGGGTTTAGGGTTGACTTTAGGGTTGAGGGGTTTAGGGTTTGTGGGGGTTCAGGGGTTAGGGGTTTCGAATTCTTAGGGCAGTTAGGGTTTTCGGGCTTCAGCGGTTAGGGGTTTCGAATTTTTATGATTCAGTGGTTAGGGGTTCAGGGCTTTGGGGTTTCCGGTCTTATTGCTTAGGGTCTCGGGTTTTCGATGGTTAAGGTTTTGGGGGTCCAGGGTTTAGGGGCTTAGGGTTCAAGGTTCAGTACTTGGGTGCCTAGGGGTCAAAGTTAAGGGTCTTAGAGTGTCGGGTTTAGAGTTTAGGCACGAAAACAGATTGGTATCGAGGGTGCTACAGTTCTAGAAGGATGTTTTTTTACGGGTTAGGACGTAGGGCTCCCATTCGTATTTGCTTCAAACTCAGACCTTTTAAATTTTGATATTGAGGGCAATCTTTGGGTGCATGTAGATTTAGTCTATAAGTTTGATGCTTTAAAGGTGTGTAAGGTTTTTCCATACCCGGGCTTCAAAAAGTTTCTCAAGGTTTTCGAGTTCTGCTTTGTCACAGGGCTTTACCGGGTCTTGTGATGATTACATGGGGTTTACACTGTAAGGGTTCTACGTGGCTTTGCAGGGTTTCACAGGGCTTTTCATCAGGGACGTTTGTCCGATTGTATTCGTGCGTCTTGTTTGGGTACCTTCGAGACAAGATCTCAACATCCTTTGCCCATAGAACCCACTGTCCCTGGCATGGGGGCCGTTTACGGCGTCTGCACTGTATTGGAGTCCCTGCAAGACTTCTTGCACCAGCACCACAACACTGAACTTCCATATTGTGCTCGATCCCATGACTGTCGATAGTTTTGCAACGCTCCCTGCTGTCGCGGCTACGCAGAAGCTAATCCCTGAAAGCCCAACCCACGTTCCCAAGTCGCAAAAATCAAACCAACCGCCAGTGAGCCCTGAAAATGCAAAGCCCTAAACCCCCAAACCCACTGAGCCCAAAAATACAAAACCCTAGACCATAAACCCACTGCCCACTGAACCCTAAACCTGAAACCCTAAACCCTGAAAACATCTTTGTCATAGCTGGGTAACGTTTTACATTTTACTGGTACTTAAACCCAATAAGGAATAGAAAAATGTAAGTTTTTAAATCCTATATCCCGACCATGAAAAATGCCTAAAAGCAGGAAAAGGAGTTGATGCCGCTGTTTGGTGCTCCTGCGCCGGACAAACCTCGACGAAAGCGCTCAAAGGTCGCTGCAGGCCCGGAGGGCCCTTTTGCCTTTAATGACTTAGGGGTACTTAGAAATATTTTCTAGTTTTTGGTTATTATAATCCCTAAGAAATAGCTAAAATTATAAGTTTTGCTAGGGTTCGAAGTTCAGTATAGTAATGTTTAGGGGTTTGGGGGTTTCGGGGTTTAGGGGTTTGCGGGTTTAGGGGTTTAGGGGTTTAGCCTTCGGGCATTAGGTTTTGGGGTTTGGAGCTTAGGGGTTTAGGGTTTAGAGTTTAGGGTAGGGGCCTTAGTAATTAGAATAGGGTTTTGGGCTCCTTCATCGTGTAATTATCATAAGGAACCCCAAGTATTATGTTGATTATTGATAATTTAAGTTACTGTAGGCATGAACCTTTGGCTTAGTAGTAGAGTAGGTAGCCTTTAGCCGCTTTGGTGTATTATCATGCCTATTTTGTAATCCCAAAGGTTAATTGACCTTTAGTTTCCCTGGGATACCTGACAACTAAGTTAAGGTTGAGGGTTCACGGTCTAGACCCCTGCGAGGATCGAAAGAGTGAGGCCTCTAAAGGGGTTACTATAAACGTACCCTCTAGTGTACGGGTTCCCAAATCGTTCTAGATTCTCCCTGAGAGAGGATCAGGATACCTGACAAACAGGGATCGAAGGCTATACCTCATTATTCCTAAACCTTAAACCCTAAACCGAAACCCCATGTATTAGGATCTGCAGCTCCGAAGGCTGCGAGCACCCAGGTGTTGGGTCCCTGGTTAGGGAACTTACAACTCTCCTTATTGCGCACCTTAAGCTACCAGAACCTACTTGTCGTGGGTTCGTGCCGGAAGCCCTTTTTTGATTTTGTAGGGAACCTTCCCAAATAAGTAGGTTTTGGTAGGTTTGAGGTATTGACTGAACTGTAGTGGATCTTGGTGAGTGTCTTAGGAGAGTTGGTGAGTGTATGCCATTGACCCGAAACCCGAAACCCCCAAGCCCTAAACCCCTAAACCCCTATTCCCACAGTTCGAATACGGCGTTGAGGTATGTTAGGGACCTTACTTGCAGGGTCGGGGGACGTATAACTCTGCTTATTACCTACTTACTAAGTCCCTCGACTCTCCAAGTTAGAGGGCTAGTATTGCAAACTGCAAAATGTTTCCACCTCGGAGAGTTATGAAATACGTTTGATGATATAATCCTGCACTACCTTAATGACCCTGAACTATGGGAATTATGGTTAATTCCTCATTTTGGGTATTGCAGGATGTTTTTCCTCAACCGTAGTTCAGCCTGATTAGAACCTGAGAACTACACACCCATAGACCCTATAAACCCTCTGCCTCTCGAGACCTTGCAGGGCACTGGAGAAAAGGAGTTCAATAAAACGAAACCAGACGACAAAACCCTGAAAGGATCAGACGACTTAGTAGCGAAGGCTAAAGGTTAGACAACTATAGTTCTAGCTACTTGTTCAAAAGTGAACCCACAAACCCCGAAACCCTGCACCATTCTGCACCCTGGAGCCGAAGGGCCATAGAATTTCGGAGGCTTCCCTGCCATCGCCCCGGGTACCCCTGGGTTTCGCTCGGGCGTCCCCGGGACGCCGGGGCCCGGGACGCCAGGCACCGGGGTTCAGGGTCCAGGGGGTGCAGAGCTTCAGGGATTAATATAGGGGCCTCGCATTTTCGCATTTCGCATTTCGTGGCAATGGGTCCGGTCGGACGCAGCCGATATTCGGCTTGCATTAATTAAAGGGTGAGAAGGGAAGGTGGAGCCGAAGACAATGGGCAGTTGGCCAGGAAAAGTCCATTAGATCGGCTCAGGCTGTGGGGCGCGAGGGAGGTCAGAGCCCCGAGTGCAGGGCATTCAAGTCCAGACACAAGGAGGACAGCTCCAGCGCCATGGGTCCACAGATGCAGAACCCCTCGGACAAGGTCACCGAACAGTCGAAGCCTGTGCAGACTGGCCTCAAGACTGGAAAAGGACCGTAGAGGGGAAGGAGGCTGAAGTGATGAGAGGATGTGCCTAACATCACAGACGACGACAGCCTCAGCGGCGCATTGACAGAGTGGTCCAAAGTCAAGCAGGGACGAATCTGCAATGCAGGCAAGATGGGTACGGACAGACACCTCAGGCAAGTGCAAGGAGAGTTCAACCCGATCAGTAAAGACAAGGGAAACCTCGATCCGAGCACCAGACCAATAGGGAAGGACTGCATGGTGGAAATCAAGCCATGGTAAGACGGTGGAGGCATCACGAAAAGTGCTGATGCTGGCCGCAGGAGCAACAATGTGAGGTACCAACCACTCAACGAGGTCAACAGACAAAAGGAAACGCGCAGCTTTAGTGTGCCAGCTGGCCCACTGCACCGGCCATTCCTCATCCTGGGAAAGTAAGTCATGAAGACTGTCATGCCACGCAGTGGCAGTGGCTCGAAGCCTAGTGCGCTGCAAACACACAGTGCAAAAGGCGAACCGAAACTGTTCGAGGAGGGCAGCATATGAATCAGCTCCATCCTCCGGATGGCATAAGATGGTTTCAAGTCGCCCAAGTACCTCCTCGGAGGGCCTGTCCGGTTCCTGAACGAGCGGTTGGAAACTCCAGGGCTTGGAGGGTCCGGAGGCCTGCATGACTGGGACAAGCGAATCATCCCCGGTATCAAAACGCCTGGATCCACGACCGGGAAGGGGCTGAACCGCATGCTCGGCAGCAGTGAGAGCATCACGACAGCTGCGGTTATGTCGCAAATGGTTGCAAAGCCTGCCATTCGACGCGAAAGTCCGCAGACAGACAGGGCATTGGGACCCGTCGGCGAGATGCCGCTCAGGGCGAATACGCCCATGGCGTTTGAACGCATGATGAGACCATGCCCGAAGATCAGCAAAGCCCTGTTGACAAAGAGCGCAGATTTCATTGCACGGAGCAACAGGTTGAGCTATAGGGGAGCAAGTTGCTCCAGCTTTGGTGAGGGCACGCAAGACATGGCCATGGAACAGTTGAACCTCGGCAATCCACCGATCTTCTAGGAGTGTGAGCTGCCGAGCTCGACGAATCCAGGACTTCCATCTCCCTGGAGAGTTGCGAATCACTTGGAGGCAGTCCTCCCAAACGAGCGGTCTGCCGGGGTGATCGGTGCGCTTTAAGCACTCAATGAGCCACTGAACGGAGCCTTCTGCAAGCCGAAGCCATGCTTCCTCAGCATGCAGAATGGCCCACAGCTCCCCGGGAGCTAGCCTCACAAGAAGAGCTAAGTGTCGAAGTCGCTCCCAGCTTGAGGAATCCGAGCAAGTGCAAAGACAAACCCGGGAGGCAGGTGGCAGGCCTGCTCGAAAGTGTAGGAGGGCTTCAGCATAATGCGTGCCATTTGGAGGAGAGCATGCTGAATGGGAGCAAGATCATCTTTGCCATACACAGACCATGTCCCGGAGGCAAAAGTAAGTGTCGAGAGCACAACAGACTCAAAGATGATCGCTTTGTCCCGGGTCGAGACAAAAGCAGACCCAAAAACACGTTTCTGGTGCTTACGAAAAGCAGTCCAAGCATGGCCGACACGGGTTTTAATTTCGGGTCTTAAAGCTCCGCTATGGTGCACTATCCCTCCTAAGTGGCAGTATTTCGGTACTACCCGAAGACGGGATCCAGGCCACATCTCCGAGGGAATATCGAGGCTCGGGCCAATGCCGGCAAGGGCCTGGATTCGCAGGGAACGAGCGCCTTTCCCACGAAGGGAGAGAACAGTCTCAGTTTTGCCTGGACCCAAGTTCGGCATCAAAATGGCCCGAACACATTCATCAAGCATCGTTGCAGCAACCCGCCGAGTACCCTCAAGGACGGCCGAGGCTGAGGATGAATAGTAAAGAAGGGCGCAGTCGTCCATCCAGGTCACGTCGGCAGGAGATTGAGTCTCAAGTCCAGAAGCCTGACCCTTGGTGAGAGACGCCTTCCATTCATCATTCCATGCAAAGCGACATTGCAAATCAAGATCCTGGAGCCTCCGCCTGATGCGAGCAAGTACCTCCGAAAAGAGGAAACTAAAAAGGAGGTCTGCCAAATTATCGCCGGGTCGTGTACCCCCTCGGACTGAGGCAAGCGAAGATGTGCGTTCCCAAGTGAACCAAGTGTCACTTAAGACCTCAGTTAGGGCCCCAGAAAGCCACGGATCGGCACCTGAATCGGCAAAGATAGGGGTGTTCCTAACGTAGTCCTGGAGGCGGCTAAAGGCATCCTCTGGGAAGCACAAGGTGCGCAAGATGCCGACGACATGTGCATCATCGAGAGGGCCTCCCGTCAGCAGTGGTCTGACAACCCGATGGAAGGCCTCCTTGAGGTCCAAAAACACAACTGCGCTAGAAAACCCCCTATCCTGACAATAGCCCTGAAAGGAGCGTACAGTGTGGTTTGCCAACTGGACCGGATAACCAGGTCTGCCGCCGATTTGAAGGCTGCCAGCAACAGAATCAAGAAAAGGGGCGGCTTTGCGGCGAAGCGCGCTGTGGAAAGCCTTTCCCGGCGCGCTGGAAACCAAAATCCCTCTGAAGGACTCACATTGCCGCATGGAACCTTTGCGTTTCCAAATGGCAAAGAGGGAACCTCCCTTCCAGTGAACCGGCTCAGCAAGGCGATACGATGCCTTGAGGGCAACTTGGTACAGAGGGAGAGATATGGAGCTGGCCTGCAAGTGGAGAAGATCAGCGGGAATGCAATCGTTCCCTTGTGATTTGCCAGTGGGAGACCGCCTCAAGCAATCCTCAAAGAGGCAACGCGAGGGAACAATCTGATGATCAAGAGTGAGATCAGACAGATCCTGAGTGGTCTGACGATGTCGACACTGTCTAAGGAGGGCCTCCGGGGTGGTGGGCCCTCCATCCTCAAGCTGACTAAAATGTCGGATCCACCGATCGGTAGCTTGAGAGTGGTCCCCGGCAACGGATCCGTCCTCAAGCTCAACAACCGGGAGGGAAAGCGTGCCCCTCTGCTTCTTCTTGGGAGGCCCAAGCAAAGGACGGAGCTTGACAACAACATCCTTAGCTGCACCGGAAGAGGCCGACATTGCAATCTCATGCAAGTATCGACTACGATCACCAACAATCGAGCGCTTGAGAAGAGGCTTAAGTGCCCGAAGCTCCTGCAGGTGCTGGCGGATCTCAAGGACACACGTGAGAAGGGAGGAAACAAGGGACCGTAGTAAGCCAGCAAACGTGCAGCGGGATCGAAGAGCATGGAAGGCCCCGCGTAGCTCAACTGTCCGAGCCCAATGTGCCGAAGCGTGGAGCCGTTTGCGGAGCCAAACTTTCTGTTGCCGCAAGTCCCAGGTTGTGCTGGAGAAATGAGTGCGGCGGCACCGCGCACGACGTAAAGGAAAAGAGGCTGACAGCCGGGCACGGAAATAATTGGCAAGGATTTCATAGTGAACATGGACATCGAGGCCCCAGGGAAGCAAAGGAGCAGCTTGGCAGATGTCCCGTAGTTGTTCACTAGACTCAGGCTGAGACATCAAGAAAACGTCGCATTGGGGTGGGCCAGGCCGACCGCGCAGAGAGTCACAGACTTCAAAGTAACAGTCAAGAGCTGCAGCAAAATGGTCAAGTCCTGTTTGGCCAAAATCTATGTCGTGCAGCACAAAAGAGCTGGCAGGGTCGGCATGCCAGGCAGCGGGAATGGCGACGTAATCTATGCGACTGGTAGCGGAGCCAGTAGGTGACACCCATGTGTGACTGGCGCCACTGTGGCAGGCACTATAAGTGGCAGGTAGCCACAGATCATGCCTCTGCAGGATGTCAAATAGTGGTCCCGGGACAGTCTGGTCACTGTCCCATACAAGGTCGCCAATGCGAGCAGGCAGTTCCTCAAAGAACCTCGTGTTGTAATCGCCAACAAGGACAACAAGATCACCTTGTGCACTGGAATGCAGCTTGCTGCGGAAATTCGTCCACCAGGCAAGTCTATCAGGGTGGACAGCAGACAAGGCGTGGATGGCAGCAAAGGTGATGCGAGTTCCCCCCCGGGCAAAGCGGATCAGCAAGTACCGCGGGTCCCAGGCAAGGGCTCGAAAGTCCTGACTGTGAAAATAAAGAGGGACATCAGCAACCCAAGCAAATGGATGCGTGCGACTGAACCAGAGTTCAACACCTCCGTTGCCCCTAGCATCCCCTGCTGAAATAAACCTGAAGTGCGTCTCAGAAATGCTAGTTGATGTCTCCTTCGCTCGGGTTTCTTGCAGGGCAGTAACAACGGCACCAACGGACTCAAGTTGTTCGCGGACATACCGGATACGTCCAGGGGCTGCATCACCGTGCCCATCATCTAGGGTTTGGACGTTTATGGTGAGGAGGCGGAAGCAGAACTTGACGGCCGAGGGGGCAGCAGTATCTGTCAAGGAAGTCGGGGAAACCTTGAAGAAGCTGTCCGCCTGACACCAGTCAGCACCGATGACATCGCCGCCTGTGGAGTCAACGAAGGCAGCACCCCGAGGTGTGGGCCAAGCCCAGCGAGCACGTGCGGCAGCAACATGCAGCCATAGCCATTCGATGCTGCCGTCTAAAATCCAGTCCGTTAAAACAGTGAAAATCTGTGGAACACGGCTGGTGCTTGCGATCGCCTGTTTCGCAAGGGCGTCGACAAGTTCATTGCGACCATGCCCCTGGTGGGCTCGGACATGTACGAAGTCCTGGGTGCGGACTCTTCCAAGAGCTTCAGCAACAAAGCTGATAGAACGGCAAGCCGTAGCAATGGTTACACAGGCTGTCGCACCATATCTCCCACTGGCCTGCCCGGAGGCAACAAGTGAGTCGGACCAGACGGTGCATGTGACACCTTCGGCTAATCGGAGGGCCCAGACAATTGACCAGAACAATGCAGAGCTCTCACCATTGCTCGCCGAGTGGTGATTTGCACCGATCCAGAAAGGCTCTGTTTGCATAGCAACCGGGCCGGCGGCCCATCCAAGAAAAACCCTACGATCAGCAGTGTGTCCAAAGGCCGCAAAGGACCAGGAGCTGAGCTCTCCGTTGTAAGAACCATCGGTAAAAATTTCAATGGTCCGTACTTGAGAGCTGTCTGGTGGCCATGTGCTATCACACTGTCTCAGAGCCTGAACTGCGGTCGGGTGCAAGTGCATCTCAGGAGGGAGATGAGTCTCGAGATCCCACGGTGCCCGGAGTACCGAAAGGACAGCATCAATACCAAAGGGAAGGCACATTGACACTGCAGAGAGGCTGTAAGAGATGTGTTGTGGCAAGGCTTGGGAGAGTGAAATAGGGATTGGGTCTTGTTGACCGGGGGCAACGGGAATAGGCGGACCCTCCCCGTGGCCAGGAGCCTGATGTTCAAGTAGAGCCTCGAGCATGGTCCACGCAAGAAACAGCGGATAGTCGTTGCTGTCGGCGCGACTGCATTCAAGCAATGTGCGCAGGTGCAGTTTACTATCAAATTCCCAATCCCCATAATGACCATGTGGAAGGCTTTGCCCTGCATCAACCTCAGGGAAGACGGGAGCCCGCAAGGGGAGAGGGGGGGCAAAACCTCGGCATGGCGTGGGCACTGGTCTGACGGCAGCATATTCAAGAAGACCGTTGGGATTGACTTCTTGGGTAGATGCGGCCTTGTCGACAACTGGAAGTTGAACTGCCTCAACCCAATGAGAGTTGAGCTGAGCATGTATAAGGGCAAGAACGCACAACCAAGGCATGCGACGAAATGCCCACAAGCTGCATGAGAGCAAAAAGTGCCCGATTGCAAGGCTCAGAAGGAGTACACTTGGGAGGCCGGCTGCATCATCAGAGGTGTCCCCGGGCGGCCCTCTCGGAAGGGCTTGAAGAACAGTAACCCAGTTCCACTTGACGGAAGAACGGCTCCCTCTAGTGAAAGACCTCAACCAAGGAGCATCGGCGCTGTCACATCGATAGGGAGAGGCTGTGAATTGGCCCGCAGCGCCAAGGACACATATCTTGGCAACAAGTTGATAACCAGAACGACGGGAACCTCCTGTGCCGGCATCATGTCCAGTTGAAGCGCTAACAGAGACAGAGTGACTGGAGGCGGCTGCTGAGCCGCCATCGTCCCTGGGTTCTTCGGAACCATCCTCATCATGAGACGGTGGACCGTCAGGAGGCGGCATGCTACCACCGTCTGTCGGGTCGGGAAGGAAGCTGCTGGGAAGGAAGGTGAGGATCAAAACATCAAGATCCTCGACACGGATGTCACTTGTGACATGATGCACGAATCCATCTTGCTCAAAATAGCACAGCACAAACCCTGCGGGACAACGGCTGGCATATTGGGCATGGAGTCTCGCACAAGTGAGAACGCCTCCAATTACATGGATGCTTTCAACGCGCAACAGGAGGGGCCTGGCATCAATGAAACAGACTACGGGGCGTTCACCTTGCGGTCCGGCAGCGTGATCAGGGGTGAAGGCGGCAACAACAAGATCCTGAACAACGCCAAGATGAGTGTATGCAGGAGCAAGGGGCTCAGGCGAACACAGAATGAGCGAGGCCTCGGTGGCGCCAAGAGCTGCAGAAAGATCTCGTTTTATCGAACCCCTTCGTGCAGGGGTGATGGTGAAAGAGAATGCAGTCTGTGGGCCTAGAACCCAAACATGCTCTTGCACAGCAATGGGCGGAGCCCAAGAGGGGTCCCAGTATTCTGCTGAGCTGAGAATGGCAGACAAGGTGGTTGTTGTGAAGTGCGTGTGCCGAGGAGGTACAAAGATCGCTGTATCTCCGTGGCTGACAGAGACATTGACCCCATGTTGGATGGGCCACGGAATGTCTTTGAGGTAAACTTCAAGATCAGACATTGGCGAGAAGCCCGCAGCAATGAGCAAACCCTCGCGTTGGACAAGACCTGGAAGTTGTGTGGCGTGAACGCAACCACCAGCTCTGGTGCTGTCTAGGACAACAAGGGCACCCGAGGGATCCCAAAGAGGTAGGCCAATCAAAACCGCTACTCCTTCTAGGGACTGAATGGGCACATGACCTACCCGAGGGAGATAGCTACGAATAGCGGGATCTCTGGCAGCACTCACTGCCTCAAGTGCCTCCGCAGTCCCTATGCCAGGGGGAATCCGAACACGGACAACCTCAACGTCATAATGCTGCCCAAGGATGCAAAAGACTGCTTCAACAAAGGAAGATGGCCCAAGGGTGTCTTCGCCGCCGTGACTGCTCTGCGGGCCAGCAGCCTGTGCTGTGGCAGAAGATGCTGGGGTAGGGAGAGAATCATTGCGAGCAGCACGAGTAGAGGCACGGTCGTGAGCGCCGGTATCAAAGACGGCAGCAAGCGCTGGAGTGTCAGAAGCTCCGGCAAGGCTGTTCCCAGAATGTAAGGCAGATAACGCTGTTCTGGAGGGAACATACTCTGCAACAAAGACCCGACCAGGGTGGACTGCTGCATAGCGTTGAGAACTCGGGTGTCCAACAAGGACTGCGCGCCAACCCCTAGGTGCATGTCCATCAAGGATGTCAAGGAGCTCCCGTGCGTCAACGCGTCCTTCATTGAAAGGAACGGTGAACCAGCCATTGTGCAGCGGTCGGCAATCAACAAGGGCACAGAAGGCAGTAGGGTCCGCCTGATCACATTCGACAATGCCAATAACAGCCCGGACTGGCCGGCCGTCAACAACACAGTCTTTTGTGCGAGGGTTGGCTGGGCAGAGCTTGAAACCGCCAATTGAGAGACCGAGGCTAGCAGCAATCTGATGTTTATACCTGGTCGGGCAGTTAACATCAGTCTCATGAAGGATGGTCTGACCATCAAAGACTAGACCATATGCCGTAACCGGACAAGGAGGCAGTGTGAAAGGGTCTACACGCCACCATGCAGGGTTGTTGAGACAATCAGCAAGTGTGACAGGCTGCTCAGCAGGAGTGCCGGCGGGCGCAATCCGGATGGTGTCACCAGAGGTGAGATGTAACTCCGCCCCGTCTGGGAGTGGGACATTGTCAGACCCAACATAGACGTCTAGATCACGGTGATCCGACAGGCCAGCAGCATGCACAAGTGCAAAACGGTCGGCATAGGAACGCCCACAGTGGGCGAACAATCGACCATCAACAAGTCTTGTGTCGAAACACACAGTGGGCGGCTGAGGGCCCCAACTGGGTTCGGCAAGGAACAACCCACAACCAGCAATGGGCTGAGGATTCGCAGGATGCAGAACAGGGAATTGCCGTCTGTCTGTTGTCGGCCGAGCATCACGAACAGCGGCGAGAGCTTCAGGGGGCACGGCAGGAATGGTGAGAGTGACTTCAGTCTGATACAAAGTGTATGCTGGTGTCGCAACAACAAAATACAGACGACGGTCCTCGGTTACCTGTTCAATCTCATCATTAACTCCGATGGCATCAGCAGCGGTGGGCTCCCGATGGTCAAAGGGAGCGGAAAACGTCCAATTGGCTTGATCATGGGTGCCATCACCAAAAGTGGGCAAGTTCTCTTGCCACTGAGAGACACTGTAAGAGCTCGAATCCCCAATCAGTTTGTGGTTGAGAACCCCAAAGTGAAGACCCCAAGGACACCCCGAGTCAGAAAGAGTTGACATATGTCTGTTGACAAACAGCACTTCCTTCGGGTCTATAGTGGCAGGGACATAAGAGGCAACTACAACCTGAATCTGGGCGCACCCAAAGAGGGATGAGAGGATGCTGTGGGGAAGGATGGCATGGCCGGCGGCGCCCTCAGTGCGTCGTGGTGTGCGACTCCGTTCGCGCGGGGCCTCGGCGGCCCCGTTGTCGGCAGATGACTCACTGGAATCAGAGTCAGTGGATTCGGACTCGGCATGCTCCTCGTCACCCTCAATCTCCTGGGATGACAGTCCGCTAGGGCCAGGAGAATTCTCAAGAAAGTCTTGCACATACTGCACAACAAGGATCCCAGCTTGCAGGACATGAACATACGTGCCCTCTGCTCGGAGTTCATGTCTGCCGCCTTTGATACTGACGGCATATCCAGGGGGTGCATGAGGCTCAAACCGGGCACTTAATGCGTCGAAGTCAAGGACCCCTTGATTGGTAAAGGTCCACTCGATGTCACGAAGGATTGGCCTGGTGTCTATGATGGCAAAGTGCGGACCCTCACCATCGGTCCTGGCAGTGGAGCCCCCATTGCGCTGAGTAGCTACACAAAGAGCCTTGCAGGTGTGCCCGAAGTGTTCAACATCCTCAATGGCAGGACTAGACTGGTGAAGGAACGAATCAGTGAGGCTGTATCCAAGTTGCCCCGCGATGACGCGTCGGAAGTCAAGAGGGGCATGAGCAGGATCCTGTTCGCAGGAAATGACTCGAGGGGCGGAGTCATTGAGAACGAGAATCGCAGATCGAACTGGACCTGGATACATGGGGCATGGCTGGGCCCAGTGACGTTCAGACCCAAGAAGCTCTTCGAAAGTGTAGAGAGGACCAGGCCTGTGACCGCCACGGAGAAAGGTAAACAGGCCCCCATTCTCTGGCACAATGACCCTGTCGGTCGGTTGGAGCCGGTCTGCAAGGAAGATGTTCAATCCTGGTTCGTCTGCTAGCTGGACAGCGGACAGCAAAGAAACCCGAGAAAGCTGTGCAGGCACAACGATGCTGAAGAGCCGACCATCAGCCTGTCGAAGGTCAACAAGGACATGGCATCTGTCGGCAGCCCACTCTGGCAAAGACAAAATGCACGCAAATCGATTGTCAGGCTGAGGCTCTACAGGAAGAAGTGTGTCGAAGTAAAGCGATTGATCCTCATTCCTGGCCTCCTGAACCTCATTGAGGGCATCGTCTGGGTCACACGGGACCCGCAAGACAAGAGGCAGCACCTCAGCTCGATAACGAGGTGCGAAAACAAGGAAGTGACCGTGGAGGAAGGTCGCCGGTGGTACACCCTGTGGCCTAGCTTTGGCAAAGACAGTGGGCGGTGGCACATGCGCCTCGTCGTCAAACCGCGCAGGAGGGTGAACCGGTCTGTCTTCATCAATCGCTCTCTGCCATGGGACACCCTGGCTGCCTCCAGGCGCATGGTAGGGGTTGCGCATGCTCGTGGCTGCACCTGAGACGGAGGAGCCACCTTCATAAACATCTGGGTCAAAATGTGGAGTAGGCTCAAAATCGACTTTAAGCACTCCACCGGTGTGCACACGGAAGGTAGACTCTATCTTTGGGAGACCGCAGAGTACAGGCCTGTACCCTCTCGGAGGTCGGAGGTTCAAAAACTGCAGCAAGTCGGCTTCTTCGACATGACAGTGTGCTGAGTGGTAGGAGGTCGGTCTTCTGCCAACCGGCCGACAATCAATGACGATGATTGTCCCGGAACCAGCAGCGCCGGGGTCAGACAGAGAGCCGGTCCAGGCAGCAAAGACGCCAGCAAGCAGAGCCCCCTGGTGGACAAGCGGGTGGAAAGCTGTCTTATCAGGCTTGCAGAGCAGGAGGTTCTCCTCACGACAATGCAGTGCGCTGGCTGCATGAGACACAAGGGTCTCTTCTGACGGGCCGGGGTGAAGAATGTCTCGATCGACACTCGGTGCTACAATGAGCCAGGAGTCAGAGACCTCCTCACTGACAATCTGGCGAACCTCAGCTGTCAGAAAGTCAGGGGCCTGTAGGCAGTCGGCTGCAGCGGGATGCCAGAAAGGCCTGCCGTAAACAGCGACAAACTTAATGGTATCCCCGGTGACAACCCTTATGCTTCTATCTGACCTAAGTGGGTCAGGGCACCCAGTCTGGAAAGCATCCCACGGAGAAACAGTGTGCCGGCTGGCATGTTCAAGAACTTGCGCGTGAGGGAGATTACGCTCTACAATCACAGCGTAGACTGGGCCACCAACAGCTGCAAAGTCGAAGATGATTTCAGCAAACGCAGAATGTTCCAGCCATTGTGGAACAAGGAGAAGCGACACGTAACCCTCCTCTGGCTGCGGTTCAACAAAATCAAGGTCAGAGGCAAAGTGTAGCCTGTTCGGGCTGAGTGCATCAACGACGGACTGTAAGAAAAGCTCAGGAGTGGTAGGCACATTCGTCGAAACCTGAACTGCTTGAGTGGGATACCCCGGAGAGAAGAGAATGCATTGCACCTTAAGGGTAGAACTGGTCGCGGTTGACCCTGCAGGAGGACCAGCAAGCTGACCTGTGTCAAATGCATCGGTGCTGTGATGGATGGGAAATCCCGTCACGAGGGGATCAGGCCGCGCAGACGATTCACTACTCCGTGAAGCAGCTGGGTTGCCACAAATCAGGGAATCAGCATCCCCACCGACTCCGAAAATCCTGACCGGAGCAGCCCAAATGCAAACAGGGCAGTTGAAAATTGAAAGGAACCAAAGGGCAATCCTGGTTCCAACAAGAGGCAAACCTGGAACACGTCTGCCATGATGACCCCGTAAGCCTCCTCTTGTAGCCTTTTGACAGTGTCCCCCAGAAGATTGACTCGGAGAGAAACCCCGAAAGCACAAAAGGGGTCTAATCGAGGCCCCCTTGCAAGGCAGCCCAAGGAGACGCCCAAGAGGCTCATGCCTGTCAGGAATCTGCCTCCAGATGGAAAGATAAAGGGCAAGGGCAAACAGGAAAAGGATGGCCCTGCAAAGTGGAACAAGGAAGGCACCAATTGCACTGAGGAGATCAAGGACCCAGTCTCCCGGAAGGAAAACCCAAGGGACGACCCCAAAGGAATTGGAATCGAGAAGCAGATTACTTTGAAGCTCCCGAGGCGCTGGCAAAACTGTGGGGACCCTTTGGAGATGACGGTACCCCGAGGCAGACAAGGTCATAGGCCTGTCTTGGAAGACCTGACTAGGTCTGCAGCCAAAACCGGCGCATTCGGACCCAGCCTCGTCAAAACCACAACAACCCTGGGGACTAAACCCTAGGGAGAGGTGGTGGGGGGGAGCACAGGCCGAGGCCCCTGAGCCACCGATGCCTCTGTTCGGCGCACTGTGCATGTTCCCGGAGAAAAACTCTTGCATTGCAAGCTTGCATGTCGCTGTCAAGTGGACTCCGTGTCGCTGAAAAAGGTAAAAGGAGCCTGGGAAGGGAACGGCGACGAGTGGGTGGATGACCGGAGGCGGAGAGGAAGCTAGTCCACTCACCCAAAGTTCAGCACAAGACCAGTGCTGAAAATCAGGGAGGATGGGGCAGAGAATATGGCAGACAACATTCACAAGAGCCCAGTGTGAACGGTCCCCGATTTGAAATCTCCCAAGCCAAGCCCAAAGGGAAAGAACTGGCCAAGTCCAAGCCGTGCCTCTGCAAGCTACAGTGTGAGACCGCAGAAATCCACAGACTGCACTTGCCAACATTCCAGTGTGGCAGCATTGACCGACGGAAGGCATGAGAGCTACCCATCTCCCCACTGAGATGGCAAGCTCTCCGGGCTCCGGCAGTCTGCAACCACAACGGACTGTTGGCAATTGCTTCTGGGACTTCTGCCTACCAGGGCCAAAGACGTAAGGCCTCATTCCATTCCGGCCAAGCTTGGGCGATGCCCACCAGAGTCCGGAGGCTTTTCGGCAAGTTCCAGCTCTTCGTCCTGGGTCGAGTGCACCGAAATCTGACCAGAATCCACTCCGGCAGGGTTGAGCCCAAAGGGAAACATAGCCCGTTTTTCTTGGATTTTGCCAGAAAGAGCTGCCTGACCAGGTGGCACACCATCCAGAGGGCCGGCAGGCTTCTAGGTCTCGTATGGATTGACACGAGGGGATGCGGAAGACGAGGGCCTCAGTCGGGTGGTCGCCGGAGAAGCTTGGTAGGGCCCAGGACCATGTTTGTCCACAACATCCGCATACGATGTGGGCAAAGGCTGACCTGGGACAGGTCCTGCTGCAGCACCAAAACTGGCCGGATCCGCAGAAAGGGTGCCATCCATTGCACGCAAGCCTGGGGGTCCAACATTCCCCGTAGCCAGTTGTGGTAGGGCTGCCAGGGTGGCCTGTAGTAGCCGCGCAGCAGCCTCCGGAGTCAACATGCCCTGGGCCACACCATGGTTTACGCCTCCAGCCTGTAGTTGATTCGCCGCAGCTAGTGTGTCTCTCAGAAAGCCTGACTGGTCCTGGGGCTCGCTCGTCGCAAGAAGCGAATCCCAAGGGTCGTCGGTGGTCTCCATGGGTGCAGGAGCCGAAGGTCGTTCCCCATTCACGATCGCCTGGACATTCTTGGCAGCTCCCTGCCCCGCTTCTGTGGACGACAAAATGTCCTGTTCTATGCGCTGAAGCGCAGCCTCGTAGCGAGCGTGCTCCGCCATGAAGTCGTCCCGAGACTTCTTCGCGAACACCTTCCATTGGGCCTCTTTGGTGGCTCTTTCCTCCTTGAGGCGTCTGACACGATTGTCTGCCTTCTTGGCCACCGCAACTGCCTTCTGTACCTCTCGCATGACGTTGTAGCCCTCGATGTTCTCCACCGGAAGGGCCGGTGCAGCCGGAGCTGTACTCAAGTCGATCTGGTCGTACGAGGGCCTGGCAGGTGCAGCTTTGGCCGTGGGCGAAACAGAGTAGGATCCAGGCCACAAGCGTCCATGCTTTGGAGGGTTTCGGTTTGCCTTCCAGTCTTGCCACTCTTTTGCCGTCCATTTCTTTCCTCCCATTACACACTGCTTGTCCAAGTCGCGGCGGTATTGGGGCCTCGAGTGATGGCCCTCCAATATGGCCAAGTCTTTGGCCAACAAGCGTAATCCCGCCTTCCTGCGGGCCCAAGTACGCGCTCTGCACCGAGAGCGGCGTGCTCTTTGTCTGCGATGCCAAGCTGGGCTGCGAGGGGCCGTGGCAAAGAGAGCAAAGAGAAAAGGGGGAGGCAGCGTGCGTTTTGCACTGGGGCTTTCAGCTATCCTCTCGTGAGGTTGATCTGAGCCCTATATAGGGGCCTAAATAATTGAATATGCTATGTTTTGTTCTTGTCTGAGGGGGGGAGTCCGTATTAGATACGATGGGGGCCACAACCCTTTTCTAATTGTTAAGGCACCTGTAGTAAGGCTTCAGGACCAGCCTGGATGAATTTGGTGAGGGCTTTCCCTTAGCCCTCATTCCTGAAAATGGTAGGAGTTCGTTGCAGGCCTCCATGTTTGTGATCTGTTTGTCCGGCTGCTCACTCTTGTCAGCTAGCGGACTAGAATCACAAACATGCATGGTTCTGCCAATCAAGAAGCCTGAGCAATTACCAACAATCTTCCATCGGTTTCCTTATTGTCACTTTAGAAACTTTATAGTCATTATGATGGCATGATATACCTTAAAGCCCTTGCCCAAATTTTCAGGCCCCTATAATTCCCAAAGCCGGCTGGGTTTTGAGAAGGCAGCGGTCGTCTTAGGGTTTGGGGTTCAGGCGTCTCGGGTTTTGCTTTTTGTGGATTTAAGGAAGGTTTAGGGGCGGATGTGCATCGCAGTCACCGACCCTGAATCTTCCCAGACCTCACGCCAAGGCCCAAAAGCAGACTGAAAGGATCAGACGACTTAGTATCGAAGGCTCAAGGTTAGACAACTATAGTTCTAGCTACTTGTTCAAAAGTGACCCCCCACAAACCCCGAAACCCTGCACCATTCTGCACCCTGGAGCCGAAGGGCCATAGAATTTCGGAGGCTTCCCTGCCATCGCCCCGGGTACCCCTGGGTTTCGCTCGGGCGTCCCCGGAACGCCGGGGCTTCAGATGCCACGCACGCCAGGCGCCGTGGTCTGGGGCTTTAGTCGAGGTTCGCTTCCCAGACCCCCGGGAGGATCTAGAAAGTAGATCCCCTAATTTGGAGCCCTATACTAGTAAGGGTATTTTATAGGAACCCCCATTAAGGGATCTACTTTTTGGATCCTCCCGGGGGTCTGGGTTTGAAGGGATCCTGAAAGGGGTTCTATACGAGGGCTATATAGGGGCCTTCATAGTTACCTTACCTATACGATTTGGGATTCCTTCAAGTTTTGCTTCTAGAAGGACCCCTAGTGATTACTACAATGGGTATTACGGAGGTTTGCTCGGAGGGTCGGGGGACTTAGTAAGTAGGTCATAGGTAGAGTCGGTAGAGTTATGAGTACCCTAAAAGGGACGCTCATTGGGGGCTTAGTACAACTCCATACAGTAACTACTTAGCAAGTCCGGCGTTTTGTACCGTTATACTTTTTTCCGCGACGGCGGCGGGCAGCACTCTTCATTATTTCCGCCGCTTTGCAGCCCCTCCTGGCTGTAATACAGGGCTCTGAATTATCAGCGATACTATTTGCCTATAGTCCCCTCAAGAATAATACAATGCCGTATCAGTGGTTTTGGTAAGAAGGCTACAAAGACCCTAGTTGGAGTTACCCAAAAAACCTCTACTGAAAACCTACTTACAAATTCCTTGATCTTCTAGGTGCGCTCAGGGACGGGACCCCTGATCCAAGAAACGCCCCTTCCATTAACAACGGTTGCCTAGAATAGAAATCATTTCATTTATAGGCAGCAAAGACAGGGGTGTATTGGTCAGGGGTCTACATGAGTGTTTCCGAAAATTAGGGGTACCTTATTTGGGGTGCGTATAATGGGGATCCTACTATTTGGGGTACTATATTATGGTCCCCTATTTTCGGAAACTCCGACATTGAACATCGTCAACGGGTGCTCCAGCCCGACCGCTTCCAAACCCCTGAACAGCCTGCAAGTTTCTTAAGCTAGGGACCCAAGAAGCACATAAGCATCAGCATTTTATAGGGATATCCCTATCCTAATTGTTGCTTATGTGCCTTTTGGGGGGGGCCCTATTAAGATGCTCTTCAACGTGGAGACTCACTAAGTAGATTACAGGTAGAGTTGTAAGAGAACACTAGATAGTGCTACTCACAACTCTACTTCTCAATTACAACTACTTGCTAAGTCCCGTGGTCCTGCGAGCGCCCGCCCTCCAAACGCCTGCAGAACTCGTCCAGACCCTTTGTAGAATCCTTTCTGCACTCCCCACCACCCGAATCCTCGAACCCTATACCCCAAGCCGCCGAACCCCGAAACCCAAACGGATAAACCCCGAACCGTAAACCCAAACCCCTAATGATGCACCTACACCCTAACCCCGAAACCCGAAACAACCCTAGACCCCAAAACCCCAAACCGATAAACCCCGAGCCCTGAAACCCCTGAACCCGTTCGTTACACCCTAAAACGCAGAACCCCGAACCGGCAAAAAAGCCCCTAAACCCAGACCCTAAACCCTAAACCCTTAAACCCTAAACCCCTAAACCCCTAAACCCTAAACCCCTAAACCCCTAAACCCCTAAACCCTAAACCAGGCGTCCCTCTCCCGCTGAGCCCTGGCGCTCCGGGCCTCATCTCGCCGTCGACTCCGGGGCTCGCTCCTGGCACGCCCGGGAGCAACTGGGCTGCGAAGGACTCGGGGTTTAAAGTTTGAAAAATGGGGTTGAGGGTTTATATAGGGGCTCAGGATTTAGGGGTTGAGGGTGTAGGATTTAGGGGTTCAGGGTTCTAGGGGTTTTGGGGTCAGAGGGCCTCTTGGAGTACTTACTATGGGACTTAGTATGTGAGGATATATGATACAAGTACCTTAAATTACGCTTAGTAACTATAAGTATACGTGCGTTATATATAACTCTAGTTGCTACCTCCCATATCCTTTAAGTAGTGCCCCTTTAAGGTTCAGGGTTTAGGGTTTTGGGTTGGGCTGGAAACTTATCTAGGGTTCCTTGCAAGGGTTCCTGAAACGGGTACCCTTGACAGGGCTCCTTAACAGGATTCCAAACGGGATTTACAGGGGCTTAGGGTTTAAACAATTATGGAATTTGCTGATTACGGCTACAAAGAACCGTGCACCATAACTACTTGTAATCCTACTTAGGGTATTTAGACCCTTACATACTACGTCCCACGATTCTCGAATTCGTGGCCCTTCAATTAAGGAAAGAAACCTTGCAGCACAAGGATCTTACCTGTATTATGTGTGAAGCAATATGTCGGGCACCTTAATGTTATGGTTGAAGGCATCTTCCTGAATTAAGTTGCCTTCGGAATTAATTGAAGGTCAGAGGGGTGTATGTCTCGGCCGGACTGGGAACGAATGATGTGAAGGTCTGTTTTGGGGTTTGGGATTTTATCGTTTTGGGATTGTGGGGGCTTGGGCAACGAAATAGACCGCCTTTATGTAAGGAAGGGTAATTCAGGGTCAACTTTGGGGGTCCGGTCCGTATAGGTTTCGATAGTGATGGATTACAAGGCGCCTTATAGGTTAAGGCATACTCCCGGGCTCTGTGGTGAAGCTCTAATTTGGGGGGTTTAATGTTTTGCAGGACTCAAAACTTTAAAAGCCCAAGCCCCCAAATCCTGACAGGTACACCCGACACTTTACTTGGGAACTTGGTTCGGGGCTTTGAGGTTTTGGATTTGTTTCCGACAGCTACATGGTCTGTTTGCTTCCAGGTTAACATATATGAAATAGTGATGGTACTGTCCATGCTGATGCATCTCCACCGGGCAGCAGCGTCGTCGTGGTCGTCGTCGTAGTGCGTGGTAGTAGTCGTCGTCGTCAACGTTTTGCTTCTGCTGGGTTCTTTGTTAAGAGGACTACTCTCGATCCCCAATATGGTAACTTAGAGTACCCTAAACCTTAAACCCATTGATATTGTTCTAATTATGAAGGCGGCTATAGTATGGTAGCTTAGAGTACAGTAGAAGCCTAAAAGTTGGAAACCCAATACCAGCTCTATTTGGCCTTAATCCGGTTTCCAACTTTATGGGGTTTACTTTAAACCCGAACCCAGTCCATTGCTCTCCCAGCCTGAGGCTCCTTGGCCCTTTTGCCGCCTTTGCTCTCGCCGCCGTCGTGGCCCCAATCACCCAGAGACTCCAATATCCCTTAATTAAGGAATAATCCTTAAATTATGGTAGGATCCCTTATATGATTTAAGGTATACTCCTTAATTAAGGGATATTGGAGTCTCTGGGCAGCTAGGTCGGTCAGTTTGGCGTAGGGGCCTCAACACAAGGAGACGATAAGGGGATGATGGCTATCCCTTCACTCCTCTTATTCGCGTTGGTTTTGAGGATCGCCCCATTTAGACTAATTAGACTAGAAAGGGAAAACTCGCAGGTAGCTACTGGTTGACACTCCATTCGGCGCTTTGGGCTGTTTGGCCCCACCCTGAGCCCTAATCTCCCAACCCTACACCTTGCAGGCCCCAATTCCTAAACCACGACCCTTTCCGGTAGGCTTTGGGGGGGGATGAAACGCTATACCTGTATTGCGGAACCCGAAGTGCTGCCTAGGCAGAAGGCGCCAGCTGTTGACAGCATCAAGGAGGAGACGATGCTTCTGTTGCCGTGTAGTGCCACCTAATGGCCCATACCCAGACCCCCGGGAGGATCCAAAAAGTAGATCCCTTAATGGGGGTTCCTACAAAATACCCTTACTAGTATAGGGCTCCAAATTAGGGGATCTACTTTCTAGATCCTCCCGGGGGTTTGGGTAATGGCCAATGGAAAGGTCGGAGTAGTTTCTAACAGTATCCCCATATAGTCCTGACAGGATATTCTCAGCCCTGTTTCGAGTCATTCAAACTCCTGTGTACTCAAACCACTCAATGATCCCCGAAGATAAGTTTTGTATAAGTGTGTTGTAGCACATTCGAAGAAAACCAGAAGATATGCTACGCGCTGAGAAGTCGCTAGTAATCCGATAATCACGTCCCCTCCCAGTGGCCTCCAGTGACGCGCTCTTCGATAGCCAATGGGAGAACTGTAAACTTGTTAGTTGCACTTGCGGTAGTTAACTTGCGGGGCCCGGTTATTGAAGAAGCGAGCGAAGTTCAATTTTACGCTTGCACTGCGCTGTAAGCCCAGACCTGAACCCGAAACCTGAAAGGAAACCCGACTTACGAATCCGACAGTATTAGTAATATCATTCCTTCATAGTCAGAGTCGTAGCTTACCTTTAGCCCTAGACATTGCTCGTGTGGCCAGGGTTTGCTACTGTTGATTTCGGAGCCTTCTGGCGTTGAATGTCCATGGGGGGGTCGACTTAGTAAGGTGCTGCCCTTATCATCCACGCCCACACACACAATTACAATGAAGTCTACCCAAACCCTATTCTAGTTCTTAAGGCCTCTACATCACGCCCTACAACCTCCAAGCCCTATTTTGGTTCTTCAGACCCTTATATTAGCCCCATATCATCCATATCTAGCCCTATACCATCTTGCTATGAGCCCCATATCATTCCCTGTATTTGCCCTACATCTCCTATACTTGTGCTAGATCATACGCCAAGGACGAAGCCCTGAATTCCACCAAGCTAAGCCCATTCCAAACCCCTTCAGAGATCCCAATGCCCCTTAATTAAGGATTATACCTTAAATTATAGGGGATTATGATTTAAGGTATATTCCTTAATGAAGGATTATACCTGAAGCTACAAGGGGCTTCATATGATGATTGACGGTATATTCCTTAATCAAGGGGTATTGGGTGCTTTGGGCCGAAGTCGTTATCCGAGGTTTTGGCCACACTTTCAGCTCAGCAGACCCCAACTTACATTACAGGGTTTTGAGACAAGCCCAAAAGCTCTGAGCTTACCTTTGGTTGGTAGGGAATGGAAGAATGGTAGTAATAGTAGTTATTATTGTACCCCGTTCCTCCATTCCCTACTAACCCAAGGTAAGCAAACCCCAAACCCTGAGCTCCAAATCCCCCACCCCCAAACCCCAAAGCCTAAACCCCTAAACCCCACACCAGGAGGACGAGTTTCGCGGAGCCTTCGAGGATGCACAGGCTCGCGATTATTCTTTGGGGTGGGAGGTGTTTGTGGAATAGGATTACGTGCTAGGGGTTGGGAATGGCTCACGAGTGTTCTAACAGGATGACAAAGCTCTTCTTCGGAATAGGATTGACTGTCTTCCTGCGAGCACAGATTTGATCAGTGGATTGCAAATGGCACTATACGTAGGATAACCCAAGGATCGCGAAGCAGAATTCTACTTTTTGCCATACTTACACCCTACCTACTAAGTCCTCTGGTCCTCCGGGTAGGCGTCGGAAGAGAGTTCGGGGGGGGATGTGGTACTTGCTGCCGGTTTGGAGGCCCTCCCTTGTTGTAGATCTGGTGCGACCAGTGGATGGAGAAATGCTCCGCATCCAACGGTCTTATCTTCCTGCGAAGCCAGGGCTGGCGGCTCACGTTTGATCATAGGAGTTTAGCGAGGGATTCTCAGAATGGCAGCCATTGCATTGATGACACAGGAAACTCTCAAGCGGGTGGTACCAAGACGCGTCATGGCGTTCTCAGGCAATCACAGTTGTCATTTGGGTGGTTGTCAAAATCATGGTCCCTTTTTTGGGTCCTTATTCTAATACGGCACCTATTACTTAGGGTACCCAAAAAGGGACCTTAATTTTGACAACTACTCATTTGCGCAGTTTCTTACAAGTCGCCCAGTAGGACCCTTACCCTGGTTTCGGAGAGTGAGTCGCCATCTTCGGATTGAGCACTGCTGTTGATGATATAAATCCTGCATTACCCATAATACGGAGTATACCATGATCCCCATAGTTTAGGGTCCTTAACATAATGCAGGATTTCTATCATCAACGGTAGGAGTGAAGTTAATTCAGGGGTCATTGGGGAACCTCGTGAGCACGAAGAAAGGCTTGCAGTTTTCAACTGCAAGCCTTGATCCTAAACCACTAGGATCTCCAGTAGTACCCTTATTCCCTTTTTGTAGTCCTAGGTTCCTTACAAAGTTACCCAATACCAAAAAGAGAGGCCTTTGTTGTTCTTAGGTTACTGGGTAACCTAGACCATGAAGCCCTGTAAACTGCAACCCTGCACCATGCGCGGAGGATCTGTGGACTTGCAGGGTATGACTCGAGCACCACGTATCCTAACATTCAGGATTCCGGACCAGGGGATTCAGAATGGCGCTCATGTGTCATCCTACTGTACACTTTGTGTGGTTGCCAACCCCGATCCTCTGAGAGAACAGTCGAAGCCGTCAGACAACCCTCAACCCTACAACCTAAACTGCAAACCTACCTAAACCCGGGTCGCCAAGTAGTATCATTACACCCCTTTAATTGTGCGACATCCTCGTCAGGACTGCATACTCGAAAATGGCACTCGTGTTATTGGGTATTGGAGAACCTAGTACAACACCCCGTTTAACAACCAGTGTTATCCCCAGTATCCCCGGACTCCCTGGAACCCAAATCCTAAACCTTAAAGGAGCCCTTAAAGGAAGCCTTAACTTAACCCTAAACCCGAAACCTCCTAAACCTCAATTCTCCACCAGGTCATCGTAGCGAGCACAGGGCGTGGAGACACGCAGCCTGATGAGGCCCGGGAAACCTTCAGGATTCAAAGACCTCACTAGTATGTAAGGATATAGGTACCTTAATTCGGCGATTGTAAGCATAGTTACTTTATTGAGAACCCTATTTACTAAGTTCCATGATCCTTCAAGCATCAGGTGGGATGAAGGCATTGGGTTTAGGGTTTTGTGGTTACCGGTTTGTCAATCTGTGGGTGCAGGATCTAGGGTTTGTGTTTGGGGTGTGCGGTTTGGTTATATAGGGGCCGTATAGATTAGAATAGTATTCATGAAACTGTGGGCTCCAAAGCATCCTATTCCAAAATGGCAGGGATACTTCTATGGGAGCATGTCACGAAGGCTGATGGAATCTCATGGTTTCGCCACGTGAAACCCCTACAAAAAGAGACTAAGCCCGAACCTCCAAAATCCCAAACCTAACCCCTAAACGCTAGGTTGAACCTTAAATCCTACCCATAAACCCTAACCCCAAATCCCAAACCCCCCTAACCCCTAAACCCTGGGCGAAAGCTTAAATCCCAACCCCTTGAGAAATAACCCCTCACGAAGCTACAACTGCGCGAGGCCGTCGAGACGGCACCGATGATCCATGAAGGCCCTGGGCTTGGCGGCTCAGGGTTTACCTTAGGGCTCGGCGGGTTGCGGGTTCGGCATTTAGGGGTGTAGCGTTTGAGGGTTCAGGGCTTCAGGGTTTCAGGGTTGAGGGGTTTCTGGTTTGCCTGAACTGTAATTGAAGCAAGATTCCCAATTTTCAGGGATTTCGAAGGCTCCGGCTTTGAATCCCCCAGCAGCCAGAGCGCTGAATCTCGCAATGCTACCCATCTAACTAAACCTTACTTAAAGGAACATGGGACATGGTAACTAGGATTATGAAGAATGTTATTATACTAATATTGCAACTGCTCAAAGCCCTCATTAAGGTACTTATTACTTTTTTGCTTACTTACTAATCCTCATGATCCTCCCAGTATTCAGCTAGGTCACCCAGTAGAACACATTTGGATTATTTGTCCGTCTTGGAGTGTCCCTACTGAAATTGTAAAACAGGAAAGTCGGTACGGAGAATTCTGAAGAGGTTACCGGGTAGCCTGATCAGTCAGGTTGCCCTGAACCTCAACACCCGGGGCCCTGCGCCCCGAACCTCTACACCCCTAAACCCACCACCCGAAAACGAGAACGCTGTGATCCTCTGTCCTTTACCTTAGAGGCATGAGGATAATATTGATGTTCCAAGCTTCTGCCTTCTACTATAACTAGAATTGGGTGCTGGGGTATATTATGCTATCTTTATAATAAGGAACACCCCAAATGGCCCCAAGGGAACCTTGTTACCTTCGCTCTGAGCCCAGAGGCTCCATCCAATACGCCTAGATTAGGGATTATACCTTAAGATACAATAGGATCCCCAATATGGTTTAAGGTCTATTCCTCAAGTAAGGGATATCGGAGTCCCCTAAACCCTCAAGCCTGTAGATCCTGTAAAGGAACCCTAAATTTTAGGGTTCCTTTGTATTCTTTAGTGAAGGGATATGGGAGTTTCCGAAAATAGGGGACCCTAAGATAGTAACCTTCATAGTAGGATCCTTATTACAAGGACTCCCAACATAAGGTAACCCCTAATTTTCGGAAACTCTACACCCTTATAGAACCCTTTAAATTTAAGGAACCCTTACAGCACCCTTATTGTAACCCTTTATAAAGGAACCCTTAAGGTACCCCCTAAGTTTCGACATCGGAGCCTCTGGGAAGCCGCGAGGCGTCCTGAGCGGCTCTGAGGGCGAATCCGAGCTGAACTCAGATCTGGACGACGATGAGGAGGCAGCCTTGTCCTTTTTCATGGTTCCCCCAAAAGAATAAACAGACCGGCTAGTAGACCTTCTTAAGCAATTCCTATTAAGGGATAGATAGAGGTATAGCCTTGAGTAACAGTTGGATAATATTCATAATATAGATATATTAGGCCCATAATAGTAGCCCTATTACAGACTGTTACTGTATGGGGGCCGTACACAAAGGAGGCCCACGTACTTGGAGGGTCGGGGGACTTACGAAGTAGTTATTTTAGAGAGTTTTAAGTACCATAGCCCCAATTAGGGTCCCTTATTTAGGGTACTTATACCCCTACTTATTATCTACTTACTAAGTCCCCCGACCCTGCAAGATGGGGGTTCCTTTGGGGTAAGGGATCTATAAGGGTTCCTTAAGGGCTCCTGTTTTGGAGGCCCAGGGGGGGGGCGTCCTTTGGGGTTTTGGTGGTTTTGAGTTTAGGATTTTAGGTTTTGTGCAGGTTTTGTGTTTTTTTTGGGGGAGTTCCTTTAAGGGATCTATAAGTAGGGGTCTATTAGGCTCTAGGGCTTTGGGTGTTTAGGGGCTTTGGTGTTAGGGTTTTGGGTTGTTTGGAGATCTAGGGTTTTTGGGGGTCAGGGTTCTTGGGGTTTAGGATTCTGGGATTGGGGCTTTTTGGGGGTTAGGGTTTCTGGGTTTTTAGGGTTTTGGGTTTAGGGTTTAGGGTGGGGTTTAGGATTGTGGGATTGGGGTTTTTGGGGGTTAGGGTTTCTGGGTTTAGGGTTTTGGGGTTCCTCGAGGGTTTTGGGGTTCCTCCAGGGTTTTGGGGTTCCTCCAGGGTTTTGGGGTTCCTCCAGGGTGTCCGGAAGAAGCCTATGCCGAAAGACCTTGACCCACACTCCTAAACCCCAACCCCGAAACCTCTGACCCTGAAACCCGGAACTCGGAGACTCCAAAACCCCTTGTTTATAGTGAAAGTTAGAAGCTGCCCCCACCCTGTAATAGTGGTATTGTAGGAATATAATAGGGCCCTAATATGATAGTAATATAAGCCTTATGGTCACTATTACAGGGTGGGGGCAGCTTCTAAAGTAAAAGTATTTTGGAGCCTCTTGGAAGTCTTAAGCAATACCTACCCGCAAGGATCGCTTTTGGCCGAGACTCATCATCTATGCGGAGGCCTGGCGAAGAGCATCCCAAGCAATACAGAGGCTACTATTTTCCTTATGGGGGTAATATAGGGATTATTACTTTTATTTTTTGGGGGTTTCTTAAGCAAATAGTAGGAGGCCTCCATAGGCTAGGTTCCTGAGTAATAGCATTTTGCCCTGTGTATTTTCGGGTTCTCTTATTCAAACCGAAAAGAGGGAAACAGAGTACTCGTATACACTGGCAGCTGGAGAACTTACGGGGCTTTTCAGAAGGGTTACTAGACGTTCGCCAGAATGGCCTTCAAGAAGAGGCTTAGAAGGGTAAGAGTGTCAATGAATAGAGTAGGCTTGTGTGTATATTGTATTATAAACATAGTAAGGGACCCGGACGGATACCCAACGCAAAACGCGAAAGGTGACGAAATTCCGGAAGTACTCTGATCGCTGGATGGTTCGGCTATCCGAGGCTGGATTCGGCGTGTCCACACCCCAAAAAGCTGGGTTAGGGCTTCGAGGTTTAATGACTAGAAAAGGTCTAGGAATGACGGATCATAAGCTGCAGACTTAGCTACAGTGATTTCTGTTGGGGCCAAAAGGTGCACCTAAACCACAGCACACCAGGCCTCAGCCAACAGCCCCAAACTCCCTCTTAAACACGAAAGACACCCGTAAACCCACAGACCCTATACCCCCAAACCCTATGAACTCTAAGCACTAAAACCCTCAAGCCCACAAAGCTAAACCCTATAAAACCCTATAGATCCTTATAAAACGCTTAAAAGGAACCCAAAAACCCGCACTTATAACTACCCACGAACCGCAAAGCAGGGGGGGGCTAAGACCCTACCGGACCTGTCAGGGCATCCTCAAATATAAAACCAACAAGAGTATCAAAAGCATTGTTTTAGTACGGTTCCAAGTGGGGTATAGTAAAAACCTCAAGCTCTAAGACCCTAACCCGACCTGCCAGGGCATCCTCAAGCATGAAGGTGTTGAAGTGCGCCTCGGCCGAGTGGTTTAAGGCCACTACGCTTGGGAGTTTCCGAAAACAGGGGACCCTAATATAGTACCCTAAATAGTAGGATCCCTATTATAAAGACCCCATAATAAGGTACCCCTAGTTTTCGGAAACTCCGAATTACTGGATAAGGCCACTACGGTTGATGATATAAATCCTGCATTACCCATAGTAAGGGATGTACCATAAATCCCATGGTTTAGGGCCCTTAAGGTAATGCAGGGTTTATATCATCAGCCGTACTTAAAGGATCATGGGGGCTTAGTAAGTAAGGTTAGAAGTAACTTAGTTCGTGGTAAAATGAAGGTACAAGTAGGTATATCACTAGTTACCTGAGTTATAGCCCTATTAGCTACTGAGTCCCATGATCCTTTAAGTAAGTACATGGACCCAAATGGGAGTTTTCGAAAATTAGGGGTGCCTTAGTTTAGGGTGCTTATAATAAGGATCCAGCTATTTAGGGTACCATATTAGGGTCCCCTGTTTTCGGAAACTCCCAAATGCTCATTAAGGCTGCGAGCTCCTGCACAGGGGCTTGGGGTTTCGGGCCCAGCGTCTAGGCTGAGGGCTCCGGGTTTGAGGGTTTACGCTGTCGTGGTCCTGGGTTCAGGGTGTAGGATTTCGGATTTCAACCTTTCGCCCTAGTATAGGGGCCTAAATAGTTACCATTATGAGTATAATAGTTTAATGGGCCCCTAAACCCTATTCCAATTATTAAGGCCCCTGTGTTATTCTCATTAATCATTAGTACTCAATCGAAAAGAATAACTCAACCAAAACCATTTTAACTGAGCCCAATAGCACTGTGCCATGCTTACGAGAGATGCTTCTGTGAAGGCATGAAGCAACAGAAAAGTGTGGAAAGACAGGACATGCTAGGGCACAACATACTCCATAAACACTAAACCCCTAAACCCCTAAGCTCTTGGGATCGTCACTGTCGGCTTACGCCGTCCGCATCCTCATCCTAACACCCACAAGTCGATCTCTATGTTTCTTCGTGACCCGCGATGCATGGTGCAAAACTCTCAGAATCCTCCACTCTAGACTTTAAGCCTTAATTAAACTCCAATAGAATCGGCGCGCACATGAAAGCTGATGCTAGGCAAGGGACACCCTGGGTTTCGTTAGTATTCACCATGTATACTCCCCCGAAGGAGCACAAGCAAGAACAGGAAAAAGGAACATGCCGAAGAGGGCTTAGACCATAGATTGCCTGAGTATTCACCATGTATTTTCTAGGAGGATCACAACCAAGGACACAAAGTTGAGACATGCCAAAGAAAGTTTATACCCTATACCGAAACCCTCGACCCTCAGCCTCAATCTCAAACCACCCTCCCTCACAAGTCGCTCTTTGTCATGTGGGTGGTTGTCAAAATTAGGGTCCCTTTTTGGGTCCTTATTATAGTACGGCACCTAATATTTAGAATACCCAAAAAGGGACCATAATTTTGACAACCACAATGACACACACACACACACACACACACCCTTTCAAGCAAAGGCTGTTCTCTGCAGTTGCAGCGGACTTGTCCTTCAACGGCGATCGGCAGCGCAGTCAGGGGAAGGACGGGCCCGGCATGTAGTACAGTTCTTGTCATCTCACTCAGTTGTTTAGGCTTAGGTGTTTAGGGCAAAGGGTTTAAGGCTTTTGAGTCAGGGTTTGTTGGCGGTTTGGGGTGGAGGGATTTTGAGTCAGGCGGGGTGTGCGGTATGGGGTTCGAGTTTGGGGTGCTCCGGCAAGGGACCCCCTGCTGTTCTCAGAGACTCGGGTGGTTGTCAAAATTAGCGTCCCCTTTTGGGTACGCTAAATCATAGGTGCCGTATTATAACAAGGACCCAAAAAGGGACCATAATTTTGACAACAACCCACTCCTACACCGTTAATCCGGCGAGAGAGGAATCTTTCAAGCGGTCTCAGGCATATAGCCGTTTATCGAGGTATTTACCCGGCAGTATGGATGAATCCTCAGAATGACTCAAAGCAATTATGTTCCTGAAAAAGGGGTTCAGGGGCCTGCCATGCTGTTGGCGATTCGACTGTCGGCGGCTGCCTGCCGGTATACCCTCTAATGTAAGAACCTGAAGAAACCCTGGGTCTCTAACCCCAAAATAGTAGGATTCATATGGGAGTTTCCGAAAATTAGGGGTACCTTATTTGGGGCCCGTATAATAAGGATCCTACTATTTAGGGTACTAGATTAGGGTCCCCTATTTTCGGAAACTCCCATATAAGGAACCTTCATAAATGGCCAAGTTTCTTAATCAGATTCCTACATCACCCTGTGTCTTATGGGACTACTGGCGAACCTAGCCTGCCCTCAGAACGCCAGGATACTGCGAGCCGGCCAGAACGAGAGACACAAAGAATGTCAGGCGCCATATACGCCTAAACCATGGGACACTGTAAGCCCCGAACCCTAGAACCGTAAACCTAAACCCGAAGCCCCAAACTCTTAAAGCTTAAACGAAACCCTAACCTGAGGTTTAGGGGTTTAGGGGGTTTGGGGGGCTCAGGGTTTCGGATTTTGGGGTTAAGGGTTCCGGTTGTGAAGCTCAATGGATCCTTTACAATGTAGCGACCCGAATGATTTGTGGTGTTTTTTATTCATTTTGCATCTGTAGAAGGGTTACTAGTAGGATGTTGGGACCTGTTTCGGACCTGGGGCTGGATCAATTCCCGTGGTGTGCCTATGTAGTCGCGCTACAATATCCTCGCAAAACCCCCTGCTACATATTGTGATCATTGGACTAGGCCAAAGAATGCTGCTTGAATCTGAAGACATGTAGGGCATCAATGAAGATGAGGTTCTGAGACTTCTTGGAGTGCTTACAAAGGTCCGTGTTTATGCAATTGAGTTTTTGTTTAGGGGGTAGGGGTCGTCAAGAAAACTCTACCAGATTCGAGCGCAATGGAGACTTCAATACCAGGACCCTTAATGAATACTCAGAGAGCCCAATGCCCCTTAATTCAAGAATGTACCGCAAATCACCAGGAGA
The DNA here is from genome assembly GCA_905221615.1 of Symbiodinium sp. CCMP2592. NCBI lineage: Eukaryota > Dinophyceae > Suessiales > Symbiodiniaceae > Symbiodinium > Symbiodinium sp. CCMP2592. Next base: position 456,610 of record CAJNDT010004035.1, read on the forward strand.
GCACGAAACGTGCCCCTTCTGTCAAGAACCTTCGCTTCATTCTTTTGATATGCATGGGATAGCCGGCAACATGGTTTCCGGTCTCTTAACCCTAAACCCTAAACCACAACCCCTACACCATAAATGCTCAAAGGAAATGTGAGTGCACAAAAGGACTTCCCCGGACGGAGACGGATGGCATAGAAAAGCTGTAGAAGCATGAAGACTGGGATGAAGAAGCAGACTCTCAGAGCCAGCAGCCCCAATATATTTAGACCCTTGATCAAGACGCACGGGTGTTCATCGTCGTTCCGGCATGATAACCGGATATGTACCCGCAGTGAATCTTGATCAAGAGTGCCGGTGTCTACAGGAGGAAGCAAACGCCCGTCGTGCAAAGATGTCGAACTTGCTTATGGAGAGCCCGGGCTTTGTCTACTCCGTTCGAGTCGGATTGGACGTATCATGCCAACAGTTGAAATGAGGATCTCTTCATTGCTTCCAGGTTTGCCATCGCGACGAAGAAATCTTGGGAGAAGACCCTGACGCCCGATCGGAGCAGCCTACTTTTCTTTGTTGCACCCTCAGTAGTTTTCACAAGACAAAGAACATTTCCCCGCGGAGTCGGGCCCTTGTTATTGCGCCTGATGTTGTCCAAATTCCGTTGCCCGTGCAGATGCGCTCCCAATCTGGCTGAAGATGAGCGTCCCGGCTGCAGGGGATTTGGCTGCACAGGCATGAGTTCGAAGAGTTGGCTAAGCCTGCGTGATGAAGGTAACGGAAAAGGCAGCCTGCAGGAAAGGTCGAGCTAGGTTTTCACCAGTCCGCAAACCCAAGAAGAGGGGACTCAGTCTACCATGGATGTGTAACTTATTGGCTCCAATTCTCCAGTCGACTTGTGCACCCGCACTCATTCTGTACTCGCGCGGCACTTACGCGCTGCTGCTGAAGACTTCATCAAGCCAGCTATCACTTTGAAGCCATGTCTTGAATCCCGTTGCTTTCTCAGCGCGTGTCTCTTCTAAGGTTGCGTTCTCCCCGGAGACACCTGTTGCCGCAACGACCTCAATCAGCAAGCCGCCCGACCTCAAACATTGTGTGGCGTGACACGCCAGAGGCCAGTCTAGAGATCACTAGAGTCTGCAAACTCCTCAGCATCTCGGGGCAGGTTTCCTACATGCTGGAGGAGGACTTCATCTGGGCGGAGAGCGACTGGCTGGACCCGCAGGCTCGAAAGCCTTCCACAAAGAGCCTTCAATTCACAACATGTAACAGCGATGAGGATTATAACTTCGACATCCACCGCAGCCAGGCCAGAAGCCGCCGCTCAAGCTGCATCACGATGCTAGCATGGACCGTACGCCAGGCCCCCCCTGTGCTCCAAATTCCAGTTCGTGAGTCCCACTAGGGCCGAACAACTGGCCGGGCGATGCAGGAAACCCTTGTCATGCTGTCCGGTTGCGCGGCGCAAGACCTCCGAGGCACGTCAAGCGGCCGAGGAGGAGCTCGCGTACAGGGAGGAGTTTGCAGACTGCCCTTGCAAAGTCAAAATCATAGCAACATGTGGTCTGTCGCGTCATGCGAAGTTTTCCATCCCAGGCATCCCGCCAATTCTACCCTGAAGGGGGCCAGCCGGAGTCACCATCTCGAAAACGCAGCAGATGCTCGCAATGGCTGCCACGCGCTCAGCCCAGGTCGGAGGTGGATCCCCTCGAGGCTCTCCCCGAACCTGAGGGCGAGCCTGACCAAGGCGATGCGTCCATGACACAGCTGCAATGCATGTTAAGATGCAGACATTTGCTCAGATCCCATGAGCTTCCGCATCCAGACTGGGCATGCCCCCGAGTCACATCAAGAAGGTGTCTACACAAAGCCCTGCAAAAAGTTAAACTAGCTACGTAGTATTACCCGCTTGTGGTCAATATATGCTTCTAGCACAACTTACCCAATAATCCAAGTTCTCCTTATTCCACTTTTGAATTCCATGCAGAAACTCGGGGAGGAACTCAGAGCTCTGGTTCATATGGGCCCCCTTCGAGGAACATAAACCCTAAACCCTAACGATGGAGCCCCTATCCGAAACCTTAAACCCTGAACCCACCAATTAAATGAATCTTGCCTGAGATTTCGACGCCAGGCACCTCTTCTGGCGCGGCTGGGACGGCTGCTTCCGTGATCTCTAACGTCGGAAAAGCGTGGGTGATATGGGAGTTTGCATGATTAGATAAAAGTGTTTATGATGTTGTTTATTGGGATTTATTGGGTATAGGATTAGTATACGGACTTTATTGGGATTTTTGGGGTATAGGGCTTTATAAGGGTTAGTATACGGAGTTTATAGAAGAAGAGTAGCTGTTTGCACCACGGTAGTGCTACACAGGGACTGCACAGGGACACTAACGATGAGTTGTCCACAAAGACGTCGAAAGACAGTTGTTATACCAAGTTTAGCTTTCACTGTTGTAGGGATTGCGGTTTCGGGGTTTACAGACGTTGACAGAATGTGAGACCGCGCATGCGGCATCCTTTTGGCTCAGCTCAGCTCAATCGTCGCTCTTCTCGGAGTTTTCATCGACAGCTCCTCGGCAGCGGAAGATTAGCGGCGCTTGCTACTCATGGATTCGATGTCATACTTCTGGATCTCACTATGAGGTAGGGGTGCGGGGGAACCCTCTCACTGGAAGAATTGGGAACCTTCACTAGACGGAAAATGGTTCTAGGCCATGCAACGTAGCAGGGGGCTCTTCCGGAAGCACCTCGTGTCATGCAACAATTCTCGCGGGTTTACGTCTTAGTCGTCTACTGTCTGGTTCTTTGTGGGCATGGGGAGACGGATGATGGAGTCATGGAGACTGTTATTGGGGATTATATACGGACTACTTATAAGGATCCATTTCCGCATTCCCTACTAAGAACCAGAAAGACGAACCCTCCTACTGGGGGGCTTTAGGATCTAGTAGTGATATATATATATATATATATATATCACGAGTCGACGTATGTTGGATTTAGGGGTTCAGGGTCTGGGTTTGGGGTTCCAGAAAACCGTCAAGGGCTGGCCGGCCCCCAAGCTAGCTGGGGCTTCCGAGGCCAAGACTGAGCACTCCCAGAGACTCTCCAATATCCCTTAGTTAAGGAATAGACCTTCCCTAAACCCTGAACTTTAAATCCTGACCCTAAAAAACCCTAACATAATAGTAGGGATACTACTATGATTTAAAGTAGTACATGCCTTGATTTAAGGGATATTGGAATCTCTGGACTGAGCAGTTCCTCGCTGAAGTTGGGAATTTTTAGAACCACCTAAACCTGGCTACGGCTACCACAGGGGGCCCGTTGTTGCTTCTACCTTCCAGTGCACAATAGCCCGCAATGTTCAGGCTACCAGAAATGGTTCATGAGTGTTTGAATAGCAGCGAGAATTTATGAGACTCACATTGAGATGAACACATCGTCTCACAACACAGACAGGGGTTTAGGGTTTGGGGGTTTAGGATTTGGGGGGCCTTTAAACAAGCTTGCGGAGGTTATTCGCGGTGGCACGTGGTGTCGGCTCTAAGCGGTAAGCTTTGCCGGGCACGTCTTATTCCGACCAACACGGTTCTGCGACAGCACAATGCTTATGTAAACACCCTTGCAAACCATGAGGAACAGGTGTCCAGCTTTTTCCAACCCCTATAAAGCTAATTAGCAAGAAAGGCCTAAACCCTAAATCTCAAACCCTATAAAACACCACAAACCCAGTAGTAAAGCCGTGTTAAAGTACTAACACCTCCACAACACTGGCTGTAAAGCATTTTATGAACACCCTGGGCTGCTGAATCGAACCCTAAACCGTATTAAGACAGCACTTTGTTGTGAGGATCACGAACTCAAAATGGCTCGCCGTGGACGAAGCTTCGTTCCTGGGCTCTTTTACCACATCTTGATGTGGTTTTTAGGGTTAGGGGTTTAGGGTTTAGGGGTTTAGGGGTTTAGGGTTCATTTTCTAGATATATTAGGACCTTAATAGTCGCCCTATTGTAGACTCTGACCGTCAGGGGGCTTTACCTAACCTTGGTGTGAGTGTGGTTTTTAGGGTTCAGAATTGAGGGTTTGCGGTAAAGGGACCTGGTCATAGTGAAAATAGGGTTCGTTGAAGGTCCGTACCAAGACCTTATACCTTACATTAAAGGCATGGGAGTCGCTCATCGGGTGCTGGGGCTTAGTAAGTACGCCATGTCGTTGGGATGATAAGTAGATAGAGCTACGTATCCTTCAAAGAGGAGTGAGCTGTGAAGGGGTCCCTCGGGGCTTAGTAGGCAAACCACAATTGGGTTATCCTAACTGTCCTGATCCGTTAATCTTTAATCAATCATTCTTTAGGGTCTGTGTCAGGGCGTAGGAACTCCTGCGAGGTTGCTTAAAAGGTGCATGACTTTAAGTGACCTAGACTAATTATGGTAGTGCTTTTGGGCTTTCCTGGTCAACTAGAAGTTCCCTTTAGTGGTTCTGAACGGGTGTCCGTGCGAGTTGTGGACCGTGCACAGTTCCCTTGGGTGTGTAAAGAACCTTTGCTTGTTACTTCTTCCCGAACCCCAATCCCTACACCTCAGATCCCCTTATAGAATGCTTGATAGCACCCTAATCGTGGCCTCGCGTCGCGTCTACGGTACCAGATGAGTTGTGCATGTTTGAGGGTTTCGGAGTCCTTACAGTGAACCCCACAAAGTTGGAAACTGGATTGAGGCCAAATAGTGCTGGGATTCCCTATACATTACTCTTAAGGACAGAGGCTCTCGGGTTTCCAACTTTTGGGCTCCTACTGATTCTACTGTAGAAGGTTTCAGCTTTGGGGAGTTTGGGGTCCTAAGGGTCGAGGTTACAAAGGCCTGCTAGGATGCCCAGTAGTACCCTTATTCCCCTTTTGTAGTCCCAGGTTCCTTATTAAGTTACCCAATACCAAAAAGGGAGCCCTTTTCATTCCTAGGTTACTGGGCATCCTAGCCTGGGCTTAGGGTTTACTGTCGGCTTGCTTGGTTTTACAAAGTCTCCTTCAGCGTTCTTGGCCGATACACGACCAGAGAGGCTTGTTTGACTTTTTTATGGTGTTGCGAAGGATTTCGAGAGTATGGTACAGGACTTGTTTGAAAGCTTGTTGCCCTGTTTCAGACGGCTTCTGTTTGCAATGCATACTGACAGCAAGACGATGGGTGTTGAAAGGGTGCCACTACAGCATCATGAAATGGGTACATGCGTGCTGTAGGGCCCGCTGAGGAGTTGTTCACAGTGCCAACGCAACAGACATGGAAGTTTCAATCCACAGCCAAGGTGATGAGCATCTGCCTGGCCGCATTTGCATTGATGGCATGCTGGCAGTTCGTGGCACCCGTGTTCGTGCAGCCCAAGACCAACAGGGGCCTGGAGGCAGCTGCGCCGGCAGCCATGGGCGCTCTCGTCTCGATGGCCTCGTCTTTGCCTGCTGAGGCAACGGTCCCCGCCAAGGGCCCACTTTATGGGACGGAGCTTTGCACCAAGCCGCTGATCTACATCATCTACCCGCTTTGCGAGCCTGTCTTCCTGGTGTGCCCCCTCTACAACTTTCCGATCGTGTTGGGCTTCTTCGCTGCTCTCGTCACGGTGATCAACCTCATCCTGCCCGAGACCCAGCCTGACGAGGACCTGAGGGTTGGCTGAAAAGGCTTCATTCATTCCGGAGAAGCAGCAGATAGAGCGACGAGTTGGGCTAGTTTTCCCGAGTAGAACTGGTTGGTGACACATGCTCAGGCGACACCAAAAAAATTGCTCGCTTCCCATTCTTGTGGTATAACTGTAATGTAAGTTAATTGTATGCATCACAAATGTTTTTCTATTCGATTAAAAGACGTTATCGAACAGGTTTTGAGCCACAAAGCAGGTGATAGCAGCTTCCACAACAGGTGCAGATGTCTTTGCATCCTCCCGACACAACACTTGAAGGGTCGGGGGACTTACTCAGTAGTTATTTTATAGAGTAATAAGTACCATAGCCTCAATGAGGTTTCCTTTGAGGGTGCAGATCGGTCTACTAGCTACCTACTTACTACGTCCCCCGACCCTCCAAGCAGATGGCAGTCGGGACACCATGATGCTCTTTTCTGCGCACTGATGCATACCCACAGGCTCCCGAAAGATATTGCACTATCACACCCACCCGAGCCGTAATCTACCCTGAGACTCCAATATCCCCTAGTTGAGGAATATGCCTTATTGAATTATAGTAGGATCCCCAATACGATTTACGGTATATTCCTTAATTACGGGATATTGGAGTCTCTGCGTACTTGTTGTAGGTAGCAATCACAGCGACAGCATGAGTGTGGCCGACCTATCGAACTCACACAAAACTCCGATGTTGGAACTAGAATTTGCATTGCCCACGATCTAGCATCGGAGAAGATATACTGCAGCACCGAGTCGTGGTAGCGGCTTTCCGAGGTAACTGGTAACATGTTAGCAGACTGGCGTTCAAACCTGATCTCATCGCAGTGCAATTGGCTTCAGCGGACGTTCGACTTACACCTATTTTCCCCAAGGGTGAAGTCAAGCATCATGGCCCGCCGTGGACGCAGCCTCGTAATGAGCATCTGCCTGGCCGCAGTGGCATTGATGGCATGCTGGCAGTTCGTGGCACCCGTGTTCGTGCAGCCCAAGACCAACAGGGGCCTGGAGGCAGCTGCGCCGGCAGCCATGGGCGCTCTCGTCTCGATGGCCTCGTCCTTGCCTGCTGAGGCAACGGTCCCCGCCAAGGGCCCACTTTACGGCACGGAGCTTTGCACCAAGCCGCTGATCTACATCATCTACCCGCTTTGCGAGCCTGTCTTCCTGGTGTGCCCCCTCTACAACTTTCCGATTGTCTTGGGCTTCTTCGCTGCCCTCGTCACGGTGATCAACCTCATCCTGCCCGAGACCCAGCCTGACGAGGACCTGAGGGTTGGCTGAAGCAGCATCGTAGTTGAGGATGTAGGCGGTCTTGGTCTCCCCTGTAGGGCGAATCACGTCTAGCCGACATACAAAGATCAAAATGCAAAATCAAGCGCGGCCGGTTGAGAGACATGATTTGTTCAGCGACAGGTGCGAGGTTTATGCTTGAGCTTTCGTGACATTGGTCAACAACGCAGGTGCATGTCAGTGTAAAGCACAAGCTGTAAAGCTTCGTGAAATGGTGTTCACTTCTCCCGGTCCGTTTGATTCCGCAGTATTTGGCTTCAGCGGACGTTGGACTTGCACCTATTTTCCCCAAGGGTGAAGTCAAGCATCATGGCCCGCCGTGGACGCAGCCTTGTGATGAGCATCTGCCTGGCCGCAGTGGCATTGATGGCATGCTGGCAGTTCGTGGCACCCGTGTTCGTGCAGCCCAAGACCAACAGGGGCCTGGAGGCAGCTGCGCCGGCAGCCATGGGCGCTCTCGTCTCGATGGCCTCGTCCTTGCCTGCTGAGGCAACGGTCCCCGCCAAGGGCCCACTTTACGGCACGGAGCTTTGCACCAAGCCGCTGATCTACATCATCTACCCGCTTTGCGAGCCTGTCTTCCTGGTGTGCCCCCTCTACAACTTTCCGATTGTCTTGGGCTTCTTCGCTGCCCTCGTCACGGTGATCAACCTCATCCTGCCCGAGACCCAGCCTGACGAGGACCTGAGGGTTGGCTGAAGCAGCATCGTAGTTGAGGATGTAGGCGGTCTTGGTCTCCCCTGTAGGGCGAATCACGTCTAGCCGACATACAAAGATCAAAATGCAAAATCAAGCGCGGCCGGTTGAGAGACATGATTTGGTTCAGCGACAGGTGCGAGGTTTATGCTTGAGCTTTCGTGACATTGGTCAACAACGCAGGTGCATGTCAGTGTAAAGCACAAGCTGTAAAGCTTCGTGAAATGGTGTTCACTTCTCCCGGTCCGTTTGATTCCGCAGTATTTGGCTTCAGCGGACGTTGGACTTGCACCTATTTTCCCCAAGGGTGAAGTCAAGCATCATGGCCCGCCGTGGACGCAGCCTTGTGATGAGCATCTGCCTGGCCGCAGTGGCATTGATGGCATGCTGGCAGTTCGTGGCACCCGTGTTCGTGCAGCCCAAGACCAACAGGGGCCTGGAGGCAGCCGCGCCGGCAGCCATGGGCGCTCTCGTCTCGATGGCCTCGTCCTTGCCTGCTGAGGCAACGGTCCCGGCTAAGGGCCCACTTTACGGCACGGAGCTTTGCACCAAGCCGCTGATCTACATCATCTACCCGCTTTGCGAGCCTGTCTTCCTGGTGTGCCCCCTCTACAACTTTCCGATTGTCTTGGGCTTCTTCGCTGCCCTCGTCACGGTGATCAACCTCATCCTGCCCGAGACCCAGCCTGACGAGGACCTGAGGGTTGGCTGAAGCGGCTGCCTAGCTGAAGGTACTGTCTAACGGAACGTCATGAGCTCGTTGAAAAGAGTGAGGTCAGGGCTTGTCAATCTCGCACCTGTGGACTGTCCATGGGGAAGTACTTGTTTTACTAATCGGGGCATGCTAGTGTTCAGACCAGTTTGTTTGCAGCACAGCATTCGCACATTCCAAACGATGCTGAATCTTGGCTGCTCCGACCGGCAGACATGCGTCTGTATCAAGCTGAGTGTTATTGGCCATAGCTTACAAAGTAAGTCACCATGGCCCGCCGTGGACGCAGCCTTGTGATGAGCATCTGCCTGGCCGCAGTGGCATTGATGGCATGCTGGCAGTTCGTGGCACCCGTGTTCGTGCAGCCCAAGACCAACAGGGGCCTGGAGGCAGCTGCGCCGGCAGCCATGGGCGCTCTCGTCTCGATGGCCTCGTCCTTGCCTGCTGAGGCAACGGTCCCCGCCAAGGGCCCACTTTACGGCACGGAGCTTTGCACCAAGCCGCTGATCTACATCATCTACCCGCTTTGCGAGCCTGTCTTCCTGGTGTGCCCCCTCTACAACTTTCCGATTGTCTTGGGCTTCTTCGCTGCCCTCGTCACGGTGATCAACCTCATCCTGCCCGAGACCCAGCCTGACGAGGACCTGAGGGTTGGCTGAAGCGGCTGCCTAGCTGAAAGCACTCCCCAACAGCTTACACGAGCTATGCTCATTTCCTACACCTCTGGCCATTCCTTGGTCCAAAACCCAATAGTTACAGAGGTCGGAAGACTGGCTATGTTTATCCCCTTTGTAATATAGTTCCTACATAAGTACTGTATTCATTCAAAATCCCTTCGAATTGTTAAGGCCCCTATATTGAACATGTCGAGACATGTGCACCAGAGGTGTGGGGGGCGCTTTTCCTACTGAGTAAGTAGCAGCACCCAGAGACAAAAAGGTGATGCTGCAAGCTGTGTGGACGAACGCACCGGGCATTAAATAACCTGTCGGACTGTAAAGAGTTGGGTTTTGATGCCTGTAAGACCAAAATATACGAGAAGTAGACTATCTGGACCCTGAACCCTAAATCAGAAGAAGCCTAAAATCCAGTACTTTCCCTTCCGGCTGATATATCGCGCGCTGACACTGTCACGGAGTCCTTTTGGAGCCCAAGCCGGCTCAACTGTCTAGGTATCGAATTGAGATATGAGAGTTTCCGAAAATGGGGGGTACATTATTTTGGGGTCCCTATAGTAAGGCCCTATTCTCGGAAACCCCCATATCTGCCGATTTCCCTTGTTGTGGAATGAAAATAGGATGGCACTCCTAAAAAGGACTCGTAAGGCTGTAGAGAGCTACCAACATTAGACTTCCCTTGTTGTTGAATATAATTGAGCCCTGATCAATTGATTTTGGAGCATGTTAAAATCGACACCTAAACATCATGTGATGTTTCGCAGCATCGGGCTTACCCAAGCCTATCAAAGGAACCCTGAAAGGGCACCCTGTCAAGGAACCCTTAACGCCGTTTAGGAACCTTTCATGAAAGGCTCTCTGAGATGCCTCAGCCCCAAATCTTGCGATCTTAAACCCAGAGACTCCAACATCCCTCAAGAAAGGCATATACCTTAGATGATCGCAGGATCCCTTAATATGGTTTAAGGTATGTTCCTTTTTTAAAGGAAAGTGGAGTCTCTGGGAACCCTAAACCCTAAACCTCTAGACCCTATAGAGATCCTGGAGGATCCCTTTGCAAACACGAGCTATTCGGGAACCCGGAGTAGACTCCGAAAGCCGGAGTTCGTCTATTGCTCGGAGAGGAGTCAGCCAGCTTGCCACGCCTTTGCTACTGGTTTTTAGGCTAAGGTTTCGGGGTTTTAGGGTTCAGGATTTAAGGTTTAGGGTTTAGGGTTTAGGGTTTAGGGTTTAGGATTTAAGGTTTAGGGTTTAGGATTTAAGGTTTAGGGTTCAAGGTTTAGGGTCTAGTATTTACGGTTTAGGGTTTAAGGTTTTAGATTCCTGTGTTTAAGATAAGGGTTGCTTTAGGCTTCCTTTATGGGATCTATAAGAGATCTGTAAGGGATCTATTAGGGTTTAGCCGGTTTAGAGTTTGGGGTTTCGGGTAGTGTGTCCAAGTTTAGGGTGGACGTCACAGTCTGCCAGCACTGCTGGTCCAAGTGGTGCTGCTGCTCCTTCTACTCCTATTACGACGACGATTACTACTACTGTTGCTGCCTCTATGTGCCTGCAACTTCACTTGCAACTTTGGCGTTGCTGCCGCTTGACACTTCTCTGCTCAAAGCGCACGGCATGTGATGGCAAAGAAGTCCTGCACGTCACCATCACCACCGACGGAAGCAATACTTAGCGCTACAGATCTCCAGCACCGAGCTTCAAGCCTTCGGGGCTTTGGGTCACTGTGCTTTCCATTCCGGCTCTGGGCTTCGCGCAGCCATTGAAAGGCGGCCGGGGCCCCGGTCTTGGATGCCCAGTAGTACCCTTATTCCCTTTTTGTAGTCCTAGGTTCCTTATAAAGTTGCCCACTACCAAAAAGAGAGGCCTTTTTATTCTTAGGTTACTGGGTATCCTAGCGGTTGTTTCTTGGCGATCCTTTCTCGCCGGGGTTTGTCCAGGGTTGCAGAAGGGTTGCTGCTACAGGGGCCTAAATCATTACCAAGGCTATCTTGGGAGGTCCTGATTGTAATTATAGTAGAATGGGCCTCAGAAACACTTTTGTAATTATTAAGGCCCCTATATTCTGGCATAGTGCTGCTCTGGCCTGGTCCCGTAACAGAAAAACAGGGCGAACATGGAATCCTACGGTTGATGATGTAAATCCTGCAAAACCTTCAGGACTAAACTATGGGAACTATGGTATATTCCTTATTCTGATTCTGGATAACGCAGGATCTATATCATCAACAGTCTCATCGATTGCAAGAGTGCCGCTGGGTTACCTGCAGGAAGAGAACTTGGGCTTGTTTCAGGGCTGAATTAGGGTGTTTGTAAACCCCATGTTTTTTGTGTGGGGCGTACGGTCTATGAAATCAGTCTGTCTGGTTCTTAGAAGAGAATGGGGGAATGGATTATGGAGACTATTATCGGGGATTCAAAAGGGACTACTCTAGAGATCCATTCCCCCATTCGCTACAAAGCACCAGGGAGTAGTTCTAGGCTGGAGGTTCAGGCTGTGCAGGACTGAACGACCGCCGGAAAGACCTGAAGCCATCGAAGCCTTTAAATGGGGATTCCTTTAAGGGATCTATAAAGAATCTATAGGGTTTAGGGCTTAGGGTTCTTGTTAAGGGATTTAATAAAAGGTACCATAATAAAGAGACAATCAAATAAGGGATTACGAAAACCACGGGTGATGAGAGGAGGATCTCCGAAAGCTCTTGGTTTGACAGTAGGAAGATATCTAGGTTGCTTAGAAATGCGGTCGATGCTGAACGGGTTACCTCTTATTTCGCGGACTTGCTGGCGACGGCATTTTGGCCGAGGCCACGCCAAAAACATTAAATTCACAGCCACCCGCCAGTGGTATTCGTCTTTGGGTCGGAATGGTTTGGGCCAAACCCTAGAAGCTAACCCATCTGCAACCAGAAACGGCATCATCGCAGCAAGAAGCCAAAACTCGTACATGAATCCTCATGACTCATACACCCTTTCTCAACAGAGACCTTCTCAGAGTATGAGACCCACTTCAAAACCCTATGACCACTGTACCCTTCAAGGGCAACCCATACATAACTGAGCCATTATAGTAACCCCTCTAAACCCCTTTGAGGGAACCCCTTTAAAGACTATGCCTGTACTATAGGGGCCTTCATAATTAAGCATACTATTCTGGGGGCTCCTTGTTATTATTATTACTATTAGTATAGTATCATATGCCCCAAAGCCCTATTCTAATTATTAAGGCCCCTGTAGTATGACGGTACCGATAGCTTCTGCAAGGCAGGGGAGATGTTCAGCTGCTGCGTTTCGAAGGACGACCAGCAGGTCGGGATTAGGGTTGACGGCTTGGGTGCAGGGTTTAGGGCTTCAAGTTTAGGGTTTGGAGTTTAGGGCTTAGAGTTTAGGGCTTAGAGTTTAGGGTTTGGAGTGTTTGGGGTTTCTGTGGTTTTGTCTGAGGGTCTTGAAGAGGGCTGTTATAGAGTGTTTGATCTTGTGTTTGGCGTTTGGGTGTGTAGGGCCCAGGCTTTGTTTAGTTTTTCGGGTGTTTGCATTATATGACTTCCAGTTTTGAAGCATCCAGCGCAGAACCTTAAGCTGCTTTGGGGTATGACGAGCATCCTCACTGCAGGACCCTTAAAGCCGAGGCCTGCCAAAGCCCTCTTAACCCTAAACCCTAAAAGCCTAAACCCCTAATCCCTAAACCGTATGAGCTTAAACTTTAAAGCCCTGAACCCCAAGCCCCAAGAGCCTAAACCCCTAAACCCTAAACCCATGGGCTTCAGGGTCCGTGCTTAGAGGGTCGGGGGACTTGGTAAGTAGGTAATAAGTAGAGTTATATGTACCCGAACAGGGATCCTAATTTAATTGGGGTTATTGTACTTATCACTCTTTACAATCACTTACTAAGTTCCCTCACCCTAAATCCTTAAACCCTAAACCCCTAAACCCTAAAACCTAAACCCCAAACCCCTAAACCCTGACCCTCCAAGTATGGGGCAAGGGCCTGGAGCTCTGCCACTGAGCAGCTGAAAGGGGAAAGGCTTAATCCGTTACTTGGTCTGGGCTTTGGAGTGCCATACTTTATTTCTTTTTGTTGGGACCTGGTACTTATACAAGGCACCATTATGAAATAAGAGTCTATACTTTCTTCTTCTCCCAGGTTACTTCAAAGCCCAGTAGTAGTAGTAGAGTAGGTAACCTTTAGCTTTTTTTGGGCACTGTAATCCCTGCATAATCCCAAAGGTTAAGCTTGGGTTCCCCTAGAAACCTGGACAAGTAAGATCTACGGCACGTCTAGTCCTGCCACGATAACAAGGTAGAGTTCTGTGGAAACTTAGCAACAACGTCCATGGAAGTGCGGAGAGTTCGAGCTGGTTTGCAAGCAACGAGTCATGCTGACAAGATTTAGAAGAATGCTGTCGCAAAACTTCTGCTGATAGAACAGAGGGCTTGGCTTGTGTAAGAGTGGATTTAGTGGCTTGGAGGTTTTAGGGTTCAAGCTGCGGGTGTGGTGGGTTAGCGTACAACGGCGGAAGCAGTAGAAGTAGCCGCCATACTAATTGGCTTCTCAGCATCCGTCTTCTGCTAGGCCGGGTTAAAGATTTAAATGAAATCCCACAGTGGCAACATCAGATTTTTGTCTTACACGAGTTCCTTATGCTAGGCCCGTCGACAGCAAGCCCTAGCCCTGTCGACAGCAGCCCCTAGCGGTAACAACTACCGAACCTATTAGCAGCACGACAAAGCCTTCCACCCCTTACTTGTGTTGACTAACATGCACCCGAGCCCTTTTCCAAGGATCAAGGCCTTTACATTACCTGATTATGGGCGGAGATTCACAGCGCATTTGAAGGCTCTCTGTACAAGATCTGTGGGGGCTTGATGCTAGAGCCCAGACTTAGCCTCATCTCAACCATTCGTCAGGGATTCCTGGAGAGCCTCGACGTGAAACCATACTGCGGATGATAAAAATCCTGCATTACCCATAATTAGAAATATACAATAATTCCATAGTTTAGGGTCCTTAAGGTAATGCAGGATTTATATCATCAACCGTAGGTTAGGATCCTTCTCTGGTTCAAGGTGTGAAAAGATTCCCCGTTCCTTGGTGCCCAAACCCTAAGCCGTAACGCCTACTTGGAGGGTCGGCGGACTTACTAAGTAGCTGGTTTTTAGGGTTATAAGTATCATGACCTCAATGAGGGTCCCTTTTAGGGTACTTATAACTCTCTCAAATAACTACTTAGAAAGTCCCGACCCTCCAAGCAAACCCTAAGCCCTAAGCTGGTTCAGGAATTCCTGGCGCCCAACACGGCGCCCTCAGCAGCCGACCGAGTTAGTGCTGAGGCGCATGAGGTTTCTATAGGGTCCTATATTGGACTTATAACGGCTTCAGGGGGGGTTTATAAGGGCATTACACGGATCTTATCGGGCTTATAGAAGGGCCTTTTCGGGGTGTTGTAACTCCGCCGTTATGAGGATGTGTTGGTTTCCTGGCTCGGCGTGCGCCTTACGCGGTACTGAACAAAAAACCGTTGCAGGTTTCGGGGTGGGGCCTGCTGAAAAGATGAGACAATGGGAAACCCTAAACCCTAAGGTTTCAGGTTGCTTCAGAACCTGGACATCATTGTTTGGGGTAAGTTTAGGGTATTTATGTAAGATATGATCTGATGGTATGTGGTATAAATGATCTCTTGTCTAGTATCTAGCAGCGATATGGGAGTTTCCGAAAATAGGGGGACCCTTTCATTGTACCCCAAATAGTAGAATCCTTCTTATAAGGACCCCAAAATAAGGTACCCCTAATATTCGGAAACTCCCATATATCAGATATCGAGCAATCATAGAAATTTCAGCACAGGCGGCTTGGAACCTCCAAAAGCCCGGGGGATCTCTTACTGGGGCCAATGCACTCTAAGGGTTTAGGGTTTAGGGTTTAGGGTTCTACATCACGTCAAGCATCTCTCTTCACTGCTCTTAGGAGTTAGCTTTTATGTTTGGTTCATATAAAACACACGAGAATATTAGAGATGCCATGTTTATTATGGTTCTAAGGCGGGGGTATAGACCTGTGTAAGTTAAGGTGTAGATTCCTTACTCAAGGAGCTTCTGAGGCTGGTTAAGCAGCCTACGTTCTCTTTGTAAGGCTCTAAAGCTCCCCCGGCATGTGCCTTCCATGGCAGGCCTTTGATGATGGAATGTAGCGAACAATAACAGAAAGGATCTCTTGACAACGGCAGGCGGTTTTTAGGGCAGAACTCTGGTGACAGTGGAGCGGTCTGAATAGTTGATAACTTAATTCTTTAATCCTCCAAGCTTTAAGTTACTTTCATGAACCCCCCAAACGTTCTTCGAATTCTTAAGGCCTGCCTAAACCCTAAACCCTCATAGTAAGCTGCCAGGATGCCGGCGCAAAGATCTTCACGTTTACCGTCCAGAAGTCAGGCGATAAGGAGCTCCGGGGGCATTTATCATAGGGATCCTTGGGGGTGTAGGGGGGAGGGGTGTAGGGGACTATATTTCCTTAAATAGGCCTTATTAGTCCTTATTATGGGCCTTAAGGCCCCCTACCCCCCCTCCCCCTACACCCCTAAGGATCCCTATGAATTTAGCGTGTGCAGGGACTTTGGAAGGGTTCTGTAGGGGTGCTCTACGGCTTTTAAACGGGGGTTCAGGGTGTAGGTGATGCTTTTGGTCGAAGTGATGGCGATGAGGAAGATGAAAAAGTTGAAGCAGAAGAAGAAGAATAAGAAGAAAAACATGATGACGACGAAGATGATGGCTTTGGCGGTGGCCGTGTTGCCGAGCGAGGATGAGCATGACGCAATGGTCCTTTGCAGTTAGGTGCTGTAGCGGCTACAGCCGGTTTTGCAGTCGAATTTGTAGTTGTCTTGCTGCTGTCATTGCTGCTGATTTGGCTGCCCTTTCATGATGTGCAATCCTCCCGTTGACCGCTACCTTACATGGAGCAGAGATGCAGATGGGCTTGCCAAAAACAGAGGACATAACCCTAAACCCTAAAACCCTACCCAAAAAACGCGTGATAGAGAGAGGACATGCTGGGCATGGACGTGAAACACAAGAAGCCCGGGCCTCAGCCATCGGCAGGTCATCAAGCCTCCTTATTGACGTAATGGTAACTAGTAACTAGCAGGCATCGCGGGTGGACGAATGTCTTGTCAATGAGAGCCCTACTATGAGGATCCTGCTATTCAGCGTTTGTCTTGGGTTTGCTCCTTGTCTTATGCTTCGACCTGCTCTACAAATTCAAATTCCCCCTCCATGGCGCGATTGCCGAAGATTCCTAGGATGCCCAGTAGTACCCTTATTCCCTTTTGGTAGTCCTAGGTTCCTTACAAAGTTACCCAATACCAAAAAGAGAGGCCTTTTTATTCTTGGGTTGCTGGGTATCCTGGATTCCTGAACACCCCGGAACACTAAATCCGAGCTCCTAAGCCCCAACTTCTACATCCCTGAAACCCAAATGGGAGTTTCCGACAATCAGGGGTACCCTGTTTTGGGGTCCTTATAATAAGGATCCTACTTTTTGAGGTACTATATTAGGGTCCCCTCTTTTCGGAAACTCACAAATCTAAGCTTCAACACCCTGCTCTGAAAACTCGGGGCCCTGAACCCTTGAACCTCCGAAACCCGAAAGGCTATATCGTAAAACCTAAGTTAGCTCGGAGCCCTATCCACTCCTTTATCCGACATGGGAGTCGTAACACAGGCGGGTCATGAGCACAAGGATCCTCATCGAGACTGCAGCATAACAAGCCAGAGACTCCGATACATCCCTGAGTTAAGGAATAGACTTTAAATCCTCTTAGGGATCCGACGATAAATTTAAAGTATAGTCCTTAAGTAAGGGATATTGGAGTCTCTGGTAGCCACTAAACCCTTAGAAAGCCCTTACGAGACCCTTTGGCAGCCACTCACCATCCAGAAACCCTACACCCTGAACCCCAAAACCAAAGCCCAAGACCTTGTAGAGCCCTCACGAGACCCCTGGTGACCAATCCCTGAAACCCTAAATCCAGAACACCACAACCAGAGGTTTAAACCTCATAGGGTAACCCCAAACCCTGAACCCCCCGAACCCAGAGCCCCACCCCTCATAAGGCTTCATTTCAAAAGGGCCCTGGCCCCCTGATGAAAAAACACCCTAGACCCTCAACCACTAAACCCTAAGCCCTCAACCCCTAAAGCCCTAAAGCCCTAAACCCTAAGCCCCCAAACCCCTAAACCCCTAAACCCTAAACCCCTAAACCCTAAACACGCAGCATAAGGGGCATGTGGCTCGTGGTTGCGAAGATCGACGAGGGGGCGGTGGCCGAAGACTCGACCAGGGTTTAAGGGCTTTAGGGGTTTTAAGGGTTTAAAGGTGTGTTAGAGGGTTTTAGGGTTTTAAGAGGTTGAGGGCTTAGGGATTTTAAGGGGTTTTACAGGATTTTAAGGGGTTTGGCGGTGGAGATTTTAAGGGGTTTAGGGTGTAGGGGGCTCGAAACCATTCTACGTCGGGTCCGGACAGCTTTTACACGGGTACAGTTCGGCGGGTGGGGCATTGTTCGCGGATAATAGGTGTTCGCTTGTTCGCTTCTAAGTGTTGTCGAGTGGCATCAGGTTTTGGAGGGGTGTCCGTGGCGTTCTTTACTTTAGAACCCCGGCCACTTCATGGGATTTTATAGGGGCGCAGGATTGGTTTTGAGTTTTTGACTGGAGATGACAAGGACAAGGCCAAGAAAAGGCCTGAGCACAAGAAGACGGAAGCTGACGTAACAGCCGGTGGAGGTGCCTCGCTCAACATGGTCCTGACAACCTCTGTTGACGATAGCTGCGAGACGCTGCCTCGACAGGTGCAGGCGGGTTCGTACGGAAAATTCACAAAAGAGGCTGAGATATCGGATAAGGATGAAAGAGCTTTGAGTGCCGCATTGCCATGCAGGACGCGCTCCGGATGAAGTGTGACAAGATCTTGATCAGACACGCTAACAGGATCAGAAAAGAGACCCGCAAGGGTCTGTAAAATACAGATACAAGAGCCCTCCAAGGATCTTCAGGGTTCAGATTTCTTACAGTTACCAGATAAGGTGACAGCATTAGCAAAAGAAAATGCAGCGGCAGTAGCAGCAACAACTGCTGCCACTACTACGACTACTCCTACTGCCAGGCAGTACCCCGACTAATACTGCTCCTCCACTGATACTGTTCCTGCTACTGCTCTTACTGCTACTGCTAGATCTAAGAGATTCTACGACGGCGACGACTAAAACTTCAACTAAACCCTAAGCCCTAAACCCTAGAATGCCTTAAACTCAACTCAGAAATAACAGCAAACATTGTTGAAGCGCAAGGCCCGAGCGAATGCATCCGGCTTGAATGGTGAGACACTACAGGACCTGGGGGCTTAGGGTGTTGTTGGGCTTAGGGGCTTGGGCTTAGGGTTTAGGGGTTTAGGGTGTTGGACTTAGGGTTTTGGTTTTGCGGTGACGGGTCTGAGATTTTGGCTTGAGGGTTCTGGATCTCGGAGTGCGGCTTCGGGCCGTGGGTGGCTTTAATGATGTGTTCAGAAGCTGGGCTGTCCTTTGGGTTCTTTTTAAATTTCCCTTACTATTTTCTGGAGAGCTATACTAGTGAATAATTTTCAAAGGGCCTTAAAGGACAACTCAGGAAGGTTTTTGCTAAGGCCTGAATGTGGCCTCGAGGGGTCGCCAGCTTTGTGCAGGAAGTCGCGTGAGGTTGCTTAGTTTGGGCGTCGGTCTCATGGAGTTTTGGGTTCAGGGGTGTAGGTCTTGGAAGATTGGGGGGGGGGGGGGGGGGGGGGGGGGGGGGAGGAATGAGTTTAAGGGTTTAGGAGTTGAGGGGTTTAGGGGTTTATGCTTAAAGGGATGAGAGTGAACTCGTAGGAAACATATCCCGGGGTTTGGAGCACCATACTTGAATACTTTTTCTGGTACCTGTTCCTTAAAGGAACCATAGTGAAATAACAGTCTATACTTGTTTCTCCCTGGTTACTTCAAAGTCCAGTATCCCCGTATCTTCACCAAAGACGAATACTGGAGTATGCAAATCCCTCGTCTGATCCTTAATGCTTAATGCCCCTAGAAAAGCACACCCTGCAAAAGCCCAAGAGAGCCCCAAAGATAGATGAAGGCTTATTAAGACGAAGCTGTCGAGCAATGGTCTGAAGCCTCAAACTTCCGCATCAGAGCTCTGCAGAATACACTCCCGAATGGATGGTTATCAATATTAGGGTCCCTTTTTGGGTCCTTATTATAATACGGCACCTAATATTTAGGATACCCAAAAAGGACCATAATTTTTGACAACCAACCGAATTTACATCATGAGAACAGGTGGCCCTCATCCGCATCGGATTAGGGTGTTCAGGATTTAAGAGCGTCCGTCTTGAAGGGCGATGTTGGCTTCCAGGTTCATTCGGGTATATTGCAGGTTTCTGGTGACTGCACCCTCAAAGAAGTTGCAAGTAGGTCATGAGTAGCTGCTAGACAGCCCCTCCAAGTACAGCAACCTCAACCCAAACCCACAACTGCATGAATCAGCTCTAAACCTGAAGCCCTGCACCCCTTCGACAAAACAAGAAGCAACTATCCCATCATGGCCCTAAACTCTGAATGAACTCCTTGAACCATACCCTCCCAAAAAAAATTAAGGCAAAGGAATCCATATAACCATACAACCTGCAGAACCCCCCCAAGCTCAAAAGCAAGCAAAATCGAAGATCCCGGCCAGATCTCTGATGTCATTTACGAAATCAACGGCGTAAAGGGTGACGATGCTTTGATGGCAGCTCGGAACGCTTTAGGCTTTCTGAGTTCGGCTTCACTGCTTCGATATCATTTATAGTTTTATGCAGGGTTTGTAGTTTAGTGTCCAACGTTGAGGGCATCGAGTTCGGGGTGTGGAAATTATGCAGTTTCCGAGGCAGGTCCATGACAAGCAAGCTGCTAGCGAAGTGGTACGTAGGCAGACAGGCAGGCAGGCAGGCAAGTAGGTAGGTAGGTCGGTAGTTAGGGAAGTAATTCACTACTATGTCTGCATGTGTGTATATGCATTTGTGATCCTTGTCGCATGCAAGTAGCCGTTTCCGCATGACTGACTGTGTGTTCGTTAACATGTGCTCACATGTGAGTGCGTGTGTGCTAACTCGTGCTCATGTCCATAAAAGTCCAGGCATGCACGCAAGTGCGTGTTTGTATGTGTGCTTGATTGCAGAAAATGGGTGCATCCAGGCAATCGCTTTCCACCGGGTGGATGTATTGCAGTATTGCATATACACTTTGTGCATGCATGCAAGCAGACAGTATGTGTGCACCGGTGGATTATCCGCAAACAGAAAACCCAGAGTTCCTGAAGTCTAGGGAGCTGACGGAATGGCAGGGTGCTGTCCATCAGCCGTATTGACATGCGTGGATGGGCGAGAAGTCCCGTGCTGCATGCTCTTTCTTAGCTGAGTCGCCGCTAATAGACACGATCACGGGCAGATTATGCACCAAACACCGGTAGGCCCTTAGCGCCCTCCTTTCTCGGAATCCCCGAAACTCGAAGCCCCACAAAGCCTTAACCCCGAACCGACTCGCAAAGTGCCAACCCCCAGGCTCTGCCTCTCCTTGTGGGATGCCCCCAAACACTAAAGCCCTAAAGCTCGAAAAGCCAACCTACGAAATCCTCTTACTACCCAGTCCAACGAACGATCAAGTATCAAACTTGTACTAGCACACCCGTACAAAGTTCGCTTCAAATTTTACACAACCTTCCAAAAGCACACGAAATTCTTCAGAGGACTCAACAGTAACCGGAAGCCTTGGCATTGCAGGTTGCGGAGTGCAAGAAGTCTTCGAAGTTGGAAATGAAGGTGGGGCCTTGAGTTTACGGCCCACGGTTCGCTTCTAAGGGTGTACGGGGTTCTGCAGGGTTTCGAGTATCAGGATTTTAGAAAGGCCTCGGGTCAGTTTTAGAAAGGCTCCTGCAGGAGCTCTTAGGCTTTGGACCGCCAAAATCCCTATGTTGCCTTTGAGGCTGCTTACAACGGTTTAGGGGTTTAGGGGTCCTTAAGGGCTCCTTTAAGGGATCTATAAGGGATCTACAGGGTTTAGGGGTTTAGGGTTTACTACTACTACTACTACAGGGTTTTAGGTTTCAGGGGATGAGGGTTCAGGGTTTAGGGGGCCAAGGATCCGGTTCTATGACCTTTTTGGGAGTCCTACAGGTCATGGAGTAAAAGAGACTATACTGTACTATATAAGTTGTCATACGATGCTATGACTATGATATATTAGAAGCTGCCCCCCACCCTGTAATAGTGGTATAATAGGAATATAATAGGGCCCTAATATAATATCAATATAATCCTTATAGTCACTATTACAGGGTGGGGGCAGCTTCCAAATGATATATGTATAACTAAGTTTCTTGCGTACTTCACCGAGCTCGCGAAGTTCAGGGTTCGTGATGAGAGCTCAGGGCTCATGGATATGTTTAACGTGTAAGTTAAAACCCTAAACCCGAAGCCCTAAAGTGTTTTTGCTGTGTGGTTTTCGAATGGACGACCGGCAGCCTCTGGGAGTGTGCTGCCACGTGTCGTGAATCTTACGGTTGGCCTCAACCCGACCAGACCCCGAAACCCTTAAACCCAAAACCCTGCAGCCCTTAAACCCTAAACCCTGCAGGCCTGAAGCCCCTGAACCCTGAAACCCTAAACCCTGAAGCCCTTAAACCCTAAACCCTAAACCCTGCAACCCTGAAGCCCTTAAACCCTGAAGCCCAAAGGTCAAGCGCATGTCTACTCCGATGTGATCTCGGTCGAGCAAGGAGACTCGCTTCAACCTGTGCTGCCGCAGCACACTTCTCAGGGCTTAGGGTTCAGGGGTGGCTTAGGGTTTAGGGCTTAGGGTTTAGGGTTTAGGGTATTTCATGAGTGAGTACACTGTACACTCTTCGGGATAACATATATTTCCTTTCAGAGCTGAATGTAATTATACACTTTGTGGACTTATGATTCGGCAACTCGGAGGAGCATAATATTAGGGTTTACGAGGTTTGGAGTTTAGGCTTTGGGGACTAAATATGCAATTTCCCAGGGAGACAGTCAGCAGAGTGGAGCTCGCTGATTCGCCGTAGCACTTGTGATCGATCAGGTTAGAGCGTTGAAGTAGCAAAAAGAGCCCATCATTCCGTGAGTCAAACTTTTCTCGAGCTGGTAGCGGAGCAGTGGTCTATCCACGGCGATGATGCTACGGGTCGTGACCATGGCCCTTTTGTGCGGGCATTGCACTTCACTCAGTGGCAGCAGCGGCATGCTTAGAGCATCAGCTGCTGACAGTGAGGTCGTGCATGCAAGTCCCAGCCGGACAGAGCCCCTGGAGCGGGTCGATGTTGATGCGTCTTCGCCACGTGACAAGGTCACTGGCTTACGAAGGATCTTTCGACTTCGAACAGCTTCATGGGTATGTTTCCTGGTGCTGATGGGTATTATGTGTTCAGTGCCAGCAATGATGTTTCAGCCACATGGACATGGTGGACAGAACAGCATGCGGATGCCGCCTCGTTGGGAGCCGGAAAGCAATCTTTCGTTCAGGTCCTGGATGCAAGACTTGATGTTGTGGACCATAGTGACGGACATGACGCCACCACAACAGTGTGCCGCCATTATCAGTCAGCTTGGTGGTGCTGCGAGAGACCTCGCAAGAGC
The DNA here is from genome assembly GCA_905221615.1 of Symbiodinium sp. CCMP2592. Lineage (NCBI taxonomy): Eukaryota > Dinophyceae > Suessiales > Symbiodiniaceae > Symbiodinium > Symbiodinium sp. CCMP2592. Next base: position 479,336 of record CAJNDT010004035.1, read on the forward strand.
TTTGACCCCAGCTGAAGTGTACAACGGCGGTATAGTGAATGGTGTACAACTTGATCCTGTCAGTTACTTGCTACAGGGCTTGCAATCGAAGTTTGCTCCTCTTGACGAGGAAACTAGGTTGGGCGCCGCCCAAGACCTCTTGACTTTCACCAGGCGCCAGGGAGAGACGGTGGATACTTTAATATCCCGCTTTGAGCTGACTCGCCAGCGAGCACGCGATGAAGGCGGAGGAGCAGTGTCCATTGAGACTGGTGCCCTGCTGTTGCTCAGGGCGTGTGGGGTTTCTTCAGAGCAGTTTCAGACTTTGACTCAACCGTTTGGGCTACGTCTGCCCAACACCGAGCAGGAGTTCACAAACATGTGCCATCACTTGAGACGTATGGGTCATATTGTTGAGCGTTTTCCCAACAACATAGCTTCCGGCCTTCGCTCCAATGCCCCCGCTGCTTCATCCAATGCAGGTCACACATACCTCGCCGAGGCCGATACAGGTTCATCTGCTGAGTCCCAGATGCATTGGCAATCAGGCGCAGGTGCAACCGGTGGGGACTGGCAGATGCCATACGGTGACTCTGCCGATTGGGCATTTGCAGCGTACGATGTCCCAGGTGATTTTTCCGATACTGAGTCTGCAACTAGTTCTGACCGTGAAGAAGCATTTGCAGTTGACGATCTGCAAGGAATGTCGGCGTCTCAGGCCGACGAGTACTTGTTTGGCCAGTATCAGGAGGCCAAGCGAAGATGGAGAAGGTACACCGGGAAGCCAGTTCGTGCATTGCGGCGAGTTCTTCGAAGGAAAGGAAAGGGCAAAGGGAAAGGCAAAGCACCGAGGCAAGGCTTCTTGAACATTGCAGAGCTGCTGCAACAATCAAGTTACTTTAGGGCCAAGGGTAAGGGTGGCAAAAGTTCGGGTAAGGGTTTCGGTCGTAGGACTAATCCGACAGGCCGGGACGGTGAAGTCCTTAAGTGTAGCATTTGCGGTTCTGCTTACCACTTAAGGTTGCGCTGCCCCCAGCGAACTAGTGCCCAGCCGCCGGCAACTGCAGCACCAAGTGCTGCTCGTGGACAGCAGCCGGAGCCGTCCTACACCGTGCAATCTGCTTCGACAGGCCTCCACTTCGCGGCGTTCGAGTCAGATGGCTCTTGGGCCCAGGTGCAGACGCCAAGATCCATTGCATCATCCTTCAGGCCCGCTGAGCCGCAGCCCGAAACAGCAGAAGCCACTGCTGGAGAAGCCGAACATCAGTTGCCGCAGGCAGCCCAGAACTCTGGCCCAGCCGTGCATGAGCTTTCTCCCGACCCCTGGACGCAGAATCCCGATCCGTGGATGTCTTGGTACCAGGAGTCCGCCCAAAGAACAAGTGAGCACTTGCCCTCGCTGCAGACCCGCCGAGCTTCTTGGCCCACCGAGCTGAGCACACAGTGGCAGGTGCCAGGCATAGGCAATGTTGGAATCCCTCAGTCGTTCAACGAACTGCTTGGAATCAGTAGACAGCCACCACCGCCATTGCCCGAGCAAATGTCGCGACAATCTTCGGTGCCCGCATGGTTTAGCGGAATGCAGCATTCGATGTCCCAACTGCAAGCAGCTGCAGCACAGCGCGCGGATCACAACTCCGAGTCGAATCGGCCACAGCAGTCCCCTGCTGTTGCCTCAGTGTTCGCTCGGCCAACTTTTCAGGCTTTGAGACCTGTTGTGGCACCTCAGCCCTCAGTGCAGCCGTCTGCCGCGCGCAGCAATCCGCTTTCGATGATCAGTCAGGTGCAGGCCCTTAGGAGCACACAGCATGATCGGCGCAGCCTCCCACTATCAAGTGATGCAGCTGGAGTGCCTCAGGCCAGCAGTACCCCATCGCAGGGAACCCAGCACTACCACAGTCACGGTGTTACCTGCACCATTTGCCTTGATGAGTTCGGCCCGGGAGACCATGTGGTTCGCCTGACATGTGGCCACACTTTTCATGCCATTTGTGCCGGTGAGATGTCCATGCACAATGAGGTGACGGCCGCCAGCGATGGCCTGTTATACCTGGAGTGCCCTAACTGCAGAGGCATGGCGTCCGTGGCCCGAGACTGGCACTATCCTCGCCTAACAGCAGTGCGCCGAACCACCGATGCCCAAGCATCAAGTTCAGACGATGCTCAGCCTGAGCCTGGCGAGCCTGCCAGCGATGCCGCCCCAGTTGCAGAGCCGTTGTCTGCGCCAGAGGGTGCAATGCATGATGCACCTGAAGGCAGTGCAGTTCCTCCTGATACTCCTCGCGCCGGCAGTGTTGCCACCGAGGAGTTCTCCACACCGTCTGCCGAAGCCTCCTTTCCGTGGTGGCCTGTTGCACCCCAGCCAGATGCCGACGGCATTCAGCCGCGCATCTCTGATGATCCGCCCAGTCAGCCCAGCACTTCGTACCACAGCAATGTCAGGCTTGCCGATGGTAGATTGGGGTTATTGGTTGACCCGGGATCGTATGGGAACCTAGTAGGTGAGTTGTGGCTGCAATCCGCAACAGCGCAAACAGGCAAGGCGTCTGAAATCCAGGAGCGCAGCCAACCCCTCCAGGTCGGTGGTGTTGGAAAGGGGGCACAGATGTGTATCAATGAATGCAGGATGCCGATCGCTCTTCTTCGTGAGGACGGCAGTGCAGCCACGGGTTCCTTTAGCAGCCCCGTAGTCCAAATGTCAGGTTGTCCTGCACTCCTTGGTTTGCGAACGTTGCAGCAGAACAATGCCATACTTGATATGCGCACAAATCAGTTGCATTTTGCAGCATCGGACAAGGTGACCATTGCCCTTCCGCCTGGCAGCGAAACGTTTCAACTTGAAGCTGCCGCCAGCGGTCATCTACTGCTTCCTTGCTCTGCATTTGAACATGTGTCAGCGGCCGCGGTTCAAGGTGAACATCATTTGTTTGCCGACAACAAGGCCGCTTCAGAAGCTGTGCCAGCACCGTCCACAGGAGCAAGCACCGCATCCACTTCCATGCAGCTGCCTAGCGAGTTTGATTACCTGTTGACCAATGCTGAACTTCAGCTAGCGACGTCCTTTGAAGAGCGCAGCGCTGCAGTACTCCAGAACTTCTCATACGAGGCAGCAGCTGGCTTAGTGCAAGAAGCTCTTGTGAGCTGGGCCGCCGCAGCTCGTGCCTCAGATCACCAGCGCTTTGCCCATGCGTCCGGCATCACCCGCTGCTTCGGTCTGTACTCTCACGGTGGAGAATATGGATTGACAAATGCCACCAAAGCTCACCCCTGCTTCGCACAGCTGCTGTGCAAGATGATGACCGAAAAGGGAGCGCAACTCCCATTCACTTCAATTGCTCTCTCATATGATGTCGCAGCTCCCATCCACATTGATCGGTTCAACAAAGGTACCAACATGATGTTGCCATTGAAGGTGCCTCGATCTGGCGGCGGACTGTGGATTGAATTGCAGAAAGGCTCAACTGTGATTGGCGACATTGAGATTCGCAAGCATGGCCCAACCACATATGTTGGCCAAAACCTGCCATTGTGTGAGAACCAGATTCTCACCTTCGATCCGAAGGTGCCTCATGCCACTGAGCCGTGGACTCAGGGCCATCGAGTTGTGGCAACTGCATATGTCAATGGCAGTACCAGCAAGTTGACCCCATCACAGTCAAGCGCGCTGAAGGAGTTAGGCTTTGTGCTACCAGGTCGTCAGGTGACTTTTGCAAGCACCGAATCCAGAGCCACAGAGCCACAGATTCCAGCAAGAACCGAATCCTCAGCCACAGAGCCGCAGATTCCAACAAGAACCGCATCCTCAGCCACAGAGCCGCAGATTTCAGCAGGATCTCACGATACCGACTCTGCGCATCTTGCCAGTGGCCCTACACCAGAGGACATTTCTACCAGGCAGGTTCCACTGACCCGCAAGGCAAACCGTGCAAGCAGTCAGAAAATGTCCTTTGTCAAGCGTGTGCTACTTGTCTCCCTCTTTCATTCCTCCGTGTCTGCTTTCATGCAAGCAGGTTGGGAATCCGTGCGCGTCAGACCCACCGAGCTTCTCAGGGACAGCTTTGATGATCTGATTTACAGAGTCAAGCGTGATGACTTCCAGGCAATGTGGGTCGACTTGACAGATCCCAGGCAGTTCGGAGGTGAGGAGCGCCATTCCCAAGTGATGTCTCGACTTACTGTTCTCATGTCATGGGCGTCTGTGTGCCCATATGCGTGGCTGCCGTGCGTCGTGCGGCCTGGAGCCACCCGTCAGTCCAGCAGTTAATGCACAACTACAAGTTTCACGTGAGCTACCACAACTGGTGTGCCTTTGACCTCAAGCTTTCCCCATGCATTGAAGCCAGTGCTGTCAAACACAAGGTGTGCAGCACAGTTCCGTTGCGGAGTCATGAGTGCAGGTGCAAACCGGGCACCGTGCACATGTATGATATCGACTTACCCCGTCAGCCTGGGAGCTCAAAGGTGCGCAGTTCAGCAGAGTGCTGTGTGGTTGCTCACATAGTAGCTGCTCTGGAAGAGGCCCTGCCAAGCAGTGCCATTCCCGAGCCTGCAAGACCTTCCGACCAAATATGCACCACGACAAGTCTTCTTGCTCAGGAGTCGCACGCTGCTCCAAGTACAGGATCGAGCACAGGCCGACAACGTCAGCCACAAGCTGTTGTGTCGGCATCTATGATCACAGCCAGCGACCCTGATGCTCAGTCATGCCCAACTGCTCCTCGCGCCGAGCCGGAGCAAACCTGTGCATTTCCTACAGATCAAAAGCTACAGCAAAAGCAACGCAAACAAGCACTGAAGGCCAAAGGCATGGCTACCATGAGTACGCGTCATCGAAAGCCTGTGGAGCAGCATCATGACGACTGCGGTGAATCACTGTCTTCCCTGAATCTCGAAGTTACCTGTCTGACATGGCATTCGTCAAGTGAAAGTGAAGATGAACGTGCAGATGATGCTGCCGCCTTGACGATGCCCCTGCTAAACTCACTCACGCTGTGGTCGCTTGAAGGCAGTGCATGTGGCCAACCGCCAACACCAGCGCCACATTCAGTCCTTGCAGTTGATGTTGAAGAAATGTTTGCCATTCTGTCATGCCCTGACTACCGACCGTGCGGCATTGAGGTCGTTGAGCTGTGCGGTGGTCGCACGCCAACCTCTTATCTCTGTGTCAAAAGGACCCTGCACTCAGGAAGCAACTTTGAGTTGATTGCTGGAGCTAACTTTGCAGACGATGCAGTGCAGCATAAAGTCTTGTCTTACCTCTCCAGCGCTCAGCCGCTGATTGTCCTCATGACACCGTATTGTAACTCACAGCAGGCCTCCCCGCACAATGCCTCACGTCAGGGTCCCTCAGATGCCAGGTCATCGCAACTAGCGCACTTCTGTGGAAAGGTTGCGCTACATCAACTACAGCAAGGCCGATACTTCCTTGTGGAACAGCCGTTCCCCAGCTCACTTTATCTGTGCCCACCATGGCCACAAGTCCGTGACAAGCCTGATGTTCTGCGAGTTGTCTTTGATCAGTGCATGATTGACCAAGAATCAGGTCGTGCACCCGCCCAGCGCCGTGTGGAGCTGCTGGCCAACTGTGCGGAAGTGCTAACTCCGTTTGCCAACTTGCGCTGTGATGAGGGACATCAGCACATCAGCTCTCAAAGCTGCAATGGCCCGCAAGCGCGAGCTCTGCCGTATCACATGTGCACTCGCCTTGCATTCGGTTTGGAGGGACTGGTGAGAAAACTCAGCAGAGGACCTAAGCCTGAAGTCTCTTCCACTAATCTTGAACACCCTCAGCCTAGCAGCTTCGATCCAACCAGGTCAGCATACCCTTCTGTTGCAACTGGTCCCAGTGATGAAGGTGAAGTCAAGGTTGCTGAAGCCTGGCGAAAATGTAAGGGATGTCTCTGGAGATTGAACAAAAATGATCCACTTCACAGCAGAAAGGAAGGAGAGTGCAAGCATCCACATGCACCATCCCTTCACTTCGACTGCCCAGCATGTAAAAATCATCGAAATCGTGCAGACCCAGGTCACACCTTCGGTCCGGACTGCAGACATGCAGTGACTCAGTCACGAAAGACTGCAGTGCAACGACGACCCTTTGGTCGTGTGCCAGCCAAGGCCGAGCCCACTCAAGCATTACGTCCTTCAAAGGCTCTCACTCAGGCCGAGCGCAGCGCAGCTGACATGCACGACGCCATTCAGCCGGACCCGCATGCAGCTGCATCCGGAGCAAGACAGATGCCATTGGCTGATGACGCCGATGATCCTCAGGCCCCTGCAGCACCAGCCGAGGCAAGAGGCCGTGGCCCCGACATTGAGCCTCGAGTTCGCCGAACCTGGAGTGAAGCTGCAGTGCAGCCTGAGGCAGGTGCTGATTGGACAAGCTTTGACGTGCAAACTTGCATCCGTGGGCTGCGCCACGGCACAGAAGCTGACCGCCGTCGAATCCTCCGAAAGCTTCATCTCAGATGGTTTCATTGCAGTTCGGATCGCATGCAACGACTTCTTCGGGCAGCAGGCTTGCCGAAAGATGTCTGCGACCTTGTCCCCGCCATCAATGACACATGCCGTGTCTGTCAGCATTGGGCTCGCCCTGCAACAGAGACCAAAGCGAGCAACAGGATGGTCTTAGGCTTCAACATCGAAGTCGAAGGTGACATCATGTTCTGCAAGCTGCGTGGTGTTCAACACGCCATTCTGGTGCTTGTCGACCGAGGAGTACGTTGGACTTCAGTTGGTCTCCTGCCCAGTCGCCAAACGACTGATCTGCTTAGCAGCATTGACAGAACTTGGATTGCCATTTTCGGACCAATGCAGGTCCTTGTCTTTGATGGCGAGAGCGGATTGGACGATGATGAATCCTCAGCCTACTTTGCCATGCGAGGAATAACAAAGAGAACGTCAGCACCAAATCAGCACACTCGGATTGCCGATAGAAAGATTGCCATTCTCAGAGACACAATCCACAAGATTGGCACCCAGCTGCAGGAAGAAGGCATGACGATCCCCTTTGAACGCATCATGTATGATGCTGCATTTGCCTTAAATGCCCTTACGTCCATCAATGGGTGTTCCCCGTACGTTGCTGTGATGGGTCGGCAACCTGCCTTGCTACCTGCCGATGACATGGCACTTCCCGATGCAGTGCCAGACATTATGTCCCGTCACACGCACCGATTGCGTGAGGTGGCTGTCCAAGCCATTGCAGAAGGTACTGCACGTGAACGTCTGAAGCGTGCTTTGAAAACCCCAACAAAGCCCGCAGCAGAGGAGTTTGAATTCAAGGTAGGGCAGCCTGTTGATTACTGGAGAGAACCGGTTTCCAAGGACGTTTCAGGTTGGAGAGGCCCGGCCACGATCACTGATCTCACGCGCCTGTCCCATGGTCGCATCGGAGTGCGAACAAGCGCCGATCAGATGATAACGTGTCGTGTTCAAGATGTCCGGCCTAGTTTAACATATCTCTCTGAAGAACTAAGCGCATTCTTTGGGGTACCAGACTTTGCATCGCCTGTGCACAGCCAAGCAGGACAGGCCCAACAACATGCTCAAGCTGTTGTGGACGCATTGCGTACTGGTACAGTTCTGAGCTTGGGTCATATCAGGACTGCTGATGGCACATGGGTTGAGACTCCAACAACCCCACACCACCGTGCAACCTACCAGGCTTGCATGTTTCTGGCCGAGACAGTATTCAATCTTGAGTCTGTAACTGCTGTCCGCCTTGCAAAGGGAGTGCGTACCCTGACCCATCGTGAAGAGTTCAGTATGACTCTGAGTTTGTGGTGGACCACACATGGGTCCAGACAGATCGAGTTCATCCACGCTGACAGTTCCAAGATGTCAATCGTTGACCTTTGCGGGCAAGAGTGGAACAACGTTCGCATAATTCAGTTCTTGTGCGTGCCAGGAGCCGAAGAGTGGGCAACAAGCCAACGGTGGTCCGAGCCACCCATTCTTGACCAAGGCCAGGATGCAGAAGGAGCACCGGATACAGACCAGGCATCACGCCTTTCCACCATTCAGGAAGGTTCAACTGAAGATGGGAGCTCTGAGGCCCCAGCCGAAGCTGCGATCAGTATGCATGCACTGTGCGAAATGTTTGGTGATTCCATTCCACCTCAGCATGTGCAAGCCCTTCGTGAAGCATATGCAGCTGTCACGACTGAGCCAGCTCCGACCACAGTTGAACGTGACAGTCTGAAGGCTTTGAGGGCTGCCGACTGTCAGACTTGTGATCCTTCCGCAGAAGTGCCAGCTTGGAGTGATGCCAATATGCCTGAAGCTTGCTATCTGCTCACGGAAGAGCAGTTGTCAACAGCCCTGGCCGATTGCAGTAACGAATACGTAGCCCTCGACGCAGACGACACTGGAGCCTATGTGGCTTTGGAAGCATACGGCGATGCCTGCAAGTTGGTTGAAGGCTTATCTCGCTTGCCCAATGCCGATGAGCACGTTGAGATTCGCATGTATGAGTCGCATACGCGAAAGGCTGTCATTGAAAGGTCCGACGACATTCTGACAGCCGATGAACAACGTGAGTATGCAACCGCTGTTACTGAAGCCATAGTGCGCGAGCTGAAGACGTGGGAAGGTTACAAATGCTTTGCCCGTCGACCACGAGCTGAAGCACCCTGCGTTATCGATGTGCGTTGGGTCTTCAAGTGGAAGATCATAAAAGGGGTTCGCACAATACGTGCGAGACTGTGCCTACGTGGGTTCAAAGAGACTGGTGCCGATGACCAGTCAAATTATGCCGCCACTGCAGCTAGGTTCTCGCAGAGACTCATTGCCAGCGAAGGAGCACTGCGGCAGTGGGTTATTGCTTCTGCCGATGTTCCGAAGGCCTTCCTTCAAGGTGTCAGCTACAAGGAGCTATCGGAGGAAACGGGTCGTCCGATGAGGGATGTGTCCTTCGAGCTTACTGGCGAAGCATTGCGGTGCCTACAGCATCTACCAATGTTCAAGGGCTTTGATGCGCGTCATGAAGTCTTACATTGCTTGAAGCCCGGCACTGGTTGCCGGGATGCGCCGAAGTGTTTTTCCATCAAACTTAAGAAAGTTACAGCTTCCTTTGGTCTCGTCAGCAGCAGCGTGGACGCTGAATTGGAATTTCTGTTTGATGATGGAAATCGACTCCAGATGGTGTTGGTCAAGCACGTTGATGATCTAAAGATGATTGGGGCAAAGGAAACCATTACCCGATTTGTGCAGCATCTGTCTGCAACCTTCGGGCCAATGGAGATTGAGTGGGGCTCATTCACTTTCTGCGGGGTGAAGCACACACAACGTGACGACATGAGCATTTCTCTTGATCAGATGAAGTTCTTGAGCGCATGTAAGCCAATTGTCCAGCCGGCAGCTCTATCTGGAGGACCGGAGCAGTTGCTTCCAGAAGGTGCTCGGAGGCACTTCTTGAGCCTCCTTATGACATTGGCGTATGGCTTGTTAACACGTCCCGACATCTCGGTGTTCATTGCAGCACTGCAAAGAGAATCCCATCAAGCTAAGGTTATTCATGTGAAGCGCCTGAACCTTTTGCTCAAATGGGTCCAAGCAAATCCCCGCTGCTTGAACTACCCCGTCATGCCGTATCCCGACATGTTGCTTCAGATTTCAGATGCAGCTTTCAAGGCAAAGGCTACTGATGGTTTGTCGATGAGAGGCTTGATCAGTGTGCGAGTGAACTCAGCTGATGTTGAGTCGGGGAAGCAAAACATCCAGTGCCACTTGGTTGATTTTGCAAGCAAACAGCAGCGTCATGTGACACGCAGCACATTTTCTTCTGAATTGTTTGCTGCCACCGATGCTACAGATGCTGGTCTTGTCAACACCGTGACAATCCATGAGATGAACAATGGAGTATTGTCTTTTTGTGACGCGAGACATGTCATTGAAGGCAGCAAGCCCTGTTCAGTCTTGCTTGGCTTGGTTTTGGATGCCCGTTCAGTTACAGCTGCCACAGTCGCAGCACACGTCAAGGTGCCTGCTGAGCCATCTTTGCTATTGCACGTTTGTTGGATACGAAATCTTCTTCAAACAAAGAGATTGCATCGACTGTACTGGTCAGACACGCGAAGCATGACTGCCGATGGAATGACCAAAGGCAGTGTGGGAAGAGAGCAGATTATGTCAGCGATGAGCGGTGAACTGCAAATCTTGCAGCCCTACGAGATTCAGCAATTGCAGTAGCTTGAGACAACTTTGTTCTCTCACTGCAAGACCTTCCGACTAAATATGCAATTTCCCAGGGAGACAGTCAGCAGAGTGGAGCTCGCTGATTCGCCGTAGCACTTGTGATCGATCAGGTTAGAGCGTTGAAGTAGCAAAAAGAGCCCATCATTCCGTGAGTCAAACTTTTCTCGAGCTGGGGACATCAGAGCTAGAGAAAGGGTTCTGGAGGGCGCTAACCTGTATTGACAGGATTAGGGGGCTTTGCTGGGTAGAGCTTATAAGTAGAGTTTTAAGTGCGTTGGTTGGGGAGACGTCTCGTTGGCAGTGCCCGGCTACCGTCTGCACGCACTGAGGTGACCACGATGTAGAGAAAAACCCAGAACACGTATCCTGCCAGTAAGTGGCATAAGACAGGACGCTGTTGAAGGGTTTTATGTTATGAACTGGAGACGGTGAAGTTTAGAAGCCTTTTGGGGCGGAAGGTTTTCCGCTCTATGGAATCTCTCGGAAAGCTGGACAGAAGAAGGTTGAACTTCTGGTCCTGCTTGGAGACCGTTGCGGGAGACTTGCAAAAGAAGCACGACGTTCACGTGGAAAGGCGTCTGCCGCAAACCCAAACTCCCCAAGAGCCTGAAAAATCACAAACCCTAAAGCCCTAATGACCCTGCCACATTCCATGAAACCCTGAAGCCCTAAAACCCTACACCCTGAAACCCTGCAACCCGAAAAGCGTAAACTCCGAGCCCCTAAACCCTAAGCCCCTAAACCCTAAAGCCCAAAGTCCCACAACCTGAAGAAGCCCTATTCGCCAAACCCCCCCCCCCCCCCCCCCAAAGTGCCGCTCTAAACTCCTCCGCCCTAAAGTCCTGAACCCCAAACCTCAAACTTTGGGCTTCATCCCTGTTGCGACTGACGGCTGAGGGTTAAGAGTAAGTAGCCTTTAGGCTTTTGTGGCGGGGGGACTATAATCCCTATATACGCCCACATGTTTTCCTTGAGTTGCCTCGGATACTGGACACCCCTAAACCCCAAACCCCTACCCCTAAACCCTAAACCATAGCCGCCCCTAAACCCTAAACCCAACTTCGGCTCAAAACCCACCGAGGACTCGTCGGCAGTGAGAGGACAGGGTCCACATATCCCAGCCATAAGAAAGGCTGCGTGGAGTCTGAAATCATCAGCAGTCGAGGTTTCCCGGTTCAGGACCAGACCGTAGAGCCAACAACAGCATTGGTAATACTGTTCCTGAGGCTAGGATGCCCAGTAGTACCCTTATTCCCCTTTGGTAGTCCTAGGTTCCTTATAAAAGTTACCCAATACCAAAAAGAGAGGCCTTTTTATTCTTAGGTTACTGGGTATCCTAGATTGGTAATGGTGTTCCCGAGGGTTCCTGACTATAGTGCAGGTATCCGTACTCTCTTCTCACCAAGACTCCTTTTGCATTGGGTTAGACCCAAGAGTTGAAGGTAGAAATTGTCCAGCCTCGAGTTTGCTCGCCTTGGTCCTTTGCGGTTAATATAGGGGCCTAAATAATTACCTTTTCTATTGTGGGGGGGCTCCTTAATATAATTGTAGTGTAAAGGGCCCCAAAACCCAATTATTAAGGCCCCTATATTAGGGTTTACGCCCTTTTGGTCCCCGTTCTCCCTAGATTACACCTCCAACCTCTGGTTCTACATCCCGAAGCTCTACAAAAGGGCCCCATAACTTACCAGTACTGTTCCGTAAGGCTGCCGGGAAACTTAGAATGTAACCTGCCATCAAGCCCTATCCCAACTATTAAGGGCTCCTGTACTATCTGTCTTAAGAGGACTCTGCGTGGAACGTTGGGGGGGACGCCGCTGTGAGTAAATCTGGGTCTCTGAATCCGAGCAGAAAGTGTTCCACACCTCCTGAGGACCCGGGATTTATAGTGCTTACCTGTGGCCCCCAAAGCCTACCTTTTGAAGGACATGTATGTATGCATAATTGCATATGTATATGTAAATGAATGTATATGTATATGTATATACGTTCATATGTCGAAACAAGACTTTGTGGCCTTAGCCTCCTGGTGATCTATGCACGCTAGTCACCCCCTTTTCTCCCGAAAGCACTTCGGCTGGACATGATGCCCGAAGGCTTTGATAGGCCCACATGACCGGGAGAGAGAGAGAGAGAGGGAGAAAAAAAGAGAGAGAGAGAGAGCGAGAGAGAGAGAGGGAGAGAGAGAGGGAGAGAGAGAGAGAGAGAGAGAGAGGAAGAGAGAGAGAGAGAGAGGGAGAGAGAGAGAGAGAGAAGAGAGAGAGAGAGAGAGGGAGAGGGAGAGAGAGAGAGGAGAGAAAGAGAGAGAGAGAGAGAGAGAGAGAGAGAGAGAGAGAGAGAGAGAGAGGGAGAGAGAGAGAGAGAGAGCGAGAGAGAGAGAGAGAGAGAGAGAGAGAGAGCGAGGGAGAGAGAGAGAGAGAGAGAGAGAGAGAGAGGGAGAGAGAGAGGGATAGAGAGAGAGAGAGAAAGAAAGAGAGTGCATAAGGATCCCCAGAAAGGTAGGTTTTTTCGGCTACAGGTAAGGTTTAGTAACTACGTCGGTGTTACAGATGAAACCCTAATGCCAGTCATCCGCTGCCTTCCCTAATGTAGGAGTGGCTCCTAACTGTAAGGCTCGGGTGGACGACGCTTAGTTTTGTTGCTGTTTGATGTATGGCTTCTGTTTATTGGTGAGTTTCCGGGGCTGGGTAACTATCCTGTCACCTTTTGGGGCACCTGAGTTCGCGCCAACACCATAATGCGAAGGTGAACCTTTGTTGGGCTAGGAAACATAGGCCCTGAACACTAGGGCTTGGGGGTTTGGGGTTCAGGGTGACTTTGTGAACTTAGTTCTCCAATACCCAACGTTCCAACTTGTTGAAGAACGGAACTGTTGTTGAGTATGCCTTAAGATCCTATGTACACTTTGCGGGGAGGCTCAAGGCACGCCGTATATTCTGGCATGATTCTGGAAGTCGGCTCGTGCATGCCCTGACATATCGGGGGCTAATTAGGTAAGACAGCCAAAAGCTAGCACAGGGCATTCTGAGTTGTGGGGTTTCAGGGTTCAGGGTCCAAGCGGATTCGGAGTGTTGCATCTAGGTCTTCGGGTTGTTTAGGCGGTATGGTTTTGGTGTTAGTCTTATGGGTAGTCGTCAAAGTTATGGTCCCATTTTGGGTACCCTAAATATTAGGTGCCGTATTATGATAGGGACCCAAAAAGGGACCATAATTTTGACAACCACCCTTATGTACGTAGATATGCGAAGATGAACAAACCACGTCACCCGAGAAGATCAACGAGAAGGAAGCCTGTTCCTCAGATTTTTCTGCAACAAGGCATCTATTGACTAATGATACTAATATTAATAGTAATAGTAAGAATTCTAATAACAATACCAATGATAATAATGATAATAGTAGTAATAATAATAATACTAATGATAATGCGAATAACAATAATAGCAGTAATAATGATTTTCATGAATAGGGGTTTACAGTGCATTGGCCTTTGGGATTGCAGGGGGTAAACCATCGTTCTCGATTGTGCTACGGTGTTTCCTTCTGTCATTTTCCTTACCAGGTCCAAATACCCTCCCCTTGGTAGCTGAGTAGGTAACCTTTACCTGTTTTGGGTTTGTAAAATCCTCCCATAATTTTGAAAAGATCAACCTTTTGTGGGCTAGGGTACCAGCCCCCAAGTCCTTGTAGCGAAATACTCAGCTCGCTGCTGGAAGTCTACTTCGGGTTCCTCAAAGTTCTTCCGGGCTCTGCGTGGAGGATCATTGGACCATGTAGCTAAAATTGTTGCCCTCATGCATGACACACACATCACTAGCACAAGCCACGAGGACGCTCTAGATTTCTTAGCTGCTGCTACGAAGACAGAAGTTCTACAACGCCAGCCTAGATCCCATGCGGCTAAAGCCCTAAAGTCCTAAAGGCCCTAAGCCCCCAACCCCCACAACCCCTTAGCTAAGACACAAATGCTCGGAGTCCGTATAGCCCCGCGCGTACAAAGCCAGAGCGCGGGCAGCCCGAGTCCGAGCAGGGGACCGGCTTTTTGTCCCCAAGACATTAATCTCGAAACCTGGACGTAATGCTGCCGAAACACTGGCTTCGACAGCAGTAGCAATACCATCCACGTAATTATCGTCCGACAGTTCTTGACAAAAGTATCCCTTGTGTCATTTTGACGACCCCGTCACTAAAACGTGACAAACCCCATTAGACGCCTGCCCCCCACATCCCCTGTTTAGATCCTTATCGAACCCCACTAAACCCCTAGACACCCAAACCCAGCCCTTGAACCCTAAACCCCATTAAGACCCTAAACCCCAGTAAGACCTTATAAACATAATTAATCTCGCCCCCAACATCCCCTTCTTAGATCCCGCCATAAATCCCCCAAGCCCCAAAGCTTATTAAGACCCCCAATATCATCCCCGTTTTAGATCCCCCCACAAAACCCCCAAACCCTAACCCTTATTAAGAACCAATATTGACATCACGAGACACGGCCGCTGCTCGGGTCATTCTAAGAACTCTGCAGGAGAGCGAGACACCAGCCCAGGGCAGTGATTTGAGGGTTTGGGGCTTAGGGCTTAGGGGTTTAGGGTTTCGGGGTGTTGGGGCTTAAGGCTTAGGGCTTAAGGGTTTAGGGGTTAGGGGCTTAAGGCTTAGGGGTTAGGGTTCAGGGTTAGGGGTTCGAGGATGGTTTTGTTTGGAAGCAAAGGTCTAGGTAGCTGTGCGGGGGTATGACTGCTGACTATTCGGAACAACGCTTGGGAGGGGTTTTCAACTTCCTCGGGTTGATCCTCGCGGCTCCTTGTTACCACTGTTCAATTTTGGCCCAACACAATATAGGTATTGAGGCCCCTTCGTACGTATTGGCGCTTTTTAAGCCCGGCTGATGCTCCAGAGTCGAAGGGGCTTTAGGCCGTAAACGGGTGTGTGTGTGTGTGGGGGGGGGGGGGGGGGGGGGAGATAGGGTTCCCAGAGACTTCCATGTCCCTTAGTAGGATCCCGAATACGATGTAAGCTATATTCCTATATTCCTTATGTTGGAGTCTCTGGATTTATTGCGTTGTCAAGAGACCTAATATAGGGGCCTAACTAAATATTTGCCTCTTTTATTTTGGGGTGGCTCCTTATTATAAGTATAGTATAGCGGGCCCCCAAAACCCTATTCTAGGTATAACGGCCCTAAATGAAATCCTTTCAACAGCCCTTAGAGTAACCCTTACAGACCCCTTTAAAGGAACCCTACTCTAATTAGAAAAGGCCCCTATATTAGGCCAACACTCGAGAGCTCTTGCAAAAGGCGGCAGCATCCGTTTTCCGTCTGTGCTCTCCTACGGAGTCGGAACAACCCCCAAGGAGCCCACGACCTCTTAATTAAGGAATATACCTCTAAGGGTTCCTGAAAGGGATCTATAAGGGTTCGACGATAGGGAATTAAGGAATATAATATAGGGGCTCACATGATTGCCAATACTATTTTTGTGTGTTTTGTTTGAGAGGGGGGGAGGGGGCCCCTTATTATCAGCATAGTATAATTGGCCCCAAAACCCTATTCTAATGATTAAGGCCCCTACATTTCCTTATAAGGGTTCCTTAAAGGGATCTCTAGGGGTTCTGTTAAAAATGAAGGAATATGCCTTGAATTATAGTAGGATCCGTAGTATGGTTTAAGGTATATGCCTCAATCACGGGATATTGGAGTCTCTGAGACCCCAATGAGCCCAACAGACCCCTTGATGGCGAATTTTCTTTGAAACTACAGGGGCCTTGATACTATGACTGAATGAAGGTGCATGTCTTGACTAAAGAGTTGTCCTTACACTTATTGGGACCTGGACAGTACGATTTAACATATGTTCCTTAATTCAGTAGCGAATTTTGGCGGTTGCCTTAAACGTATCGCGATACTATGATTTGGTGGCACATTCCGTGATTAAGAGGTAGTGGGCTCTCTGGAAGAACCCTGCCGATGCGGTTTTCAGGCCACAGTGCCGTGCAAGCGACCATCGCCCAGAGCTCCCGGAGCTTTTTCTACGTGTAACTCTTGATTTAGGGGTTTAGGGTTCAGAGGTGTTGAGGCTTTAAGGCTTTAGGGGTTCGGGTGTTGGGGCTTTAAGGGTTTAGGGTTTCGGGGTTTAGGGTTTAGGGGTGTTGGGGCTTTAAGGGCTTAGGGTTTCGGGGTTTAGGGTTTAGGGTGTATGACGATGCTGGTGATGATGAGCATAATCAAGGTTTCCTTGCAGTAGCTTGGCGGCAGATGGATTTCTCACTAAGAAGCGTGGCCACGATAGCCTAAGCCGGAAGGCGCTGACTCTACTCTCCGGTTGAAACCATGGGCCTCTAGTCTAGTATGGGTTAACTTGTATACCTACTATATACCCTATATAAAGACTCTTAAGGGTCCCTAGAACCCTCTCAAAAGGCCTAGGTCCATATGAGGGGCCCATACTTCCAACCTGGGATCTAAGGTTGCCAAAGATACTTAGAATCACGGAGGCGTGATAAAATGGAAATTGATTGGTCATAATATTCCTGTACCGTCCTTGGATACCCAAGAACAATATTCCAACTTATTACTCAGATCCCATCAGCAGACCCCAAACCCGATGGCAACTGTCTAAATGAGTCTAATAACTACAAACCCGGATGATTTTCTGAAAAGGGTTTTAGTTGTACGTTGTATTGCATTTACTAGTGTATAGCATTGATAGGTGCAGAACTCTGTTCTGATCCTTCAGTCTCTATGTAATGCTATGCTATATTGAGCCCTCGAACACGGAGCCCTGGGGCGGATCTTGCAGGGTTCCTCGACACCTGCCCTCTCTCCCCACATGTGGCAGAGCTGAGGCAGACGGGTCAGGCTCGGCCACCTCGGGATATCGATAGGGCTGTCTTATAGGGGCCTCAAAGGGCTTTAGCAAGGTTTCAATGGGTTGCGGTGGTGGTAGTAGCAGTGTAGGAGGAGGAGGAGGAGGAGGAGGAGGAGGAGGAGGAGGAATAGGAGTAGTAATTGGGTGAGAGTAGTAGGGGAGCAGTAGTATCGGTTGCAGGACTGTACATGCTGAAGTTGCTTAGTAGCTGGGTAGGTAACCTTCAACCTGTTGCGGTTTACATCCTACCATAATTGAACAGGTACTCAGCCCCTCAGGTGGCATGGCCGTGCATTGCCCCTGGCATTCGTCTGAGTGGTGGCTTCATGACATAAGGCAGCTCTTAGTCTTAGGGAGTAGAGTCAAGATGAGAGTAACCTCCCTTCAGGCCTTTGCAACTACTACTTGGAGACCAGCATGAATCGGAATGCCCTCATCCTAACTCCCTCACTTACTAACCCTAAAGCCTACACTGTGGCCCGTATAGCACAGCAAAGGAGCCATCCATCCCCATACATTCCAAACCCTAAACCCTGCTCAGCCCTAAAGCCCTGAGCGCTAGAGCCCTGAGCCCCCAAACCCAAACCAAGAAGAAGCAGAAGACGTCCGACGTGAAGCCGCCTTCACAGACCACGAGGTCTCCACCGGTACTGTTCCCCAACGGCTTTGTCTTGAAACTCGAAAAGAAGTGCTTCAGGGCCCCAAGCCTTGTGCGGGGTTTAAGATTTTGGGCTTTGAGGCCTTTCGGATTTAGGGGAGTTTTGGGGTGTTGGGTTTTGGGCTTAGGGTTTTTCGGTTTGGCGGTGAAGCCTTTGAGGCTCTAGGCCCACTTGAAGGTTCAGGGGCTTGGTAAGTCAGGCTTTGTTCACGCTATTCTAACTTCTCAGTCGCTGACCATTACAGCTCACCCAAACCTGAACCTCTACACCGCTAAACACCCAAAACCAAAACCCCCAGATACCCTAAACGCCAAACCCCAAGACACCCCCTAAACCCCCAAGGCCCTTTAAACCCTAAGCCCTAAACCCCTGAACCCTAAAACCCCAAAGCCCTGAACCCTAAACCCCTAAACCCTGACGCCCTGCCCTAAACCCCTAAGCCCTAAACCCCTGAACCCTAAAACCCCAAAGCCCTAAACCCCGCCATGTTTCTATTGTTGAAGTGGCGGAGTGGGTCTCCGGGTTCGACATCCCAGAGACTCCAACGTCCCTTTGATTCAGGAATATACCCCTTTCGGGTTCCTTAAAGGGCTCTATAATGGAATTAAGGAATGTGCCTTACATCATAGTAGGGATCCTATTATATTTTAAGGTACATTCCTGAATTACGAGATGTTGGAGTCTCTGGGCAGGTTCGACATAGAGCTTCCCAGAGAGCCCGAGGTAGCTAAAATGCGAAGGCTAAGGCGTTGACCCTCAGAGGGCTTCCCTTAGGGTCTACGTTGCCCGCCGAGCTGCAGTGGATGCCGTTGCTCTCAAGAAGCCTAAGCCCCGTGATGGCCCCCTACGACATGAAACACGCGCAATTTGAGAGTTTCCGAAAATAGGGGACCCTAGTATAGTACCCTAAATAGTAGGCTCCATATTATAAGGACCCCAAAATAAGGTACCCCTAATTTTCGGAAACCCCCATTTGGCGCTGAAGCCCTAAACTGTCAGCCCTCTCGTTTTAGTCCAGTCGGAGCAGCTGTAGATTCTGTAGAAATGGAAACCCTAAACCCTACGCAAACCCTCCCAAAGCCGCAGACCCAAGCCCGGTCTGGACCTGATCTTACAGGCAGTAATTTACATACCCTTAAGCCTAAACCCCAAACCCGTAAATCCCAAATCCCGATCCCTAGAGGCCCTAAACCCTCAAGCTTGCCTACATTCCTTTAAGATCCCTTAAGCCTAAACCTAGTAGTCGAGTAGGGAATCTTAAACCTTTTTGGGCAATACAGTCCCTATATAATCCCTAGTATAACCAAAAAAGTTAACCTTTAGTTCCCCATGATACCCGAGAAGTAAGTAAACCCACAAAGCAAGCTTGCCTCGATGATGCAGCCATGCGCCTATCAACTGAGCGAGAGACCCGAGGCCCGCATTGGTTTTTCCCGGCCGGGCTTCTGGATATCAGGGGCAGACATGCAGAGGTACAATAGCTACAAAAAGTAGAATAGGAAAATAGCAATAGCAATAACAGCAACGGTATGAATCACAATCATATTAGCGATATTACTAACAAGAGAATTTTCGAAAATAGTTGGCAACAGTCTTCCTTATGCTCCCAGCTGCCTATAGCAGGCATCACGATTATGTACTTGGCACCTTTGCTTAGGGGCTGAGTAGGTAACCTTTAACCTGCTGGGGTTGATACAATCCTATCATAGTTTTAAAGGTTAACCCTTTTGGGCCTTGGATGCTCAGCCCCTAAGTAAGCATGAGTGCTGGGAAAAGGGACATGCTTCTACCGAGGAACTTAGATCGGAACTTAGTCAAGCTTATACGCGCTGCGACTCAGTAAGACCAGGGGTAATCGGGTCTTATCACATAGAGATAGAGGGTGCTGTCGAGGAATCATCAATGACGATCCCATCCTGGTGCCGGAAATCGGGGCTTGAGGCTTGCGGGTGGCCAGAAACGGGCGGCAACCATTGGTGAACTCTGAGTAATATATGGGTGGTTGTCAAAACGAGGGCCCCTTTTTGGGTACCATAAGTATGAGGTGCCGTATTTTAATAGGTAACCAAAAAGGGACCCTAGTTTTGACAACCACCCATATGCCCCGGGATGGGTTTAAAGCGATGATCACGTTGGAACAAGCCCTGAGCCTTCAACCCTCCACTTGGAGGGTCGGGGGGCTTACTAAGTAGTTATTTTAGAGCATTAAGTACCATAACCCCAATCAGGGTCCTTTTTAGGGTACTTATCACTCTTCTTATTACCTACTTACTAAGTCCCCCGACCCTCCAAGTATCGACCCTCTACTCTACACCCTCCAAACCCTCAGCTCTGAACCGCACCAGGCTCTGAATTACGCCGCCCTCCTTCCTTACCAGCCAACCCAGATTGAGGAGTTCATGCACCTTGGCAGCAGATGCAATATACTTTGTCATAGTTGGGTAACATTTCACTTTTTTATGGATACTCAAACCCAATAAGGAATAAAAATGTACATTTTTAATCCTCTCCCAACCATGAACTAGTATAGAGGTTGGAACTACTAGTACTGTACTTCATTAGTGTTCCCCGACAGTCCTTAAATGAGTATACCAGAATATGGCCTGTGGTAAATAGTTCCTGCCAGTTGAGGTTATCCGAATTCCATGTTAACTTACATGACACCAAATGACTTCTGTACTGAAGCGTTGATCTGCAAGTAAGGACTTTTCAAGCGTGTGTCAACACAGGAGCTCGAGTGGTTAGTAGTGATATCCTTCCTGTAGTAGCCTGCAGAATAGTGCTATACTGTGCCCCACAGCCTCGTTCGCATGATGTTGTGTTCGAGGGCCTTTATGTTGACTAGAATCCCATTCTTAATCCGTATGAATGGAGATCTGCCATTAGAGTATTTCGAGTCAGACAGAGAAGAAACTCGCCACGACGACTCTAGGGAACTAAATAACTACCTATTCTATTGTGGGGGTTCTTTTACAGGGATCCTTAAAAGGGCTCTATATAAGGGCTACTATGCCAACTATGGCCTATATAATTACCTATACTAGTTTGGAGGGTTCCTCCTACAAATACGGTATAAGGGGCCCCAAAACCCTATTCTACTTATTAAGGCCCCTACAGTACCCTTATAGATGCCTTAAAGTAGCCCTTAATTGACCCCTTTACAGGCGGAGTTGATTAGTTCTTAGGCCCCTGTATTAAGCAAAACAACCGAAGCACCCAGATGGTTCTTGCCGGCAGCGCACTCCAAGTCCCTTGGACTGCACTGAGGCTTCCGGTGCGGTATAGCTTTAGAAGGTGTGTTAAGCTCTATGGGAGTTTCCGAAAATTAGGGGTACCTCATTTTGGTGTCCTTATGATAAGGCCTCTACTATTTAGGGTATCATATTAGGGTCCCCAATTTTCGGAAACTCCCATATGTGATTTCTGGGCTTTGGAGTACCATACTTTTATGCCTTTGTTGGGACCTGGTGCTTAAAGGGGACCGTTATGAAATACAAGTCTATACTTTAGAAGGGGCCCCCACCCTGTAATAGTGACCATAAGGATTATATAGGAATATACTAGGGCCCTATTATATTCCTATTATACCACTATTACAGGGTGGGGGCAGCTTCTAGTCTATACTTTTCTCCCTGGTTACTTCAAAACCCGGACAATTGCAAAGGCAAACCCCCCGCTAGCCCAAACCTTAAAACCGAATCCTAGTCCAGTTACTCAAAGCTTGTCATGAAACGTTTAGGTTCTCCGAAGACCCCAACAGCCCTTAAATTGGCACATCGCTTGGATTGAGTCAGTCCCCCTTGTGGACAGCTTCAAACGAAATAGTTGGCTTGGATACACCTTTATTCCCAGAACGAGTTTGCAAACTCCAAAACCATAGAGCCTACGCCCCATCCTGAACCCCAAACCCACAAACATCCCTAAACTGTAGTCGTGGTAACTGCTTTGGAAACCCAAAAGCTCTGACCTAGAGAGCCCAGTACGCCGCACCTGAAACCATAGCGAGTTTTAATATGATGGTTTAAGGCATACTCCTCAATTAAGGTGTATTGGGCTTCGAATGTTAAAAGTTCTTTTAGTGCACCTGACCAAGTAAGCCCCGAAACCCGAAACCCCTGAAGTCCAAATACAGGTTTGTTAAAGCCTTGTTGACCAACGGGACAAGGCTGGGTGTTGGCTTCGAAAAATTGGAGCAGGAGGAGGGCTTGCGCGTGCACAAGGCGGTGTTGGGATCTCAGGGCTTAGGATTTTTACTGTTTACGGAGGGTTTTTGTGCTTAGGAATTCTGCGAAGAGTTCTGTCAGGTTTGGTGTTAAAGGTGAAGGGCTCTTTCTGACTTGGACTCTCGATTTAGGTTGGAGGAGGGCTCTGAGATTACGTTCTGTAATACGGTTCAGGGATGTTTCTTTCGCTCTCACACACTCACTTTCAGCGATAAGTTCTATTCGGCCTCAGGTATCAACGATTTTGAAAGTTACTATAGGGGCCTAAAACAGTACCAATACTGTTTTGGTTTCCCGATTATAATTGCAACTAGTATGCTGGGCCTCAACAGCCTGTTCTGATTCTAAAGGCCCCTATATTACTCAAGTTCGTTTGCTCGTGATGCCGGCACTGCAAGATGGAGTCCTTGTGCTTGGGCGGATCGCGGGAGCGTCAGTAATATAGAGGCCTTAATAATTATACTATGTTGGTGGTTCCCTATTACAATGATCGTATTAAGATCACGAACTGAGTTGCATGTTGGACGAGCCCGGTAGTACCGAACCCCCAATCAGACCCCCCCACAAAACAGCCCAGAGACCATAAACCGCCAAAGTCGCAAATTTTCACGTCATACTACAGCAGTTTGAGAATTCTACCAAATCTTCAGTTGCGCAGGTTTGTTCGGAGAGCCGTTCTGAGAAGAGGCACAACTACATCGACCACAATGGCATCCCGGCTGCACAAACTTAAAGGAGGACCTCAATGTAGGGTATACCGATTAGACCGGTGATTGATAAACCCCGCTTGCTTAAGAGGCCGATTCCAAGGAAAGTTTCTTGATATCAGGTTTACATTATAGGGTAGTGCTGGAGGGCTGACAGGCCAAGGTCGGATACTGCCCCCCCCACCCGCGCATAGCGCATCATCATATGCTACAGCATATTGCAGTATACCATACTTGGAGGGTCGGGGGACTTACTAAGTAGTTGCTTTATAGAGTTATAAGTACCATAACCCCAGTTAGGATCCCTTCTAGGGTACTTATAACTCAACCTATGACCTACTTCCTAAGTCCCCCGACCCTCCAAGTACTGTACCAAATATACTTGTTTGCAAGGCCTACTCCGTGGGCATAAGCTGCTGCCCGGCGACTTCGTGGTGATGGTAAACGGCAAGAGCAGCAGGAGACGCAGTGGTGGGTCTATTAGGATTTAGGGTTTAAGGTTTAGTGTTTGGGGCTCCGGGTTTAGGGTTTACGGGTTAAGGCTGTAAGGTTTAGGTAGCTTGTATGGCGCCCTTCTAGGTATACGCGACTGATACAAACCAATTTATGTTCTGTGCTTCTCTGTACCAATGGCTGCAGGTGGAGACTGGGCTTTGGATTACCATAACATGAATGCTTTTTTGGGGACCTGGTCCTTAAAAGGGGACCATGTTGAAATAACAGTCTATACTTGTTTCTCCTTGGTAACTTCAGAGCCCAGGAGAGAAGACCCTGGGACAAAAAAGGCGATACTATAGGGGCCTTACTAATTACAATGGGGTTTAGGGCTCATTATACCATAACTATAGTAAGGAACCCCCAAAACAGTATAGGCAATTATCAAGGCCCCTATATGGGGCAATACCGCCAGGGTGCACCCGGACTGCTCCGCAACACCGGTTCCAAGTCCTTTCTGGGGACAGGTCACCCAAAGCACTACACCCCTAAACCCAAAACCCTGAACCTAACTTAAACCCTAAACCTAAACTGAACCCAACCTGAACCCTGAACCCACTTTGAATGCAAGATGTTTGTGGGAGATGGGCTTGGAGAGAAGCGGCTTGACTCCAGGACAGAGATGATGGAGGACCCGACATCCTGAGTGCGGAGCATCTTTGCTGTGGGTTTTTGGGGTGGCGAAGGTTTTGTTTTTTGTGTTTTGGGGCTCAAGTTTAGGATTGAGGATAAAAGGTGTAGATTTTTAGGTTTGGGATTTAGGGCATATTGCAGTGATAGTTTACCCCTTGAACAGCTAAAGGCCCTCAGAGGGACTCTTGGTTTGAAACCACATTCGGGACTATAGTAGACCAACTCAAAGGCGTTACTGGGCCGTGGTGCTTGATGTCGGTCTTTGCCGGGTTGTGAAATGCGGCAACTTCAGTACTACAATCAAGGCATGCAGTTAAGGTGTACATTGTGCGGTGGAAGGCGGGTGGGCGCCCGGTGGGCACGCCCACGCGCATGCGTGCGTGCTCATAAACAGCCCTATAGCATACAGTGATCAGGGATCCCCACACCAAGGTCCCCTCAACCTTCGACCGGGTAGGCCCTAGGGCTCCAACCCTCAACCCCGCACGTCCGGACATAGACTTCCCATGCTGCCAGGAATTGAGAAGTGGCCGGACTGTCTTCGCAGCGCGGGACTTGAGCGAAGCCTGCGCCGGTAATCCCAAAGCCGACGAACTCTAAACTCAAATGGGAGCCATATGGGAGCCCTTACAACAACCCTTACAGGAACGCTGAGCCCCAAAGAGCCCCCAAAACGACGAGCCCTCGCATTCTAAGGCGGGCGCAGGTTTCGGAGTTTCCGTTTGTAGAACCCTAGCTCAGAAGGATCACAAGGCTCGAACTCCTCCCGGCTCGATGTTTCTGCAACTTGGCTCTTGTTGCGGATTTTGAGTTGGCTCTTGTTACGGATTTTGATTCAGGTTAGTTACCGTGCCTTTGATTAGTGGGGGGGGTTGCAGTTTGCTGTCAGCAGCCACCTGTGCAGTTCCGGTAGTGGTGTTTGTAGAAGCAAGTGCAGTTCTGTGTGCAGCAAGCAAAGTGGAGTGCGGTTCTGCGTGTGCAGCAGAGACAGTTTGTCTTTGCAGGCCCCAGCAGAAGGTGCAGTTCCTGTGCAGGCCCCAGCAGAAGGTGCAGTTGCAGAGGTGCAGTTTGCAGTCAGGTGCAGTTTTCAGTGCAGTTCCGGTAGTGGTGTCTGTAGAAGCAAGTGCAGCTCTGTGTGCAGCAAGCAGTTTGGAGTGCGGTCCTCGAGATCGCGGATGTGACGTCACTGGCTCTACATAAGCTTCGGCCTCTCCAAAGGGTCTGAGCGGCCCCACAAACGAGTCTACGCGGCTCTTCTGCATCGACACACCCGAACGGCCGTCGAAGCTCGTATGCTGGTCCAGGACAGGCAGGCGAAATGCATGCAACAAGGGGAGGGGGCTGCCATCCTGGGGTTGGGCCTGGTGTTTCCTGGCGCTTGGCACTACCGATTGTCAGGCTAAAGAGCTCTCCGTGACCGCTACGAATCTTGATGCGGCTCGGAGCAGTGACTCTGACCGTCTGTCGGAGGACTCGGCCGGCTTGCCTGACTGCCGGCGTCACTCCCCAGCTGGTTTTACCTTAACTGCGTCCACCAGCTCAGTGTTTCCAGGCATGGCAGTGGTCCGTTACGCAACACCACTGTCCAGCTCCTCCTCGTTATCTACCCTTACCTCCTCCAGCTAGACTACCTCTCACTTGAAGATGCTAGGACGCGGGTCTTGCGCCTCCTGCTACAATATAGTCGGATCTACAGCCGGCATGCTACGTGTGATTCTCCAGGCCATGCCTCACCTTGTCGCTAAGCAGGACTGGCAGGGCGTCTTCTTGCTAACGGCTTGGGGGCAAAATCGCCTTCCGGAACCCATGTGAATGCCGGCGGCCTACATGTGGAGGGCAAAGGACGGCGCAGTGCTACTTTCAGGTTCAGCAGGCTTTGGTTGACTGCTCAAACGCTTGTTTGCATGTGAACAAGCGGTGCCCCATTCGAGGGCAACCGCCGCACCTGAGCTCCCCATACCCAGGTTTGATGCCTGCTCATGCAGCCCAGGGGGGTGTCGGTCTGGGGCATGGTGTTTGGTTAGATTACAATACACTTCGCGCGAACGCACCTTGTTTAAAATTGCAAGGTGGCGTTCCCGCCTGTGCAATGTAGCGGTGGCGCTCCCACCAAGTTTCATCCGAGGCGCCGCTGCACTTCACTTCGGAGTTAGCTAGAATGCATGTCAACAGGAGCCATATTAAGGAAACAGCGGAGCCTGTACGACACCACAACCTTTCGTTAAGTGTGCCACCTTTTTGTTGCAGCGTTCGCCGTCGTTTTAGGGGTCGCGGCGAAGTTAGTTCGGGGTGCTCCTCCGGAGCGAACCTGTGCAAAATGCGAGGTGGCGCTCCCACCTGTGCAATGTAGAGGTGGCGCTCCCATCAACCTTTAGCCGTTTCGAAATTGAAACCCAAGTATTCTCACGATGGACATAGGAGGCCGCCGCAAAACCTCTGGGTCTGGCTGGCGTCGTATAGGTTTAGGGCTGAGGGAGTTTGGAGTTTAGAGTTTGGGTTTAGGGTTTAGTGGGTTTAGGAGTTAGTGGGTTTGGGTTGAGGGTTTGGGGCTTGGTGGGTTTAGGGCTTGGCGGGTTTAGGGTTCGGGGTGTGGTGGGTTTGGGGTTCAGGGTGCAGGGCGTGGTTGAGGTCTTATAGTGGGTGCAGGGAGAAGGTGCTTTTACGGCTCAAAATGTGGGGGTGGGGGTGCCATACGCGTGCCTGCCATCCCAGCCATGATCATCCGGCTCACGAGGACTCCGTGGGCAGCTGGTGTAGGGTTTCGGTGTAGGGTTTGTAAGGTGTGGGGCTTGCCCTGACCTTGAACGGGAGCGTCCTGTTCCCGAGGACGCCGGCCTTACGGCGCGTGCAGTTCCGTGTGTGCAGCAGAGACAGTTCGTCTTTGCAGGCCCCAGCAGAAGGTGCAGTTTGCAGTCAGCAGTCACGTGTGCAGTTGCTGTAATTCGTGCTGCTCAGAGAAGCAAGTGCAGTTCTGTAGTTGTTCATTTCAGTCTTCTATATCAGTTGTTCTGACTGGGGGGGTCCGTTTCCTCGAAGGACCGTCTGGCCGCACTCTATTCTTCGCGGCTCTTTGTGGTTTAGGTTTTCAGGCTTTAATGGCAGCTTCGCGGAGCCTGTGAACTCCCACCACACATCCTCCCCAGGCCGCAATCACGGCAGCCTGCAATACTCTTAGGAACACTCGAAACCTGCTTGTGTGAATAGTCCAGAATATATTCATCTCCACGGGCGTGAACAATTCGCAATGCAGTTAACACGGAATTATAGTGAATAAGATGGTTTCCTTATTGTTCCAACTTGAATGAAGTTCCTTATACAGAACCGCAACCCAAAACAGGTATTCTTTGGAGGTCTACAAAGCTAGAATCGACATTCTCTGATCTGGGTGCTAGATGGGCCTTTCTCGGATCTTGCAGATAATTAGTTAACACGACCCATGTCCAGTCGTCCTCTTATTAATGTGCTATCATATGTCCCAAGACCCTCTTCCAAGAAGTTCAAGCCCCTCTGTTATTGGCAAAAGTTTTAAGTGTCTGAGAGCTTGGGGGGATTGGGGGTTTGGTTGAAAGGTATGGGTTTTGGGCTTCGTTGGAGCCGTAATGAAAGTATCATATATCACAGACAACACTATATGAGGGTTCAAAATGATTAAAGTAGAGCTTGGTTTTTGAGGACATTGCAGTACAGTTTTGTAAGCGGCGCCTTCGGGCGGCTGCTACCACCTCTGGTTGGGATCTTAGCGCGGTGGTAGTTTATTGGCTGAGAGGCCCACAGAAAAAGGACTTTTATTTCCCGGTGCGCATGTGGCGCCACGCCCATTTCGACGCGTGGGATACGAGGGCCAAGGTTCTCATCCACCACTTGGTGGCCCAAGAGACCAACGAGAAGACCCTGCCCGATGGAAGTCGTGCATGGTTTCGGCTAGGAGACCCTTGGGGCCAGGACCACTGGAGATACGAAGCGGAGGCCTTCATTGCACGGGGTGGGATCGGCCCAGGCATTCAAATCCCGTTCATTTCCACTGAGCTGATGCCGCATCTCCATGAGCCGGATCAAGATACACTCCGATATGGTTTTCACCGCCTACAGGAATTGTATGCGCAGCGCAATGACCAATTGTTATACCTGTTGCGCGAAGCCCACTTCCCGACCAGCGGCAACGACATGCAGCGCCTGCTGGATTCTTGGCCATGACCATCGACACTGGATTGTACCCAATGACGGTGTGGGACCGCATACCGGCAGCCGGGAGTCTGCTATGACCATCGACATACGGCGTAGGGTCTTTTCTTAGAGATTGCCGCCGGACGTGAATTCCACCGTGGACTTGTGGACTTTGTGTGCACGATCGTGACACAACAGGACCCCGGGGCCGACCGTTGTTCGACGGAACTAGAACGGCGGCCGGAGCTTCGACTTTGGGCTCCACCGGTGGGCCTGGACAGCTCTAGGCGACGGCCTTTTGCTGTTGTCGATCGGTCGCTGAGGCCCCGTAGCTCGTGCTGAACGGCCAACACCGGCAAAGCCTGTGCGCCGCAGCTAGCCTTTTGCCTCTCTTTAACGAACCGCCCTGTTTCACCGCTGTCTTTGTTTGTTTGTTGGTTTGTTTAGTTTGTAGGGACCGAGTGCTACAGCAGTAGTCGACGAGGCCCGCCCACGCCAAAAAAAAGCAGTATAATTTTGTAAGCGCCGTGACGGTATGTTTTTACTGATGATTCCGACCCATCTGGTTTCATGGCCACAAAGCTCAATGAGGTGATCTGGCGCTTCCCCGAAAACCTTCCGGCGCTGGAGGTGTTGCTGTTCCATTGTTCCATGAGTTTCTTGAAGTGAGAAGCATGACTAGATGCCGCCATCTGGAGCAATGTTCGCAAGCTTTCTTTCTGAATCTGACGTTCCGTTTTTCGGGAAGCTAGCGCGACAAACCGTTGTCAGCCTCATCAGATCGTCCATTTCCTAATTGGCTTCGTCATTCAGACAGGAACCTGCGCACAAGTACACAGATTTTGGAAGGTTTATCATCTGGCACGTGTTCAAAGCACTTACCTTGCTTTCAAGGAACAGAGGACTTAATCCATATGAGTACCTGTTGCTGTTAAATGCTTGAGCACAGGGGCTAGAGTGAAGCAGGGAGGATCAAAGCTGAATTCTGCGGCACCCAAGCTACTTTGCCAAACTAGGCCCCAGAGCGCGAGCCCTAGGGGCCGCAATAGTTAGACTAGGTCTATTTTGCTTTTTTAATAAGGCACTCCGAAAATAGTATTGGTAAGTATTTAGGCCCTTCCAGAAACCGTCAGCAAAAGCTTGGCGCTTCACCTGGCACAGAAGCTCCTGAACTCGAAATCGTGAATCGTGACCCTTGAAGCTTCATCCTAAAGCTCCAAACCTTTTGAACTTGCAGCCCTTACTAAACTCGGCATTGGAGTAACTACCATACTTGAATAATTACTGTTTTTGGGACCTGGTACTTCGAGCGGATCATTATGAAATGAAAGTCTCAACTTTTTCTTCTTGGTGACTTCAAAGCCCAGTAAACCTTACTCCGTGAACCTGGAGGCCCAGGCCGCAAAACCTTGCACTCCACTTGGAGAAGCAGGGTAAGTGGGCGACAAGTACACTCACTCAAACCCTGAGCATCGGCATCCTAAACCCAAAGCCACGCTAGCCCTGACACCTAGACCCTAAACCCCTATGCCCTTTGAGATGTACGCCTGCAGGCTGATGGCCGCAAGTGCTTAAGGGCCATTACCTTTTTCGCCCTGAATGCCTTAGTAGCTGAGGAGGTAATTTCTAACCTTTTGGTGCTTATAATCCTTCCATAATTGGAAAGGTTAGCCTTTTTTGGGCTAGGGTCTTCAGCCCCGACGGTTGATGATATGAATCCTCATTACCCAAAATACGGAATAGTCTAGGGTCATTAAGGGTTAGGGTTTAGGGTCCATTCTTCCCATAGTCCAGGGTCATTAAGGGTTTAGGGTTTAGGGTCCATTCTTCCCATAGTCTAGGGTCATTAAAGTAAAGCAGGATTTGTATCTTCAACCCTAAGATGCAGGCACCCCCGATGGCACAGCCCTCCGTGACATGCGCGGATCAGCCAAGGGCGGAGGCCAGGGTGTGGGCTACGTAGGCTTCGTTGACTGGGCTTTGGAGTACCATACTTTAATACACTTCGGGGACCTGGTACTTAAAGGGGACCATTATGCAATAAGAGTCTATGCTTTTGTCTTCCTGGTTACTTCAAAGCCCAGTTGAAGGATCGGGGGAGTTTGAGAGTAAGTGTTCGGTTTGGGGTTAAGGGTTTAGGGCCGTTTTAGAGGTTTAGGGATTAAGGTTTAGGGTTTAGGGTAGGGGACGTGGAGAGTAGCAATTGGTGTATTTTTTGGTTGGGGGCTTACGATTAGCGTACCTTTATGTCTACTTAGTAGCAAGCTGCGCAACCCCGCTAAGGCTACATACGCTGGTACATACATGTTACTCTACGTAAATGCTATGTGCAGTGACCAAGATCCTTGAAGTCCTGCAATATTATTAGCTCACTCCGAGAGCTTCTTCCAGGTGACAGTCGATGCCACATACCCAGTCCCCATCCATACTACCCCTGAAAGTAATCGTTAAAGACCATTTTAAACGGAGCCCGTAAAGGAACAAACATCGTACTTGATCCGACTATGTTCTGCGTCTTTCAACGTTGCAGCTTGCGCATACGCCTGGGACTTGTTTCAAGATATTCAGCCGGCATGGAAGCAGCCATTCGGCACGCCTTTCCACACGGCCTTTGGATGGTGAATCATTCTGACTGACGCAGTGCTCAACTTCTGGACGTTGCATTGGCAAGTGTCATGTCAATGTAACTATACTTATGATTATTTATAACCCTATTTGAGGTACTTATGTCTTTACTTACTACGTCCTATGATCCTTTAAGTATCCCTGAACCGAAAATCCAAGCCCAAACTGCTTTCGGGCTACGGTTCTTAGCCCCAAAGCAGTGGTGGGAGTTTCCGAAAATAGGGGACCCTGATATAGCACCCAGAATAGGATCCTTAGTATAAGGAGCCCAGAATAAGATTCCCCCCCAATTTTCGGAAACTTGCAGGATCCCTTTAAGGAACCCTAGAAGGATCCCTTTAAAGGTACCCCTAATTTTCGGAAACTCCCAGGTCTCCTGGCAAGCTCCGGCCGTAGAACACTTTGCGCCGGAGGACTTCTCCTTCATGAACACATCTCTGGGCTCCTTTAAAGGGTTGCTATAAGGGCTCCTTTAAAGGGATCTATAAGGGTTCTATAAAGGGTTTAGGGTTTATAGAACATATGGGTGGTTGTCAAAATTAGGGTCCCGTTTTCTTGGGTCCTGAATATAATACGGCACCTATTGTTTAGGGTACCCAAAAAGGGACCCTAGTTTTGACAACCACCCATATCTTGAACCATATTATTACAGGCAGGCCCCTGTAGTTCCAGGTGTACTCCTGCATTCAGGCGAAACACTTTCGTCGCAATAGTAAGGCCCATATCGAGGGTAGGTTCTTCGACTAACCGGTACTGGGCGCATGGGTTCGTCAGTGCTGACCATATCAAGCGCTGCTGTCACTCTTTGTCTGTACCAGGGTCGGCTCTTCCATCCCGTCATTGAAGTCATGTCCAAGTGCCACTTTGTTGTTCTGGGACCCTCGTGATCATTGAATAGTCCGTCCGGAGGGTGCCCTTAAAAAAGGTGGTCACGGAAACCCGGAAGGGTCTCTGAAAGAGTTTATGGAGCCTGGATCCGAGATTTAGCGGGCCCTCCCTTCACCAGGCTTTTCTCACCTTGAATTCTACGTGGGGGGGGCTGATCAACATTATGCGCCCCTGTTGGTCCCGTAGATTAGAAGGAATACACTTTAATACAGATGCCAAAAGGGCCCTTAGTTTTGATCAATCCCCCATGTACTACAGGGGCCTGGATAATGACGTATACTATTTTGGTGGTTCTTTATCATATCTAGAGTATACCGGGCCCCAAAACCCTACTCTAATCATTAAGGCCCTTTTTGTAGCCTTCTCCACCAGTATCAGAGGGAGCTTCCTTTATCTGGCCCCGTTGGGTGCACTTGTGTTCTGAACCTAAAGGCTGTATTTAGGGTGTAGGGTTTCTGAAGCTACCATACTTACAGAATCCGGGGACTTAGAAACCAGGTCATGGTTAAATCTATGAATACCCTGATTGGGGTTGTCCGACATATAGCTCGTAGCTCTAATTTGAGCCTAAACATAAACCCTGAACTCTCAAAACCTACTTACTCAGTCCCTTAATTCTTTGAGCACAGCTCGAGAAGCGCACAACGGTCATCCTTGTTTCCTCCGGAGTCTAGATCGGGCTTTCTCGGTCTTTGAACTAGCGATGCTATTGCTAAGGGTGTGCATGAGTTGGTCCTTCAGGTAAGGGCGGGCATGTGTACCAAGTCTCTGAGAGTTGCTGCACATAGAGGATCAGGGGACGTAGTATGTACGTGTGTATATATATATATATGTACATATTTACATATGTATATATATGCATCAGTCTGAGAAACCCTGTCAGGTACTTAGACCTACACTGTTCACTTGCTTACTAAGTCCTCCCGTCCTCTAAGTACAGATCAGATTTTAGGGTAGTTTTGGATGTTGAGGTGAAACGGCTGTGGGTGCACAGGCCTTGTGATTACGCCCCTCCCAGCAGGAAGATCATCCACCTTCACCGCCACCGGGATTGGTGCAGCGCGATGAGAGGCATCGAAGACGCCCCCACTCAGTAATAGTTGAATAACATTCATAATATAGATATATTAGGACCTTAATAGTAGCCCTATTATGGACTCTTACTGTAGGGGGGCCGTACCCAAGGCATCTGCATTGAAGACGCCGCCACTCACAGCCAACTTTGTGAGGTAATGTAGAGGCCTTAGTAGTTACCTCAACTACTTCGGGGTTTCCTTACTATAATCAGGGTAGAGAAAGACCCCGAAAACCCTATCCCGAATTATGAAGGCCCCTGTTTTAGGCCATTCGGACATTCAGGTACTTTCCCTCATTGGCTCTGCGGGGGTCTTGCTCACGAATGATCTTCAAAGGGTTTGTAAGGCGCATGTAGTTTTCTGTGTTTCATGTCCCTTTCAAAGAGCCGGCCTCGAGCTGTTAGGCAATATATATTTGGGGGGGATACTATAACGGATAGATATCCAGGCATGAAAGAATAGAATTGAATACTCTCATTGGGTACTATACTTATGTAAGAGGCCTCGAGGAATAGTGCTATTAGTTATTCAGGCCCGGCATTACATGTTAATGGCAGGCACAGGGATGTTGAGATCTTGGTGTTTCAGGATCTACGTAATGTTGAGGGCTTTTTGGAATGTACGGTTTAGGGATGAGGGTTCTATTAGGGGTGTGTGCTCTGTGCCGAGTCAAGCTGCGGGAAGTGGCACAGCGTGAGTGGGCTTAGTGTTTATTCACAGCTTCGTCGAAACCCTGAACAACACTTCCACCCTCGACCGGGGCAATTCAGCCTCGAAGTGGGAATTTTTAACTGAGCAGTACATCGTTTAGGGCACTGAAAAGAAGGATCCTGTGTTTAGGGCCTCTTCCGACACCCCCTAAACCCCAAACCCGATTTTCCAAGCCTTAAACCTTCATCCAAAACCCACAAACCCTAAATCAAAAATAAATTGAATCCGAATGCGAATAATATGAATACCAATACGAATATCATTATTTCCTTTGTAGTTATCACTATTGCTAAATCCTAAAATCCCCTAGTAGGAGGGTCCTTTATTGAAAGGGTCCAAGGAGTGGCCCTTGAATCACAAGCAAGCCGTAAGTCGGAAATACCACCGAGTCCGTGCCTTTACGGTTAAGGGTTTACGGCTACGGCTACGGCTTATGGAAGAGGGTTAGGTGTCGAGGCTTTAGGCGGGTTTACTGAGGTTCTAGGGTTTGCTTCTCCAACCGTTAAACTAAACCACAGTAGGTAATTGTGTTAGGACAGCTTTGGCAGGCCACCCGTCGCTGAAAGGAGTACAGAGGCACCGGAACCTGCGAAAGCCACTTGTGTTTGAGGGCCAGATCTTCGGCTTTGGGTTTATCCAAGGGTAAATGGAGGGACCCTTAATAAGGACCCCTTAGGTATATACCCTTAATATAGCTATTATATACCCATTATATAGCGCATTATAGGGTAGGGTCCCCATTAAGGGTCCCTCCTTTTCCCCTTTGAGTTTAGGGCTTAGGGCCCAGGGTTCAGGTTTCGGGCGTGTGACAAGGGCTTTCGAGTTTAGGCGTTCGGGGGTTTATGCTTGTGTCCGTTCGGGTGGGGGCCCGCAAGATGTCAATTCGGAGAATTGCTGTAGTCTTGAACTCTGGGATTCCGCGATCTGTCTGGTGTTTCTGGGGGCTGGAAAGTGTGAAGCAAAGTTCAACAGGGGTCGGGATTACAGAGGGCGCTTGAGGGTGTTGTTGAGAGTTGTTGTGTGTTGCTGAACTCAAAGTTATTCACAGAGTCTGAACCAGTTGTAGTAATATTTCCATCCAGTCCCAAGGTGAATAACTTATAATGTGCCAAGAAACCCTGCGGTATACTATACTAGAGTTATGATTAGACGCTAATCACTAGACTACTATGTTCCGGCACATTTGCACTGTAGCTGTATTAGGAATTAAAAGGGGATACTTTGGGTACTGCCCAGACTTTAGTTGGATAACATCTGTATGATGGTTACATTATGACCCCTAATATGCGCTGTGACAGAGTGGGGGCCAGTAAGCAAAGGATACTAGTACTCCTGAGACCTGGTCCGAAGCCTACTGTTGATGATATCAATCCTGCATTACCCGCAATAAGAAATACAGCATAATTTCCATAGTTTAGGGTCCTTAAGGTAATGCAGGATTTGTACCATCAACCGTAGTAGTAGAGTAGTAACCTTTAACCTTTTTTGGGCAGTATAGTCCCTATATAACCCCTATATTATAACCGAAAAGCTTAACCTTTAGTTCCCCATGATACCCGACAAGTAGGGCTATGATGCATTGCTGCTTAACGGATCATTGGACTTAGTAACTTAAAGGGCTCCTTAGTTCTATAGGGGGAGGTTAGGGATATTAGAAGGATCATGGGACTTAGTAACTGGGGTCATAATTGTACGTATAATTACTTGTTTTAACCTAAGACAGGCACTTCTAAGCCCAGTTACTAAGTCCCATGATCCTCCAAATACAAAGTGCAAAGGAGTTAGTGTAATTTGAAGGTGATATTCCTTACAGTGGTTTGGAGTCCCTTCACAACGATGACGTCAGAAGCTTTCAATATGAAGCTATCCTAGCCGAAGCTCCATCCTCTTAAGTCTTTACTGGTCACCTCATCCGTACAGAAAACACATGGTATTTTCTGAAAATAGCAATCTTTGGAAGCCCAGAGTATGTACGTCATGTTTCTGGACCATTAGAAACGGTTCAACTTCGAGAACACCCCGCGTCCCAACCTCAAAACCCGAGAAGACCACAACCTAAACCCGAAACCCTATCCTAGCAGTAGAGTAGTAGCCTTTAACCTCTTTCGGTGTACTACAACCCCCATGTAACCTTCAAAGTAAACCTTTACGTCCCCTAGGGTTCTCCTACTGGCTAGGGTCAGTTATACTCTGAAAAACATGAGCCATGCAAAGCTCCAAATGGGAGTTTCCGAAAATTAGGGGTACTCTATTTGGGGTCCTCATAATAAGGATCCTATTATTTGGGGTACTATATTCGGGTCCCCTATTTTCGGAAACTCCAAATCTTTACAAAGCCCCAAACACCGAGCCCTGCTACCGGAGCCTCGGTATGTAGCTACACTTTAGTGTTCTGGGACTTTTTTTGAAGTTGTCAGAAAACTCCAAGAGACTATTATGGTTCGAAGGGCGCCTAAGCATACCGGGAACCTAGAGAACCTAACGGCTGAAGGACTTCTAATTCTACAAGGAAAATCCAAAAGGAACCCCGCGAAAGGTCACCCAAAAAGCTCCCACTCAGGAAACCGAAGGACGATGCCAGGATAGTTTTCGAGACCCCTGCACTGTTCAAGAGCCCAACAAGTCCTAGTAGACTACATCAGTTTTCAACATAGTAATATAATTGGACAGAGATGTATGTATGTATGTATAAATATGTATATACACATACACTCAATTTCTCCAGTTGTACTTGTATATACATGCGTATATATATATATATATATATATATATGTATGTTTGAATGATGAGGTGCCTGGTGGGACGCCACCGGAGCCTGCGCAGGCCGTGGGGGTCGGGTGTAAGCGAAACTATGAACCCTGCTCTTAGCGGCTTGTGCTCTTGCCATCTGCTTAGTATTTTCGTAAAGCCGTGTATGCTGCACCTGTTTACTCCGGACATTCGGACGATTGTGAGTCACTATGACGAGCCTGCATAGCATGCGGACATTACTAGCACGAGAAGAATGACTACGGTCTGACTACGTATTACTTAGTTCCATCGTTGTGAAGGCGTTCAGCGATCGCGTGTGTGTTTGTACCGCCCTATGTGGGAGGTTCTACCACTAGGGGAATTCTATCACACACCTTGAACTGGATGTCAACCCCGTCTAACGGCCACTGTTTGCATGAGTACGACTCTAAGCATCCTCAATCCAGTAGTTCCCTGTATTGTGATGGCCCTGGCCACATGGGTTCAGCATGGGGGCCTGAAGAATTCGCAATACTTGGATGGTCTTGGGGACTTAGTAAGTATTTAGGTAATAATTAGACTAGCTACTGATAACTCTATATGCAATAACTACTTAGTATGTCCCACCACCCTCCAAGTAATGACTCCACAAACTTGGTGGGGTGCGTGTAACGATTTCAAGCTGGGTGTAAGACTAGCCGACAGAAGGAAGTTATAAGTTGCCTATGTCGCCAGGGACCATTATGTCCGCCTTCTTTGATTTATCTGTCTACGTCATTGTCCTGTGCTCCTCAAACCTCCCAGATCAAGACTGATTTCAGGGCAATGAACCGAGAAGTGCTTGATGTAAGCTCTTCCCTGCGAGTTGGGACCCATGCTCTGCTGTGCGATTCTTCCTGTAACTCAACTCGTAGGCGACTTCTGAGAGTGCTTCGGTTAATGATACAAATCCTGCATTACCCATAATATGGAATATACCATAATTCACATAGTTTAGGGTCATGAAGGTAATGCAGGATTTATATCATCAACCGTGAGAGCATCCTTCACGACCAAAAGCCTTAGTTATTTGAGCGCACGCCCCGCACATTCAAGACAGGCACCTGGTCCAGCAAATGCAAGCATTACGAAGCATGCTGTGCCAGTAACCACTGGCTGTTTTGGCATATTCACAGCTTTACATACGGGTTCTAATTGACTCGAAAGGAAGGTAGATATTTCAGAAGGTCTTCTTGTGTTGAACTTGATAAGAAAAGCTTGACCGCCTGATCTGGGGACCTCTGATTTGCTTTCAGGTATTTGCGCATGTGAATTCTTCCGGGCTGTCTGGGCCAGCCCCCAAAACAGGAAGGATCAAAGTAGTTGCAACACCGCCCCGGATCCTAGCAGTCCTAGCAGAATGTAAATTTGTGGCGGTGTGTTCGGAGAACAGGCTGCCACTCGACTCGAGATGCAGCATCCCCTGACCGGAAGGCTGACGGCTGGCAAGATCAGCAATGGCAAGATGGTGGCACCGGCTGGGGTGACTGGCACGAGGTCGAAAGCGGCACACGGTGGAGCCAGCAATGGCAACAGTCAGATGCGTCCGGCCATTTCGACCCGGGTAGGGAAGACGAAGCCAGCAATGGCATCACGAATAGGTATGCGAGCAGAGGCTGGAAGTCGAGTTGCCGTCGGCAGCAACGACGGCAGTTGCAAAGGGATGGCAAAGAAGTCCCACCCGAACTGATGCCGAAGCCTGAGAAGGCATTAACGCAATCTCAGCAGGAACAAAGAAGGATGTTCCAGCAAAAACTGATCAGCCTGCAAAAGGCATTGGAACGTTGCAAGACCAAGTCAGAAACGGACAAGACCTGGGACTCAATTTTGAGAACCAAAAAAGAGTTGAAAGATTTGTTGGGACAGCCTGAAAAGGCCACTTCGTCAGCGGCTGCACCTGAGCCGTGGGACGAGCAGCCTGAAAAGGCAAATTCATCGGCGGCTGCGCCGGAGCCGTGGGAGGAGGCGCGACGTGGGGGACGGTGCTGTAGGGGCCTTAATCATTTGAGCCGGGTTCCTTTTAAAGGGGTCTTTAAGGGCTATTGTAAGGGTGTAATATAGGGGCCCACAGAATTACCCATACTATTTTTGGTGGTTCCTAGTTAAAATAGTAAAAGAATAGACCCCAATTCTTCGGGGCCCCCATATTAACCATCAAGTTCATTCGCATTTTACAGCCTATCACGTATCTCTGATTGATGCGCTGGTTGCGTGTTTTTAGGGGCTTCCAGGGTTTGGTTGGGGCCTAGGCCAAAGACCCGAAAGCCCGAAACCTTAATGCGAGTTTCCAAAAAGAGTACCCTAAATAGTAGGATTCTTGTTAATTATAAGTAGCCCAAAATACGGTACCCCTAATGTTCGGAAACTCCCTAATCGATTCAGGGCTCCAGCTTTTGCCATCGATTGCTGTCTGCCCAAGCCCTCCTTCAGAGATTCGTGCTGGGGTCGGGCTTGGTCTTAGCCATGCATCCTTAAGCCACTGAAATCTTCTGAGCCTTCTACCCGCAATCCCTAAACCCCTGAACCCTAAACCGTATCCGGATCCGCGGTTCCGAATGCGTAAGCAGACGGAAAGGGGCCCGCAGAAAAAAAACAAAAAAACGTATCAGTCCCCAACGGCTCATCAGTCTCCGAGTTTGGCTCACTGGGCTTCAGGTGTGCATGCTTGCGAATACTATCTTTGGGGCTCCTGATGGTAATTGCTTGGAGGGTCGGGGGACATAGTAAGTAGGTAATAAGCAGAGTCGAGTTATAAGTACCCTACATGCGATCCTAATTGTGGTTATGGTACTTAAAACTCTCTAAAAAAACTACTTAGTCAGTCCGCCGAACCTCCAAGTAGTATCCCGTGAGTAAGGAATATACCTTAAATTCTAGTAGGATCCCCAATATGGTTTAAGGTATATTCCTTGATTAAGGGATATTGGACCCTCTGAACAAGACAAACACCTCAAGGCCCTCTTAACAACATTAGCCCTCATAGTGCAAAAAGCCTTCACGGCTTGCCGGGTCCTTCGCGTGTCGGAAGCACGTAAACTCGACAGTGCATCTGAGGTTTAGGGCAATATGGGGCTCTGAACTACATAAAAATGTACCCAAGATCCTAAGTCCCGTACATTTGGACAGAACGCTTGCGGAGGATTCCTTGAAACAGAAAGACCTTTCTCACTGTGTCTCCAAGCGTGCTGCGAAGCCAAGTAAAGGACGACAACATTCAAATCCTAAACTCAAAACCTGAAGCCCTAAACTCTAAGCCGGAAACTCCTAAAATCCTAAACCCTACATACCCTCAAACGTCCAACACATCTCAACCCTAAATCCTTGAACTCTAAACCCTAACCCCCTAAACCCTAGCCTAAACCCTGAACTCTTTAAGCCTTCACGGTGAGGTGCCTCAGGGGTCTCGGCTGGAACCGGTGCAGGCCGGCGCACCTGTTTGAATAAGGATCATAGGACTTAGCAACTTTCCTTTAAAGATCTAGAGCATTGCCAAGTTTCGTCCATCAACAGCTCCGCGAGCATCAGTTGAAGACCCTCAACAGTTGAGAACCTGAGCGTGCCTTTTTGTTGCAAGCATTCGGATCAGCGCGCGATAACCTAAAGCCTGATACTTCGTACTTCGTACGACTCTTGCGGCCGGATTCTCAGAAGACCCGTGAAGGTTGGAAATTAGCAGGAGGATGTTTGCGGCCCTAAACCCTAAACCCTGCAATGAAAGGGTGCCGTAGTATTCTTGAGTTTGGGGGATTTAAAAAGGGACCTCAGTTTGGAGAACTACCCCTATCTAAACCTTGCAATGGCATTACTGCCGCGCCTCAGACCCATCCTACGATCCTCGGGATCTGGAAATAGGAGCCATTCCCAAAGCTTTGCTTTGATTGTGTAATAGCAAAGTAACATAGCACAGCGATGTCATTTACACCCTAAACAGGATGGCCTAGAGGCTGGATAGTCGGATAGAGAAGAGCCGACAAACAAATGAAGCGCTTCAGCCCTAAAATTCGTCAAGCCCTGAACACTTTGACTTCGGTTTTAGGGTTTGCCGTGTCTGTTATATCACTTTATAGTTTGTACTTAATATGGGAGCCTTAACAATTACCCATACCATTTTGGGCCGTTTTGGTGGTTCCTCATGATAATTATGGTATAGGTGCAATATACCCCAAAACCTTTTTCTAATTATGAAGTTCCTTATATTAGAGCTTAAAGACAGGAAGCGGACGGCTCGCCCCAAGAGTCGGATCCCGACGGCTACTTGCCTCCGCCATGGGCTGCAGAGGTGCATCTGCTTCGGCGGCTGATTTGGAGAACGTTTCAGGGTCTACTTGGAGGGTCGGGGGACTTACTAAGTAGTTATTTTGGAGAGTTATGAGTACCATAACCCCAATTAGGGTTCCCTTTAGGGTACTTATGACTCTACTTGTTGCCTACTTACTAAGTCCCCCGACCCTCCAAGTAGGGTTTAGGGTTTAGGTTGGGGGCTTTTGAGGGTTTTAGGGTTGAGACTTTTGGGGCCTATAGGGATCTGAAGGTGTCATTTTGAGATATTTTGAGGGTCGTAGGGCTTACCTGGCTTACCTGGACGCCTGCACCGCCACGAAATATCCTGGAACAGCCTAGGCCCAAAGCAAGAGGGGTTTCCATTGACTTCTAGTGATATCTCGTGCTTCCCGCAAGGAGCGCGTCAAAAGAGCTGTGACCGAAGCGTTGCATGATCCGGTCAACCTCGCCGAAAGTGCTACATGTCTGCAATGAACACAGGTACGTGCATGAGCAACGTATAAACTTCCAACCCGGCCCAGAAAGAGGTATACCCTACCGCTCCACAACCCCAAGCTCTAAAGTGCCACAGCCACAGCGTTTGAGTAAAAAGTACAGTAGCTTGACAGCACAGCAATAAGATAATGCCATCACATAATCATCAGCACAGTTCGTACTATGTACTGCAGCTCGTTCATTGGACCTCAGTGGTCACGGTAGGCAGTAGCTGCAGCCGCCCGCTCGTGTTCACGTAGATAGTAGCAGTTCCTACAGTTAGTCGTAGTGACCGTACACCGTGTGCCTTGTGCAGGGACAGAACAACCATGATAATCTGATAGCAGTCGTGCATCGGTCACATTGCAGCAAGACTGATTGCTTCTTGTCAGCAACTTGGTTTTTCACGCACAAAGTTTGCTGCAGCCGCTGCCTTCTGAAAAGGGCTTCGTCACCCAAAACTCGTTCGAGCAATAATTTGTTCGATACACGCCCTGACCTAGGAGTAGAGTAGGAAACCTCTAACGTGTTTATCAAGGAGGGTGTACTTTAATCCTGACATAATCCTGAAAAAGCTCCCATAGGTTAACCTTTACTTCCCCAGGATACTCGACAAGTACGATAGAAGCCTAGATTATTGTCAATACTTTCCTCAGGGTTCCTTATTTATAAACTCTACTATAAAGGAGTCCAAAACCGTCTATATTAAATCCTTATAACAGCCCTTGTAGTAGCCCTTATAGGCCCTGTTAAAACCCTGCTCTAATCATTAAGGACCCTATATTATCGAACTCTACTATAGATCCCTTATAGTAGCCCTTGTAGACCCCTTTAAAAGGAACCCTTTTCTAATTACTAAGGCCCCATCCTCAGGCTAAAGTCCCGAGCCCATGGTCTCCTGAAATCCAGAAGGCTCAGACCTGAGAGCGCAGAGGTTCGCGCTCTAAAGAGTGGCTGTAAGGAAAAACGATACTACGAATACTAATGCTGACATTATTCGTATAGTAATATTTACTCATAATAGTAATAGTCAACTTTATGGAGGGGCTTTGTAGGATTCCGATGTTCTCTTGATGTAGGAGTTTATAGAAGGGCCGTCAGAAAAAATGGGGGATTCCAAAAGGCGCAGCAGCGCCCCAGCACTTCGACGGAGACCTTTCCTGCCGAGGCCGCCCGAGTTGCTCAGGGCTTTGGGTTTAGGGGTTTAGGGTTTAGGGGTTTAATATAGGGGCCTCAATAATTACCAACACTTTTTGTGGTTCCTTATTATGAATATAGTATGATAGATTTAGGGTTTAGGAGTTTAGGGGTTTAGGGGTTTAGGGGTTTAGGGTTTAGGGTAACCCAAAAGGGGAGCTTAAGGGTTCGTTTAAGTAGGTATCGATTCGGGGTCGTTTTCAACCCGGCGAGAGTCTGCTAAAACTTTCCCTTATTGTGTCATATAGAGCCCTAACTATGCATAGTTTTGGGGACTGTTGAAATCGACACGTAGTGGAGGAAGTTTAAGCAAGTACGGCTTGTTAACAGGCATGGTACCCCCAAAAAGGGAGCATTTAACTTTAAAGGATCTAAGAACTCGCAACTCGTAGGGGTTCAGGCTTAGGGTGGTTTAGGGTATCAAACCGGTGGGGTCTGATTAAGAGGCACTCCTAATCCACTACTTGGAGGTTCATGAGACTTAGTAAGTACCAGTTACAAGTACCTTATCTGGGGTTATAAGTAAATATAAGTATAGTTAC
This sequence comes from Symbiodinium sp. CCMP2592, assembly GCA_905221615.1. NCBI lineage: Eukaryota > Dinophyceae > Suessiales > Symbiodiniaceae > Symbiodinium > Symbiodinium sp. CCMP2592. The sequence continues at coordinate 521,829 of CAJNDT010004035.1, forward strand.
CGTATTTTATAACCCTAGTTACTAAGTCCCATGAACCTCCAAGTAAAACCCTAAAGTCCCATGAACCTCTAAGTAAACTCCTAAAGTCTCATGAACCTCCAAGTACAGACCCTCATACGGCACGGGTGCAAGAGGATGCTCCCCAGACGCCTACTGAGATGCGTGGCTTAGCGGCCTGGAACCCGAAAGTTTAGAATTAGCGCGCGGAGTTTGCACCCTACTCTTGATGATACAAAGCCTGCATTACCCATAATAAGGAGTATGCCACAATTCCCAAAGCCTAGGGTCAGTAAGGTAATGCAAGGTTTATATCATCAACCGTAGGATGTCTTGAGGATTACCATCTACGCTTGAGGGCGGCTCTTCTTTCCTTAGGCCCTCACCCGGCGGGCTCGAGGTAATATCGGAGCCAAGACAATTACCAATGCTATTCCTAGGGGCTCGAAGCGCTCCATCAGCGGAGCTGGTCGTTGCCCCCAGCACGTATAGTGCGCCGCCTTTGAGCCATTGCGGGTTCTGGCGGTCATTTACCATCACCCTCCTGGCATAGGGCTCTGCGTCGTCGCCGAGCAGCTGCCAGAAACGCCCTCCGACAAGGGCGTAGGTTGAGGGTCAGTCAGGCCGCCCGCCTTGTTGCGCATCACGCGTCTTCCAGTTCCCTGGTGGACCGTGTCTTACGCATGGGCAGGGGCAGCAAGCAGAAATGGGACGATGGCAAGCATGGCTACAATCTTTGGCGTGGCTCGTCTTATGTGTCGCCCAAGAGTCGAGGGCAGCCTTCCCGGTATGGCCAGAAGGGGCAACACTGGGATTGGTGGGAACCGCAGATTCCGAATGCTCCGACCTTCCCTGCCTTCGATGCGGCCCCAGCTGGCTCGGGTGGTGTGCCACCGCGCAAGGATGTCGACGAACACCCGAGACCGGCTCCAGGCGTCTTCAAGGGCTTGCAGGATGCTTTAAATGCGTTCAACCGTGCAGAGCAACGCGTGGAGCGCTTTGTTCGGACACAGGAGAACACAAAGCAGCAGTGGACGGATTACCAGCGCGCTATGAAGGAAGCCCTGGTGAAAGAAAAAGGCCGGTATCAGGCCAGGATGACGAAACTTGGCCGCGAGCTACAGGAGGCAGAGATGCAGAGGGAGGCCGCGCGTGGATGTGTTCGGTCTTTCCACTTGGGAGAAGAGGTGACAGAGCCTGCATCGCAGATGGAGGCGACAGATACAGAGGTGGACTCCATGTTCGAGCAGTGGATGGCCGAGCGGCCGCCTGGTACAGATTATCAGGAGATTCTGACCAGGGCTTTAGGTGCTCCAAGGCCTCCGATTGTGACCCCTACGAGACCTACCAGTTTGGCGCCGCGGACCCCCTTTGGTGGTTTCCCTGCCAATGCACCGCCTTCCTATTCTGCTCCGACTCCTACTGCGGTCGACGATCCGTACACGGCAGCCTCTCCTATGATCTTTGGTGTTGCAGCTCCACCCGGTACTGGGTCTGCTGCGGCACCCCCGGGTCTGGAACGCACTTCTCCCTTTCATCCTGGTCAGCGCCCAAGCAGGATGGAGCCTCGCCGTGGTGTCAAGGAATCTACCAAGATGGCGCCCCCGGCGCCTTCTGTGCATGGCAGTCTGGAAGAGAAGTTGCAGGCTCGCCGAGCTTTGAATCCCTTCGGGATTCCTCCGACTCCTCCCCCTTCCATTCCGGAGGGCATGCCGAGTGCCGTCCCTGGTACATCGGCCCTTCTGGACGACGACAACGAGGAGTTAGATTCAGATGGGGGTTCGCTCTCTGCAGAGGAGCTTGCCCACCTTCGTTCAGCCAGAGGCGGCCCCTCGGAGGCAGAGTGAGTAGGCTGGTCAAAGATGACGGGTCCGACGATTGGTGCCAACAAGTTGATGGGTTCTGCCGCCTACGGGAGCCTGACACTCGGAGTCCTACGGGAAAGGACTCTGTGATGCGCGTTTCCCTTGGGCAAGGCTTCCTCATCGAACTTGTTGGTGCGAACTGCTTTGGACACGTTCATACCTGTATAGCGCTCTTGTGCAGTTCCCCTTTTGGGTTTTTTGGGAATGTACAGTCTTGTAAAGCGCTGCTTCTGGGTGACCTGGATGTGCCTTCTCCCTACGGGCTCTGCTTTTCGGGGCCGGTCTCTTTCGTTTGCCATGTTGGATTTCTTTGGGCGTATGAATCGGGATATCCTCTGTGCTGTCCGGCTATCGGTGCAGCTTCCTTTCTGGGTATCATTTTGGTCCCTGTTGCGACAGACTCGGCGTCCGGGGTGCCTAACAACTACATCGGTGGCTCTGGGGTAGTGACCACGGTGACCGAGTTTGTTCCATTTCTGGCTGGAGGCCCATGTGGTTTGTGCTCGTGTGTGGTTCAGAGTGGCGCCGGCTTTCAAGGCTGCCCTCTTCCAAGTGGGCTCCGGTCTTCCTGTTTGGCTCATCCAGTTGGTCACGCTCTGTTTTTCCTTGCTGAGGTTGACCAGGATGATGGGTTCCGTTGGCTCCTGTCGGTTCTTGGCCTCCACCTGGCTGCGGTGGCTCGTTCCATCTCGGGAGTTATATTTCTTTGCTTGATTACTTGCCTTTGCGGGGCAGCTGGGTTGCGAAGCTGTTCGTTGCGGCGATCGGTGAGGTCTCCTTCGTCTGTTGCCCCTCTTGGGATGCTCCGTGGGCTTGGTTTTTGCGCGTGCCCAGGGCAGCCCGTTTTGCACTGGGATTCTTCGCGTCGGCGACAGGGGCACCATTCGAATCGGCCGATCGTCCGGTGCAATTCTTTCAAAGGCCTTCCTGCTCTTCTGGGTTGTGCCCTCCTTGGTTCCTTGCCTGGTCAGGTTTGGGCTGCTCCTCAGCAATTACGCGATCTTGTTCGGGCCGCTGCGGAGGCTCGTGAAATACGGCCTGATCCACTGGGGGTCTCTGCTGCTTCCGGGTCCTCTTTTGATGCTCCTGCAGCTTCCATTGCAGTTGAAACTGAACGTCGGGTGATAGTCCTTGTGCCTGGCTATGCTGTCCGTTGCATTAGCCTTCCCTTTGGGCCCTTGCCGGCAATCGAGATTTTGATGTCTCGGCTCTCTAATCAACTGGCATCTGCTCTTCTCCCTGTAGCAGCCACCTTGCTTCCTGCCTCACCTCAGACGGTTTCTGGCCTTATGGTTGTTGTTCAGGTTCCCTCGTGGATTGAGGAGTCGGATAGAAGGATTGTGGTTTTTGACTTTACACACTGTGGGGGGACAGTCTTTGCTAAATACTGCCCAGGTGTATTGCCTTATGCTGATTTGGCGGATCTTGCTGGCCGTCATACTGCGGGTGCATGGGATGCTTATGCTGCTTTTCAAGCGGATCCCATCCCCTATGGCTCTGGTACTGCTGTCGAGAATGGCATGACCATTCATTTTCGTCCGGTGCTCCTCAGACCTTCAGCCTGGCTCCCGCGCGCACTTGATTTTCTTGTTGAGCAGGAACTTTGGTCTGATCGTGCATGGGTTCCGGGCTTAGATGAGGAACCCACAAGATGGGTAGTTGTGGGTACTGGTCCTCCCTTTCTGATCGCTCATGGGGCGGTTTTTGACGAAGACCTTCAGGCTAAGATTGCGTGCCGCGTCCGCAATACAGGTGAAAGCGTATCCTTCTCACAGCCGGCCTCTGCTTTGTTGGGTCAGAGTTATGCATTTGAGGGTCAGCCTGTCCGTGGTCTTGTTGCCGCTGTTTCAGGCCCCCTTGGCAGAAGGCCTGCTACGACTGTCTTCGTTGACCTTCGGCCTGCTGGGGGGGACATCTTGGCCTTCGAACATGAACGATTGGCTCTTGCTGAGGCTGATGTTCTCCGGGTTGTTACATTGGGTGCCGTCTTTGGTTTCCAGCCATGTGTCGTCGGGCCAGTCGAAGTCACTTGGCCTGTTCTGGTGTCGCCGGGCCTCGTGTTCACTGTGGGTTTGACTCGGCATGATCCTGGACACTCGGATGTTGTAGGCCCTAGTGCGGATAATGGGATTGATGCCAGTATTGCCTCTCGGGTTGCCCCTAGTCGAGCACCACTGGAGGATGCTCAGTCTGAGCATGCCGAGGGTACTCTCCCCTTTGTGGTTTTTGTTCCCTCTAGGTCCCCTGAGGTTCTTTGGGTTCATTTAACCCCTCCTGTCAGTCTTGAGTTTGCGGCTTCTGCTGTTACTGCGCAGCGTGAGGAGCCATGGGCTCTCTGGACGGAGCACATGGTTTTTGCCGACCCTCAGCCTGATCGTCAATTTGCCTCGATTCTCGCCTTGCCGGTCTGGGCTGAGAACCACGTTGGGGTGCTTGTCGATGCCAGACGTGTGACTGGGCGGCTTTTCTGTGTGGTCTTGGATGCATGGATCCAGTGGGATGTGTTGCTGCGACGGCTTGACATCCAATCGGTCGGTGATGTTAATGTCTATGTAGCAGGTCGGTTTGCCACGCGTTCGAGGCCTGTCACTCTTCAGCAAGGTGACACAGTTACTGTGTTGCCATCCTCCGAGTTCTTGGGAGATACCATGACTCTTGAGACTATGCTGCGTTCCTGTGAGGGATGGGCCACCCAGTTAAACTTGCAAACTCAAGCTGAGCGCAGCTGCTTCTTCTTTCTTTCCGATGGGATGCCCTTTGTCTTGGATGTTCCATGGCGTCAGTTGAGGGGAGTTGAAGAGATGCGAGCCTTTGTGGCTGCTCGGTTGGGTTATGCTGAGCATCGTACTGCGCTCAAGCCTGCTGCTCCGCAGATTTGTGACTATGCCCATGACGGCATATTATGTCATGCAGTTGTACTGGCCACGGAAGCAGTTGCGCGTGTCCCGATTCCACCGGGCCGAAGGCGTCGCACGCAGGTCGTTGTCTTTTACGACCTCAGGTTGCTGCTACGGGGAGTGGTCTGGCGGCTGTATGAGTCCTACTTGCTTCCGCTTGAGGCGGTTGAGGCGGAGTTCAGTCATCTCGCCCCGGAGGAGTATCAAGTTTGCATTCATGGTGGCACTCCCGCACGAGTTGATGATGTGAACTTGATCAGAGTTGAGGATAGGTCTGTTCTTACGGTTGAGTTTGTTCCCATCAAGGACCCTTCAACGGCTGGGGAGGCTGAGGAAGGATCCTCTTCCGATGACTCAGGGGAGGGCTCCAGTTCCAGCAGTCCCTCACCTCCCAGTGCTGCTTCTGATGGCGAGCCCTCGGCGCACAGCCGTACTCCGCGGGGTTCCCGCAATCGGCGCTCGGGTGGTGCCTTGCTGCGCCCGGGTCCTTCTACGGCTGCTCATGTGGTCGGCGCCGTGCTGGCTCTGGGCGATCTTCCCAGGGCTTCTGGTGCCTCCCCTGCGCAACTTAATGTGACATGTCTCCCTATTGCCTTCCGAGTACGTGATGCTTTTGCGCTGTGTTGGCTCTCGGCCCTTGTGGGTGGTGTCGGGGCCTTCGCCTTCATTGCTACGGTGCAGAGATGCAAGACTGGCGCCTGGCAGGTCGTCGATACTCTCGCCCACTGCTGCAGGCTTCTTGTCGAGCCACCCTGTCAGAGTCCGGCAGAGCGCCAGGCCCTTGATCATGTCAGGAGGGTCACGTTAGACTTTGGGGGTACCTGGCCTCTTCTCCCTAACCAATACCCCCGGCAAGTTCAGGGTCCTGGGGATTTCTGGTCTGAAGAGGAGGAATCCTCAGTAGAAGATGAGGTTCTGTGGATCAGCTTTACCATTCTTGCACCGGGCTACGCGCCGGAAACGCGTCTGGTTCAGCTCAGAATGCCTGCTACCTTAGATGAGGCTGTTACGGCTGTGCACGTTGCGAGGGATGATCGTGTTGCGGGAAGGTTCCCCCACTTAGTTGATGCGTCGCCGCAGCCGCTTCGGGGGCACGGCATTTTCGTCAGCTGCCCGCACTGGTCCGGCCCTACCCTGGTTGCCTGTTTTGACGTCTCTCGTATAGATGGGCGCATCTTTGCTGATCAGGTTCCTCCGTATTGTGATAGATACTCTTTGCTCCGCCTAGCACGGCTTGACCCAGCATCTGGCATTGAGGTCTTTGTTGGTTACTACGATGTATCTCTTGAAGATGGGGTTGAGGTCCACATGTTTCCGGGGGAGACAGTCACCTTTAGGATGCCTGGGAGTCCTTTCCTGGGGGCTCTTTCCTTGACCCAGATGCTTCTGGAAGTGGACACATGGCGTCATACTCCTCCTTTCCCCGCTTGTGAGCCTGCGGATGCTTACTGCCTGGTCACTCCTGAGGAGGAGCGCTTGTTTCGGTCAGCCGCCGCGTCTCCCTTTCGTTACCGGCAAGCAATTGCTACTGCTGCGGCGATCCCCTACGATCGTCTTGTCACCTTCCCAGCACGTCCTCGACAGGCGGATGTGGCGCTCTCAGGCTACACTTGCCGCACTGTCATTGCTGCTGCGGGCAGGCCGCTTGGTATCCGCGAGGTTGAGTGGCACCTCGCGATACTAGACGCTCGGCTCATTTTCTCAGGGTGGACAGCTATTGAGGTTTCGTATGGGCGTCTCTCCGTTTGGGAGTTGATCGATGACGTTCGTCATTCTGTCCCTGCTGGATGGTTGCCGCAATTTCAGATGCCCACCGACCCGCACGCTTGCCCTATCACCCGGGCAGGTACTTGTTCTGGACATATACCCTGATATTCCGGCTCGGGTTGGGCCAACTTCCGATCCCCCTGCAAATGCTGTTTATAGGGTTGCGACTGATGTCGCGGCGGGACCTGCTGTCCCGTTTGTTGTTTACATCGCGGATCGCACCCCCGAGTTCGTCGATGTCGCTTTGCCTGTCGCATGCCCGCCTGCTGCGGCTTTGACATATGTGAACGCTGCCCGTTCATCGACCGATAGGCCCGGGCTTCTTGAGGTCTTCCCCCAGCCTAATCTCACCTACTGCACCGTCATTGGAGTAACAGATTGGCAACCGCCTGAGATCTTCATTCTATTTGACTGTCGTTTTTGGGATGATAGGGCCTTTGCTGCTGTTGTACCGTCCAGAGTAACCAGGCGGTCCTTGCTCAACATTGCCCAAATAGATGGCACTTTGGATGTGAGGGTTTACGTCCGTGACTCTCCCTGGGCATTGGATGACCACTCGGTCGTTGCGCTTCAAAATGGGGACCTAGTCTGCATTGCAAGGCCTGAGCATCCAGCCCTGGTTACTGCTTTATTGGCTGACATGCTTCAGCGCGATGAGGATTGGCCAGCTGGTCTTCCTCCTGGCACGTATGATGCACGAATCTGGGTGCTTTGTGACCCGGAGCCGTTTCCGTTGGTTCCTGAGATCCGAGGAGATTTCGACCTTCGTAGCCGTGCTGCCGAAGAGCTCGAGGTTCCTGGGGACAATCTTCGGCTCCAGTATCCCGAGGAGGTCATATGGGATCACGTTGATGTTGGGCGAGCCTCTCGCTTGGTTGTCGTCGTGCATGATAGTCCTAGTGCTGATGATGAATTTCCTGTCATCTTTGTCGTTGATCGTAGACCCATCTTCCTAGGTCTTGCAAGCGACACTTCGGCCGATGGCCTTCTTGATTGTGCTGCTTATAAACGCCGCTTTCAGGGGTTGTGCCCTCCTGGTTTCCGGGTGTGCCTCACCAACCAGGTCAGTGGTGACAGCCTTTCTACTGGACAGGTAAGAATTCTACCTGGTCAGATCGTTATCGTGTCGTTTCAGGCTTCCCCTGATGCCTCTGCTCCCCTGCTGGGGCTTGACGGTAGTGTGGCTGTTTCTCCGACCTCCGACGACGTGCTGGAGACCCTGAAACATCCGCTGCCTTTTCTACCGCCTATCAACGGAAGTCCTCTTCCCATAATGTCAGGCGGAACGTTGCTGGTAGGTCGGCCTCCAGTAGAGTAGTCATGCGAACTTTCAGCTCTGACCGTCCCCTTGGGGTGTGGTGTTTCTGGACGTTTGCCTCTGTCCTCCTGGGCCTTCTTGCCTATGGTCAGCGTTTTCCGCCGGGCACTTGGCTGGGAGGCCTATGCTATGTTGGCCTTCTTGTCAGGCTTTGTCGTTCGTCAATTTTGGCCGGTGTTGCTGGGCTTTGCATTCTTAGTGGGTGCCAAGGGGCTTTGATCCCTGTTGAGGCCGCGGGTGGCACTGAAGCTGGCGGTGGCGCTCCTCCCCTACCAGGCCTGCCGGCTGTCCTCACTGCTCGGCCTCGGGCTGCTGTCATTCCTTCTGGTCTCAGCCATGCTCCTCATCTTGTCGGCATTTGTACGGGTTCGGCGCACTCGGATGCGGCTGATACGTGTGTCGTTCCCAGGCGTCTTCTTCCCACGCCGTGTCGTCGGCCTCGCACCGAGGATCCCTCTGGGGCCTGGGAACCTCTCATCACCCTTCTTGAGGCTTCTTGCCGAGATCAAGGGGGCTTTTGTTTTTACGAGGCAGCCACTCTTCTGGATACCTTGTTGGACCATTTCGAGGGTTCTCGCACAACTGATGAAGCCCTGCATGGGTCTGCCCCAGGGCCCACCGGGGTTGATCCTCCGATCCTTGTCCTGGATCAACTCGTGCCCTCGTGCTCTGCTGGTGTTGAGACTTTCATGCTAGATGCTGGGCAGTGTGTCACGCCATGCCATGATGATCTTTGTGTAATAGGGTTCCTCATAACTGCCTTTTGGCCGCCCCTGCTGATGTTCCTAAACCTGAACGCTTTCGCGAGTGGCTGCTTGCAGGTCAGGTTGGTAGGGCAATTCTGCCGTGGGAAACTCTGGTCCTCACTTCGGATGGGTCCTTTTGTCCGCGCACCGCTGCTGCGGGCTGGGCGGTGGTTCTCAGTGTTGCTGACCAGACCGGGGTGCTTCCTGGGCAATTTCTTGGGTGTTTCTATGGTCCCTGGCAGCCTGCTGAACTGGGGGTTGCTGCTGCCGCTGGGCCCAATGCATACCTGGCCGAGGCGCTCGGTCTTCTATGGGCTGCGGTTGTTGCTTTTAAACTTCCACCGTGTGCACGTACCGTGTTTCGTGCTGATAACATCTCGGCCCTTCATGGCGTTGAAGGTTCAGCGGAGATGTCGGGGCATGCTGTGTGTGTGGGGGCCAAGTGCTTTCACCTCGCTCTTCAGGTTGCGGCAATGCAGGCAGTTTCTTACCAACACGTGCCGGGGCATGCCGGTGATGTGGCTAATGAACTCGCTGATGGGTTGGCCAATTTGGCACTTGCCTCTCGACAACAGTTGGGCTCGTTTGCCGTCGATCTCGCTGCATGGTTGGGTGAGGAGGCTCTTGCTGCTCGCTGGCTGCCGCATATCTGTCTGACTCGGTGCCGCCCTGGTGCTTTGCCCTCTTTCCAACATGGCATCGTTTCCTGGAGTCTTGACCCTCCTCAGCCTCAGCTTACCCCTGACCTTGCGATTGCTCCTTTCCTTCGTTCCATGCAAACGTCTGTCCGCGGCAGCTCATCTGTTGAAACGAGCATTGTTGACTGGACTGTGGCCACTTTCAATGCTCTCTCTTTGCTCTCTGCCGATGTTGCGATTGAGGGTGAAGTGGAGGCCCGCGGTTCTGGTCTTTACGGGGCTACGGGCCGGACGGCCCTTCTGGAGACATCGTTATATCGGACAGAGCTGTCTTCATTGCTGGGATTCAGGAAGCTCGCACCCCGGCCGGGGTAGTGCGAGGGCGCCAGTACACCCGCTACTGCTCTGGATGCAATGACAGAAGATGCTTTGGTGTGGAGTTATGGATTGGTACGACGGCCCCGTGGCCTGCACATCGAGTCACTGTTTTAGCTGCTGATGTGTGCCGGCTTCTGGCCCGTCTTGAAATCGGCTCCTCTCAGTTTTTGGTGTTCGTGGGACACGCCCCTCATCGAGCACATTCTGAAAGCAGCCGGAGGGCCTGGTGGGATGCTAGTCAAGAGCTTTGCCTCCGATTGTCGGATGGGGCCCCTTGGCTTCTTTTCCTTGACGGTAATTGCCGGGTAGGCTCGATCCCTTCTGATCACATCGGTGACTGGCATGCTGATGAGGAAGACTTTTCGGGTCTGGCCTTTCACAGCCTTGTCCAGGCCTTGCACTGCTGGGTACCGAGTTCTTTTGCACAGCATATGACTGGACCTGGTGGCACTCTATTGCAACGCCCGTCTGGCACGCTTCAGCGTAGCGATTACGTCGGGTTGCCTATGGCTTGGCGTTCTATGGACGTGCAGGCGTCGGTTGACCCCGGCGTATCTGCAGGACATGCGTGCGCAGATCACTTCGCGGTTGTTGTCAAATGCAAGGTCCGACTTGGTAAGGCTGGACTCACTCGCCGGGCCCGCATTGATGCCGCTGTGGTTGCTGACCCTAGCAATCATGCCCGGGTCTCTGATATCTTGCAGCGTTGTCCTATGGTGCCTTGGAGTGCCTCCGCCAGCGATCACGCTGCGCTCTTGTCGGAGTTTCTGTTTACCGAGTTATCCCGCGCCTTCCCGCTCCGGGCCCGGCGTCTTCGTGCTTCCTTTTTATCCGAGGACACTGGACAGTTACATCAACAGATTGCCAGGATGCGTCATGCCCTGCGCAACCGCGCGGCGGCGCTTCGGCTTGCCTTATTGCGCTGCGTGTGGCAAGTCTGGCGTCGGCCTGACATGTGCCTGTTAGAGGTCTTCTCCGGCACTTGGCTACACCGGTTGCGTATTGTCATTGCCCTGCTGGTACGACAAATTGGCCTGGACGGGCGCACTCTCCGGCGCATGTGTCGCCAGGATAAGCGCCGGTATCTTGAAGGCCTGGCCAATGCGGTTGAAACTGCTCCTGCTACTGAGACGCAGGTAGCGCTTAAGCGCCTTCTTAGACCCCGAAAGTTCCGTAGGGGTGGTCCGTCACCGCTACCCAACCTTAAGGACCCCAAGGGCGCACTATGCCAGACATTTGCACAGGTTCAAGACGCGTGGCGACACCATTTCTCTGCGCTAGAAGGCGGGGTTGAGGCTTCTCCATTCACCCTGGCTGCGGAGTGTCAAGCACGACAGGCCTCGCTTCCTGCTAGGGAGGAGCTGGTGTGCTCAGGCCTTCCCGACCTCGCCCAGCTTCGTTCGGTGTCTCTTGGGGTCAGTCCCTGGAAGGCTGTCGGACCAGACGGGGTACCCCCAGCCCTTTGTAGGACCTTTGCGACCCCTCTTGCTGCGCTCTTCTGGCCCTTGGTGATGAAAGTTTTGTGCTATCGTGCTGAACCGTTAGGATGTAAGGGCGGCACTCTACATCACATCCCCAAGCCGGGTGCTGGAGATCGCGCTAGCTGCTCTTCCGAGAGGGGATTCTGGTTCAGGGTGCCCTTGCCAAGGTTTTACACAAGGTTCTGCGGCCGATCGTTGTCAGGCATTTGGATCGGGTTGCTGGGCCTATGCAGATTGGCGGGCGTGCAGGCAAGAGTCACACAATGGGCTTTTATTGCACACGTCTTTTCCTTGACGTTATGCGGGGGCGTACCCATTCCGCCGGGGTGCTGTTTTGTGATTTGGCTGCGGCGTATTACGCCATTGTGCGAGAAACCCTGACAGGGTGCGACTCGTACAACACGCCTATTGAGGTCTTAACTCAGGGGGACCTCCAGGCGTTGCATTTCTACGCGTCTACGGACCCCGTCTTGGGGGCTGAGGAGGCCGACGAGACCCTTCGCTCTATTGCCCAAGAGCTTCACACAGACACGTGGTTCATCATAAGCCAGGATCACACTGTGGTCAAAACGCGTCGAGGTACGCGTCCAGGCTCGTCATGGGCAGACGTGCTATTCAGCGTGCTGTTCGCCCGCGTTCTAGAGCGGCGCGGCACTTTTGCTGCTGATGGACTCCAACCGCGTGTGCGGTGGTCGGGGGAGCGTCGCCCGATGCTCTTTGACTCCCGGAAGGTTGGTACAGAGACGGCCATCCAAGACATAGTGTATGCGGACGATCTTGCGACCTGTGTGGTGGCGGAGTCCCCAGGGGCGTTGCCTTCAGCCGTTGCTCATGTGGCTGGTTGTTCCTTCGACACCCTTCTTAGTCACGGCCTCAGGCCAAACATAGGACCTCGCAAAACGTCGGCCATTCTCGCACCGGCTGGAGCTGGGGCCAGGCAGGCGCGGGCATCTATCTTTGGAACTCGGAAGGGCAAAATAGATGTCTTGTGCGAGCACGTTGCCACGATTACTCTAGACGCTGTGCCCCACTATCGTCATCTTGGCTCGGTTTTGACGTTCAACGGCTCTTTGGTGCCGGAGGCTGCTGCGCGTGTTCGTCTTGCTAAATCTCTTTTTAAGGAGGGCAAGGCTTCGGTCTTTTGTTCTCCTCGGATTCAGCTCCGCCGCCGTGTTCTCCTCTTCCGCAGCCATGTTTTGTCGGCCATGGTGGCCGGCTGTGGGGCTTGGCCGCTTCTCTCGGCTGCGGCGTGGAAGCCCTTGGAAGCTTGCTATTTCACGATGCTCCGAGGCATGCTGCGTATACCCCGGAATGCGGAGCAGAATTGGACTGCTGAAAAAGTCCTTGCGACAGTAGGGCTTCCCAGTCTCCTTGGGGTTGTCTCTGCGGATCGAATCCGCTTCCTGAGTCAGGCTGTGCGATCGGGCCCTGACGAGATTTTTGCTTTGATGCAAAATTCGAAGGGTGCCCTTGCTGCGCTTCAGTCGGCTGCGGACTGGCTGAGGCAGGCTTGCTCCGCTACCACTGACTTGGCTGACCTTGACACTGGGTGGCCTGCTTGGCATGCTTTTTTGTCGGCGCCCCGTCGCTGCAAAGGTGTCTTGAAACGTGCGACAGCGTGGCATGTTGGTCGTGCCGAGGCCATCGCCATCTTCCAGGCTTTTTGTAGGGATTCCTGGGTCGCCATGCCGCCTCCTGTCGTTGAGCTGGAAGTCGCATCACATGCGTGCCTGTTGTGCGGTATCGCTTTCTTTAACTGTCACTCCTGGTCCGCTCATGCGGTGCGAGCTCATCGCTTCCGTTCTAAGGCGGTCCGTTTTGCTGCGGGTTTTCGCTGTCGTGCTTGTGGCGCACGTTTCGCCACTCTTCTCCGACATCAGCGCCATCTCATCAACTACCCCCGGTGTTGTCAGGCTGTTGAGAGAGGTGGCCCTGCCTTGCTTGATGTTGACTCCTCCTCTGCAGGACACGTTCAGCTCGTTTCGACTGGGGCGGTCTGCACCTCGCACCTCCCGCCGGTTAGACCTGAGATCAGCGTCGATCTTCTCCGGAGGCTCCAGCATGGTTCTTTTGCCACGGACGAGGCCATCTTTGCCGAAGTGAAGGCGACGCTTGAACCCTTTCCTGTCTTGCGTAACACCCTCACCGAGTGGATTACTAGCCTTCATGAGGGCCCGCTTCTGCAAAGGGCGCAGGATGTGCTTCTGTGCATGCAAGTGGACTTGCATTGCGACGCCGCCTCTCGCGTGCCTAAGTCCCGGGGTGAGGAGGCTGCTGAGTTTGTTCCCCAACTTGAGCCACTGCCCCTGTGCTCCGACTGGTTTGCGGGCCCGTTTGTGCATGCCGGTGCTGAGGGGCTGGCTTGCATGCCTTCCATGGCTGGGGCACTACCACCTGTCTTAACTAGGCACTTCTGGCAGGGGCTTCCCGAGGGCTTGGACTTTTCGGGTCTCGCCCTGTGGATTTCTCGGCCGCCTGCGGGTTCTGTCCCTTTTTGGGAGCCTGCCTCCTGCTCCCTCAGAAGTCTTCGACAGCATATCTCCTGGGTGCACCTTTTCTTTGCGTGGGTTGGCTTTGCCCTTTCCCTTGCACGTCTTGGTCGCCCTTGTCAGCTGTCTTTTCCTTGTCAGCGTGAGCACGCTGGCTTGTTCGCCGAGTGGCTTGAAACAATCAGGCTCTTGACGCTTGGGCAAGTCGCGCTCATCGCTTGTTTCACATCTTGAATTCAATTTTGCACGCGGTACGTTCTCGCTTGGACCTAGCACCGCCTGAATGAATGAATGCTATTCCTGAGTGTTCCTTTTCCGGAACTATAGAGGAAAATACCCGAAAGCCCTTGTTCTTATTGTGAACGCTACAAAGTAGCAAAACCCTTAAAAAAAACTTGCGATAAGAGCCTTTAAAGGAGCCTGGAGCCCCACTTTACTTGTGAAGGCCCCGTACATTACCTGAGAGTTTCCGACAATTAGGGGTACCTTACTTGGGGGTCCTTATAATGCTCTCTAGGGCACTATATTAGGACCCTAAACTATGGGAGTTTCCGACAATTAGGGGTACCTTACTTGGGGGTCCTTCTAATGCTCTCTAGGGCACTATATTAGGACCCTAAACTATGGGAGTTTCCGACAATTAGGGGTACCTTACTTGGGGTCCTTATAATGCTCTCTAGGGCACTATATTAGGACCCTAAACTATGGGAGTTTCCGACAATTAGGGGTACCTTACTTGGGGGTCCTTATAATGCTCTCTAGGGCACTATATTAGGACCCTAAACTATGGGAGTTTCCGACAATTAGGGGTACCTTACTTGGGGGTCCTTATAATGCTCTCTAGGGCACTACATTAGGATCCTAAACTATGGGAGTTTCCGACAATTAGGAGTACCTTACTTGGGGGTCCTTATAATGCTCTCTAGGGCACTATATTAGGACCCTAAACTATGGGAGTTTCCGACAATTAGGGGTACCTTACTTGGGGGTCCTTATAATGCTCTCTAGGGCACTATATTAGGACCCTAAACTATGGGAGTTTCCGACAATTAGGAGTACCTTACTTGGGGGTCCTTATAATGCTCTCTAGGGCACTATATTAGGACCCTAAACTATGGGAGTTTCCGACAATTAGGGGTACCTTACTTGGGGGTCCTTATAATGCTCTCTAGGGCACTATATTAGGACCCTAAACTATGGGAGTTTCCGACAATTAGGGGTACCTTATTTGGTGTCCTTATAATAAGGATCCCACTCTTTAGGGCACTATATTAGGGTCCCCCATTTTCGGAACCTCCCACCTTGCTTGTGGGCAAGACTCGTCCCAGCCTTCCCCTGTGAGTCATGCAGCTGGCGGTGGGCCATGACAACTCCTTCAGAAGGGTTTACTTGGAGGTTCATGGGACTTAGTAAACTAGGGTTATAAAATACGGTAACTACACTTATATTTACTTATAACCCCAGATAGGTACTTATAACTGTACTTACTAAGTCCCATGAACCTCCAGGTAGAGGTTGGGGCTTCAGGGATTTAGGGTTCCGGGCATGAGAGCTTGGAGCTGTCGGAGATTATGGCTTAGGGTTTCAATGCCTGCGATTCAAGGGCGTCCTCAAAGAAATACCGCCTTCATTGAGCTTTCGGTGGTCGGACGCTACACCTGAAGCCCTGGAGCTCGACCCTGAAACCTACACCCCTAACCCTACACGGCAAACCATGACCTCTACAACACCCAAATATAAGGGATGAGGATTTAGTAATCATGCCCACTTGTAATCCTGTTTTGCTAAGTTCCCTTTCACACAGAAGCTGGAAGCGCCACAGGCCGCAAACGGAGCCTCACATCGCCAAGTGACTCGGCTGCGTTATGCAAGGACCTTCAAAGGGTAGACTACCATTAATTCACTTAGGGAGGTTACCGTTCGATTTATACGTTTTGGTTTGCAGAGTTGAAAACTTTTTAAGTTTGGGTGATTTCTTAAGGCTATGACGAAGTAGAATGATGATTCCCTAGAGTTCCCGAATAGATGTGCATTGTAGTTGTTCAGGTCTCGCATTGCCTCCCAGACTTACCTTGGGTTAGTAGGCAAAGGAGGAATGGGGTACAATTATATCTACTGTTGCTACCATTCTTCCATTCCCTACTAACCAAAGGTAAGCAGAGCCAAGGAGCATGTGGACAACTCTGACGTGAAAGAATTGGTGGCCATCGTAGCCTATGCCCGGGCCTTAGGGTTCCGGGTTTGGTGCAATGGGGGCTCCTATGAAAGGCCCTTTGAGGGGGTCCAAAAAGGGCTCTAGAATAGAGGGCTTTTAGGGTTTTGGGGGTTTTGGTTTAGCGGTTCGGGGTGGTTGTACCAGAATTCTAGAAGGACGTACTACTTCTGTAGATGTCATGTTGCCGGAACCCTAAACCCTGATACCGATTCGTGAGTGTATAAGCTTTGAAGTAGTTACTCTGGAGCTTCGACCCCGTGACCCTAAACCCTGAACCGCCTTACCTCGATCATGCCCGCCTGCATCCAAGTGGGGATCAAGGGCCGTTTCTGGAATTTGCTTGTCAATCACATAGCCCGATCCGATAGCAGACCTTCAAGGAGAAAGGCAGACAAGAAAGAGCGAAAACAGCAATTGCACCGAAGAGGCGGGCAACATTGATGGTGATGATGAGGTTGGTGATGCTGATGAAGATGAGGAAGGATCAGGAGTATCAGGACTATCAGGAGGATCAGGATCAGGCGGATGATGATGATGATCGTCATAATCATCACCATGATGCCACTTGAGAGTGGGAGGGCATTCAGAAAGGAAAACGTCGCCCGTTTTGGTGATGAGCCGTATGGCCATGGAATCGGGCTTAGAGCGAAGATGACAAGCGGATGATCAAGAGAGGCGATGATTGAAGAGTCGGCGCAGCATGCACAGGAAGACACAAAAGAAGAGGTCATTTGTAGCTCTAGCAGAAGAATAGCCTTTAGAGGGCTTTAGCGATCAGGGCATTCTGGTGTTTAAGGGCTAGGGCTTGCAGTCCTCGTGATATTTTCCCGTGTGCTCAGCAATACTGAAAGGCTCGGTGCTGCCCAAGGTGAAGAGTAGAAGTTGCATTCCTCGAAGATACCATGATGTTAAGCGACCTAGTCTAGAACAGCCCCGAAGAACTAGTGAAATCTCACCTCAGCAACTCAACAGGCACCCCATGAAAATGACAACCTAAGATAGACCTAAGCTGGAAATACAAACTTAGTACGTCCAATAAGATAGGCGCAAAAATCCTTAGTGCTACAGACAGTACCGCCCAAACAAAACAAAACAACTGCACACCAATGCCCTGAACACAGAGCCTAAACCCAGACCTTCAAAGCCCAACACGACCAAAGAAGAGTTCTAAATCAACCTCGCAATAGCGAAGACGAAAAAGGCCTGCATGAAATAAAACTCTAAATGCTAAACCCTAAGTCATCCGGCAAGGATGCTGTGGAGCCCTCCAAAGGCTACTTGACCCTCGGACAGCAAGCTCTGACCAGAATTTCGCAGCGTTTTGAGACGGCTTGGCGCGTCTAGAGAACCCAAAAGCCCGAACTTAAGAAGTATATCTGAAAGCTTAGTAGGATGGGTATAGCATGGGCTGAATGGGTTCCTGGGCACTTCCAGGCTCCGTCACAAGCAGAGCCATACCTACCCCTGTCGGTGTTGCCGACTTAATAGCTCTGAAGCCGATCATAACTCACTTACGAAATTCTCTGAAGTAGGGTTCCCTTAGGGGTTCCATAAGAAGTGCAGTCAGCATCTTTGGAGAGAGGCGGAGCGAGCAAAGTTTCCGTGTCGAGAATGGCCTGTCAAGTAGGTAGCGCTTGACACCAGTGGTGCAGCCACGAGGATTTTTAAAAGCTTTAACGATTTTTCTATCATCCGCCATGGCTGTGGCGTTGCCTTTTTCTTGGATTTTGCAAACTCCTGGCTTACTTCCAGAACTCGAACTGAGAGGTCATATGAATCCCTATGAGCCCACAGTCCTTAACCCCAGGATCCTCATCCAAAAAAGGAAAGCAAACGCACAAGCCGAAAAAAGCAGCCCTAAATTTACGCTCTCTTCTGGCTCTACCCTTCATTTCGGATGCCCCATGCCCAGGCCGTGTGAACCGGGCGATCGCATTCTTTGCAAGCTCGTGGCTTGCTTCAGCGAACTGGAGTATGAGAGTTTGGCCGAGACCGTAATTTTGACAACCACCCATATGAGATCCTGTCAGGCACCTCTCAAGCCCTAAAGCTTGAACTACCCAAAAAGGGACCATAATTTTGACAACCACCCATCTGGGTTCTGTAAGGTTGTAGAGGATGGTACAGGTGCTTTAGGGTTTAGCTCAACTGATTGCTGTAGGGTGTACTGTGGATTCTACAACACTGTTGGTAGGCTAGTACCCTGCGTCACCCATAGTCAGGAATGTAGCTCGCCAGCTATTGCAGGATTTTGTCCGTCAGTCGTACAACTATTTTGAGCCACGCACCTGCGGCACCAGCTTCTCTTCATGCAGAGTGACACACGAAGTACGGCCATGTTCCGTGGTGTTTTGCTTTGTATAACTTCGGACACTCCAACAACCGCTTATTTCAGGAATGTGCACATCATGTCGTCCAGTAGTCTTTATACTTTAGTATGTCCAAATTCGACAAAACCGTTACTCTAGCTTTGAGGCTTCGACATTGTTCGTTGAGTTCGTGGCTGTGACAGTGTTCACTTCTTTTCAAGACGCCGAGGAGTTTATCGCACCCGCCGAGGAGGGAAGTAGTGACTTGGCACGCATCCCTGAAGCAAAATCCCAACAGTGGTACCCTTTGCCGGGTGTTCCATAAGAGTTTCACAACGCCTTCTAAGAGATGTTTGTGCGGTTTCAGAAGTTATGCAGTTTAGTAAACAAAGGGAGGTTGTACAGGTTGTTCTTTCCCCCAACCGCTTTGTAGCACATTTGGGTTTTAACTTACAGGGTGGCGGAAGTAAATCGCTGTCTGCACGCGGGGCGTCCGGCAGCCGTGCCTAGTCTTGGAGCCTCTACTTGGGAGTTCACAGGACTTAGTAACTAGGGATATAATTTACGGCATCTATATGTAAATTTACTTATAACCCCGAATAAGGTACTTATAACTGTACTTACTAAGTCCCATGAACCTCCAAGTACAACTAGTTAGAGGGCGAGCCTCAAGCCTACTATAGGGGCCTAGAAAATTACCTATACTATTTTGGGGGTTCCTTATTGTCGTCATAGTATTATTATGGGCCCCAAAACCCTATTCTAATCATGCAGGCAGTGATAGTACTTACGTACTCCTGAGTTCGAAACTTACTGTTGATGCACTCACACTTGAACAGAGCCTGCCAGACATTGCTGTGCTGGTTCTCTTTCCTGTAAATCAAACTGGAGTTTCCTGGTGTTTTCCCAGTATGGCAGCACCCCAGACCCTGGTCTGATTCCATATCTGATGTATTGAGATCAGCTTAGGCTTGTTATTCCAATCAGGATCGCAAAGCTTAGAATTCCACATTGCGGCCCTATTGGTTTTGATTTCGAAACCTTAATCAAAAAGCCTGTCGGTTGCAAGTTTCATGCCCTCGACAAATGGACCACAAGCCTTCCAAACCCCAGGCACCAATCCAAAACAAGTAGACCCCGAAGCGAAAAAGCATTAAAACCAGCACTGGCAGGCTACGCTTGCGACTACATCTACGGCTGGCCAATAGGAGAGCCCGACCACGCTGGCGGTCAGTGTCTTACTGCCTGTCCTGGTTTGCGCAGCTGCGATTCTTCGTTTCTGGCGCAACCTGGTTGGGGTGTGGGGCTTAGCGTCAAAATCCCAAGAGGATAGCCCACAGACCAATGCACCTTAGTTGAGAGATACTCCTGCAAAGCAGAACTATGGTCTAATCCTTGTCATTCAAGGTCCTTGATTCAAGGTATCTCTCCCCAATTGCGGGGTCTGGGTCTCTCTAGGTATGGTACACCGTGCCAAGAACCTGCGCCCAAGGTGGAAAACGTAAGGACTCCCACGCACCCGACCCACCACACGCTTTCCCCAAAACCCGTTACTTCCGCAATATGAGAGTTTCCGAAAATTAGGGTTATTTTATTTGGGGGTCCTTAGAATAAGGATCCCACTGTTTAGGGTACTATATTAGGGTCCCCCATTTGCGGAAACTCCCACCTTGAACTGTGGGGAGGAGGGGGCCCAGATTAAGCTTGCAGGCATACTCCTTAACAAAGAAGCTTTGGAGTTTTCTGGGTCCAACCTCAAGCACCCAAAGAGGCGGACGGAGGCAAGCAGACACAGAAAGACACCGAATACTAGGATGACAGACACATCACGAAGTAGACCCCCTAAGCATATACACTTCGACCCCCTGGAGCCTAAACATCAAACCCCGGACCCTGAACTATACCCCTAAGCCCACAGAATTCTAAAGCCATCGGACCCGAAAAGGCCTAAACCCTAACGACTTGTAACCCGAGGCTGGCTGCCCGTTGACTGCGTACGAACACTCGGCAACGATGCGGTCACAGTCACGTAAAAAGCGGACTTCTAAGTGCATGTTAGGCTAGGTTTTACGGTTTACAGCTTTAGGGTTAGGGTTTAAGGGGTGGCTTACTGCTATTGCGGCTCTACTGCTGATGGGCTCGATCTTGTATGGATCCCGGCAGATTCGGGCACGTAAGCTAGTGTAGTGATAAGACTTGCCATTCCGGTGTTCTTGTTAATGTTGTTTTGGTGTCTTTGTCACGTGATGACCATGTTGTGCTGCAGTTGCTGAGCAGCTGTGCCAGTGCTTGCCACGCGGAAGCTCGCCAGTGCTGTGCGCGTGTTCTTCCTCTGTGTAGACTAGCAAGCACCTCGCTTGTTAGAAAGCGCTGGTTGGATCCATAGTCCATAGCCTACTCGTTTACTTTTACTCGTAAGCACATCACATGTGCAGTACAACCAATGCCGGGTCGTGTGTTCCCAATCAATAAAGGGCTCGTGCTGATGCACCCATCCTTCTGGCTGCTGCTTGCAATACGCAAGCCTTGTACTGAAGCTGCTTTCTGCGCCGGTGCTGTCTCATGCAGGCTTCAGCTGGGGTTCCTGAGGCAAGAGCGAATGCACAGACTGCAGATCGTAGCGGCAACAGGACAATTAGAAAATATTAGAAAGCTGGCAAGGCAGCAGCATGAACTTGATCATGCATTCCAACAGCTTGTGGCGACAAGTGAGTGGCGAAGAGCCAGTACTGAATATCCAGGCAGCTTCTAGCATCGAATGTGTAGGCTGTGTGTGGGCTTTAGTTGTAAACAGCCAACACTAAAGCCGCTTGGAACTGCCAGCGGGTGCCTTCTACCGGGCGGGTTGACAAGGCCCCGCATCTCGAAGTGCTGATGTTTTTTGAGCACACCATCGGCTCCGTAAGATTTGAGGAGCCCCTCAGATGGATTCCACACCGTTAGCCCTGACCCTGAACAAATCCTGAACCCCAAAGCCTACAGCTACAACCCTAAACATGGCAAGTGCCCACGCCAGTCCTTGAGTTGCTTCAAATCTCAGCCATCTTCCGTGGGTCGTGCTGATATAGGAACCTCAACAAATACCTATATTATTTTGGGGGGTCTCATTTTGGTATAATATACCCCCAAGCCCTGTTCTAATCATTGAGGGCTCCTAAATTATTCAGAAAGATGAAGGTACGGTTTAGCCCAGATGTTGGAGCCTCATTCTCCTGGAGAAACCCGTCAAGTACAAAACTAAGCAATATGAACAAGATACCATCATGACTAAAGGGGGCTCCTGCGGAAGCCAGGCAGATAAAAGGGGTGCTTATATATGGACGATACTTACACAAGCTCCCACTCAGTGGCTGACTAGGTAACCTTGGACCTCTTGGGATTTCTACAGGTTAACTTTTTTTCGGCTAGGCTACTCAGCCCCTAAGCCCAAACAAAATCCTGTCAAATCCACCGAGCTTCAATGCCCTTCAGAAAGACTGCGCTCAAGCCTCCAAACCCGAGCTTGTGCAGGTTGGGACAGAGAGCATGGCCTTCTCCCACCAGCTTGAGGATTCTTACGGTACTTTTGTTGGGGATCCTTATTATAAATATAGTATGTGCCCCAAACCCTATTCGAACTATTAAGGCCCCTAGTAGAGGTTTAAGAGCTTTGAGGATGTATAGACTTTTAGTGGTTCTACGGGTTTTTTATGGGTTCTTGGGATTTAAGGTTGGGGCCGAAGGCCTGGCAGAGGTCTAGAGGGTTCAAAGCTTGCGGATGGTAGGGCTTCCCCTAAACCCTCAACCCTAAACCCCTAAACCCTAAGCCCCTCAACCCCTAAACCCTAAAGCCTCAACCCTAAACCCTAAACCCCTAAACCGAAAAGCCCCTCAACCTCTAAACCCCTAAACCCTCAACCCAACTTTAGATCCGAAAACCCTTCGGGCTTGCAGGCCCCACGCGGTTGTGTGGCTGGAGGGCTGCTTTAGGCCTTTGACCCAAGCCCGAATAACTATCATTAATAATCCTTAGGGCGCCCTGCCTTATTACAAACAAAGCATCATGTATACCTCAAGAGCCTAGTCCAGTTCACGGGGCACGAAATGGGCTCCCCCAAAATAGTACGGCACCCCTATAAAAGGACCTGCAAAAGGGACCCCACTGTAGACATCTACCAACAGGAGGGTTTCCCTGGTGTTTAATATAGGCGTTTCCAAAAAGAAGGGGTACCTTATTTGGGGGTCTTTCTAATAAGGGTCCTACTATATGAGGTACTACATTATAGGGGCCCCTGTTTTCGGAAACTCCCATATGGAGCCTCAATTATGCGAGTTGTTTCTTGGCGTTCTTCGGGCTGCCTCTAAGGAATGTAACTTTTGCGGTTGCTGTATGAACTATAAAAAGTCGGCTAAATTTTAGGGGGGGCTCAGAAGTCAGCCAAGTTTTGTTTGGTATTCTTGAAATCGACACCTGGTATTGTCTGTCAGGTTTTCGGAGTTTAGGGAGTCTTCGAAGACCCCAGCTTCCCCAGAATGAGTGGAGCAGGCTTTGCCCAGAGAGCCCAATAACTAATAATATACGGGACTTAGTAATTACCTATACTATTTTGGGGCTCCTTACTATAACTATAGTATTCTCGGCCCCCAAACCCTATTCTAATTATTAACGCCCCTATATTAACTACGATAGGGTTCCGTTAAGGGGTCCTACATATATGGATCCCTAATGAAGGGAACTTGGATAATGTATCCCTTAATTCGGCCCTCAATGCCTGAAGCCACGAAACCCAAAATACCGGAACCCTTCCTTGAACGCTAAACCCTAAACCCCTAAATCCTAAATCCCGAAACCCTAACCTAGGATCCATCACAGCATTAAGTTAGCCCTAGGGTGCTGAAGCCCCCCCTTGCGCAAGTCGTGTTCCTATTCGTCCCCAGCGAGGCCATCATCCCAAATTGAAAAATTTGCACTCTAAGGTTTAAGTTCCCTACGATGTTTAATCGAAGGTACCCAGAGACTGCAAATCCCTTAATCAAGGAATATACCTTAAAACATAATAGGGATCCTACGGGATATTGGAGTTTCTGGGCATCTTCATTACGGTGTCGTGGTACCCTCATACTATCCCTTATAGTAACCCCTGTAGACCCCTTTGAAGGAACCTTATTTTATTTGAAAGTGTAGATCCCTTATAGTAGCCCCTATGGACCCTTTTAAAGGAACCCTATTCAGATTATTAAGGCCCCTATATTAAGTTGGGCTCTCTGTCTCCGATGCGAGGATACAAACTTCGCGATGCTCCCAGCGTGGTCTGACTGTGTACGGCCCTCGGGTCCCTTTTGGGGGGTTTTAGGGGTTTAGGGTTTAATTACGGGCTTAGGGGTTTAGGGTTTAATTACGGGCTTAGGGGTTTAGGGTTTAATTACGGGCTTAGGGGTTTAGGGTTTAATTACGGGTTTGGGGGTTTAGGATTTAGGGGTTTCGGGGTTAGGGTTTAGGGCTTGGGATCTAGATAGCCCTGATTGGACGCCCTACGTCCTTGCACTTGGTGCTCTTGCGTAAACGGAATATAAGAAGCTTACCAGACGACCTATCGATTTCCCGTGAAACTAAAAAGGCTTAGGTCTCTTTAGGATACCCTTCTATGAGAACTATCGTGAGTATCACCGCTGACTACGGCTACCATTGCCATGTCAATAAACAACTCAGTAGCATAAGAGGGGATGCTTGGTACAATACGATTGGGGGCTAAATGATAGGGTAGCTATGTGAGGTTCGTAACGGGAGGTTCTGACGAGACAAAGGACAGCTCGCGGTTGGATGTGTATCGAATGCCTGGTCTGGTACCGCATCACCTGGTGACTAGCGCGGGCCATATCACGTACGGATTGCAGTACTGCTTTGGTGAGTGTTTCCGTTGGGTGTTGTGCTGGTGTGAACCGAAATCGCTGCCACTTCCCTGATGCTTGAAGACGGCTGAGAAGAAAGTGCCTCCCATGCCACCCAAATGGGCAGCACCAAAGTGGCCAAACCATACATGTTTGTGTGCTGCTTGAGACCCACTGGAGCTTTACTTCAGAATGGCAGTCAATTGACTACCACATGATTCAGTTTGGTCTCAACAATCGCCAAGCAGGCATCCTGGTTATGATGCACAAAAGCCTTGTACCGGGCAATGCCATCCGTTCTTCGGCACTCCTTCCAGGCAGGCTGATGCAAGTGAGACTAAAAGCGGCGCCTGCCATTACCATCATGGCAGTCTATCAATACGTGTGGAGCCACCGCATGTGTGCAGCTGCCACAGAACATGAAAAGTGGTGACTGGAGATTGTGGATTGTGCCCCCCCCCATCAACAACACTGGCAGCATGCACAAGCTGGGCTCACCGATGATCAAAAGCCTACCGAAAAGGTTTACATGGGGCAGCAGATGTCCGTCCACAGTTTGAGTTTCCGGTGCTCTAAGAAGGAAGCGCCTGGCCTTCGGCCGAAGTCCAATGCACCACAAGACCTCCTACACCCGAAGTCCCAGACACCTAATATAGAAGCCTTGAAAAGTGGAATAGAGTTTTTTGGGGGCCTCTTATATTGTAAATGTAATAAAGAGCCCCCAAAATAGTATAGGTAGTTTTTTCAGGAACCCGCAAGATAGTACAGGTAGTTATCAACGTCCTCGTCAAACTCCTCGCCGAGCCCTTGCGACCTGGGGCAGAAAGCTTATGGAAAAAAACCCTCCAGATTCTGTCTTAGAAATGTGGGAATTTCCGAGAATTAGGAGTACCTTTAAAGGGATCCTTACAGGGTTCCTTACAGGCATCCTATAAGGGATCTATTTTGGGTTTAGGGTTTGGGAGTTTCCGAAAATTAGGGGATTACTAGACTCGGGTCCCCTATTGTCGGAAACTCCTATGTACCGCCCATTTTCGGACCCCTGCACTTTAGAAACCCAGAGCCACAAAACCCGGACAGCCCTGCAGTCGAAAAAAGGAGCGAAGACAAAAACACAAACAGACCCTGAACCCGAAACTCTGAAGCATCCTATAAGCCCAAATGAACCCGAAATTCTGAAGCATCTTATCAGCCCGAACTCCGGAACATCCCATTTGGGTGGCCCAGTCATGGGGATTCCGGACCACGCCACCAGCCTTGATGCCTGAGGAGGCTTTTTAGGGGTTTAGGGGTCTAGGGTTTGGGGCTTCAGGGGTTCAGGGTTTAGGGTTTTTCTGGGTTTAAAGGGAACTCCAGAAAGTTGGAATATGGATTAATGGTAGGATCCCCTATAATTTACCTTAAAGGGGTTACGATAATGATATTCCAACTTTCTGGCCTCTACTGTAGGGGTTTAGAGCTTAGGGTTTTGACTTAGTAGGTGGGTGAGTACAATGTACACTTGTGGTTTTGGGATTAGAATAGTCTCGAAAGGACTGACACTTTGCATCTTTTTTGCTAATGAACTCAGCAAATAGATTTAGGGGTTTGGATCTAGAAGCCTGGGTAAGTAGTAGCACTGGTCCTTGTTGTTATAATTGTAGCATTTGGTCTTAGCGACGATCTTGCTGCACGTTTGTAGAGTTCAACCGGGTTTTTCTCGAGTGCAAAATTGGGGCCTGAACAATTAAAATAGGGTTTTGGGGTCTACAGGACTATAAGAAGACATGCAGATTGAGGATGATAGACTGCAATCGTTTTCGCACGAAGTGGAAAACAACGGTAGGTCGCATCTAAGCCTTGTATACTGAAGGTGCTCTCTTCGCAATTCCGGTATGCTACACCAGCAAAACCAGGCCAAGTCGGTGAAGCCGGCCAGGATTGTACTTTAGGCAGCCCTAGTAGCAGAGTAGGTGGTGTATAATCCCAATACATTCCCAAAGGTTAACCTTAGTTCCCCAGGATACTTTAAGACTAGGTATAGGCAATCCGACGAAGACCCAGGGGACAACCTCTCGAAAATAGCAAGCAACCGCACGAAAACGCCGCATCAACATCCGCACGTCATGCCATCCAAGCCACCTTCACGGAAACCCCCTTCACCATGCTTTGGGGAACAACCTCATTACCCTAAACCCCGCTTAGAAACATAAAAGCCCAGAAAACGCTCTAACTCTTGGAGTGATACATATGCTTGGACAGGACCCGGGCACACCGCGCATCAGCCGCCGGCGTAGCTGGTGCCGGGCTCGGGCGCATAGGGTTTAGGGTTTAAGATTTAGGGGAGGGTTCCAAAAGCTTGCCGCTTTGGGCAGTCAGAGGTTCTTTGAACTTGTTTCGATTTCGGCACTAAACCCACCATGGCTTAGGTATGAGACATCACTGTGAGTTTGAGGACGGCTGAACTGCATACTCCTGATGCTCAAACCTGAATATTGAGCCAGTTCTTTGAATGGGAGACGGATTTAAAACAATGCCCAAACCCTCAAGCCTGAATAAAGCCCAGGTTGAACATCGATTTGATTTTGTTATGCCTTACGGCATATGGGAGTTTCCGAAAATTTTGATACCTTATTCTGGGGTCCTTATAATAAGGACCTTCAGGTACTATATAAGGGTCCCCCATTTTCGGAAACCACCGTCTAAACCTTACTTAAAGGAGCTCAAGGGTATGATATACCTTAAATCATATTAGGGATCCCACTATAGTTTATGGTATGTTCCTAGATTAAGAGATATTGGAGTTTCTGGGCATATGGAGCCTGAAGATCAGCAAACTGATTTCTCCGCCATGTCCTAGCCTGCAGTATCAGCCCTTCAGAGGGCCTTCTCATGTTAAACTGGGAACCTTATAGGATGATACCAACAACAATGACAGTAATAATACAGCACCCTCCAGAAAGGGCCGTTAATTGCAAGAGTAATGACAACAACAAGGACAATAACAATAGTAATCGTAATAAAAACAATAATGCGAGAAATGGTAATTCAGGCCCCGAAATACAGCCCTTGCATCTCAGGGGAGTGTTGGACGTGGACGAGGACACCGTGCACAGTGGGTGCTCTGGTTTTGGGTACTCAACTTTGGGATTGAGCTTGCCGAGTTTAGTAGGGGCTTAGGGGTTTAGGGCTTCGGAGTTTCCGAATGAAAGGGGACCCTGTAATATAGTACCCTAACCAGTAGGGCCCTCATTATACTTGTCAGGACCCCAAAATGATAAAGTGCCGCTAATTTTCGGAAACTCCCACTTAGGGTTTCGCGCTTCGGGGTTGACGTCTATAGCCGCACTGTTAACCCCGGATACCAGAAAGCTGCGGAATGTGGGAGTTTCCGAAGATTGGGGGTACCTTCTTTGGGGGTCCTTATAATCGGGATCCTACTATTTAGGGTACTAAATTACGATCCCCTATTTTTCGGAATCTCCCATGTACAGCCTCCTGGTCCTTTGATGCGGCTCCCTGAAGCCCAAACGACGTCGTGCCTCAAAGCGGCTCGCATCGCGACCAGGTGGGGGAAGGGACGAGCTGGTACTTACAGGGCCATTGGACTTGGTACCTGGGGATATAAATACTGCGACTATACTTACAATTACTTATAATCCTAGTTAAAGCACTGCTATCCTTACTTCTTATCCTAGTTGACGCACTTATATGATTCTCTGGACTCTATACATATACATATACATATACATATACATATACATATACATATACATATACATATACATACATATATATATATATATACCTCGTGTAGAAACTAATCAGCGCTTATCATAACCCTCGACCAGTTGCGGACTTCAACATAGGGTTTCATTGCGAATTCTTCACGTTTCCCATTCTACTGGACAGTGTTGCGGGGAGCGGGTCCAAGAATCCTAAACCTAATCCTCAAGATTGAACGCTTGCCTTTATAAGTTAATGTCAAGTCTTGCTATTACGACCAAGCAAAAACCCCTTAGTGGTAGCTCACATAGTGTCCAGGCAGGATTTGGGGACTTTCGGCAAGCGACTGGCGAACAGACCATGAACATCTGGCAGGCCTGGCAAGAGACATCAACTGCGGAAGAAAAACTTATGCTTCCAGTTATAAAGCTTTCGGCTGCACTACGACTTTGGTGTTCGGATTTCGCTCAGCTTTGATTTCTCCAGGGCTCTGTCGAACTCCATGGTGATGTTCCTTGAGACTTGAATCCAACCCAGTAAGTTGCCTAGAGAGACGGGATGACGTCTCGCAGATGTCGAGCCTGGCGAAGCCTGGCTACATGGGGCCAAAAGCCATGCGTCACAAATAATGAGCAGCGGAAACGGCACAAGAGGAACGAACTACAAAACTAGTACCCAAAAATTATGAACGCAATGATGTCGTTTAACAACAGAAGAATTGAACAACTTTACCTAGAAATCTCTTTGACAACAAGACGATTGCGGAGGTGGTGTTTTCCAGGCAGCCGTGCAAGCAACCCTAGTACATATTTCCACCATACCATGCCCCAAGAACCTAGTCCAGTCGACCCTTTGTGGCGTTTTCCAGAAATCTCGAAAAGATTGCCGTTTAATGCCTGTTCAACGCCTTGAACCCTCAACCCCAAGCTCTACAACCCTAAGATTTCCTGGCGTCGCTTGTAGAAACCCTTGCAAAAACCCGTTCCACACCCTAAAGCCATAAGCCCTAAAACCCTAAAACCTGAACCTCTGAAACCCTAAACCGCCTGTGGCGCTCTGTGGCGCTTTCCCAGACCCCCGACAGGATCTAGAAAGCATTAACCCTCAATTTGCGAAACTGCATTACGAAAGGGTACTTTACACGGGGGTCTCAGTTCCTTAAAAAGAAAACCCTCACAGAACCCTTATGAAGCCCTTATAGCTCCCTTTTAGAGTCCTTACCGCACCTTTATGGCATCCTTATAGATGCGGAAAGAAGCCCTTTTTGTCCTACTAGTATATAAAGCCCTTAGAACCTCAATACACCCCAAAACCCTATTCTAATTATAAACGCCTCCTTGTTAGTTTCGTCCAAACTATATAGTATAATACACCCCAAAACCCTAAACCCTAAATTATACAGGCCTCCTTGTTAGTTTCGTCCAGACTATATTATATAGTCTAGTATACCCCCAAAACCCTAAACGCTAAGTTATGAAACCCTCTATACTAAACCCCCATAATACCCTAAACCCTAAATTATGAAAGCCTCGATATTATCTTCGTCCAGGCCTCCCCGACGAAGGTCCAGCGCCTTGAGAGCTCGAGCGCGGCCGTAGCTGCGGCCGACTTCGCCGGGGCCCCTTTAGGGGTCAGGGTTTAGAGTTTAGGCTTTAGGGGTTAGGGTTTAGGATTTAGAGTTTAGGGGTTCGGGTTTCGAGTTTAGAGTTTGGACTTTAGGACTCAGGGTTTAGGGTTGCGTTTGGAGTCTCGTGATTCCTGCGGCTCCTTGAAGGGATCAGAGTTTGGGAGGGTTTGGGGCTGGAGGGCTTGATAAGGGGTTTCGGGGTTAAGATTGAAGGTTTACGGTTTAGGGTTTAGAGGGGTTTAGGATGTCGGGTTGAGGGTTTGAGGGACCATTGTGACCCGTGTGCTGCATGCGCAAAGGGGGATACCCCCAACTCAAGCCTTATGATACCCTTCATGAGACCCTTTGAGAGGCCCAAAACTCCGTTCGAATTGAGTGGCCCTTAAATCAGAGCCTGACCGCACCCTTTATAGTAATCCCTATGGCAAATGCAATCGCCCTATTCGAATAATTGTGGCCCCTTATAAGGGAACCTTCATAGTAGCCCTCATTCCATAGCCCTCTTATCAGGATTGCGGTCCCGAAACTAAAGCCTTGTGTAGTACCCTAAAGACACCAAAACCCTATTCTAATCAGAATGGGGTTTAGGGCCGTTTCGGGTTTAGGGAAGTCCTGTTCAAAGTATTGTGGCCCTTAAAAACTTAGTAGCTGAGAAGGTGTTGATGTAATCCTACTATAGTTGACAAGGTTAACCTTTTTGGGGGCCAGGCTACCCTAAACCCTAAATCCCTAAACCCTAAATCTCACTGAACCCTAAACCCAACCCTTTTTGGGGCTGGGTACTCAGCCTCTAAAACTCGGGGAAGAAAACGGCCCCAGCCCAGGAGGTGCATGAGTTCATCCTGCAGACTCCCGAGCCGAAGGGCAAGGCATCCCATCCTTGAGGGGAGAGGAGGGGTTTAAAGGTTTGGGGTTGGGGGCTTAGGGGTTTGGGGTTTAGGGGTTGAGGGCTTAGGGGTTTGGGGTTTTGGGGTTGAGGGCTTAGGGGTTTGGGGTTGAGGGGTTGAGAATTTAGGAGTTTTGGGCGTAGATGTTGAGGATATAGGGGTTGCGGGTTGAGGGTTTAGGGCGTTTAGGGGTTGACAGTTGTTGGTTTAGGGAGCTTAGGGTTTAGCGCCACTAATCAGTAGAGTACGGTGCCTTCACCAAGTTTCTTCAAGGGTTCTACGAGGGTTCCAGCAGGTATTCTGGTGTTTAGGGTTTTGGGCGGACAAGTTGGGATTTGGGTTCAGAATAAGAACTTTAGTAGCGATGGGTGTGGGAGCGGAGGTGGGCTCCTTCTACTGTTTCTAGCGAGAAATAGCGGGGCTTTAGTGCTCAGAGGGGCACAAAACTGGGTGTGGAAAACTGCTAGAAAGTGTGAGGGAGCTGCGGGGACATGGGCTGTGGGCGTCGGGCTAGCCCTCTGCCCCGGAGCCTCAAAGCCTCTAGGTTTTGGGCTTATCAGAATCTACCGGGGCTTATTGCAAGTGTACAGGGTTTTATTGGGGTGGGCCCCACCACCCGGACACGAAGCTAAATCCCCTATACCTTGAGAATCTAGACCTTCACCCCTACACTATCCCTGAAACCTGGAGCTTTTGCCCGCAGAACCCTCCAACCCTAAACCCTAAACTATGGCAGTTTCCGAAAATTAGGTGTAAATCATGTTGGGGTCCTTGAAATAAGGATCCTACTGTTTGGGGTCCCGTATTAGGGTCCACTCTTTTCGGAAACTGCCACATCTAAACCCCTAAACCCCAAACCCCTACTGCAAGCCTCTGAGCCCCTAAGCCGGGCTAGCTTATTCTGGGATCCTTACAATAAGAGTTCCTACATTAGGGTCCCCGATTTTCCGAAACTCCCATATCCCTTCACTGGGGAACACCGGGTTCCTGTAAGGGATCTATGGGGTTTAGGGTTTAGGGTCCCATATTAGGGTCCCCTATTTTCGGAAACTCCCAAATCGCATCCCTAGTATATACCCTATATACCCATTATATAGCCCATTATAGGGTCGGGGTCCCCATTAAGGGTCCCTCCTTTTCCCCTTTGAAAATCGCCATGGGCAGGCGGTCGGTGCGACACCGTTTCCGAAAATTAGGGATACCTCATTTTGGGGTCCTTATGATAAGGATCCTACTATCTGGGGTCCCATATTGGGGTCCCCTATTTGCGGAAACTCCGAAATCGCGCATGGCAGGCGGTCGGTGCGACACCACCGCCTGCGCCCTGTGCGGCTCAGAAGGTGCGGCAGCTACAGTGCGAGGCGGGGCCCGCGCCACGGTTTTTTCGGGGGTTTTGGGATGCATTCTGCTATGATTTATAGCCACAACAAGGACCAAAAGGGAAAACGTGGTTCAAGGTTTCAGGTTTTGGGGGGTTGAGTTTTTTTAAAGCTTCAGGTTTTAGGGTTTAGGCGGGGCTTGGGTGTCTTGGTAGCCCGCTTACCCGGTCTCTTTGCCCAACGTCCCACAAGGCTCAATCATCCCCCTGACCCGCCTTACATTTTGAGGATCGGTTGGCCCCTGCCTGACCACCCAACCATGAAGGAGATCAGGTATCATCGCCGTATGTGGGAAGGTGACCAGTCAGCGTGGTTTCAGGGCACGTCCTACTATGGTCAGAGAAGACGTCGATCGTCCGGCAGTCAGGGTGAGATGGCATGCTGTCACCCGGAGGCATCGCTTCACAGCGGCTGGGACTCGAGTACCCATTCCTATTGTGTCGCTGGTCGTCGCAGGAGAATGCTGGCAATTTACGAGTCGGATGGAAGCCGCGCCATCAACGACAACTGGCGCAACTCAGCAGCTGTGAGAGAAGCAGACGCCCATTTCAGAGGCCGCACTGAGCTGGAAGTCAACGTGCAGATCCTTGCGATGCAAGAAGCTATCCGCGACAATGTTCCACCAGAAGTGGATTAACACTGAGCGGGAGCTCAGCCGGTCGACTACAGAGAGCGTAGCTTGCGAGATGGGCCGTTTGTGCTGAGTGCATAGATAATTCAAGAGCCCTTTGCTCAAACGGAACCTGCGTGGGTGTACATTCGAAGCGTTGTGCTTCGGGGTTCACGAACATAGTTATAGTGTTTCTCAACTTCTCAACCCCACTCTTTTCTCTAATTATTCAGGCCTCTTCTGCAGCGCAACCGTCAGTGAAACCTTACACCCTCACGCAAATGCTCCTTGCCCTAAGGTTGCGAGGTATCTGCTTGGGGTTTAGGCTTAGGGTTCAATGCGTAGGTTTAGGGCTTACCCAGACACTCCAAAGCCCCGTAATTAAGGAATATACGTTAAATCATATTAGGGGTCCTATTACAACTTAGGTATATTCCTTACTTAAGGGATTTTGGAGTCTCTGGGTAGGGTTTGGGCTTAGGGTTTAGGGTTCGGGTGAGACCCCATAAATCCCCATGACGCCCTTATTGGCCGTGATATAGAAGATCCATTAGGTCCCCTTTAAGGAACCATTCAGAGGATCCCTTTAAGGAACCCTAAACCCTAAACCCTAAGCCAGAAGCCCTAAACGCCTAAGCCCTATACCATTCAGAGGATCCCTTTAAGGAGCCCCTTTAAAGGAACCTAAGGATTCCCTTAAGGAGCCCTTTAAAGGAACCCTGAGCCCTCTACCCGCAGGTGCAGGCCGGCCTGAGGAAGAAGTCCGCCGGGGGTGCCCAGGAATTAGAGAACCCAAAAAGCACATAAGCATACGCTTCTTATGGGGATATCCCTACCTTGTTGGACCTTATTAGAAGGGGGTTTATATGGGATATCCCTATCCTAATTTTTGCTTATGTGCTTTTTGGGGGCCTTAAGGAAAGGAGCGAAGTAAAATCGGAGGTTACAAACGAAGAGGAGTGCTAGCTAGTATCACTCGTATCAGTAGTAGTAGTAGTAGTAGTAGTAGTAGTAGTAGTAGTAGTAGTAGTAGTAGTAGTCGTGGTGGTGGTGGTGGTGGTGGTAGAAGTAGTAGTAGTAGTAGTAGTAGCAGTAGTAGTAATCGTGGTGGTGGTGGTAGTGGTAGTGGTAGTGGTAGTGGTAGTGGTAGTGGTAGTGGTAGTGGTAGTGGTAGTGGTAGTGGTGGTAGTAGTAGTAGTAGTGGTGGTGGTAGTAGTAGTAGTAGCAGCAGTAGTAGTAGTAGTAGTAGTAATAGTATTTAGTGTTCAGGGTTTGGG
Organism: Symbiodinium sp. CCMP2592; assembly: GCA_905221615.1. Classification (NCBI taxonomy): domain Eukaryota; class Dinophyceae; order Suessiales; family Symbiodiniaceae; genus Symbiodinium; species Symbiodinium sp. CCMP2592. The sequence continues at coordinate 555,282 of CAJNDT010004035.1, forward strand.
GTTCAGGTGTTTGGAAGGGTCCAGCCTTTGATAAGGCCCCTAAATGAGTGTTATACGAGTGTTATCCCGCTCAATGCCTACTTGCTTGGCCGCAGGGCCCTGCAAGTACAAAGCTTTAAACCCGAACCCCTGCTCCTCCTCCTCATATAGACCGTAAACCTTCACCCTCTCAGCCCCTACGCCCCAAGCCATAAGACGCTGCAGACCGCCCGGTACTTTAGCTGTCTGCGTAGCGTAATGAGCAAGAGCCTTCCGTGATAGTCCCAATGTATGCCCCGAAACCCCAATCTACTCATAACCCAGAACCCTGGTCTAATCATAACCCAAACCCCAAAGCTCTATTCTAATCATAGCTAAAAGCCCCTAACGTGCCAAAGAGCCGTTCACCCTGTACTTTAGACAAGTGCCAAAGAAGCCTGATAATTGGAAGGCCGACGACCGAGGGGCAGCAGAACTAGGCAGCAGCAGGAGCCTGCACGAGGCACGATGGCTGCAGCGTTCTCTTGGCTCCCAGTTATCCTCGATCGGGTGTCCTTTCTCTCTGCAACTCGGTGAGACGGCCATGAACCTGTTCAACTTCCTGCAGGCTGGCTAGGGAGTAGTGCTTCGACAGACATCTGCAGGACAGCTTCCACAGCTCGGAGCAGCAACCTAAAACGGTGCTGCGAGCGAAGTTTGTGGTGCACACTTCCGGTGCCTCGGCCTGCATTGGAGTGGAGGGTGGTGGGGTGGGCTAGCGGAGAGCAAGTTAAGCTTCCTTTGAACTCAGGCGTCCGCGAGGAGTTGAAGGTGAAGACCTCCGCCGTCGAGTACCATGCTGCTCTGACAGGTCTGGGAGGCAGGAGGCCCGCCCCAGATATATGGAGTCGGGGCGGGTCCTCCGGACGCAACATCCGGAGGAGATGGACCACTTCAGTCTGCTGCCTTATCGCCAGCTCCACACTCAGCAACAAAAAGAACGCGCACGGACCATGATAGTGAGAGAGAAGGCAAGACGGAGAGCCTGGCCCAGGACTGCAGAGTGGCTTTCAGACGAGTACGCGGAGGACCCGGATCTGAACGTGAGCCAGCACCAGCTCCGGCAGCACGAGGAGGTTCCTGGAGGCGCCCCTTGAACTTTGACCTGGGGCTCACCAGGGACTTCCGCTGGCCACACCCCCTCAAAGCAGGGCGGAAGTGGTGGCACAGCACAGTGGTCTCGATGGAGAAACTTCCATCCGAGACCCTGTGGACGTAAGACGCCCTGCCGTGTACCTTAGCAGCTAATGCCAGCCAATGTCCTTCCAAAACAAAGACAGGGAGCGTGCAAGCCCAGTGTCTGCGCTAGCGAGGACCAGCAGAAGGTGCACCGCATGTTTGGCACAGCGTCAGCATGAAAGATAAGTGTACGGATTGATTGGCGGATCGGCTCGAAGCCTTCGACAGCAACAACAGCAAAGCCTGCCTTCTTGGAGTACTCCCACAGCCATGGCCTCTGCTGCTTGCGCCACGGCGGTTCCTACCGATATCCAGACCGGGGTTACGGTCACTATAGTGCGCAGATGCATCTCACTTCAGGGGCGGCATCGGCTTCGACAGTATGTGTCAGTTAAGGCCAGGGGATCCTCCGTCATCGCGCAGTGCATGTTCACATGGAGCAGTGGCTGAGGTCTCAGTCTCGTTGCCGACGCCGCCGGCTGTGCCTCAGAAAGCAAAGGAGGGTTGCAAAGGAAGCAGCAGTAGCTTTCAAAGTCCAATCACCAAAGGGATCAACCCGCCACCTCCTGCGGCTCCCAAGAAAGCCTTTCGCCAGCCGCCGACACCGCCTCCTGTTCCTGCTCGCCACTCCAAGCTGAATATAGGCTTGTGAAAGGTGCATGCCACAAAAACACCTGCATCTCGATGAGCTGCGGACTAAGGTCCTGGCACTGCAATCTTGCCTGCGCCGCATGAAGAGAAGAAGGTTGTGGAAGTGGATGTGGTGGTCCAGGCAGTGGCTCAGCTGCAGCTGGAACGCCTTCTATCGCGCAGTATCGGGCACTGAGTCTGTCGCCAGTTGTGTGTTCCCCTTGCGTCAGACTCCGAACCTATCTGAGAATGTTCGAGCGGCAGGAAGCACGGTAGCAGCGCCTGCGCGGCCAGAACCAAGAGGGCTCGGCGACTTCGAAGCAAGTCGTCGGCTGCAGGGGCGGCCGTGCCCCCTCAGCCTAAGATCAAGAAGGGGAAGGGGCCGAAGGCGGTCGGAGGGATCGGACGCTGGCCACGCGATCCGAGACCTCCGACGCACTGGCAAAAGGGTCATAACATTAAACCACGAGGCTTTAGTCTAATCATAGCTGAATAGCTGAATGAGTACACTTTGCACATTGGGTGATAATACTACACCCTACTATAGAACTGAAAGTCTGCATGTTGTCGGATTTATGCACTCAGCAGCTAGGATAACCCTGAACCTTGCTTCCCCTTCCACTGATAGTAAACGAAATGGTTTCCAACATTATGGCAAATGAAATTTAAGTCCCTAGAAACCCTTCCAAGGTCCCTTTGGTGCCTTAATTACGGGATATTGGAGTCCTCTAAACCCTAAACCCAATAGATCCCTTCTAGATCCCTTTAAGGAACCCTAAACCCTAAACCCTGCTTCCCCTTCCAAGGTCCCTTTGGTGCAATTGGCCCTCTCGCAACGGTCGATGCTTGGTTGCCCTTTTCGCTGCGACCACTCCTTGCACGAGGCGAGGACTTGGAGAAACTAGTTAATGTATGGGAGTTTCCGAAAAGAAGGGGTACTTGATGTTGGGGGTCTTTATTACAAGGATCCTACAATTTAGGGTATGACATAAGGTTGCTATTCAGGGGGTACTATAAATGGTTACTGTGTGGGGTTATTAAGGTATTGGGTTTGAGGGCATTCGAGTGTTGCACAGTTCGGGCTTATACCACGCAAGGGCTCACGGCTTCTAAGGCTTCAAGGTAGTTTAAGGCTCATGAGCAGGTCAGGGTTTAACTTCAGCTTGAGGTCAGAAGAATTCGTAACGGTCTCCGTCACTAGTCTCTACGTACAAAATGATACCATGAGCATATCCCAAAATCCAGAAAAGGGCTCGGGTTTGATGGCGCAGCATGGGTTTAGGGGCTGAGAGGTTCGGGATTCGAGTGTAGTGGTTCGAATTACCAAGCTCGGCCGCAAACCCTGCGTATCTCAGCATCATCTCGCGGAACTGTTGGCGTACCAAAGATGTCTGATAAAGTAGTACTGATGTTCGGTATGGTCCTTATGCCAATACAGTATGATCTACCGCGAGCCATAGTCTAGGTTTTTTGTCCGGTTTTCCTTGCTCGGCAGATCAGTACGATACATTGCAGTATGCTTTGGGATGTGAATGGATTGTACTGGGGCTGTGTTTGAAGTTGTTCTGAGTGTATACTTGGTTGTCTTTGTCGCGCTATTAGAAAGAAGAACCCTGCACCATACCATCGGACACCATTCGTCTGCACCCTTAAAACCCTTCATGTGGGAGTTTCCGAACACTTGGGTACCTTATTTTGGGGTCCTTATAATAGGGATCCTACCATTAAGGGGACTGCTGAAGTGCGGTCCCCTACTTTCGGAAACTCCAAGGAGTTTGCAGCACACTCAGTTTCCTAAATCTCCGCTGCGACTTTTCGTCCGCGTCACAGAAGCCAGACGTCATATTATTCGTCTCGACACTCAGGCCCCAGATTCTGAACTCCAAAACTTGCCCTCCTGGGTGTTTCTACTTCCGAGAGCCTGCCAGCTCACAGACCTCTAAACCGCATCCCCCAAGCACCAAAGCCTAGACACACATAGTTAAGGCTGACAAGATTAACAAAGCCGTATCTAAGCCCCCTAAAGCCCAAAACCCTACCGTAAACCCAAACGACCTCCTTTAGCAGCCAGGCCGTTCACGGCCAGTATGTGGATGCTCTTGAGTTTCTTTTGGCTGCTGGCATCAAGGACGGCTTCGGGGTTCTAGGGGTTTTGGGGTTTAAGGGTCCTGGGGTTTAGGTTTTAAGTTTTTTTGGGCGTTTAGGATTTGGGGGTCGGTGGCTTAGGGTTTAGAACACCGGGGATCTGGGAGTCCAAGACCATAGCATGCAGAATGCTGGCTTAAACAAGGTCTTGGGGCATGTCATACTTGACGAGGGAATGTGAGCACTAACACTGCTAATACTACTAATACGGCTAATGCTACCAATACTACTAATACTGCTAGTACTACCAATACTACTAATACTGCTGATACTATGAATATTACTGAATACTAATAGTACTGTTTAGCTATTTTGCCCGGATGTCGGAGTTTCAGCAGACATGGGATAATCATTATTTGGAGCCTTATGTAGTCGGATTCTGCATATAACGGCCTTACGCTAGGTGTCCTAGATTCTGAAGCCATATATCGAGTCGAAGTCAGCAAGTTACAGGTTGTAGCATTCCGGTTTAAGGCTAAGCGGAACAGCAAGTTAAGTGGTTTAGGGTCTAGGGTCCAGGCTGTAGGAATCAGAGCTTATTCGTATAGAGGTGGTGCTTCTTGCAGCAGATTCGGTTGGATTCCATCTTCACGGCCAGAAGTTGCAGCATGCAGTGGCGCATTGGTAATAAGGTAAAGCCTGTCATACACACTGCTCATAAACCTGTTGTAACCCGCCTTGGGACAGCCGTCACTCCAAACGGATTGTCCATCCAATGAATAGCTCATTAGGTCCCATCTCACACAGTAGAATGGGCTGCATACATCTTTGGTGCTGTTTTTGCTGCGGCCTTTGCAAAGCTTAGCCAGCCGTGTCCAAACTCCCATGATATCCGCTAAGCGTCAGCATACGTGGGGTGGGGGAACATCCGGTTCTAAATAGGGATCATGGGTTCTATTCTCGGGACCGTACGTAATAAGACTCTGAAGAGGTATCGTGTTGGGCCTCGAATCGGGTGACAGTTCCATGATCCTTCGTTTGTTGTTGCTCAAAGAACCTCAGACTCTGCAACTAAGCTCCACGATCATAAGCGCGACAGTGGCAATCACCCTGCTGGATAGTTCCACTGATCCCAAAGCCCCACACACTCGGAAACTTACCTTTGGTTAGTATGGAATGGAAGAATGGTAGTAATAGTAGTTAAAATCGTACCCCATTCCTCCATTCCCTACTACCCTAAACCCTAAACCCTACTACAGTATAATTGTACCCCATTCCTCCACTAACCAAAGGTAAGAAAACCCGAATTGCGGCCCTGAACCCTACGGGCCGAAGCAAAACGCTGAGCCCAAGAGCCTGCATCCTGAAGACCCCAAAAACTAGGGAGTTTCCGAAAATTCGAGGTAACTTAGGGCTCCTTTAAGGGGCTACTGTAAGTGTACTATAAGGGTTCCAGAGTCCCTGTCCCCAACCCCTCAAACTCTAAACTTGAAGACAGAACCCTCAGTTCCTGAGCTCCTCCGCAGGAATCAAAAACCCTAAGAACCTGAGCCCAGGAGAACCTGAATTCTACTTGCTGTGGCCTCACTCCCCTCGCCCGCGCTGTGCGCTCCATCACCCGGAAGGCACCTATGGGGGTTGAGGGTTTAGGGGGTTCGGGGTTTGGGGGTTGGGGTCTAGCGGTTACGGGTTTGGGTTTAGGGGTTTCGGGTTGAGGGGTCTAGGGGTTCCGGTTTAGGGTTGGTGAGTGTATACAGGTCTATGTAGGAGCTTTGGTGGGTGTGGATTCGCTTGTCATTGCGGCTTACTTGGAGGGTCGGGGGACTTAGTAAGTAGGTAATAAGTAGAGTTATAAGTACCCCAAAAGAGACCCTAATTGGGGTTATGGTACTTATAACTCAGACTCTTTAAAATTTCCTGCTTAGTAATAGTCCCCCGACCCTCCATGTAGGCAACCTTGAACCTTTTGGAGTTTGTAACTCCGTAGAGTATTGGATTGTTGTGGTCAATCCTGGTTAATCTATTTAAAGATTAACATTCTTGCGCTCGGGTACTCAGCCCTTACAGACACACAAGTAAAGGAACAGACTTAGGAAGCAGTGTCCAGAGGTTCAGCTAGTGATTTAAAGCTACAGGTGAAGGATTGAAAATTCCAGGGATGTGGCGTTTCGAAGTGTGCGTTTTAGTGCTTCGGATTTATTGAGTAAGGCTTCGGACGTCTGATCCGGGGAGGTGGTACTTAGTCTTAAGCTAAATTAATGGAGGGACTCGAGCCCCTTTGCAAATCACTGCAAGTCCAAAGATCTTGGGTTTTTTGAGTTGGCTGTTCAATGGACCAATGGATCATGCCGACTTCGTAAGGAGTTGATAAGAAGAGCAACAGGTACTGCAGTTGGGGCTGTCTTGCTCATTTCAGCTTTCGTTTCAATTACAGACGAAGTCCCGTGATCCTTTCTGTTTTTGGATCCAGAACCAGGCTGATGGCACCCAGAGACCTGCGTAGGAAGTGACCCCTATGTGGGTGGTTGTCAAAATTAGGGTCCCTTCTTGGGTCCCTATTATAATACCGCACCGAGTATTTAAGGTACCCAAAAAGGGACCATAATTTTGACAACCGCCCATGTGTGAAGAACCTACTTACCAAGTCCCGTATCCGTTGCGCACCGACCGGCTCTTCTGGTTGTTCTTTATAGCGGGTGCTTCTGCACGGGGTGTCGCTCTGCCGCTCCTCTCGCTGCTGCTACTGCTACTCCTGTTACTGCTGCTACTCCTACTCTCTTACTACGACTACTACTACTCTTCTCCCTCCTACGACGACTACTACTACTACTACTACTGCCACGCCCAGCACTCGGACCGCTGTGCTGGACTGTTTCGACCATTCCTTTCTCGTAGCAAGCCGGCACTGCTGTGTCGTATAGTCTATGCTGTGCACCATTGATACGCTGGTAGTCCAGTTTGTTTGTCATGACAACATGCTGCAAGGACGATGGCCCGTACATGATGGCGTCGACATTGCTTCGCTACAAAGCCCGTCCAGATGTGGTGCAGAGCTCAGATGCCAATCCGTGCGGATGGACAAAATCCGACAGAGACAAAGCAGGATAGTCTAGTGCTCTGAAGGGTGCCCCCAGAATCGTTTTGCTTGTCGCTCCTGTGGATGCCTTTGCGTCGGACTCTGTACTTTGAGACCCTGCCATTCCGTCCCTTTTCTCCAATCCCTTAAACGGGCCGACAGAGAGGAACCGAGACTAAAGTAGTATCCGGTGAATGTGTACATTCGGGTACAATCTTGTTCAAGCTTCTGTTGGAGAATCTGTTAAGGGGGCTGCTCAACAGGCAATACTACTACAAGGGATCGTCCAATGTAGACTTTTCCGAATCTCTAGGATACAACGGGCGTAAGAGTACCTTTGGATGCCAGCGAGGTGGGGGTTTCCGGAAAGACCCTCAATTACAAGGTCCCAAAATAAGGTACGCCCTATTTTCGGAAACTCCCAGGTGGCCCGATGTGGCTCCACCCCGCTTCACGATGCCGTTGAGCGAGTTGCGCCGGCGGCAGCTCTGACGCGATATTTGTCCGGTCTTTAGCGGATTTCGGGGTATACACGGGGCTCTCCTTTGGAATTCTTTCCGTGCGTACTTTCGTATGGACCTAAAGGATTCTTGATAGAAGAGCTTATATTTTAAGGGTAAGGGGCTCTTGTGCTGGGGATTTGGTGGTTCATAGCCCCACACCCTCGCCTCCAGGATTCGGACACCTGGAAAACAGGATTTCGCATCATTGGGTCGGAATACTTTAGTAAGTGTATCCACTTTGGTTGTTCGGGCGTTCACGACCGGGCGCAGTGAGCCCTTGCAAGTGGCATCGCACGAAGCTCCAACACAGTCTCAAACGAAGCGACGAAAGCAAGAGTTTCAATCATTGAGGCCCCTACGATAGAGATCAAAACCTCACGAGCCAGCAAAAAAGTCTTGTCCTAAGTCCAAGTGGCCGTCTTGAACAAAGCTGCATACAGAAAGACCAAAATAGAATCCCCGCTGTAACGTGTTTGTCAATTTTGTTTGAGTTTTGACTGTCGAGGCCGTGAATTTGTTGCTGGCACATCGGGCAGGCGGCAGTGGCAAGCTGGGGCTTCTTACGGGATCAGGGAACTTGGGACAGGCTTGGCCTTGCGGGTGTCTGGTACAGGGCTTCAGGATCAGAGGAAGAAGCAGCAAAGCTACTGCTAGAATGGGATAATGATAGTTTATACGTACTATATGCCAATGCTGGAGTAGCAGAAACAATAGTAGTAGTAGCAGCAGCAGCAGCCGCAGTGGTATTGGTAGCCTTAGACCGGCAACAGCAAGAACAACAGCAACAACAATACAAACAACAAAAGGGATGATTGCCACCGTACAGCGCTAAAAAATGACGCGCGCAACTGCCTCTTAGGCTTATCGTCGGTGACATATACTTTCGTCATGATATTCATATGCACAATAACAGTGCGCATGCAGGTAGGCGCGCATGTATGTGCAGATGCTAGTGTTGTGATGTATGCTCGACTGTCTCTGCTCCTCTGCGCCGTTTATAAACGGCAACCTCATCCGTATGAGCCTTCGTAACCTTGAGCCCTACGCCCTTAGATGTGCCAACCCCAAACCTTAAAATCTCAAAACCCTAAACATTTAAAAACCCTGAAGCTCTAAACCCGAAACCCTAGACTCTAAAACCCCAAGCTGGAAACCTCGGCGTCGATGCCCGCAGATCCGAATGCCGCAACCCGCTCGGGCAAGACGGCGTTGCACCTCGCTTGCTCAAGGCCTCTTTTGCAGGGTCTTTTTACGTTGTTACATAAGACCTTAATATGAGGGTCTTTCCGGTGGGTTCTGGGAGGGCTGCATGAGGAGGGTTTAAAGGTGCTCTTTTATGATGGCATTGTACGGTTTGACAATGTCTTCAATGGCCTTCCGGATGCCGCTGGGGATTTAGAAAGCTCTGGGGATGAAGCGGCAGCCCAGCCAGCGCCGTGGAGCTGACGTAGACCAAGAAAGAGTTGTCAGGTGTACGAAATCCCCAGGCCCTAAACCTCGAAGCCGTTTGTAGTGCCCTAAATGCCATCCCGTGCAGGACGATCTTGGCATCGGAGCAGGATGCCAGGACATTGGTCGAGGCTCTGATGCCCAGACTCGGCCGCCTACCATTGGGGAGGTGTGCGTAAGACAGGCTAAGACAGGGGCCGAAGTAATTACCAGTACTATTTTGAGGGCTCCTTGCTATAATGCCAGTACAAGTTAAGATATTCAACCCAAAACCCTATTCTGATTACTAAGGCCCCTATAGTAAGTCGTAGTAGTTTTCATTTACACTTACTATGTCATCTATCGTATACAGGCCTCCAAAAGGCTCTTCTGAGTATCCAAGACTCCCTACTTGGAGGGTCGGGGGACTTAGTAAGTAGGTAGTAAGTAGACTTATAGGTACCCTAAAAGGGATCCTAATTGGGGTTATGGTACTTATAACTCTCTAAAATAACTACTTAGTAAGTCCCCCGACCCTCCAAGTACTGCCGGGTTTTGGTTGAAGGTCTAGGGTAGTTCAGGGATTTATGGGCTCAGGGGATGTTGGGTTGTTATGAGGCCTGATAGAGACTTTCGTATTGGTAGGGGTGTACTTACAAAACTGCATAGGGTTTTGCATGTTGAAACTCGTCTAGGGCGTTACAGACTTTGAGTTATTTTGTAGGGTGCACAGTAAATATGTGGCATGGGAGAACCATCCTCTACCTTCCATCATCATCCTAGAGAGGTACCTATCCATGGGGTGTTTAGCTAGTTTCATTGCCCTTGGGTTTAGAGTTGGGGGTTATGGGAGTAAGTGAGTAAGGTTGTACAAAGACCCTATTCTTCAGATACTTTCTTACCTCAATGAAGGAATGACCGTTCGGATCCGATTGGAAAGCCTTCATCGCAGTGATCATAGTGGTCCATAGTGACTGCAATAAAGACTCCAGCTTTGAATGTAGGATGCACGACTGTTCCCGGTGAGTCCTTCCTCGAAGCAGCGTACGTAAGCACACAGATCCTCCACTCCTTCGTTTGCAGGGCTACGGAAGAAGTGGGAGTTTCCGACAATAGGGGACCCTAATATAGCACCCTAAATAGTGGGGTCCTTGTTATAAGGACCCCAAAATAAGGTGCCCCTAATTTTCGGAAACTCCCAAGTCTTGCACACGGGTTCTGGGCCCAACACCCGAAAGCCAAGGCCCCAACATCCCAAGTCCAAGCCCCCAAGCATGCAAACCTAGATCCCAAGGCCGAAACCTAAACCGTTGTTCTTTGTGATGAATGTGAATTATCATCTTGAGTATTATGGTTGCGTCGGCTTCGGCTTTTATGATTCATATGATAGACTTATTGTTGATTATCTCTTATTTTGAGGGTTACTATGATTACGGTTTTCATGGCCGTTATGATAGATTATTTTTGTCTTTTGATTGCTATGATTCTTACCAACCCTGAAATGCCCTGCGTGCCAAGACCTTGCTGCACGCTGGGGCAGATCCCACGCGCCGCCACCTCTGCCTCAGCAGGGCTTGGAAGGATTTAAAACCGGGTTACTCGAGGGGCCTTAATCATTAGAAAGGTCTACAAGGGTTACTTGGAGAGTCGGGGGACTTCGTAAGTAGGTATTAAAGGTAGTTCTAGGTACCCTAAAAGGGATCCTAACCGGGGTTGTAGTACTTACAACTCAACAAAAAACCGGGGTTTATAAGGGTTAGTATAAGGGCTAATATAAGGGTTTTTAGTCTAGGGGTCGTAATGATTGGAATAGGGTTTTGGGGCTCCTTATTATAGTTCTGTATAATATACCCCCCTCAACCCTTTTCAAATTATTAAGGCCCCTACAGTACTGCCCCCAGTCTGTAACAGACCATATCAGGGGTCATATGAAGGGCAAAGTTAAATACATGTATTTTTCTTATCAAACTGTTACGGAATGGGGGCCGGTACCCAACACACAATGCTTAAAGGACCATGGGACTTAGTAACTAGCATTACATATCAGGTCAATTCTGTGCATTACTTACAATCTTAATTAAGGTATTTGTATCTTCACTCACCAAGTCCTATGATGCTTCAAGTATGAAAGCCTGAATGGTTACCAATTTTATTCCTCGGGTACAATATATCATATATCTCAAAAGCCTGTACTAATTGTTGAGGCCCTTTTTATCGGCTTTTGTTTGGGTTTAGTGTTTATGTATTGCGGAGAGGATTTGATTTAGGTTCAGGTTTTGGTGTGGTTGTTTATGGTTTCCGTTCTGGTTTCCACAAACCTTGGACCCTGTTCTATGGTCCATGGTTAAACAGGGCCTGCATAGCGTTTGGATGCGCGTGTTCGATCCTGCAGAAGCCTTGCTCAGCCTCCAATCCCTGGTGGACAACCTGGTGTCGGCCGATTCATCGCTTTTCGGCGATCTCATGCGAAGGCGATGCGGGGGTGTGTGGCGTGCACAAAACCCGGCGGCAATTCCAGCACTTGGCTGCCCCAAAGAACACACAATCCACTAATGACAAACATCCTGATATATTGTTTCCGAATCCAGAACTCCAAAGCCCTAAACCGAGTTTCCTTGTGCGTGATGCCCTCTCAGGCCGGGATGAGAAAGGTTTTCGCCCATCCGATCACTTGGCAGGCCGGATCATGCCCAGTTTAGGTTTACCTACAGGTTGAGGCGACGTACCAAGTTGGATTACAGGCACCTACAATGGGCTTACATACACGAGTAAGAATTCAAACGACCACGATTATTAATAGAAATAGTAATGTCCTGTTGGATTTCACATTATTCAGCGCTCGACCTTGCCATAAGCAGCCTACCTAGGGTTCCCAGAGACTCCAATATTCCTTAAGTAAGGAACATACCTCAATTCATAGTTGGATCTCTACTGCAATGTAAGGTATCTTCCCCAATTACAGGATATTGGAGTCTCTGGGTTAGAGTCCTAGGTCTCTGAACCCTTTGAGTCGGGTAGTGCAGGATATTGTCTTTCTGCCTTGGAGCCTGCATAAGGTTTAGGGGCTAGCGGCTAGAGTTTAGGGTTTGAAGGCGAGCTCCCAAAATACGGCTGAGCCCGGCAAACACACAGACAGCACCAAAAAACGAAGACGAAGAAGACAAGCAGGAATAATCTATACAGTTTTATTTTAGCAAGTATAGCGAGTAGGAGCAATGACCATGCTCGAAGTGGAAAAAGACAGCAACGCTGATATGAGCAAAAGCATGTGTTGTAGCTATGACAGCAACAATTCCGGTAGCAAGCGCGGCCTGCCAGCGCAGGTTAGGTCAGGGCTGCTAGCACCAGGCACCGGGTGCCGGTCCGGCTAAGAGCGTGCAACATTGCCGGCGCTGTGGGCTTGCCTGTCTCAAGACACGATCTCAAGGGTCCCTATAGCTTTTCTGCCGGCGGATCCGGCGAGCCGACATCCAATTACACAAACCCTGATGTCCGGCCTCAGCCGGTTGGAGTGAAAGCCCTACCGAGCACAAACGGCTGCTCCGAGTAGCTTCAACACGGCGAGCTCCCAACCATTAACAGCTCACCCTAATGCCTCAACAAAGCTTAAACCCCAATGCTTGGATTCTTCCGAAACCCTTGCTCTTAATGCTTGATCAAAATCCTAAGCCCAAGCGCCTAAACCTTGAACCCGCAAAAAGATTTTAAGCCATCATCCCTAACGGACATGGCAGACCCTCCAAAAAATTTAAAATACAAAAGAAAAATAAACCCTAGGCCTTGAATCCGAAACCTTACATCCTGAACCTGATACCCTAAACCCTAGGTCCGAAATCTTAAACCTTAAACGCATACAAACCAAAAGGCCTTCCAAAAAATGCTGAAGAGATTCTAGCCCCAAACCTTAAATCCGAAATCCTAAACCCCACCCGGCAGACGCCCTCCTAAACCATACACCAGACGGCCTGCAAAAGAGAAAAAATCCAATCCCTAAAGACCCTCCTCCTAAACACTAAAACCCTTAAACCCTAAGTACATCCTAAATCATCCTAAACCCAAAACCCCTAAACCCCAAACCCTAAACCCTAAACCCTAAACCCCTAAACCCCAAACCCTATAGCAAAGGCCCTCCTAAACCTGGCAGAGGCCCCTGCTTCGGCTGTCGGCCCCCTGGGCTTCAGGTGTTGCGCCTCGGCTCGGTTAGGGGTTTTGGGGAGTTTGGGGGTTTTGGGGAGTTTGGGAGTTTAGGGGTTTAGGGGAGTTTAGGGGTTTAGGGGAGTTTAGGGGTTTAGGGGAGTTTGGGGTTGGGGCTTTGGGGTTTTAGGTCTAGGGCTAGGGTTTAGATGCTTGGTGTGTGCTGACATGTCAGCCTTACACAAAGCTTTAGAGCCTGGGATTTTGGGGTTCTAGGGCTTACGGATTCTAGGAAGCTTCTTCACGGTTCTAGGGAGGATGGGGTCCAGGGTCTGAGGGCTTGGGCTTTGGTGTTTTGAGCGCTTTTGCTAGGGTTCTGCGCCCTTTCGGAGGCTCGGGATTCTAAAGAAAGTTTTAGTCCTGAACCTTAAACTACCACAACCCCTTAGATTATGATTTCTATCATGAACCCTAAAAAAGTAGGTTATGGTGAATCTTAAACCCTCGACCCAGTCCGTTTAAGAGCTCGCCACAGTGACCCTAAACCCTAAAACCAAACCCCCTTGAGGATCCTTGAAACGAACGTTAAGATTAGGAACCCAAAAGGAAGAGATCCATCCCGAACTTCCAAACCCAGAGACTCCAATATCCCTCAATTGAAGAATATTTCAGGTATATATGCCGAAATTTACAGTAGGGATCCTAACTCATATGATTCAAGGTCTGTTCCTTACTTAAAGGATATCGAAGTTTGTGTGAACTTTGAGGCTGATCCGCGAAGAGCGTTGGTGGACACGCAGAGCCGCCTGGACCTCAGGGTCCAGCCCAGACCTTTGCAAAGTAGATCCCTCTAGTAGTTAGGGTCCCAAACTAGGGTATCTAGGTTTTAGATCCTCCCCGGGGATCTGGGAGAGAGTCTCCGAAAGTGGTCGTATGGGGACTGCGCGTTGAATTACAACGTTTCATGGGGGTTGATCAGGGGTTGTGTGAATTGCAGAGAGACAGTTGATGAGAGTTGTTCTAGGGTTGTAGATGTGTCTTATGAAGCTTTTATGCACATAAAGGGGCTTCAGTTTCATGGTTACTTAGATGTCGGGTTTGTGGCTCAAGATTTCTATTGACCTGAAACATGAAACCCATCAGTTTTCTGCTACAAAACCTCTGTAAACTCCTTATGAACCCTAAGAAGCGACGCGAAACCCGAAACCCAAAACAAAGACCTCTTTCCGAAGGTTATCCTGCTACGGGAGAAGGGCTCTGACCCCATCTTCAGCAAGCTTCCTGAGATGCTGTTCCAGGTGGGGTGTGGGGCCGGGTCTATGAGGGTTTATGTAAGTCAGGATATATGGGTGGTTGTCTAAACAGGGGTCCCTTTTTGGGTCCCTAATGTAGTACGGCACCTAATATTTAGGGTATCCCAAAAGGGACCATAATTTTGACAACCGCCCATATGTACGTTGAGTGGGGTTTATCAGTAATCATGCGTATAGTTGCCTTATTTGTATCCAAGTTACAAAGTCCCATGATCATGTCAGTAGTCGAGTGATCGGTGTTCAGATAGGAAGGAGGTTGGGAGTCTTTGGCGAGGAGAGGCTTGGAGCTAACAGTTCGGAAGTTTTAGGACTTGACCGAAGACACAGTGACGCTTACGTGCGGCTGACGTACGGACGTATTGCGCGAAGCAAGGCGCAGTAAGTACGCATGCATGTACATATGAGGCATGTTTGCATACAAACTGCTGCGAGTGTGTTTACAGGTCGGTATGCATGGGGGAGTGTCCCAATCCCCGAAGAAACCTACACAGCTGCAACAGTTTTCTGTACATAGATAAGGTGTTGGATACGAGTTTGGCCTGATGTGTTCGCAACCTGTGCTTGAGGCCCGCACCCTTACTGCGAAGTCTAATGTAGGAACCTGATTAAGAAATTTTAAGGGTTTCTTATATGAATCCTACTATGTCGGGGTTATAGGCCCAGAGTTTCTCAATCAAGTTCCTACATTATTTGATCCTGCAGGTGCTGTCGGAGGATAAACCCCACCCGTGCCGGCCGGAGCCCGAAACCCTCCCTAAAGCTTCCCTGCGCTTTGAAGTACGATACTTTAATACCTTTTTCTTAGAGGAACCACGATGAAATAGAAGTGCTACTTAAAAGCCCAGTTCCCTAAACCACCACCAGCCCCAACTCCAAACCCTAAGGTGCAGCATTCTCCGAGAACGCCGCGTTAGTAGGTCCCCATAAGCCGCAAGTCGTTGCTCAAGGGTTCAATAATCACCTATACTATTTTGGGGGTTCCTTATTTTGAGTACAGTAATAATATACCCCAAAACCCTATTCTGATTATTAAGGCCCCTATATTAGCCCCAACTTCTAAATCTGCGCCCCCAACTTCCGTCAGGCTGTGGTGCGATATCTTTGATTTTACGACGCCCTGGCCCCGGACTGCGATGTTGCGAACATTACTGTGGCTTGTTACTTTCATACACTAATTCCCCTGTTGTTAAAGTTGCGTACGGAGACTACCTCACTACCAAGACCATCGTCATTATTATATGAGCATTGTGGTTGTCAGTAGTCGGTTCTCATTCATAACCTCATTGTTGTGATTCTTGTACCCTAAACCCGGAAACCTTAAACCCCAACCCCTAAACCCTTAAACCTCAAACCCTGTGATCAGCTTCGACTTTGTTGCTTTGAGGGTTTAGGCCTGAGCGGTTCAAGTCTTGTGCATCTGTCGCTCTGGGGTTAGGGGTTTAGGGTTGTGGGGCTTCACGCTGCTTACTATAGAATCGTGAGGGAAATCGCATGTGGCGATATCCGCGAGGATCGCACAGTGCACCTCCTTTTCAGACGCTTTAGCTTGTCCGATGCTGCCGCGGAGGACCTACTCAGTTTACTCGAGACCATCACGTCGGGCGGAATGATGGCCCAGTCGGGTATGCCCGAAGCCTTTGGGAAGATTGTGAGGGACATACACCTTCATACGTGGTTCGTCACCAGATTCTCCGATGGTCGTATGCTCCAGCTTGGCGGGCACGGAGAAAGCTGGGCAGACTTGGTCTATGCGTACGTGTACTCGCGTGTGCTGCATAAAATACAGGAGCACGTCTCCGCCGCAGGCTTAGGGTTTCAGCTCGAACTCGATGCCCAGGCTGGCCCGTTCGAGGCTCAAGGCGATACCATGGTCGAGAGCACAGATGCAACCTGGGCGGACGACTCTGCATTCCCAACCGAAAAAGCAGATCCTGTAGACCTCCTTCAGCGTACTCAGCGGCTGCTCTCCTTGGTTATCGGGTTCTGCCAGGGTCACGGTATGTCCTCAAACCTTCGCCCAGGGAAAACCAGCCTCATGTTTAGTTTGGTTGGTCGTGGAAGAAACAAAGCCCGGGGGTCGGAAGACTTAGTATCCGGATGCTCCTGTAATCCCTGTGTAAGTCATACTCTAGTCCTACGTACGAACTCGCCTTATCCGCGAAGGCGGAGTCTGATGCAAGGGTGTTCATTGCTCAAACTCGGTCCTCACGCAGTACTCAGGTTCATAAGAGCTACATCTAGTCGGGCCCCCTACACCCTAAGCCCGTCAAACCTAAAGTTCAGGATCCTCAACTCAAACGGCCTTTCCCAAATCCTAACCTTAAGAGTCTTCGACGGAATTCTCAAGACTTTCAAAATCCTAAACCCGAAAGAGCGATGCCCCTGAGCATAATTAAAAACCCACTCCGCAGAGGCCAAAACTTGAGAGGGATCTCCGGCATTGGCATGTTGAGAGTTCCCTGAACCCTAAATCCCTAAAACCTGCATCCCTAACCCTAAGCTCCTAAACCCCATAACCCTAAACCCAAGAACCCTAAATCCCTAAACCTTAAATAACCCTAAACTCCCTAAATCCTAAATCCCCGAACCCTAATCCCCTTAGCCGTAAATCCCTAAACCTTAAAATGTTTAAATCCCTAAACCTTAAATAACCCTATACTCCTTACCCCTAAATCCCTAAACCCTAAATGACCTAAACTCCTTAACCCGAAATCCATTAACCCTACGCCTGAGGTTGGCGTGAGGAAGACCTCACCGATTTCCAGGGTTTTGAGTTTGGCAAGGTGGGGGGGGGGTGGGACTTCGATTTAGGATTTAGGGTTTCGGGTTTAGGGCTTAGGGACTTCCCACTCCGTACTTGGAGAATCATGGGACTTTTAAGTAGGGCTATACGTAGGTACCCTAATTTGGAATTACATTCTTATGGTACAAAGTTACCTTACATATAGCCATAAACCTGAAACTCAGGCCTGCAGTCTGTGGATTTTGCATGGGAGTAGTATAGTTCACGGGTGCTTTGAATCAGAGTTCAGATATTGGGGCTACAAGGGAAGAGACAGTGGCTCTTTATTCAGGCGTCAAGCGTGCGGCTTTAGGATTGCGGGTTAGGGAAACGAAAGCTGACAAACAGGAGAAGGGCACCCGTATCATTAGAGCTTGCTGACCTGAAGTCAGGAGCATGAGCATATAGCAAAAACAGGGGCCTCAAAAAATCAGGAATAGTATCCCTCCTTGTAGCCCCTTAACTGCACGAAAATATACAGTAATGGTTTCATCCCCTTACACTTAAACTATCCTACATGGGAATTTCCGAAAATAGGGAACCCTCATATAGTGCCCTGAATAGCAGGATCCTTATAATGAGGACCCCAAACAAGGTACCCCTAGTTTTCGGAAACTCCCACATAATGCTCGGCTTCAGGACTCATCGATGTTGCAGCAGAGACCCCGAAGTCTCGGCAGCCCAAAAAAACCCAAGAGCCCTAGCGCACTTAAAGAGCACTTAAAGCCCGAAACTCGTCTGTGATTAGAGTCTCTTTGTAGGTTCCCAAAATAGTACGGCACCCTCGTAAAAGGTGCCATAAAAGGGACCCTGATTTGGAAAACTCCCCATGTAGCAGTTCGGAACGGACAGGCTGGAAGACACGATCCAGAGACTTCAATATGCTTCCAGACCCCCGGAAGGATCCAAAAAGTAGATCCCTTGAGGGGTTTCCTGTAAAGTACCTTAGTAGTGTAGGACCCCAAATTAGATACACGTCAGTAATTTAGATGCGCGTTCTTCCAGTAAAAGGTCTGGGGCTCCCTGGGCATTCGGCTCTTCCTGACTATCAGTTTCTTCTTGGCATTACTATCATTCGTGTTTTTGTTCATTTATTCCTTACTTACACAGCCCGATGTGTTGTTGATTTATTCCTTCATTACGGAACCCGATCAGGGCAGCCCCCGAGAGCCTTCATCAGGTGTGCGTGCAGGGTGCTGCACACCATCGCCAAGGCAGCACCCCAAGTGGTCCGGTCATGCACAACGCACGGTTGGTGTAGTTACCAATGGGGCTTAAATAATACCTATGCTGTACTGCGGGTTCCTTATTGTATTTGTAGTATACTGGGCCCCAACACCGTGTTCTAATTATGGAGGTCTCTACATTATAGCCATGATTCCTACCACGATTCATGCCATGAGCTTTGTTACTATTGTTGTTGCTCCTGCGATTGATGTTGGCGCTTGTCGTTCTCACTGGCGGCTCATTGCTGCCGTCCCTGCTACTCTCAACATGAAATTACTACCCATAGAGTCCTAAAACCTTTGTAGAGTCCTTTTAGAACCCTGTGACACCTGAAAAGCCTCATGGGTGGTTGTCAAATTAGGGTCCCTGCTTGGGTCCTGATTTTAATACGGCACCTATCATTTAGGGTACCCAAAAAAGCGACCCTAATTTTGACAACCCTCGAGTTGCGCGCAAAGCACGTAAATGGGGTGAAAAGGGTGCCTCGACGGGGTGATCTTTTCTTGGGGTTCCGTTAAAGGGTTACTGCAAGGGTTACTATAAGGGTACTATAATCATGTAGGAAGCTGATTAAGACATGTAAAGGTTTTATAACCAAGGGTTGACAAGGCATCTACAAAGATTTCGGTGCTTTTCGGAGTTTTGATTCCGGAGCTAGAGCATATGCCATCTACTAAGTAGACCCCACACCCCCAACCCTGAGCCAGAAACCCGACTTTCCTAAACGCTAAACCCTAAGCCGAAACCCTACATAGCTCAAACTCTCCTCCAGCACCCTGATGCTCTGAACCCCTTGGTGCATAGAGCAAAAACTGCTAAACCCCAAACATTGAACCCGAAGCTTTAGCCCCTGAAAACTGAGAGCTTCAACCCTGACAGTGCCTACAAAGGCGATTCTAGACACTGATATCAAAATGACAAAAAGCATATCCTTTGAGAGAAATCCTGAAGCCCTTCTTCCGAAGTGGTAGCCCTTATAGTAACCCGTCTGATAACCTTTTTCGCACCTCTTGTTGGACAGCCCTTCCCTTTCTCGACACGAAAGGGTCACTGATAGTAGCCCTTGAACGAACTCTCGTGGTAACCCCTAAACCAATCCCCTTATGCCTAAACCCTAAACCCCTAAACCAATCCCCTTATGGTAATCCTATGGTAACCCTTGTATAAGGGAACCCTTACCCTAAACCCTGAACCCTTGAAATAAGGGACCCCCTTATGGTAATCCTTCCTTCTGCCGAGGCGCAAGGGTCGAGCAAAGAAGACTGTACAGTCAGGGAGAAGCTTTGCTTCGGGCGCGATGCGCTGAAGAGGCACTCGCAGGAGGACTCAAGTCGAAGACTTTCTATTACAAAAACACTTACTGCTGGGATTACGGCAGAGGTCGCTATCATGAGCAATACCTGCGGACTCCTTAATACAAGTACAGCGTAATTTACCTCCACGCACGACTCCAATTATTCGGGCCCCTATGCTAAGGCAGGACTTCTCCTGAGAATCACTTTCATGGTTGTTTTACTATAACCGAAAGGGAGTATGAAAAAGCGCAGAGAGACTTATTGTTGAGTCAAAGGGCGGTAGCAATATTCCTGAGGGGTTAAAATACGTGCTGCACGACGGTTCTCGGCCATGGGGCTTCAGGGTTTGGGGTGCAGACTTTATGAGGATTCTAGAAATTTGTTATGCGGGATATGTACCGGCCGTGTTCCATAAGGGATTTGGAAGGGCTTTACAAAGACAGAGCATTGCCTGCCCAGGCGTTCAGCGGAAAAAAGTTAGAGTGAGAGTTCCTTTCCTGAAACTGCCGCATGATTTCTGAGTTCCGCCAGCCTTCTAGATCCCTGCAAACGGGAACGTTGATGGGGTCAGGAAGCGTGTGGTGGAAACTCGATTCTTCAGAGTCCCTCGGCGATGCCTTCAGCGCAGCATTTTAAGAATGCATAGGGGATGCGGGCGACCCACTTCCACCGCACTTCTGCGTCATCCCGACAGTTTGGATCCTGAGCATTCCAACCTCTGAACCCCCCTAGGCCTTCAACCCTAAACTCCAAAGCTTAAACCCTAAACTCTCAACTCTAAGCCTCAGACCCCCTAGTGGTGGCTGGGTTGAAGCCCCGCAGATCTTTAATCTTGAGCCGAAGCTCCGGAGCGCGGGCGCGAGAGACGTGGGTTCTCTGCCCCGAAGGCACACAGCGGGGGCCTACGGTCTAGAGTTTACGGTTTCGAGGTTTAGGAGTTTAGGGTTTTTTGGGTTAAGAGTTTAGGGTTTCGAGGTTTAGGAGTTGAGGGTTTACTTGGGGTTTAGAGTTTAGGGTTTAGCCTAACCTCAGAGTCCTAGAGCTTAGGGTTTAGGATTTAGGACTGAGGGTGCTGAATCTTCTCGGGGTTGTTATGAACCTTCATCTGTCTGCATGGGGTTTCAGGGGACGTCATAAGGGCTGAATCGGTCTTCAAGCGCTTTACAAGGACACACGAAAAGAGACAGAGTCCCCTGGGAACCCAAGAAGCATGTGCAATACGTACTGTGTCTTGTAAAATATGTGTGTTACACGATATTCATAAAGACTGGCAGGCTAAGATTGTACAGACTGCGAAAGGAGTACAGCCCTTTGTGCATCTATCTATCTATCTATCCATCTCCTACCCTCTAAACCACACTCCACAATATTTCATGTGAAGAAAATGGGACTCCCTCCGCTGGGCCTTTGTGCACTTGGTTTTCCCATAGTCGGCTCCTAGGGAGACTTGGCGAACTCTGCAAGGGACGCCACCCCGAGATGGACCCCGGGATCGGCTGACGGCTTCGGGAACCTCGGGTATGAAGGGGGTGCTGGAAGGTTGAATCGGCTTGTGTAGGGTTTGTGTTTGGTGTTTTGGAGGGGTTGTGCACCCACCCTTCTGAAACCGTAGACCCGCAAACAGAGCAACCTAAATCCGTAAATCATGCACCTCAAGCCCCCAAAGCCCCCAAGACCTGTCGTGGCCTCGGACTGTAACCCTGACCAAGTCCCCTACTAGGTTCCCCTGCAGTAATTACCCTTTTGCGGGTTTCTTTGGCTCCCCTAATTACAAACCAAATACTACGAAAAATAAGGGTACCCTCATTATTAAAGGGCTACAGAGGGACCTAGCTGAACTGAGAGCCGAGCTGTAGGGAGGTTCCCCCGGGGGACTTGTCCTCGTTTCGGGGTCCATTGAAGACTTGCCTCGGGAAGGGCACTTTCATGGGGAGGTTTTAGATAGCGGGGTCCGGTCTGGCACCGAGGCTGGCACAGCTAGCGCAGGGATACGACGAAACGAATGAGTAGCATGATTCCTTCCTTGTTCCAAAGTAAGCATAATATTACGCTAGAGTGACTCAAGCATAGTCTAGTTCTTTTGGCCCTTAACATCGTTGGCATTTGGGGCTCGGGATGAGAGCAATTGTAGTTCGAGGTTTGTCCCAGGCAAATCGCCGCACCAGGCGCTTTTGGAATGCAAAGCATACAGAGCTCGAAGCTTTGAACGCGACTCGCATGTACTATTTGGGCCTTAGTCGGCATTGGTAGTTGCAACAGGGCTTGGATGTGTATCTTGAACTGATTAGAGCGACGATGGCACAAATGCTATGACGAAATATTCAGACCCTTATATTCACATTATGCAGAGCTCCTCTTACCACTGCGCTCAGCCAGAATACCCTTCTCACACGCTTGACGGCTGCAGTCGGACGTTGTCATTGTAAAGTCCTTTACGAGAGGGGAAGGTTGCGTGTGCACGAAGCCTTTGTGGCACATTAGCAAGTAGCATATTAGCCGACTTCGAAATACGACACATCCGGCGAGGGTACTTCTGCTCGACTCAGCATACGGAGAGGAACATCCATAGATTTAGTAGACCCCTAGCAAGGCACCCAGAATAACCCACAGCCCCATTTCTAATGACTCAGGCTGCTAAACAAACCCAGAAATCGCTTTTGGCCAAGTTTTTATGAGAAGTCAGACCGCGACTCTGCGACCCGCTTAGCTCTCGACACCCATGCGTGGATCAACCGGCGGACTTCTTCTGCGACTGCTTCAAAGTTTGGGGCTTGCGGGGTTCCTTGAACAGCTTCCTTTAGAGGTTACTACACGGATGCTGTAAGGACTACTTTAAGGCTTCTTTGAGGTGCGGCTCTGTTCAATGAGTTTAGGGGTCAGGCTTCGGGTTGTGGAAGGCTTATGCGTCGGATCGCTTCAGCGTTAAGTGGGCTCTAGGACTCAGGACCCAGAAACCCTACTTGGGGGATCATGGGATGTAGTATGTAAGCACATAAACAAGTATCTGTAGTTAGTTACAAGTTGCAAGAATAGCCAAGTCCCATGATCCATTAAGTATACTACTGAAAGGTTCTTTGAAGTAAGCAGGACCCTCCTTTATATAGAGCCCGTAGTATCCCTCAGTAGATGTCAAGTTTTTGGCCCGAGCTTACGCAGGGACGCTGGAAGGTTTGCGCACGCGTGTCTCTCAAATTTGTTTAGCCTTAGCCGGTGCCTGTCTCGCTTCGCAGGATTTAGAGGTTTGGGGTTCGGAGGTTCAGGAGCTTGGGGTCTAATGTAGGAACCTGATTAAGAAGCCTTGGGCCTTTATTCGGGTTCCTCTTATGAACCCTACGATTTTGGGGTTATAGAGCCAGGGTTTTTCATCAGCTTCCTACATTAGGGGCTTAGCAGTGAAGGGCTTGAGGGTTTGCAGGGCTTAGGGTGTTTGGAGCTTGGGTTTCGGGCTTTCAGAGTTCCGGGTCTGGGGTTTAAGGGTTTGGGGTGTACGGGTAGATCGGGAGGGTTTCTTGAAATCAAGGGTACCTTAGGAGCTCCGAATAAGAGCTTCGCCTCTAAGGAAGACGATATTCTTCTTGTCCAGGGACCCCCTTGATTTTAAAAGCAGTGTGTTGGCTTTGACTGGATATTGGTGTTGTCTATTAATTAAGGAGCTCAAGACGCGGGCTTCCTGGGACGAGTGATACCTTGCATAGGTGCGCTCTCAAAATAAGGATCCTTTAGGCCTTTTTTAAACTCCCAAGTATCTGCCTTGCCGTGGTTGGCAGATATCACTGCGTCGTATGGATTCCTGCGTGATCGGAGCTGAGACACGGCAACCAAGCAATCGCACTTATGACAGTGCTGGGATCTCAATGCAGCACCATTCTCACCACAGCTATTGTAGAAGCATGAACAGTTTCTAATAGTATTCCGTGGGTTCCTTATCCCGAATCCCGGAGCCCATGGCCTTCTTCAGGAACCCCACCTGATATCCGCTACAGTCCTGTCGACACATAGACTCGCGATAAAGAAACAATCTGCAAAATTGGTTCTTCTGTTGGTGCCGAGCTCACGTCACTTACAACGGTAGAAGCGATAAGCCGTCGAACTCAACTGTTCCGTTTCCTCCGAGCACTAATTTACGGACCAGACTATATTAAACATTGATGTGTCTATATAGTTCCTCTATAGTTTGATTTTGTTTACCCCGACACCCCTGTTCGAGTTCTGCTTCACGAAAAGTTCACCCTGAACCCTAAACCCCTAAACCTTAAACCCCTAAATTCCTAAACCCTAAACCC
Organism: Symbiodinium sp. CCMP2592; assembly: GCA_905221615.1. Classification (NCBI taxonomy): domain Eukaryota; class Dinophyceae; order Suessiales; family Symbiodiniaceae; genus Symbiodinium; species Symbiodinium sp. CCMP2592. The sequence continues at coordinate 579,235 of CAJNDT010004035.1, forward strand.
TTAAACCCCTAAACCCTACACCGGAAGCCTCTTGTTGGAGATCGGTCAACACTGTAGAACCACGGCCGTGTAGATGGAGGAGGGCGAAAGCGAAAGGATTCCTTTCCTACGTTCTGGACTACCATTTACTTGAACGTTTTCTTCCGGACCTGATCCGTAAGGGAACCATTATGAAGTAAAAGTCTATGCTTTTGTCTCCCCAGTGAGTGCGTTGAATACGGATCTTGTGATTTAAGGTTGCATATTCGGGTCCCTTGATTCTGCAACTCACATGGGAATGCTGCTGTTGCCAAGATCCTGGCCTAGCGGATTCACCCATCAGGGTGTTCCTAGATTATTGGTGGCTCACACCAGTTAAGCGCACAGGTGAGCAAGATTTTTTGGACGAGGGCCCCTTGTCAGGACCCCGCTGGACAGAAGGCTACCAGGTCCCGCGTCGATGGTGGCATCGATATTTTCCTCGGTGGCTTCGAGGTCTCCGAGCAGGCAATCTAGCTTGGAAGACCCAATTCGTGCACGGACAAGAAGAGAGCACTGGAGGAGGCTAGTGCCAGAGAAAAGGGGGCTTGGGCAAGGAGTTGCTCTTCTGGATGCTGCCATGCTCGATGTTTGCTGAGGCGTAGGAACTCAGCTGGCTCATGGCTTCTCACTTCTTGCTGCAACTCGGCTCAGCAAGCTGTACAAAGCATACCTTGCCCCATCGAGCTTCCTCGTATGCTTCAAGACTCACCCAACCAAGCACTCATCATGGACCAAGTGCTGAAGAGCATCATTTTATCCTTACCATCATGAGGCGTCACCATCCTATCTATCAGGCTTCGGTTTGCAACGATAGCTCCTTCCGGATCTTTGCGGCCCCTGGCGTAGCAAGCAGCAGCGGCCCTGGTAAAGTGTTTTTGTTGGCGCTTCAGGTCGGTTATATTTCTGCTTCCCTGGGATTCCCGAATTCTTGAAGCCAGGCTGTCGCAGAGGCTTTATGGGTGTCGTTGATAGTTGCATGGTGTTGGGCCTACTTCGCTGTTTGCTGTTGGCTTTTGAGATTTGCTTTTTGAGCTTCTGCTTTGTACATTACACTTACCTTTGGTTAGTAGGGAATGGAAGAATGGTAGTAATAGTAGTTATAACTGTACCCCATTCCTCCATTCCCTACTAACCAAAGGTAAGTACATGGCGGCTCCAGGCCAGTTACCAGGTCCCTTGATCCTTGCGAGACCCTGGCTTCGGCCCGAAACTGCACGACCCTTCAAAGAAAGGACCCCTCAGGAGGTAGGCGTTTTGAAAGAAGCCCTGTTGTACTAGTACTAGTAATAGTGATACGAAGACAAATACTGAATACTAATACTAGTACTAGTATTAATACTAATACTAATTTAGGATTAAAGCCACGACCTAAAGCAACCTTTGCCACGCCCGGACGAAACCCGACATCGGCAATCTGCGGGCTCAAGGCCCTGAGGCCTCGACTCTAAACCGCCCTGAGCCCAAACCCCTAGTCTAAACTAGGTAGGCCTTTGGGACATTTTATATTTTCCCTTATTGGGTTTAGTAGGACCCTATTTACGAATATTTTTCAGAGGCTTTAAGGGGCCAACCTAGTAAACTCTAAGATCAGAAGTGCAAACCTTGCTTAGATGAGTTGCAGTTTGGAGCGTGTGTGTTTGTGGTAACTGCAACCCCGTAGAAAATGATGAATAATCAGGCGTGATATTCCTTTGAGTTTCCTAGCGTGCCGCCGATACTTCGTTATCAGTGGGGTTATAAGTCCCCTAGTCTGGGTTATAAGTATGGTTAGCCTACTTATAGCTACCCATGAACCTCCAAGTGGCGTAAACTCGAAAAGTCCTTGCGTCTTTGAAGCTGCAAAACCTGAAACCCTCGAGCTCTCGAAACCTGCCCCGCAACAAATTCCCTGAACCTTGTAGCAATCTGAGACCCATTATATAGCATCACAATATATCATGCTATGTTTTGTTATACTAAACCATGTTATCCTATACTATAGTATGCAGTCTTTTAAAAACCTCGTATAGGATCCTTTTGATGAGGATCCCGCTATGTAGGATCCATAACTCTGAAGGCCTACTTTCTCAGTCCGGCCCTGTCCACAGCCTACACCGCTAGACCCAAGCGCTTTAGGGTTTAGGATTTGGGTTTAGGGTTTAGGGTTGCTAAACTTTACAAAACCCTCAACCCCCAAACCCTTCCACCCTGAACCTTATACCTCCAACCTAATCCCTCAGGCCATGTGGAACCTTGCAAGGAGCCGTTGTAGCACCCTGATACGGTTGATGATATAAATCCTGCAATACCTGAACAACACTAGACTTTGGGAATTATCGTATATTCCTGAGTGCGTGTAATGCAGGATTTCTATCATCAACCGTAGGACCCGTTGAAGGAATCCCACACGCGAAACCTTCAATCCCTATAAATGAAATCCCTCAGGCCATGTAAAACCTTGCAAGGAACCGTTAGAGTAATATAAGAGCCGTTGAAGGAACCCCGAAAGCACAACCTTCAATGCCTATTTCTTCAGGCCATGTACAGGTTCAAGGAGATCCAGACTATTCCCCCTGCGAAGCAGCTGGTGGACATTGCCAGATGCTCATTCCTGCTACCAACATAGGACTAAATGCTCAATGCTCGGGGTTTAGGGGCCTGGAACAAGTAGTAAATTCTATTTCCCTTTCCGTCACCATCTTCCTGTGCTGGAATGCACCGCAGACTCTTGTTTCTCAACGGGGCATGGTCAGGGTTCTGAAGTGCATTGGCATGGTTTGTCGGGGGGGAGGGTTGACGATGTACAGAAATTTTATGGTTCAAGCCACCGACTTGGTGCTCTGCAGCAGGAGCAAGACATCAGCTCACTCCCTAGCATCATCAATTACCTGAGGTTGTGAGCGGGGTTCGGTGTCGTTGCTATGTCTTAAGAAGTGAAATTTTACGCCGATGAACACCATACCCCCGAAGCCCTTAATCAAATCAAAACTGAACCCCGAGCCCCAGTAGACGCTATGTCACTTCAAGCTTCCGGACTTGGCTAGTTATGACAGTATATGGCTGCTGTATAGGGTCCCTTACATTGTGATACTGATGATGCGGCTGATGGACATAATCCAGCATTGCCTCCGAACGCTGGGGAGTCCTCTACCTGGCGCAGTGCAGGATTTGGTGCATCGAGAAGTTTTTCCCAAAAGGACGGATACTGCAACCCTACAAAAAAAGCCCTTCTAAAAGCCGAATTTTCTAGCACCCCCACAGCCCAAAGCTTTTCGGAAACCTCCAAAGCCTTAGAAAGCCCCAGAGCCCCTAGGAAAAAAAATAAACCCGGTTGAAAACCCTCAGAGGCCTTGGAAACTTTCCAGAGCCCCTAAAGAGAGCGCTTGCGCCAGAGCGGATCACCTGAGGTCTTGTCGAAAACCCAGCGAAAGACACCAACGGTCGTTCATCCAGGAGTCGGGGGTTCGAGAAGCGCTCTCGAAGATTAGTGCTTTACATACCTTTGGTTAGTAGGGAATGGAGGAAGGGGGTACAAGTATAACTGTAACTACTATTACTACCATTCTTCCATTCCCTACTAACCAACGGTAAGTTTAGGGATTCTAGTGGGGTTTTACCAGGTTCTACAAAGATTCCTTTGGGCTTCTTGGTAGCCGGGGTTCTAAACTCTGGGTTCTATTAGAACTCTTTGAGGGTGTTACCAGGGTTCTATGCGAATCCTTTAAGGCTTTACAAGGGTTTTCAGTGGGACTTTACACGGGTTTAGATGAGTTGTAGGGGGCTCCCAGCCGTTTGGGTGTTTGGAGTTTATGGCTTTGGGTTTGCTACCTGGTGGTGAAAGGGTACGGGTGCTTTAGAGCTTTCCGCGGCTACAACCTGCTTGGCTTGTTTCTCTGCAGACTTTCCTGAACGACAAGCTAAGATCCCCCAAACCCCTGCCATCATTCTGCGCATCTTGCCCTACCTCCGACAACATCGAAGACTATACGATAATCCCAACAATCCCCTACTCTGGGATACCTACATAAGGTATAGGTCTGTAAATCAAACCATAGAACCGAACTTCGGCGATGGTGGGGACGATGATGAAGCTTGTGATGGCGATGGCCAAGGATGATCGCTGCCTCGATGATATATGATAGCAATTCTTTGTCTGTCTTGCTGCTCATCTGATGTTGAATGCAACCTACAGTACATTTTCGATCCGGAGCATATACAACATACCTTGCATGCCTCAAAACCATATTTCAGCGTGTCTCAAAGACGGTCGGTAGGTGATCTTCGCGTTTGTTGAGGATTCAAGATCACGCGAATCCGCTCCTTCTACATGCGGAAGGCCCGTGCCCAGCTCCGTGAGCCCAGGTAGGGACATCTTGCATACTTGGAGAGTCGGGGGACTTGCTAAGTAGTAATTTTATAGAGTTACTATAAGTACCACAACCGCAACTAGGATCCCTTTTAGGGTACTTCTAGCTTTACTTCTTTGTCTACTTACTAAGTCCCCCGACCCTCCAAGTATGGGCTTTGTGTGAAGTGCCTGACCTCCCAGAGGCCCATCGGCTGAGACCGAAATTGGACCCAGAATAAGTCAAAGCTTCTGATTCAGGGAATCCTCCACGTAGCAGTGTGCATCCACGAAGGTGAAGTTCTGCCAGACTACGTACAACGAGAAGTTCTCCAAGATCATCGAAGAGTTTCCGAAGATCGACGACATCCACCCTTTCTATGCAGACCTTTGCAGGAGCCCAAGTCAGGAAGACCAAGTCCGTGTTAGGCCGTGTGAGTGTTTCGGCATTGCAGCCAGTTGTGCCTGAGCCGCCCTCCCTTATCGTCCCTGTTCCAATTCTACCAGAATATGCACGAAAACCCCATTTTGATCATTGAGGCCCCTACATGGGTTCTATTGGAAAATTCACCGAAACCCTATTTTGCTTCTCGAGGCCTCTACTGTTCATGGTCTTGCGAGGTAATGTCCTCTATGACAGAGACCACTACAAGCTGGCGCTTGGCCAGGTGCGGTATGTGCTGGGCCAGAATACAGGGGGGGGTCTGAGTTGTTCGTGAGAGTAGCCCGTGCCAGTCCTTAGGCAAGGCTCAATCCTAAGTATCAGGCCCCTGTGTGCTGCACTGGCCGTGTTGGCAACAGTCTGAAACCAGGTGGTAGTTGGCGAGCTCTCGACGGCCCTTTCGCAGAACACCGGCATCAGCACAAGTAGTTTGCAATAATAGCGCTGATGGGAGTAGCAGCAACAGTGAAGAACAACAGCAAACCATCAGCCACAGTTACATTATCATGAACCACAACTGGCCATTAGCCAAGGATAGGAACCGAATCTGACAGCAACTGTAGCAGTAATTTGGCACTAAGCGTTCCAGCATCCAGAACAACAGTGTCACCGATGATGCCGCGCACTGTCTGGATAAGAGAAACAGTAGGTGCCCTAAATATCAACAAATGAATTTGCAGCAACAGTACCTTCGGCACAAGGTGAATGCTTGCAAGAAGATTGTCGACGGCATAGCCAAGGACTATGCTGCTCGACGGTGCATGGGTGCTCGTGGGTCACTTTACCCTAAACTCCTAGACCGTATTGCAAAAGTCTGGAGGTCCTTATAATAAGGATCCTACTCTTTCGGGTACTTTATTAGGGTCCCCTATTTTCGGAAACTCCCATGTACGAGAGCTTGCTTTGGGCTCGCTGCTTGAAGGGCTGATGGTGCTTGCTAGATTTGTTCTGGTCCGAACAGGACGGGGAGGGGGAGGGGGAGGGAGCCTCCCATAAAGGGAAGCGCAGTGCCAGAGCATCTCAGGTGAAGATGATGAAATTTGCCGACAGCCTCTACAAGTGCAAGATGCTGAAAAGAGCCGCAGGGACCCCCAGAGCTCATCTGTCGTCATCTGGGTGCGGAGCACCATGTTTGAACACTTCTTTCGGACCTGCTCCCAAAAGAACCCTCATAACACCCTACATTTTTTGTTCTTGGTTACTTCAAAGCCCAGTCGCTGTTATCAGCGACATCATTACCATCAGTGTGGTCCTGCTGCAAGCTGAGCGTCGAACCCCAATGAACTTTCATTGAGCCGCATCTTCGCAAAACAGCTGTCAGTTCTGAGTCGGGTAGAGCGAGCGCGAGAGAGAGAGAGAGAGAGAGAAAGATAGACCGAGAGAAAGACAGACCGAGAGAAAGAGAGAGGAGAGAAAGAGAGAGAAGAGAAAGAGAGAAACAGAGCAGACCCGCAGGCAGGCAGGGAGGCAGACCGAAAGAGATGCAGAGACAGAGACAGAGGGCGCTTCATGGCTAAACCCGCAACTCTAAATTTGAAACCCAAACCCAAGAACTCTAAGACACTAAACCTGGGCCCAGTAGCTAGCTAGGTTCTTGATTGGGTCGGTCGTTCGTTCTTTCGTTCGCTCGCTGGCTAGATACCCGAAAAGGAGGATCACGGGACTGGGACTTCGTACGGATGAGTATAAGTGCCATAACTTCGATTATAAGTATAAGTCTAATTATAGTTACCACTTTCGTGACCTTAGTCACTAAGTCCCATGGTCCTTTAAGTAGTTGGCGCGTAAAGCCCAAGGCCCTGGGTCGAATGGCCACAGCTGTGAAGAAGCTCGCAGGCCCAAGGTTTTTTGTGGTTTTTTGGTCCGAGAGATCCTAGAAACTTGCACGCTACGCTTAGAGGTGCAAGAGACAGTCCGTAGGGTTATCAGTACTTTGGTTGACGTTATATGTAGATACAGCTACACTCACTTTGCACGCTAATCACTCAGTCCCCTGATTGACTGAGTGGGTAGTTCTCTGAATTAGGGTCCACTTTGCAGTACTGGGACCCAAATGTTGAGAACGACTCAAGTAGGTTTCGACCAGGGGGTTTCTGCAGGACGATACGCTTGGAGGTCGTCTGATTTGGCTTCGGACTTTCAACGGCTTTGGTTCTAGGCTGCAGTTTCGCATGTAGGGCTTTGGCTTTGGCTTTCTTGGACGTTTGACTTGCTGGGGCTCACTCATAGCACTAGGAAGTCCAAGCAGCGTGAATGAGCAGAATGTACCGCAGAACCACTGTGAAATATCGTCGTCAAGGCCAGGGTATGTGGGAATATGAGTGGGATAGCTGGCACAAGCGAAGCTATTTACAAGCTCCTTGCTACATCCCCTGACCCTACAGCCCAAACGCTAAGCCCAAAACACCTCCCGGGCAAAACCCCATGGAAAGCCAGAATGATGCTTGAAAACAACCTTGCGAAACCCGCATCACAAGTACTGCAGGGGCCGAAATAATTACCCATCCCATATTTTTGGGGCGGGGGGTTCCTTACTATGACTAGAGTATAATGGACCCCCAAAACCCTATTCTGATTATCAAGGCCCCTATATTAGGCTCTGATCCTTCGCAGGTGCCCTGTCCTTCCTCGAAGAGGCCCCTTGCCATGTTGCTGTTTAATGGAGAGCAGCTCTTCAAGTTCAGGTTGTCATGGGCAGGTAATAATATTAAGAATACTAGCAATGATATTGGCAACAGTAGCAAGAAGAGCCAAAAGATTGCAAAAGATTGGTGATGTCAATACTCATTTTGGTAACAATCACAGTTAAAACCATAACAATGCCCCGAACCGGGGTTTAGGGCGTTGTCTCTCATACCGAAAGTGAGAAGCCTCATGTTCAGGGGCTTGCATGTATCCGGAGTCACTGCAGGTTCGGCAACACCTTGGGCGACTGCCGTCGATCAATCCCGCCACCAGGACCTTGATCCTCACAGGCGCAGAAAGTGTAGCAAGGGGCCGAGAGCCTTGCAAAGAGCCGTCTTATGCCAGGCTACCCCAACGTCGGCAAGTCTTCTTTCATGAACATAGTCACCAATGCAAACGTGGACGTGCAGCCGTGCCCCTTCCAATAGCAGTGCCCAGCAGACCCCATCATCGGACCCCTGTGCAATGGCAGGTACGCCTTCACCACGAAGTCGCTGTTCATAGGGCATCTGGACCACAACTATGTCAAGTGGCAGGCATTTCCGAGGAATCAAGGAACTGTTCAGAGAGCATTTGCCTAATGAGCTCCTGGTACCGTAGACAGGGCTTTGGAGCAATTTGAAGCGCCCGCCCCTGGAAGTGCTTTCCGGTCTTCCTGGAAGTGAAAACTGGACCCTGCACCCCACCCAGGTAGGCCTGTGGGATTTTATTGTTTTCCTTTATGGGGCTGAAGGGACTTCTGAACTTGGACAAGTTGGTGAGGTTTAAAATCTGCATTTCACAGAATACCAGTTGGAAGAGTCACCGAACCTTTGGCAGAGCATTCGTTGCCTAAAGCTTCTGATTTATTCGATTGGGGATGCTGAATGACAAGGTATTGGATCCGCTGCTTAGCCCTACTTAGAGCATCACAGGATCATAAGAGCCCTCCGTGGGGTTACCCCACTCATAACTCTACTTATGGGCTACCTGCGTACTATGTCTCCTTTAGGTAGACTGTGCCATGTGGATCGAAACAGGTCATCGACACACCTGGCATTCTCGATCACCCGCTCGAGGCAAGACGACAGCCGTTGCAAATTAAGGCATCCGCTGGCCCTGCATCCACTTTAGGGATTTCCCAAACAAGGTACCTGGTAATAGTATACCATAGCATACCTAAATCCTAAACCTATAGAATGCCGAATTGATGGGGTTGTACTTTCCAGATAATCCAAGAGGTTCTGAGACTGGCACTGAAGGCCTAGGGCGAAGTTGTATGATGCTCAATGATCTCTGTGTTCCATTGCTTTTAGGTTAGTGGAGTATTACATCAGCATGGTACCGGAAGAGGTCACCACTTCGACAAAGGAGATTTGAAGCTTTTGCGACGGACGAGCCTCCTGAACCCTAAACTCTAAGCCCAATGTCTTGCTGAAATTTCGACGGATAAACCAATCGATTGCAGGCTTGATTGGTTAGAAAGCTATAACCACAAAGGTCATATTGGTTGTCATTTTCACCACCATCATCAGAACCCCAAAACAATGAACTTCTGACCCACCCCCCTGAATCTCAGACCCAGGGTGGCCTTCTTCGGTTGTCAAGATGCGCAGGACCGAAACAGCATCGAGATGACGGCAATCACTGCGTTGGCACATCTCCCTGCAGCAGATGACTCAGACACTGACTGTGAGAGTCTAGGGTTTTTTTAACTTTCAATCCCGTTGTGAATCTGTTCGCCCATGCCACATCCTTACAACCTGCATGGACTATGCAGCTGGTGAAATGCTCTGGGAACAGTTGCAGTAATTGGAGCAACTCGGCTTGAAGTAGCATCAGCGAGAGTCGCCCGTCTTCTTGACAACTAGTCAGAAAGCATAAAAATATAGAAGCCTACATAGTTTCCAATGTTATTCTTTTCGATTCCTGATGATATCTACACTACAATATTCACCCAAACAGCATTCTCAATGTTATGGCGGCCCCTATATTATCCCTGACAGTCTCTTGCGGGTGCGCTCGTGCTGCAGTGGCTCTCGTAGTACCGCGACCTTCCTCCAAGGCCATTCTCTTCTTCGTGGATGTTTCGGAGCACTGCGGCTTCAACTTAGCGACACAGGCCTGGCCGAAGTTCCATTCCCAGAAGCGAACCTCGTTAAGATAGGCTTTAGGGCTTAGGGTCTAGAGAATTATGATGTCAGTGTTCTATAGAGAGGTTATGTGTGGCGTTTTGAGTGTTTAGAACCAAACAACTACCCCAAAGCCTCCAGGAACGGAACCCTTCAGGTCGCATTGTTTCACTCCATCAAGCCGCTTTTCCGGAATCGGCCGCTGCTGATCATCCTCAACAAGCCCCAAGCTCGGGGGAGTTCGGTAACACAAAGGGCAATACTGTTTGGGTGAGTTTAGGGTTTAGGCTTTAGGCCCTGTTACACAGGGGGGGCCTGCAGAATTACGAATACTATGTTGGGGTTCCTTCTTATTCTGGGATCTGAGTGATTTGTATCATTACTCCGAAGTATTCCTTGGGGCTGCTTGTTCTTCCACTCCGGCCATAAAATCTATATTGAGATCAGAACAAGCAGGTTCTGGTTTTTTTTAAGATAGTCGAAAAGGCGCTTGCATGATAGCGGTGTTGCAAAGCTTGTGATTTATGGTTTCGGGTGAAGGAACTCCGCATGAACTCATCTTGATGGGACGTGCAAAGCGTTGGCAGTGTGTTTGCAAGGGTGGCACGGGAATTTTGTGGGCACGCAAAACTTTTGAGCTTGGGCTTTAGGGTTTCTCCCATTGAAAATATCTCTGCTTATGAGCAGGTCTTAAGCAAAAATGGAACCTCACTTACATCCAGTTTGGTTGGAGAAAGCCTAGGACCTAGAGTAGGCCCTTATTCCCTTTTTAAGGGTTCAAGTCCCTTATTATAAGCCCTTTAAACCAATAAGGGCACCCTTTTTATTCCTAGGTTACTCTTGGGTCTAGAAGCAGGATTTGGAATTCAGGGTGAGAGTCCTTCACTGTGTGTCGGATATCGGGCCATTTAGGGGTTTCCGACCATTAGCGGCTCCTTTAAAGGGATCTCTATAAGGGCTCCTTAAAGGGATCTATAGGAGTTCTATAAAGGGTTTAGGGTTTAGAGTTTCCGAAATTTAGGGGTACCTTACTTTAGGGTCCTTATAATAAGGATCCTATTAATTAGGGTACTATATTAGGGTCCCGTATTTTCGGAAGCTCCCATTTAGGGGAAGGATTTGAGATACGGGGCTCTGGGTTTTGCATTAAGGACCCTAAGCTTTCAGCACCCCAAGGCCCGGTTATTAAGGAACGCATAAACACTCGTCTATTGCTTCACTCAATGGATTTTGGAGTCCTTGGGACCCTCCACCCAGAAGTCCTTGTGTATGTTTTCTTAATCTGTATGATATGTTATGATATGGTATGATATGATATGATATTAAAGGATCTTCTGTTATAGTATACTGACAGGACGGACTTGCGCAAGATCTCTGAACTCTCTGCCGAGGCTACTTGGCAAGGAATGGTCGAAACCTGGGGCCTAATTCAAACTCGAAATGATTAGGCTTGAGGTTAAGATCCTTAGGGTTGACGGGTTCACGGTTTAGATGCGCATTGTTTGCAAAAACTCGTTGCTGCACAGCTGCGCATAGATGGATGGACACAGTTCTACTTTTTGTCTAGTCCTGCTGTACACAAAGAGGTAAATGAATCGACTAGAAATCTTTGGATCCCGATTCCTAGACCATGCTTGTTTATGGCCTTGTCGGTTCCTTGTTGCAACCCCTGTTGAGAAAAAGAGGTCTGCGTTACAATCAAGCTCCGGACCCCGTACTCACAACCCTGAGAAGAAATCACCGCTTCCTCAGATATTTGCAAAGGAAACGCATATCCCGTGAATAGGTGTGAGCAGGCGATTTAGGACTAAGGGACTTGGAGTTCAGGATCAGGAGTTCAGCGAGTAGTTTGTAAGTTGGGTGATAGCTAGGACAGCCCCACTTCGATGATTAGGTACGATGTCACTTTCGCCTAAGCCCTCTACAGCCCAAAACAACCATGTAACTCAACAGTCCTAAACCATGTTGCGCCATCACCCTGTGACCCTGAACCCTATAACTCTATACCCTAAACCCCGAACACCTCGCCTCGCCAAGCAAATTCTCATGCGCTTCAGGAAAAGCAGCTGCTGGACTCCATGGCAGAGGCTTCCTTGCTGCTGCTGATGGCTAGGAGTGGTGTGATATAATAGCATATTGCATTATAAGATCTGGTGTTGTATGATTCTGCATCATACGATAGCAGGGTTCTACAAGGTTTTCTGATGATTTTTGTCGGGGTTGTGTATGGGTTTTATGCTGCCGAGGCCATAAATCCGACACCTTCGGGTGCTTGACATATTCCAGGATTTCGGCCCTAGACGAGGGTTTGGGGTTTAGGCAATCTGAGCTGGTGTTTCAGATGCTCGGATCCTCAGGGGTAGTAGCTGTGCTGTAATCCAGGAACTTTAACAGCTGCTTGCAATATGCTGAAATACCTGCCTTATAGCATACCCCAAAACCCTATTCCAATTATTATCGCCCCCATATGTATAAAGCCTTCTTCAGAGTTTACGAAACCCACAGTAGCCGCGGCACAGCGACCACCAGACCCTGAAGCTCCATCACCCTAAAGCCCGAAACCCCTGAACCCCAAAGCTTCAAAGCCTAAACTGTAGCGGGAGGAAGCAAGAAGCCCCAAAAGTTGTCTAATTCATCCTATCCTTCTCCAGCGTGGCAACCTCCCTGCCCCTAAATCCGAAACCCTACACCCCCAACCCACAACCCTGGCCTACAGCCTCAAATCCTAAACCAAGCCCTGCACAATGCGTCTTTCATTGGAGTGGCAGGTAGAAGCCGGAACGCAGGCGGGAGTTCGTGCTGCCGGTTTTGTGTTTTGGGTTGCTATCATATGCGTCATATGCGTATTAGGGTCCCTTTTTCGGTCCCCAAGCCTAACAGGGACTCTCATTTAGGGAAATACCTATAAAGTGACCTCAATGATTAGAGTGCGGTTTTGTGCTTTTGGTTGCTACAGGTCGTTCTCAAAATTACGGCCCCTGTTCAGGTCCAAAACATGGTAGGGCGCCATTATAAAAGAGGACCCTTAACGGGACCACAGTCTAGAGAGCTGCCCATAAAGGGTGGTTAAAGATTAGGGTTTCGGATTGTGCCGTAGTGTATTTAGCGGCAACCCTAAGGAACAGTATTATAGCTGTTCAGGCTTGTATGAAGGGCCACTATAAGAGTTCAATGAAGGCTCTGCAAGTTTTAGGGTTTAGGTTGAAACAAAGGGTTCTTCGAATCTGCTATAAGGCTTTAGGGCTTTGGGTAGCTATAAGGGCTACCTTAAGGGGTTTTCTGAAGGTTCATTAAGGGTTTCGGGTTTCAGTATGCTGTTGGTGCTTGTAGCCTTGGTCAATTGTCGTGTTCGGTGATGATATTGTCACTATCGGCATCAATAGCTCTGTTTGTGATTGCAATAGTACATGTTCCGGTACTTCTGAGAGAGGCACCGACACATGTTCTGCTTGTTAGCTGCTGAAGCCCTGAACGTGATTGACGGCATCTCGCGAAGCACCAACCATTTTCAATATTGGAGTTTCCGAAAATAGGGGACTCTAATATAGTTCCCTAAATAGTAGGATCCTATTATAAGGACCCACAAATAAGGTACCCGCAATTGTCGCAAACTCTAAATCCTGAACCCTTCATAGAACCCTTATGGATCCCTTTAATGGAACCCAAAATAAGGTACCCCCAATTTTCGGAAACTCCCATATGTCCCGAACGCGTAGCAACGGTGGCCGGCTGCCAGTTTTCTGACCCTGGAGCCCTGAATTCCTGAACCTGGCACCCTTAGCTTTAGGGTTTTAGGGCTTTGGGGTTTGAGGGCTTGAGGGTTTTAGTGTTTTTTAGGGTTTACTTACCTTTGGTTAGTAGGGAATGGAGGAATGGGGTAGCTCTAAATTCCTAAACCTGGCACCCTGAGCCGCAGCTTTGGTTAGTAAGGAATTAACGGGGCCTTATAAAGGGTTCTATAAGGGTTACTTTAGGGAATCTATAAGGGTACTATAATATTGGGGCCTTAATAATCCTGTAATCTTGCTTTTGGTTAGTAGGGAATGGAGGAATGGGGTACAATTATAGCTACTATGACTACCCATTCTTCCATTCCCTACTAACCAAAGGTAAGTAACCCCCTAACACTGAACCACGAAGCCTAAATTACTAAACCGCAAACTCGAAGCCCTAAGTCTCAACTCCAAACCCGAAGCCCTGAGCCCTTAAATCTCTTTAGCCCCGGACCCTAAACCCTAGAGGGTGGGCTTTCCGAAACCATAAGCCCTGACTCCTTATTGCTCCTAGACCCCTTTAGCCCCGAACCCTCAACCATGAGCCCTGACTCACAGCTCGACCCTACAAAATGGGCTTTCTGAAACCATCAGCCTTACCTCCTCAGTAGCCCTGGCTCCTCGCAGCTAAGGTCCACTTCTTCGAGACCTCCTGTGCCACGAAGAACGGCGTCGACTCTGCCTTGCAGAAGGCAGGAAGTGATACTTTGGAGTCTTCGAAAATTAGGGGTACCTTATTTTGGGGGATCCTAATAATCAGCGTCCTACTACTCAGGGTACTATATTACTTAGTAGCGGAGTGGATACATTTTACACTTTTTGGGATAATATCACCCACTATAAAACTAAAAGTGTAAACTTTGGCAAGTGAATTCAGCAACTAAGGTTAGGGCCCCCTATTTTTTTGGAAACTCCCAGTCTTTGGAGGATCATAGAGGGTCCCTTGGAAGGCTCGATGGGGACTTAGAGGGGTTTTACGGTTTTAAGGATCATGGGACTTAGTAACTAGGTTTATGAACAAGGTAGCTATACAAGTACTTATGACCCTAATGAATGTACTTATTGCCTTGGTTGCTAAGTCCACCGATCCTCCAAGATAGGGAGTATAGGGGTTCGGAATAACAGGTAATGATATTCCCCCTACATGGTCCCCATATAAGCTCATACGACCAGTGTTTGTTGATGGTATGATATCTACCTAAGACGGTATTCCAAACACTCAGGTTTCTATGTTCAGGAGTTGTTTTGGGGCATTCGTGGGAGCGTTGAATTAGGTATTCGCCCACTGAATTATGTAGGGCTGCAAAGGGTTTGTATTAGGGTTTTGGCATAGGGCTTTTCAGCGCTTTATTGGTTTTTCATGTCTGACCGATGCCGTGTAGTACATTAGAATGGGGTGATACAACTCGCGGACAGGGCTTCATCGGACTTTCACGGAGATGTTATACGGCTGATGATCTAAATCCTGCATTACCCAGGATAAGGAATATGCCATAATTCCCATAGTTTGGGGTCCTTAAGGTAATGCAGGATTTTGATCATCAACCATAGGTCCGGCACCCCAACGAATGACGGTTTTCCTGATTGTTGACCGACCGCTCATCGGAGAAAGCCCTTTATTATGGATCCCTGGAAGGAAGCCTTTAAGGAACCCTTTAAGTCTTAACGAACCCTACTAGATCCCTTAAAGGGTCACCTTACTGTTGATGATATAAATCCTGCATTACCCAAAATAAGGAATATACCATAATTCCCATAGTTTAGGGTCATTATTGAGGTAATGCAGGATATATATCATAACCCTAAACCCTCCCTATAGATCCCTTATGGTACCCTTATGAATCCCTTTACAGGATTTACATCATCAACCGTGTGGCCCGAGCTTCGGAGCTTCGCCAGGGCTGTGAGCTTCTTCTGGAGCGCCGAGTGGAGCAGAAGGCCGGAAAAAGCTTCAAATCAAAGGGGAAAAGGAGGGACCCTTAATAAGGACCCCTACCCTATAAAGGGCTATATAATGGGTATATAGTAGCTATATTAAGGGTATATACCTTAATAAGGACCCCTAGGTATATACCCTTAATATAGCTATTATATACCCATTATATAGCCTATTCTAGGGTAGGGAGTGGAGCAGACGGCCGGAAAAAAGGGGGCGGACTTTGGTAGGGCCTTACAGGGGGTTTCATAGGGTTTTGTAGGAATTGTTACTGGTTTTTGTATGGTTCTTTCGTGGTTTTGTAGGATTCTACAGGGTTTTAATAGGGTTCTATAGTTGTTTTCAAGGTTTTATAGGTTTCTATAGTCTGTTGTGCTTTATGGCGTTTACGCCCAGCAGATATAGAAGTCTGAAAAGTTCGTAATACTATTCCTGGGGGTTCCTGATTATGCTTATGATATCGTATACCTCCAAACTCTCATGCATTTATGAGTGCAAATACATCAGACAAGCACCTGCCTTGAAAGGGTTCTGTAGGACTTCAGGGTTGTAGGGGGCTTCATATCGTTCAGTCAGTCTTAATATCAGGGCTTGTGTGAGCTCAGGCGATTTGGGATTTACGCTTCACAAAAACCCATGGGTTCGGAAGCTTTCCCCGTGCGCTAATGATCAAATGCCCTTGCGAGTAAAGGGGAGCCCAACGCGGACAACTACCCAAATCCCTGAATGACCCATAATGTAACGGCAGCAGCAAGCTTGCAATGAATGTTGCAGCTGGAAGGTACGCACGGGCAAGGCAGACAGCCTCAGGCGCGGGTCTCGATTCAGGTGACAGAACTTACGTCCTTATTGGGTGGTAGAGGGTCAGATGACCATACCTGCGCTGACAGTGGCAAATATTCGCGGTACTACGAGAGATACCATATGCCTTAACTAAGGGTTTTGCCAGTCTGTGGAAAGCCGGGTGAAAGAAGAGGAAGGAAGGATTTACGGTCAAGCGCGCCAGCCCTACTTGCTGAGTCCGCGACCCCCGATACAACCAGGAATCGCCTTCACATCACGGCGGTGACGCCTCCAGCAAGCCGACCGCGCCTGCCCCATCTCGCGTTTAAGTCTTGGCCTAGGTCACCCGGCCCTACATAGCGTTGTGAATTCGGGAGCGTAGTAGGGGTCACTGGGACCTTCTTCAAGCACGCATTACACAAGCCTGCAGCAGTTGCGCTTTGGGGCTTCAAGGGGTAGTGCATGTCGGTAAACCGCAAGATGTGTTTTTCGGGGTCAGGGTATCTTGGGGATCTAAACCGCAGTTGGAGGAGAGTCTGGGGCTCTTGGGGTGCAGGATGTAGTGCACGAAAGGGCGGGGAGCCTCTGCGGGAACGTATTGCCGTGGGGAAGGGGGTCACTGATGATTCAGTCCTCTACAGTCGGCCGATGGTATAGGGCATAAGGTTTCAGTTGAGTGATTCCGGAGACAAGTTCACGACATCATCTTTCAGCGATCTGAAGCCCCAACCGAGATAGAACGTCAAGCCCCTAGACGTGCCTTGGCTTAAGTGGCCGACGATATTTCGTGTCAGGCAAGACGACGACAGCAAGGGTTTTCACGGAAGCAGCCCGAACAGCTCAGAATGTCAGACAAAAATCGTGACTGTGGCTTCGCTGTGCTGTTGTGTTGCCTTGCCGATCCACACGACAGCTTGCTTCGTGCATCATTCGTCATTGGATAGAAGCGTTGCAGGTTGCACATGAAATGGCCGAGTTTGACCCAGTTCCGGCTCAGTAGCGGCACCCGAGACTCTGCAGAACCCCGTGTTAGTAAACACGAACACCTAATCCCCAGAACCTCAGGGTACCCCTTAAGGGTACGCTATTAAGGGTACTAAGGGGTTCTATGCTAGGGTTCCCGTGAGGTTCCCTTGAAAGGTATCTTGAAGAACGCGTATCTGAGGCCCTGCATCCCAGTCTCCGTCCAGCAGAAGCGAGGCGGAGCTGCGCCGGAGCCTTTTGATCTTTACAGCGTTCTAATATGAGGAGAGTTGGTATTCAGCCCTCCTTGCCAGGAGGGTAGATAAGATAGCAATCCTAAACCCCAAATGCCCTTAACTCCTAAGAATATGATTATCCTAACCCTTCTATGGTAAACTATAGGGTATCCTACCCTGAAACCATATTCCAACTTTCTGGAGTTCCCTTTAAACCCTAAAAGCCCAAAGGCTCTTGGATCGAAACCGCTGTGCAATGAGCTCTGTCCAAGGCCGGCGGCCGATGGTGAGGCTGCCGTCCAACCTCGGCTACCTAGGGCTTAGCGGGGTCTTAGTAGCTAAGGAGGTAATATTTTTTAGGCCTTGGGGTACTATAAGGGGTTCCTTTAAGGGTACTATATTGTACTATATGGGTTTAGGGGCAACCCTTAAAGCTTGGGGTTTATCTAATCCCACCATACTTGGAAAGGCTTACCTTTTTTGGTTGCGGTACTCAGCCCCTACGGGTTTAGGGCTCAGCGTGTGGCAGCCTCAGCGAGGGTCCCGTCTTGCAACTTCCGAACGAGGATCGCTAGGTGTCTTCTCCGGGGGAGCAGGCTTTGCAATGCTTGAAGGTGCGGGGATTAAACCGTAAGCTTTGGAAACTGCCCCACTAGTTGAATAATATCTCTAATATCGTTGTACAAGGCTCTTCATAATCGTAGTAGATCTCTGGTTTCAGGCATAGTTCCCCAGGGAGGATTGGCGAAGATGCCCTTAGAGCCCCTTCTTACAACTAATACAAAGTACTCTTCCTTAGGATTCCTGAGAATATCCGCGATATGATATAACCCAAAAGCCCATTTCTACTCATCAAGGCCCCAATGGTACCTATCTTTGTAAAGTCGACTGCAAGTGCACGGGTTCGGGACGACTTCGAATTGGTTTATCAACGGTTCTCGGGAGGCCGAGCCGAAGCCAGAAATGAATCGTTGCAACAGTGCCGGTTCTTGTTAAAGAATTTAGGTTACACCATAATAAGGAAACCATAGTTACCAGTTACTCTAGATCCCACTATGCCAAGAGGCTTCAGGGTGCCTCCATGTATACGACAGCATACACCAAAACCAAGTTCTGGGTACTCTCCACCAGAACCTTTGAACCCTCGCCCTTGTAAGAATCCCATAAAAGGAAGCTGAGTAGTTGAGTTTATAAACTTTAAGCTTTTTGGGAGAGCGACACCCTGTTAAAACTGAAAGTTTAAACTTTATTGGGCTTATGAACTCGGCAACTAAGGAAGCCATAACCCCAATTAGGGTCCTTTTTAGGGGGCTTATAACTCTACTTATTACCTACTTACTAAGTCCCATACCTCCCCTTCTTCTAGATCCCCTTATAATCCCCTTATAGATCCCTGAGACCCTTTTTGGAGCCCTTTAAGGATCCTTACTAAGTCCCAGACCGACCCTCCAAGTAAGCATTCAGCCCCCCGGGGATGTTTCGCGAATGACAGGCCCCTGAGCAGCTGGAAAGAGAACGCATGGAGGACCCTCGCCTGGGGTCTGGTGAACCACACCTACTAGGATCTCCAGTAGTACCCTTATTCCCTTTTTGTAGTCCTAGGTTCCTTATAAAGTTACCCAATACCAAAAAGAGAGGCCTTTGTATTCTTAGGTTACTGGGTATCCTAGCCTATACTATTTTAGGGTTTAGGGGTTTTATATGGGATGGAATGATGGAGGACCATACTTGTTCAGGGTTTAGGGTCTGTTTTTGGAGACCTGCTCCTGCAAAGGAACCCTTATGAAGTACAAGTTTGGTATTTTTTCTCCGGGTTACTTCAAATCCCAGTCCGCGCCTGCCGAGGGCCTTATCAGGTTTCTACAGCGCCTTATCAGCCTGTACAAACCTCCTCCAAAGCAGCTGCAGGAGCTGGGTGGTGCCGGCGTCTACTCCGTGGATTTGTGGAAGAGGACGATCTTGGAGGCTGGCATTCATAGGGTGCTTCATTAATATAGGGGTTTATTATTTTCAGTACCAATACTACTCATGTGGGTTCCTTATTGTAGTTATAGTATAATGGGCCCCAAAACCTTATTCTAATCATTAAGGCCCGTATATTTATGATTCTACAAGGTGTGCTTCACAGGACTGTATATGGTTTTTTACAGTCTTGCTCACGATGGTTGTATTGAGACCTCCTTGTAAGCTTATTGCAGGCTTTGAGGCGTTGAACTGGATTGATGGTATTCGGTTTGGAATTTTTTTACGGTGTGACGAGCCAGGGGTTCTGTGCCTTCGAAACTGTCTTTGAACGGGGTTACGGCTATAGGATCCTTAAGGGGGGGTGGTTCAAGGGGGGAGGGTATAAGGAATCCTTAGGGGGCTGTAAGGGAACCTTAGGGAGTACTAGGGAGAGTTAGGGATCACTGGGCTATATACCCCCCTTGGAGCCCCCTCCCTTAAGGATACTATAATACGGGGTGGCATTGGGATTTTGTCGTCCTCGAGGTCTGGTCTTCCGAGTTCAAGTACGATTTCAGAACGCAAAAGTAACAATTTCTGCGACTGCTTGAGCTTTGAAGCTGCTTGAGTAAAGTGCAGCACCGAGGTGCAGAGAGGTCATGAAGCCCTGCCAAAATTTCCTTAGTAGTAGAGCAGGTGACCTTTAACCTTCCTGGGTATATATATATATATATACATATGTATAATCCTGAGGCCTCTTAAGGTGGGAGGTTCATGGCATGTCCAAATACACATGTTTGTGGGGTTGATTCACCGTCAGTTCACTCATATGATTTGGTTTTGGATTCACTTTGTTGCTGGGCCCCCATGAGCGATTCACATCAATTCGGGTAAGCATTCACCAGAGTTTTGTAGATTGCCATAGAATTCCTATATATATTCCCAAAGGTTAGGCTTCCCTTCCCCGTAGGCTGCTGGAGAACTGAAGCGTCGGTTCTTCCATACGTCCAACAGGATCCCAGCTGGAAGTACGACATGGTCCCTGAGATCATGGATGGCCACAACATTGTTGACTTCGTCGATCCTGCTCAGCCGGCACGATTGAATCCAGAAAAGAGGGCTTTCTGTCAAACATGCATTTTTTATGATCTTTTGTGTTTTGTATTATCAATACTCTTTCGACTAGTATCATAACCATTAACTCAGGTGGAGACCTACAGAGGTTGCTGGAGACATTTCTCGATCCGGACTTCCGGCAGAGTGCACACTAGGTAGACAGG
Organism: Symbiodinium sp. CCMP2592; assembly: GCA_905221615.1. Taxonomy (NCBI): domain Eukaryota; class Dinophyceae; order Suessiales; family Symbiodiniaceae; genus Symbiodinium; species Symbiodinium sp. CCMP2592. Next base: position 599,733 of record CAJNDT010004035.1, read on the forward strand.
CAGTACATCCCACTTGCACCTGCCTGTCGCCGTCCCAGGCTGCACTTTTTTAATACACCAGAGCATACATCTAGATGCAGATATTGTTTAGTGAGAGCCTCTTCTCGGATCTTCCGGTGTTTACCTGGGCGTTTCTACACGAACTGGTAGCAGTGAACTGCATGCGAAGAACTGAAGCTGTTCGTCTGTTCATCAGGAGTTTTGCCTTGTCAAGTATTGCTACGCGTTTTGATTCTCGATGCCAGCGCGCCGAGGTTTTCCGGTGGTGAGAGCAGCAGCTGCAGTAGTGGTGGCAGTTGTCGTGGTAGTGGCAGCAGCAGCAGCAGCGGCAGCGACAGCTGTGGTAGCAGTGCTATGTATTCCTGCGTCTCGGCTTGTTCATTCATTGCATTTTCGGCATTGGCAGGACATCGACAAGAAGCTGCAGGAGCTTGAGCGCGAAGAGGACATTCGTGGTGCAAGCATGCACTGCTCATGAAAGCAGCAGCAAATGCTGGCCACCGCGGCCGTACATCAAACTCACGGAGAACGCACGTTCCTATCAGCCATCACCATCGTCATAATTGCAGTCCTGGGCATGTTCTGCACTTTCATCGTCAGCGCTTTTACAGTCATCATAAGTCATGGTTGCAGCCGTCATGCACTCCTTGTTGCCGGAGACCTCGCCGCTCCCTGCTTCCCATTATCTGCACCATGCACAGTATTGGTTTGCTGCAAAGTTACTGCTGCAGTGCAGCTTTGTTGGCATCATCACTTTGAGTATGCACCGTGCAACTCGTTCGGCTCTTCAACCCATGGACCACGCGCTGCCAATTTGTCGTGTTAGAGGAATGGTAGAGCCAGCTCTTCGAAACCGCCCTAAACCCAATTTCTGCCGCAAGTCATCGGCTGTGCGACTTGGCGACACATGCGAGGCGCTGCTGATGGCTGAGTCGAGCCTGGCCAACGACGATCAGGCTGGGGCCGGGATTGCCGGGAATAGGAGAATTCCCACATCACCATGGAGATTTGCTGAGTTCCGCAAAGTCCTTTGAGAATAAAGGAGAGGACGAGTAGGTTCGTAGATGGAGGCTACACACTCCGAAAGGCCGGTAGCTGCGGCCGTTCGAAACCGCCGAACGGCTATCACACCGCGACACAGGTCATTGGCGAGTACCAGAAAGTTCAGAATGTGCTCGACGAAGTCCACAGCAGGACGGGCTTCACCAGGGCATATGCTGTTTCCTTGTTGGACATGGGGAAGGATTGCTTTACTGATGTTCCTGATTTCCGGATCTTACATTTGTATTGCTACAAGCAGTATGTGCTAGAGTCAGAGTCTGCACATGATCAGACTGCTTCTTTGTTTACACGTCCTGCGCAGTCCTACCACTCCAAATCTGTTCGCTTCTATTCTAGTAATACCGTTCCTTCCGTTCTTGGTTTTTATCCTCCATAGCTGGGTTTCTGACATCTTCGGTTCTGACGAACCAGACTTCCAAGCTGCAGGTGTTCTTTCAACAGGAACATCCTCAACCACCCTAAGCATTAATCCATTTCAGGTTTAAGCTTAGAGTTTGGGGCTTTGGTCGTAGGGTTTAGGCCAGTCCGTAACAGTGGATGGGCCCATCGGATTGCAGTGATCGAAAGCCTATTGTAGCATTCTAACCGGTCCGTAGCCGACACGCAGGGAACACAAGTCGGATAACATGGGGTCTTCGAGTATATTATCGTATAGCTATTACAGTAAGGAACCTGAAGGTATAGATGCAGTGAGCCAAACACCCCTTAACATCCTGAGGCCCAAGAGCTACCGTAAATCTGACCCGTCAAAGCAGCAAAGCAGTACATCTGCATGTGCGCGCGACAAGAAAGCCAGGATGCGACAGAAACGCATCGAGAGGAAGCTGAACAAGTCCAAGCAGATGCCTCACCGGGGGGGGGGGGCTGCGGTAGTGCCTTTAATGTACAAGCCTCAACAATTACCAGAACTGTTCCTTTGGGTTCTTCTTGTAGTCTGAACCTTGCTGTGATTTGTAAGGCTCCTCGATAATAAGGACGGGTGAGGCCTTTGAGACACAAGGTCGCAGATCTTGTAACTTAGGTTTCACTCTGGGTCTGGTAAGGATTATATAGGTGAGGTTTTCGCAAGGGTTTGTACAGGGTTGGCTCAGTGCCTTTGTAGGTTTCTATAAGTTAGTCTGTAAAACGGTTGTTGCTTTAGGGCTCGGATGGTTGGCGCTTGGGGTTTGGGGATTGTTGACCTCTACTTGGTATGATGGACAAACGACGGAAAGAGACAGTGCAAGCAGTGGTGCTATCATTAGCCAAAAACCGAACTGAAGGCAAACCCAAACCCAAAACCCTAAGGCCCAAGTGACAATCGAAGTAGTTGCAGCATGTCGACGAGGAACGGCCTGCCAACCATGAGAAAAGGCCGCAAGAAGGTGGAAGAGGCCAGCAGCGAAACGTGCACCCTGTCCCCTCGGATATGATAGCCGCAGCTCCTTCCGTAGACCCATAGATGCCATAGATGCCGTACCATTAAGATGTCCACTATAACCCCAGCACGGATCCCACAGGGAAATTCCTCGAAACAGGTGTGCCCTCGATTCTCAGGTCGGTTACGGGCCCTTTGATTCCGGGTTTGTGGATGTGGGGTATTAAGTTTGTCGATTTGGGTTTTGGTTTTGGGTTCTGGGCTCTAGGGTTGGAGTATCCTTAAACCCCTAAACACCCAAACCCCTCAATCCCAACTTCTAGGTTCGCCAGCACTACCTTTTGCCCTTTTTTGGGTGGGGTCTCTGATTAAGAATTAGATACTCGGAAAAAATTGTCCATACATGGCTGGCTACTGGGGAGCCTAGCCCCAAATGCTCTCTGTGCACCCTCGCCGCTCTGGAGGTGGAAGAGAAGCTCACCGAGATCGGCCTCGATGCCTCCAAGGCCCTCGCATGTCTACAAGATAGGATCTAGGGGTTTTAGGGTTTCAGAGACTTTTTGGTTGGAGGTTTTGTATAGGGGTTTCAGGGTTTCAGAGACGTTTTGGTTTGAGGTTTTCTAGAGTTGAGAGGGCTTTAGGGTTTAGGGTTCAGGAGTTTAGGGTTTTAGAGTTCAGGGCGTTTAGGGTTTAAGCTTCTTAAAAATAAGTTCTTGCTAAGGAGCTGAAGTTATTACCGGTATGAGGGCACTATATCATTCAGTTTTGACCCTATTACGGGAACCCTTTCTAAGTTCCTTAGCAGGATCCCAGACAATGATTTAGGCTTTACGGGCTTTGGAATTTACGGTTTCGGGGTCAAATTGTATGGGGTTCAGGGGTTGAGCTTTCTGGGTTGGGTCTTACGAATGTTGTACCTCTGTATTTACGTACGTGTACCTTCATGTAAAGATATAGCTAAACCGCCATGTGTGTGTGTGTGTGTGTGTGTGTGTGTGTGTGTGTGTGTGTGTGTGTGTGTGTGTGTGTGTGTGTGTGTGTGTGTGTGTGTGTGTGTGTGTGTGTGTGTGTGTGTGTGTGTGTGTGTGTGTGTGTGTGTGTGTGTGTGTGTGTGTGTGTTGTGTGTGTGTGTGTGTGTGTGTGTGTGTGTGTGTGTGTGTGTGTGTGTGTGTGTGTGTGTGTGTGTGTGTGTGTGTGTGTGTGTGTGTGTGTGTGTGTGTGTGTGTGTGTGTGACAACCCTGTATCCAAGGGCCTTCTCCTCACGCTCTGCAGCCATTTCCTATTTACGATGTACATATAACTGAACTTGAGTGCAGATTACACAGCAGGGGGTGGCAGCAGGGTCCAGAGTCTGCCACCAACGAAGACACTCTGGATACCCTGGTGAAGCACGGTCTGATCAACCGTGTGTACCTGCCGTTTGTGACATCGTATATCATCTTTGCTGTACATTGGTTTCACTTGGCTATTATTATTCTGGTTGCGCTTCTCTGGATATGGCATGGGGCTAAGCCGAGAACCCCGACCAGTCGTTCTCCTGCAGCTATGGTATCACTTCAGAAACAGTCAGTGCTTGAGTTCATGTCGTCTGGTATGCGCTGGTTTCTGGATGGCTTGGGGCTAAGCCGAGAACCCCGTTTAGCACGTACACTTGCAAGCATTGTTCAGTGCCAATGTCCACCTCTTCAGCCCTTGCCGTGTCCTCCGGTGCGTTGGGGTTCAGGCTGGCGTTGTGGTTTAGTTAGGCAGGTTGAGGTGTCAGCCACAGACTTTCTGCACTTCCTCTTTGCAGTTGCTGTCCATGAAGCTACCTGTCCGAAGTCTCTGATGTGTGGTCACTTGAGACCTGGACATCAGATGGTCCGTCGCATACCGAAACCTTCCTTAGCATTCAGTGTGTAGTCCTCCGGGACGGTGGTGTACGCCTCGGTGCTGCACTCAGATCCTCCAAGTTCGGAGGCGCCAAATTCAGTGTCAGCGCTCAGACCAGTTCAATGGAGAGAACAGTGAAGCCACACGGCCTACCCGCCTCTCATGGCACCCACAAATTCGGCTCCATGCCTACCAACACGCGATTGCAGCTCAAGCAGCTTCAAGCACTCATACCCAAGGACTCAGGCAGGATACGTTTTGACCGTAACGTTCTAGCGACTTTTCCCTGTAGTAGTTGTTGTTGTAGGCTGTGCATTGCTTGTCTGCATTCGCCATGCCTCCTCGTCCCCGTCCATCCTGTGCACCTGGACTCTGGCCGACCGCACCCTCTCGATCACGATCTCGGCGACGCCCGAGGTCTGCGTCTTCATCGTCCTCTACTTCTTCTTCCTCGTCAACGCCGGCGGCACCTACGACCCGGACTGCCGCACCTCAACGTTCCACGTTGACTGGCCGAATCGCTGCCCCGTTACAGCCTCCACGACCTATTGATATGGCAGCTCCAATGTTCCTGATCTTTCTCCTCTTCCTCCGAGCCCGTTTTGGCCTGGTTTACCTCCCGCTGGCTCACCGCCGTCTTCCTCCAACAACGACCAGTCCGTGCCTGCTGCTTATGCCTCTACCTCGCCGCCGGACCCGTCTTCTACCCCTACGGCATCTTCGACTTCGCCACCTACAGCATCTTCGACTTCACCAGCTCCTTTCAGCTCTGCTTGCACGCTGGCCACCTTACGCCAGTGTTTGGCCGCGGCAGACCAGCTTGATGCCTACCTACAATCCGATTACTCTACCCGATTGGGCTCCCTCAAGGCGGTACACTGGGATCGAGTATATACTGCATTGCTGCAATACAGGTCCTACTTCAAAGCGCTCCCTCATCGTCGACAATGTCAACAGGAGTTGCTCTTGGAGGGACGCAAATTTGACGTGCCTTTTACTTTAGCCGATCCGATTCTTACAGTGATGCATCTGCTGGTACATGCGGGATACCATCCTCACAGTGTTCAGTTCAAGTTCACACATGTCGAGGCTCCCCAACATCAACCAGACAAAGCTGGCCGACCCATGCTCATGGTGTCGCTCCCCTTCCCCGCAGCAGCTGTACGGGTTAGCGGGGCACCTGCAGTCGCCTATTTTGGCCATAACACGGACCTTCAGGCCGCCTTTGGCATCCTGAAAGAAGGATGCATTCGCCCCAGCAACTATGACCCCGTTGACACTTCTTGGCTGCCGAGTCCTGCCTTTTACTCTCGCGCTTCCGTCCACAGTCTCAGCGGAGCCTTACGGGCTGCAGCCAAGTTTGGGGGATGGGGTTCTCCCCGTCCGATTTGTGTATATGGCCGAATCCCTATTTGCTATCTCGACATAGCCAATGCCGCGCCTACCGACACACCGTCTTCAGTGCTTCCCAACACTCCCGCGGCCTATCACCTGAAGAGCGACAGCGGAGGCACCGTCCCCGAAAACGCGGCGAACTACTTCGTCTCCATCCTGCACGGCAACGACAACCGTTGGGGGGTGCACTCCACGCTCGCACAACCAGAAGGCATCGCCGTGTTCATGTGAGAGGACCCACAAAAGGTGTGCGTGATTTGCGTTATGGCATGGCTGGTCTCTTTGTTGTTGCCGCCTTATTCTTCTTCATCCCGCAGCCGTTTTGCTGAACTAAGTGTGACCTTGCTAGCACATCATGGCCTCCTCCGCCTTCACTCCTGAATATTTGCAGTTGTTCTTGGTGTTTTTCGAGTCGTTGTCCGACCACCAACTGCTCCAAGTACGTGATGTATTACTACGAGCCCATCAGAATCGATCGACGTTGACTCCTATGACACCGGTGGCTACGACAACTACTCCACCACCTCCGGATGCTCCCCCACCTGCCACGGCGCTGCTCACCTCCAGTGACCCAGGCCCTTATTCCTCTTCTGGACCTCCAGTACTTCCACACAGCAGTGGTAGAGCAGCTGTGGTGCCTGCGACTCCCATGGGACCACCACCGATTCCTTCTCATTTGGATCCTTCTCATTTGGATCCCTCCCAGCGCCAGACCCTACCACGACTTCGCAGACGGGACCGTGACTATCCCCGAGATGAAGACCGTTCTCGCCCTGCAGACCGCGATCGGGATCGTCATCGCCGGCGACGTCGCTCAGTATCGTCACCTCCTGCTGACCCACTACCTGCCGGCCCTTCTTCTCCTCTGATGTCATCTACCTCGGGATATTCTGATGCCAACCCGATCGGCCACACAGCTCCACCCCCCGCCGTCTCCAAGCACTCTGGACGCCCTCTTGCACCTAAGGTCGATGCTGACGGTACTGTCATTTACGTGCCTGTCAAAGCCCGACCACAAGTTCCACCTCCGCGGACCACAACGGCGACAACTGGCCGATCCCGCAGTCGGCGTCGCCGCCGCGATCGTGCTGACCGAGACCGTGACGATCGTGAGGATCCTGACCGCTCTCGAGGTGCGCGTGATGTTCCCCATCGCGATCGAGACCGCGATCGACACCGACGGGATGTGAGCGGCGACCAGCAGCGGCCACCCTTGACTCTCTACTCCGTCGCTCGGGCCTGAACAAAACATGCGCCCCCCGCGGACTCTGCGCCTCCTTGTTTCTTGGTTGTTCCGCAGCCATTTCCTACATCATTCCACAGTCTTGCGCTTCCCTGACACCACACATGTCTTTCCGACGCTCTGCTCCCTTTTCATCCTCTGCCTCCTCTTCCTGCTCGACATTGTCGTCATCCACTTCGGCAACTGTTCTGGAGTACTTGAACGTATTAACTGATCCTTTCATTCTCTTCCGGGTGTTCTTACCATTCCTGGAACTTCGTCTACGTACAGCTCTCGTCCCTCCGGACTCGATCATGGACACTGCCTCTGCCCGTACACCTGCTCCGGACTCCACTTTAAGGTGCCTCTTTCCTATTGCTGAACTACATGGCCAGGCCCTTGCGTTCCGGACGGAACGCGACTATCACCTTCACTATGCCCTCGCCGAGATTACATTTCATCCCCGTGCCGTTGCTTCTTTGATGGTGACCTGCTCGCGAACATATTACGCAGTACGAGCCCTTCTTCGTGATCGTGGACTTCAATATGCCTTCTACGTGGAACGCACCCCCGATCTTCCACGGTCACATTCTTCTCGACCGCGCCTGTCCATTTTCCATCCGTTTTGTCCACAACAAGTCCGTGGCATGGCGTTACACCGTGGACTTCAGCATTGGGTCTTCATTCCCTCCAGCTACCAGGAGTTACCTCTGATCCGGCTCGGACGTTTCTCATGATGCGCGCTCAGGACCTGGACAAAGAGGACTATTTGCTACTGCGCAGTTCCTAAGCGAGCTCATTTCCCGCAGCCGTTTTTATTTTGGCTCCTTTCGCCTGCTTCCTCACGCCTCCTCCCATTCTTCCTCCTCCTGATGCCTCCACACCGTTCTCGCACTCCACCTTCCCGACACCATCGTCTACATGGACGTGATGAACCTTCTCGACATGATCCCTATTCGTCCCAGCGGAACATGACGACGCAACCTCCCAGGTCGGGGTCCTTCCGGGACAATCGCGCATACAGCCGGACGTCTCCTCCTCGGTCCCGACGACATCGCAGCCGCACTCCGGTGTCCAACACGCCGGAACATCACCGCCACCGCAACCGTGGCCCTTCGATCAGACAACATCGACATCGAGATCCTGACGCTGATTCTCCCCCACGACGCCGACTACACTATTCTTCACCACGGCCATCGTCTCGACGACATCCTCTTCCTTCCGCCTCTGACCGACGGGCACCACACTCTGACAGCCGGGTGCACTCCACTCCTCCACCTCATGACGATCCATCCCACTATTCTTCCTCCGGTGCACCTCCAGCTCGACGTGAACCTCGCCGTGATCGTCGCGATCCTCCTTCCGCTCGGGATCATCGCCTACTTCAAGAACGCTACGAAGACATCTATTCGCTCGGCGCCAACTGGGAAACCACCGACCTCTTCCTTGATGCGAACCCAGACCGCGGTTTCCCTTTACCGCGCAATGTCGTAGACACTGCCTTTACCCGGCGTCTCGGCATCGCCGAAATGCCTATTCATCTCGTCCCTATTGTGTCGCTTACCCCGAATGCGGGACAAGCATGGATCGTCCGCCTGCTGGCGGCTGGCCGCCCTCTGGTGATCGAAATTTTCAGGACGCGGCAGGAAGCGCTGTTGGCGTCATTCATTATTCGGACGCTCCGCAAGTCCTCGGACCAATACGACATCTCTGATGTCCTTAAACAACTACATGACAATCACACAGTCGCTACCGAAGGCCCACGCGACCTTACCGTATGGGCGTATCGCGCTCAGCTCTTGCAACACGTGGCGGACAAGGTTGCTGTGACGATTAATGATCTACTACCCCACGGAGAAGGTGCAGCCGGAGGACGACCTGGACTTCTGGAACAAATTCAACGATTGCAGCAGGACAACGACCAGCTCAGGATGCTTGCCGCTGGCACGGGCGCCGAGACCCTACCTCATCCACTTGCAGAACCGAACCCTCCACCAGATGCCGCCACCAGACTCCGGGACATTTTCCAAGTTCGAACGACTCGATCGCCGTGCTGTCCTTGCGTCCAACTCCCCCAAATCCGCCTCTACCGCCGATGTGAAGAAATGGCTCGACGGTCTCATCAAGCTCCATCGCGAATCCTACACACCGAAGCTCACCGAGTTGCAGGGCATCTTGAAAGAGGCCACCGCGGGCGTCTTACCACCCTTGGACAAAACCCTTGTAGATTGGGGACTGACCGTCAGTTTGGCTTCCAAGTTGTCTGAAGTCAACCAACAAAAGCTCTTAGCGATGACGGCGGTCCTCTCCGCCTTCCAGCCAGCCGCGGTTCCTGCTACTGCTCCCAGCACATGAATGTGATCGTCCTCACTGTCCTTCAGATGGCACTTCGCATCAACTGCTACCATCGTGGGGGTGGCCGCAGTCGAACGGAAACAGTCTGCAACGTTGCTTGCCTGCCTGGACGTTGAGTCATATGTTTACACTTTCCGCAGCCGTTTCCTTAAGGGTTTTGATATTAATACCATGCCGCTCCAGCTTTCCACACTTCCTTGCGGATTTTTGCATCAGCTCCTGGACTACCACCAGAACTTGTTCGCGTACGCCGTGGCCGCGACCCACCCTCCTATTGATGGCAGTCCAGGCAATTCTATTCGGCAGACCACACGACATCCCGATGACATCATGATCCGTGACCGTCTTGCAGAGCTCATTGACCGTCACACTAACCTCTTCTACGGGTTCTTCCGCGTTGGGGACAACTATTATCATGGCCTATTTGTTCTTACCTTCGACATCGGCGTCATTTCGGCACTTTCGGCCACCAACCGCCATCTGAATGATGCACTCGCCATTTACCTTCTCGCTCGCTCCATGACCACAGTTGCCCTCCTACCCGCGGATCGTTCTGAACCTCCTGATCTTCTTCGTCGGCGTCTTCCACTTGGCTCAGAGTTCTCCAGCATTGTGCGGTTCTCCTCTTTGACATACCGCCTGGGCATTCCCTCCTATTTGACTGAGTTCGATTGCACGGAGGTCCCCCGCAGTCGTCTATTCCGATTACGACTCCATGCCTTCGGCACCGCCTTGCAGAGCAGACATCTTCAGGACACCTCCTGGAGCGGATGATCGTGGGATATAAAGACTCCTCACTTGTCCTTTTCATCACTGACTTCATTCCCTCTGAGTTATTTTCCGTGTCCTCTACCCGCAGCCGTTTCAGCTAATTGGCTTACCCTTCATCCACTTGCTCGTCACACCATGGCGAACTTGGCACCGGAGGCACTGGTGGACCTTCCTACTACCTCTGAATACCGCGAATGGGTCGCAGCTGCTCGAGAATCTCGCAGAGATCGCACTACACCGACATCCTCGACCACCTATGTCTCATTATCCTCTGGAGAGAACCGTAGGATTTCCATCTTCACCGACGTCCCGGTCAATTTTTGGCTTTCTCCTTTCATTGTGATGCGAGGCTGGTTGGTTCCGTTCTCCTCGACCTCACCGCGACCGCACATCCACCAGATTATGCACGAGGTGATGACGGAGGCCTGTAACATGTACTATGAGGTCGTCCAGATCGCGGATAATTCTTACCATGGGTTGTTCGAGATTATACTCGACTTGTATCTCACCACGCAGCTCCTCCGGGTCAACCGCAATATGAACTATGAAGTCATTCACTTCTTGCACGGGCGCAACATTACCCACTTCATTACTCGGGACGTTCATCAACCTCGACCCGCTCAACTACTACCAGGTGAACCTACTCCCCGTACGCGCGGACCGTTTCTGCCTCCACGCATCCTACCCATCGGCACCACCTACGCTGACGTGGTCCGGTTTTCAGATGCGGTTCTGACATTGATGATCCCTCATGAAATTCACACCTGGGAGGCTCTTGAGTTGTTGCAAACACAGCTACGGTGTCTACGCGCCCGCTCCTACCTGTTGCTGGGACAATGTCTTCATTACCACCGCCGTGTGTTCTTCACCGCAGCCTCCGCCAACGATGTGGATCCATGACGCCGTGCTCCGCATCCTGGTCCTCATACACTCTTTTTGACTGCCCGCACGGAAAAGATCCTATGCTCGATGCCCCATTCTTTTCATGTGCAATTCTTTTCTCTGATTTATGGATCCCGCAGCCGTTTCTCCCATTGGTTTACAATACGGCCGCGTCCTTCTTCACGCCGAGCTCTATGAAACGATCAGCCGCTGTCGCAGGACTACCTACCCCACCTAACCTAATACGTCTGCGTGTTCTGATTCCAGCCTGGTTCCTTTGCTGTGATCTACCCGATGACGGTGGACATGCAGAGTGGTTTGACTTTCATGTGTGGAGCGACATGCTCATTGATCATGTGAAACAACGACTCTCGCAACTGCTTCACCAACGCCATGGTCGTTACTTGCACCCATCGCACTTTCAGTTACTCCAGGGCGACCGACACCTCTCCTACATGAGGAGCACCACTGCGATTGCCACCGTCAAGGACGCTGAAATCCTCCGAGAAGAACCCGCTTGTGGCAGTCTACTTGAAGCCCGCCGAACGACCTGGCAACCGGCCATTGAACTACCTCCTGGTACCACACCGACTTGGAGACGTTGACGGCAAAACAGCTTGCTGCCGCCCTTTGTGATGTGTTTCTTGTTCTCCTTTGCATACATGCCGCAGCCGTTTCGATCATCATCATGAGTGTTCCCTTCCCCATTGCCTCGCTCGCACACATCACCTCGTACCTGCAGTACATCGATGTGATCTTGGAGTTGCACGACGATGCTGACGACTCCCCAGAATCGCATGACAACTTGCCTTTGTGGGTGACCAGGTCGTGCGCTCTGATTACCAACTCCATGCGAAGGGCCCGGCTTCAATGCGGCACACCGAGATTGATTCGACACGGATACCATGAAGCAGTCTTTCGCGTCTCCCTACAACATGTGAGTTTATTCATTTGTCAGACAACAGCAGCTGTTTGTTCGGAATGGTGCCACGTTCTACGTGATTGTCTTGATGCCACTGAACATTTGCAATTACACCTCGCCCGCATCCCACAAGCTGCTCTACGGCAAGGTGCTCCGTGCAAACTCTTCTACTGGGACGACGAGGAAGGCGTGGAAACATCTATTTCGATACTACGAGCTGCCCTAAAAGTTCGTCGCGTACGTTTTCAGCATCTCTCTTGATTCTCTCTCTTGATTCACTCCATACCGCCCTGCCATCGGAAAACCGTCCGACCTTGCTATCCTTTGTTGCGCTTGCTTGCCCCTTCCCTTTGGTCCGCAGCCGTATATTCTCGGGACGCTTCATGCCCCCCCCCCACCTATGCCCATGGTCCATGAACGGCGCCGGTCTCGCACTCCACGTCGACACCATTCTGTACGTGCGGAATGCCCTCCTCATGCACGAGTACGAGGCAACAGACAGGCTCAGACCAGACAAGCTCGACTCATTGATTTTCTACATCAGGGCCCACTTCACCCACTGTATCGCCGTTTTGCCAATGGCCAGTCGGTGTACCCGCTTTCTTTCGAGTCCACCGATGCTTTACTACTCGTTAACGAGGTCATTCGTCAATTGACAGAAGGTTCTTCATTGTCACCAGCACAATTTTCTGCACTACGTGATGATGACGTTGCCCACCACCTACGACATGAACTCTTCCCTTCCTCATCATCCTCTACCTCTTCAACATCCCGGCCAGTCATGGGTTTCAATCATCTGAGGAGATCACAGACATCTGACAGTCTACCACTCCGAGCAACCTCGACCTCATCTTTGCGACGCTCTACGACCAGGACATCCACAACTCCGTCTACATCTTCAACCTTATGGATTCCACCACCCCCTCTCGATGCCATGTTCTCTCACCGTCCAGATCCCACACACAGGCCGTCTCCACCTCGAGTACATTATACCTGTCCTTCCTCATGTGACATGTCCCAGCCACCTCGGACTCCCGCATCTTCCTCTACAGGTCTAACTTCCTCGACCAGGACGTCCCTTACCACACCAACCGGCTGGACTAAAGACTCGGACCTCAAGATTGATGGATTGACATCGGCACTACGACCAACTTTGCCTTCGATCTCCGACTCGCGCATCCATGAGTGGTTGGTCAGCAGATACGCACTGACACGCGTTCAGGTTGCTCACACCTTACAAACCTCCGCTCTCCGACTCCTCTTCTGCCTGGAGATCTTCAGCTTTGACCACTTTTTCGCAGAAGATTTGGGAGACGACGAGAACGACGTTCCACAATTATCTCCGCGAACCCCAGCTCGTCACCGCCTACCACCTCATCCACACCGACTTCTTACATCTTTCCTAGACTTTTACATTGCGGCATTGCCGATTATACGACAAGTTCTTCCACATCATGTCTTTGGACGTCTCTCCTGGGTACGTGCTCTGTGGTTCCTACAACTTCATCGCCTACGGTTCGCCACTACTACCAACCATCGCGGTCTCCAGGATCTATTCTTCAATTTGGACGTACAGCCGTACACTCTGCGACATCATTTACAGTCCAACGTCGTCTACATCAAAGTCTCCCACAAACACCCCGGATGGTACATCGGCTCCACCATCCACACGATCATTGACCGGGAAGTTAGCCGCCGCTCCAAATATAATCAACTTTGTTCCGGCACTCAAGCGTTCTTCGAGCCTGCCTTACGCATTTGGCACGCTGCCGGTACCTACGATCATCACCTACCTATTACTTTACAGCACCGACCTACTGAAGAACAAGTCCGCGCCTTGGAACAATCTCTAATTGCCACATATCATCCACACTTGAATGCCCCTTTCGTCTACACGTTCCTACGGAAATTGGGAGTACAGCTGGAAGCACCCATGGTCACCACCTTCTTGGAGGGTGGCAACGGTGCTCGTCTCCTACGTGCTCATCATCGCTACACACACTACCGGGATCTACCGGAACTCCTTGGCACTCGCTCCCTCATCGAGCAACGGGAGACCCTGGCCACAATCATACAATATGTCGGCAGCAATGGCGTTCTCAAGTTTTTCTCACAACGAGTTCTACGTCGGAATGGCACTCCGATAGCCTACCTTTACTTACTCGTACGCTTCCTTGTCTTCGTGGATGAGCCACATCAAACACGTGCCCTACAAGCTTTACGTCTAGCCCTTCGCTACAAAGGAGGAGATATCCCGCCTCGTCACCGATTACTTCCTCTTCCTCAATTGGCTCATGACTTTTTACGACAAGCTCAACATTGGTTGGACAGCTACATACTTCATCACCGAGAATGGTTCCCACCTTACCATCTACCACGATACACCATCACCGAGAAGAAGGCCCCTACGCTTGGTCAAACCTTGTTCAATCACCACGCATGGCTACGATTGTGGGACCCAGAGAAACCCTTCTTGTGCTGTTGTCAACAACTACCAGGACAACGCACACCCTCGGACCATGTCGCAGCCCCAGCCGATGTCGTCCTGAACGAATCCATCTTTCGGGAAAACATGAGCGACGGCCGATGGTTGACCAAATCCCAATTTCGCAGGTTTACAGTGGCCCCTTTGAACCGATGGTTCAAGTTGTGGCGACAACCCGACCAATCTTTACTTCGCTGGCAAGTCTTTGTCTCACACCAATGGCAACTCCACAGCCAAACTCTACGGATGCGTCCTGACGGCAGACAGTTACGCGAACTCAAGAACTTACGGGAAAGCTCGGAGCACATCGTGATCTCCCCTATTGATCATGGACCGCATTTGGCTTATGCATTTTGTCCTCGACAATACTTCGACATCTTGACCAAGACTTTCTTGGATCCTGCAGTCTTCTGGCGACGAGACACCAACCCGATGCAGCTATCGGAACACATACAACGAGCTATCAAACGACATGTTCCCACACGTTATCACTGGGCCCTGGCACCCAAAGCAGCTTTGCCGTATGCCTACGTGCTCCCCAAGCCCTCCAAACAATTCCTGAAGGGTCGCCCGATTGTCAGCTATTCCAACACGTGGTGTGCCACGCTCGCGAAATTTCTTTCTACCGCGGTCCTACAGATGCTACAGACTGTTGTTCCACCTCAGTTCGTGTCTCCTACCGTCCACTCCATCATCCAGACGTTCATCCATGCCTTCCGCAACAACCCGGTCACCGTGGAACTTCAGCTACTTCAACAAGATCTTTCTGGTTTCTTCACTTCGGTTCCACATGATCGCATTTACCACTCGATCTCGTCGTTGACAGACATGTTCGCTCGCCACCAACAGATTCCCTTGGACTCCGACATACAGATCACGATGCGGGACCGCAATTCACTTGGTCGCCTATTTCGAGGCCGATATCGAAAAGCCGGTTCACATTACAAACCTCTATGCCTTCGTGACTTACCTTCATTGGTTATGTTCTTGCTACGTCACTCCTTTTTCACAGTTGGCACGGAGATTTTGGTACAACATCGCGGGGCCTCTATGGGCTCACCCTCCTTCGGATTTGGGATGGGGAACTGGAATCCCTGGATGGTTGCCAACGACACCACTCCCACCGAGGCCACGATCCTCTTTCGTCATCCTCTACGTCCCCGTATGGTTGGTTCCAAGAGATATATTTACATCCACATTTCTATGGTCTTCCATTGGAATTGGAACATGTTCCGGGACAAGAACTACTGGGCACCGTCGTGGACACCGCACAACGTTCCATCCGACTCGTCCTTCCACGGAACAGTATCTCTTTGCGCTCCCCGTGCTCAGTCTCTTCGACACGCAGGAACACTCAGGGACTGACCACACGGATTTATCTCATTTGCCGATTATCCTGGCCCAAAGCCGTCATTGCTCCTCAAGTCCGTGAACTTGTTCATCTATATCGTGAACGAGGTTTCTCTGAACGTTCACTGGAAGACGCCTCCCGGTCCGTACTCCGTCGTTTTGGACTACGTTGGCGACAGGTCAGTGAACCCCCGGAAAACTTGCTCGCATGCGTGTATTGAACTGGCGCCCTTTTGTCCGTTTGTTGATTTGTTCGCAGGCATTTTAGGTCAAGTTACCACCAGAGCCCTTCATCATGGCCGGTTCTTCCCCCGATTCCTATCTCTTGGACGACGTCACCTGGACACCAGACCCGGACATGGACTCAGACCTGGACGCCTCCTCCGCACATGATGCTGGTCTACCTCCCGCCGGTTCAGATGTTGATGGGGACCCCACACCTCATCACACCCTTCCTCTTTCTCCCTCTCCTCTCCCCAGAACACCCGCCAGCAAACGCCGTCGACGACATCGCCACCACACTACCTCCTCTTCTTCCACATCATCCCGACCTTCCAAGGCCACGTCAACATCATCTTCGACATCTTCATCGTCTTCATCCTCTTCTTTGTGCCCCACTACGGAACTACGAACACTGGACCCACCTATTTCCTCGTCCCGTTCGAAGACACGCCCACGGAAGACACCTTTGGGGACCAGCACTACCACTCCAGCGACAGGAGCTACACCAGCCCAGACCAATTCTCCCTCAGCGACTTTACACGCTCCCCCTCGTGTCCGAATTCCTCCCCGAGGAAATGGTTATACATTACATCGAGTACGCCGCAGCAAGTCGGGCACTACACATTCCACCGTATCATTCCATGGAGATGCCGCAGAACGTCGCCGACAACAGTGGCTCCGACAATGGCGCCAATGCACTCCTGCCTCCCCGTACTATCAGGACGTGCAGAACTGCATCAGACATCGCGCCCGCATTATGTTGGACATCATAGCACATGAACGAGGAGGACCCACTGCAGCTTCGGACAATTTACGGATACGACGCCGCTATCACCTACCAGAAGACCAACTCATTCCTTTGGCACTCATCTACCGGGATTGCGCTGCTCGCCGACGACGGTCCGTCCGTGAAGTTCTGAGTACCTGATTCCACCGAGATCCCGCTCTGGAAAACATGCCCGATCACTCCGTTTCGTCAGTTCCTTACCCGCAGCCTTTTCACCGCAGCTTTTCTGTACAAACACAGTTGGTTTCCCTTGCTCACCAACGAATGGCTTCCTTCATTGACGTCCTCCCCTTGCTCCTCTCCTATTTCGAGATGCAGACTGTGATACAATTGGATCCCCGTCATTGCCAACGTCCACACACTGACGACCGCCACACCACTCGTTCCGCCTTCTCCATTTTGACCGCACATCACGGCGATTGTTCCTGGCACCAATATGGCGTTTGGCAACAGTTCCTCGCCGCCCTTCAAGATCACAAGATGAGCGCCCACAACTTCTTTGGCTTCCACCACGACAACACGGTGTTCACGATCTATCACTATCAGCCCTCGGTCATTGTATACTGCAATCAACTGTGTTGGCGAGCCCACGTCCACTTACGTTCTGCATCACGACTTTGCCTACGTGTCCGTATTCGAGACCCTACCCTAGCACAGTGGCGACCTACTTCGTCTGGACCCTGGATTACCACATGCTGGTGTTCAGCGCATTGCCTTTCCTTTTCCAAATGGACACCTACGATTTCTCGCCGCCACTCACCTCCTCCACCCATCGCTACGGACAATCCTTATTGGCAACAAGAACAACAACGACATGGTCTTCTTCCCGCTCTGAGACGGTGAAGCTTTGGAGGACACGGACGGCAATTTTTGAGACAAAGACCCTCACTTGCACATCTTGACCCTGGTCCTTTTGCTCCACCGCAGCCCTTTCAGCAATATTTGGTTAGTCCTCCGCCTCTCCTTTCCTTCCTTTCGTCGCCCGTACACTCATGGCCCCGCACCTATCCGACATTCCTTTGGAATGGTGGCTTGATTACCTGGTGGAGCTCCGAGTATGGCAAGTTCGTCCGATGACCTCCCCCGATCTCCAGATCCCTAGCACCCTCCTTGACCCACGCTTTGTGATATCGCAACACCGATTCACCACATCTCAGAACCGCTACTACCTCG